>JARGCV010000085.1:1170000-1802500 GCA_034064705.1 Bothrops alternatus
TTTGATGAAAAAATCCAGTAAGACAAACTGGCAGTTATGAGATACTGTATTTTTAAGTTTAGCTTAATATACCTGGTGTATAGAAAAGATCTCTCTGGCTGTCTACGCTAAAAAAAAAAAAAAATCTCTCAGCTAAATCCTAACAGAGGCTCATGATGTTCTTATGTTAACTGGTTTTAACAAACCTTTTTCTTCCTGTGATAGATCAGAATAAGATTTAGTCATGGGTATCTGCAGCAGACAGTCAAGCTATGTCATACACAAATGATATCATAGCACAAATGATGCAAATTGTATATTTGTGTGGTATGCATAGCTTACTTGGAAGTAAATCCACTTGAATTCTATGACTTTTTTTTTTTAAAATAACCAGGTACAGGATTCCACTGAATTGTATTTCCTGTGGGCACTTTCTAACTATACCATCAATCATTTAGTCAGCTGGTATTAGTTGAGAATGTAATTTCCAGTTTTCTTACAGTATTAGTTTAACATTTTCTCTGATTTTGTATTTGCAATTGCAATGTTTGTCTCCTCCATCTGTGCACAAACCCAGACACAGTTACATTACAGCAAAAGGGATAGAAAGCAGTCCTGTATTACACATCAAAAACGTATTATTAACCTATCCAAGTTGTAATAAATGAGGCTAGTTGTATGCTTTTGTATAAAGACACACCTTTGCCTCATGCAGTGACATACACTTTAAAGATTTGATAAGCCTTTCACAGCTTTCCTTAGTGGACCTGAGGAAGATTTCTCAGGAAAATGATTATTTGATGTTGCTGTATAAAGTAGCATTTTATCTCTTGGCTCACAACTTAGGTTGTCCCATTATGGTCGGGAAGAGCCTAAGAATGCAAGGCTGAAGGTGTCAAGAGAGGCACTAGAGTCTAGAAGATGACCAAAGAAAGTGGGCATTTTCATACAGTCCGAGAAAATTGTATCCACATCCCTTGCCATGCTGCAGAGAAAGTTGGGGTCAACTTCCAGATTAGGGTAAAATAGCAATACACTTAGACCAGCGGTTCTCAACCTGTGGGTCGTGACCCCATTTGGGGTCGAACGACCATTTCACGGGGGTCGCCAAACACTGCAGTCTGCCATTTTTTTTTGGTCGGCCATTTTTTTTGGTCGGCCATTTTTTCCCCTTTGCAATGCGGGCCGCTGCACATGCGCGATGCGGGCCCGCCATTTTTTTTTTGGTGTCGGCCATTTTTTTTTGGTCGGCCATTTGTTTTTGGTCCACCATTTTTTCCCCTTTGCGATGCGGGCCGTCGCGCATGTGCGATGCGGGCCCGCCATTTTTTTGGGGTCGGCCATTTTTTTTTTTTTTGGTTCGCCATTTTTTTCCCCTTTGCGATGCGGGCCGTCGTGCCCCGCATGCACGATGCGGGCCGGGGTCGAGCCCCGGAAAAGGTTGAGAACCGCTGACTTAGACTTATATACCGCTTCACAGTGCTTTACAGCCCTCCCTAAGCGGTTTACAGAGTCAGCCTGTTGCCCCCAAACAATCTGGATCCTCATTTTACCAACCTCAGAAGGATGGAAGGCTGAGCCAACCTTGAGCCGGTGAGAATCGAACTTCTGGCATTGAGCAGTGAGTTAGCCCACAACACTTCATTTCTAACCACTGCACACCACCACGGCTCTTTCTCTAAAAAATAAAAACACAATTGCCCTTAAATCAAACTTGGCTCCTGGTAACTACATAAGGCCCATCCATGTAGTTTGGTTTGCAGCAATGCAGAAAAAGGTGCACACAGGTAGTCCTTGACTTACAGTCGTTTTTCTTTAACAGTCGTTCAAAGTTGCAGTGGCATTGAAAAAAGTGAATTACGCCTGGTCCTCACACTCACAACCACCGCAGCATCCGTAGCATTCCAGGGTCATGTGATTGCTATTTGCGACCTTTTTCAGATGGCTTCCGACAAGCAAATCCCTGGGGGAAACCCAATTCACTTAACAACCATATGATTTACATACCTGTGGCCAAAAAGGTTATAAAATCAAGCACAATTTGCTTAAGAGCTGCCTTCCTTAGCAGCTGAAATCCTGTTCCCAACTGTGGTTGTAAATCAAGGACTGCCTGTTTAGTCACTGTTAATAAAATGCCCTGCAATCCAAATATGTGTCCCAGGATGTTATGTGAACATTGTAAAAGATCCTATCACACATTTTGTCCAGTTCAGATCTCATGGCTTCTTTGGGCTGCCAAATTCTTTGAGCAAGATCTGCTTTCTCTTATAACTTGTGCACACCTGATGCACCACCTTGCCTTCAGGATTCACAACCATTTGTGTTTGTGGTTTCCCCCTTCTGGATAAAAATTGGGAAATCATGGAGAGGCTATTTAACACGTATTTCCTGCATATGTAAATATATTCCACCTTAGTGCCTTCCCAGCTGTGTACGTTTGCAACTTGTAGTTACTTGCTTCTGATAGTTCTCTGCATGTTTCTTTCCAGCTAGTGCTTAACTTGCATCTCGTGCATGATTTGTGCCAAATGCATATTTAACTTGTCTTTGTCTTTGATGCTTGCAACCTAATTCATCCCAGCCACCCTGCCTCGAAAAGAAAGTGCTGTCAAACAGGAAACAGAGAGTGAGTATCACTAGAGCTTTTAAGTGGTTATTGCCAGTTCATTTTATGTTTTGGTAAACCAAACAACAAAATTATCACGGCAAAACCTGTGACTTGTCAGATGCAGTGTTTTTTCCACTGATCTGAGGTACAGGAAAAGCAAATGTTCAGCCGGGGAAGCAGCAAACAATACTTGAATGCCGTAGAAGATTTCCAGTGGGAGTTGAGTCATGGGCAAAATAAAACGTGTTTTAAAACTGATGTTCAAATTAGGAAGATCGCATCTTCCTCATATTTCTTGGAATATGAGAAAAGCATTTTAAAGTCCAGGAGGCTGACCCTGTGAATGAATCCATGAGGATTGACAAGGGCACGCGGGACAGCTGCAAGCCCAGTGCAAGGAACTTAAAATGGTTAAATAATGCTAGCATGGAATTCTTATGCACCACATCATCCTTATTCATTGTGGGAATACCATTTTGTGCATACGAAATCTGACTGGTGGACTCCCTTCAGCTTAAGTTGCAGCAGTATGAACTTGCACACTGATATTTATGCTTCTATATTTGCTATTCTCAATTAGCTACCAGCAGTTAATTTTGAGAAACATTATCCCCAGGGTGCTCCCTGACTTCTCGCTTACATTCTTGTGGCCAAGTAAATTATTTCAGACACAACACGCCTGCCCACCTTTGTTAGTCTAAGATCTATGACACGATTGGTATTCAGTGGCACTGCCATCTGCATGGGCATCCAGTCATCTGTAACTCCCCCCCCCATGCATTGTTTGCTGAGAACTATTGTGCTGCTCTTTGAATGTGGGTTGTTGTGACAACACACATCAGGTTTCATGGCTTGAAACTCCTGTAACCAGCATTTCATGAGACTGGGGTACTCTGGGTTGAGTATTACCTGACCACTATAGTGCAGGACCTTGTTTCAACTTACATGTTTATTTCCCTTAATTCCAGTCCCTTAATGCTGTAGTTATAAAGCACTTTTGACTATACGAAGGATGATTGTTAAGGACGTGAGATTTCCAACCCAGGGTCCTACTGCACTTCCCCCACCATTTCAAATGTTCAGCTACTGAATTATAGTTTCTCAATTCAAGAATAAGCTTCTTTCTCCGGGGCACCTGCAAAGAAGGGTTTGGAAGACTTTAGATCAGTGGTGGCGAACCTATGGCACAGGTGCCAGAAGTGGCACTCAGAGCCCTCTCTGTGGGCACTCACGCCGTCGCCCCAGTCCTAGGCCTTCAGCTGGGTTTTATAAAACCTTTTCGCTTTAGGCCTCCGCTGCGTGTGCAAAAAAAAAAAAAAGGTTCAATCAATCAATTTCAACTTCTCGTGGGAAAAAAAAGATCTTGCAAAGTTGGAATTGGTTGATTGAACTTTTTAGTCCCACCCAGTCTGCCGTTATCACCGCAGCCACACCCACCCAATGGGCCATGCCCAGCCAATGGACCACACCCAACCAATGGGCCACACCCACCCGGCACCCGACGATGCATAAGTGGGTTTTGGGTTGGAGTTTGGGCACTCGGACTCTAAAAGGTTTGCCATCACTGCTTTAGATTAACCACTGTTTCTCTGAGTGGAATAGTTCAGTTAATCATAATTACTAGAAACAAGCTAGTTTCATAAATGATGGTTGGAGGCTAGCTTCTTTTCACTGATTGTATGATTAACAATAGTGCAGGGTGAGTAATGAATCATACTGACCAATGTCAGATGTTTTAGTTGTGCCTCTAAATCCCTTCCCATTGGCCATGCCAGTCTGGGCTGATGTGATTGGTGCTCAAAAACAGTTAAAGAGAAACAAGACATTCAAAAAAAGTGTCTTGCGCCGTCTCAAACAATGATATGTCTGGAATTAAAGCAGAAGGTTGCATTCTGCTCAAAACTCTATAAGAGACAAAGGGTCTTCCTCGTAATTTAGAATTTCATTTGCCCATTTCAGAGGGTCAGCCATCCTTTGGTGGTGAAGGATGTAAGGATTGGAAGCATGAAAAATGGGATGCAATTCCCCCCCCCACTCATTCACTGGACCTTTTTTTAAGCATGGGAGGAACACAACATTAAAATATTTTCTTAAAATATTTTGATTCATCTGCAAGAATGGTCTTTTTCTCATTTCTTCCCAGTTGAAATGAAATATAATCAAACTGCAATACACTGAAAAAAGTTGTTAAGAGTAACTGGCACGAGAGAGGTTTCTCCTGGAAGGGGCCACGAGAATGAGAAGGCTTTCCCTAAATTTTTTTCCAGGAGTTGGTTTATTATTTATTTATTTATTTCTTAAATTTCTATACCGCCCCTCTCCCGTAGGACTCGGGGCGGTTTACAGCCCAATTAAAACAGATAATAATAATAAATATTTAAAAATAAATTAAATTAATACATGGCTGTTAACTAAAACCTGTTAAAATCCCAATTCTAAAACCCGAACAATCTTGTTTAAAAAATTTACATAGAGATTTACATAAAACCCGAGGAGGTCTAGGCCAGGCCGGCTTGATTGAAGAGATGAGTCTTCAATTCTCTTCTGAAGGTGCGGAGATCATGACACGTCCGGAGTTCTGGGGGGAGCTCGTTACACATCGTCGGTGCCCCCACAGAAAAGGCTCTCCCCCTGGGCGCCACCAGCCGACACTGCTTAGCCGATGGCACCCTGAGGAGGCCCTCTCTGTGGGAGCGAACTGGTCGATGGGAGGTATTTACTGGCAGAAGGCGGTCTTGTAAATAACTGGGTCCTATGGTTGTGTCTACTTTCTTCCTAAGAAAATAGTAATGCGTTGCTTCTGTTCCGCTTTGCTTCTAGAAGGTGCCCCTTCGTGAATTGTTCCTGGCCTTCCTGTCTGCCTTTACTTGTGCTCTTTTCTGGATCGCTAGTGGCCTTAGGCACTAGTTCTTGTATTGGCTGATCCTAAGTGTCTGTCATTCAATGTGCACTTCTGAATCAGTTTATTTGTCTTCAGTGAAGCAATGGGGCAACACCAGAGTCGTTCGTTTATTCTGTAGGAAACGCCCTCATAAAAATGCAGGTAGATGAGGAAAATTGTTTTTAACGTATGATGCTTACGGTGTGGTAGCTTCTTATCTAGCTTGTGTTATGTCACAGGCCTTCACGGAAGCTCCGGGAAATTGACCGGCTCAACATCTAGCTTGAACAAACTCTCCGTTCAGAGTTCGGGAAGTCGTAGATCTCAGTCGTCCTCGTTGCTAGACATGGGAAACATGTCCGCTTCTGACCTTGATGTAGCAGATAGGACTAAGTTTGATAAGGTAATGCAAAGATTCTGCGTATAATTGCATACCAGTATATTGCTTCCCCCAAAATAATAATTTAACACGTATAAATGCCATTGCAACCTTCTTGGTTCTTTGATTCCCAGGACTTCCTCTGTTGCCTTTTCAGCACGCGGAGAAGCCATATGGCAGCAGTTTCTGCATTATCAATATAGAAAAAGAGGCTAGCAGTTGATCTCTTAATATTAGCTTTTAATATTTTAAGCACCTTTTAAAAATCTGGCAGAGCTATTTTCTGAGCTATTTCTGCTTTTTCCTTCTTCCTCTAATAGCGTCTTATGACCACAGGTACAGTCAATTGAAAACACTTCCATTGCTTTTAAATGGAACATAATGGCAATAAGACGTTTGTATACGTGTCTTTGCGTGTGCTAAATATCTGTTTTGATTCTCATAGATTTTTGAACAGGTCTTAAGTGAATTAGAGCCCCTTTGTCTGGCAGAACAAGACTTCATTAGTAAATTCTTCAAACTTCAACAGCATCTCAGCATTCCTGGAACACCGGTGGTATGAATCTCAATTTGGAAATTATTGACTCAGAACTAAATGGCTGTAACCTTAGCTCGATTTCCATCTAAATCTTTACTTCTTTTCCAGAGTGATACGGAGGAGACTGATGGAGGAATTTTAACAAAAGCACACAATATTGGTGGGCTGCAATCAGCATATTCTGAGTACGTTTCCAATTAGCAGAGGGATCTTCTTGAACATGAAACACTCTTTGTGTCGTGAATAAATTGTGAGCCTTAGAAGTTGCTCAGGACTGTCTTGGAAGTTAACAGCATATAAATCACATAAATAAATGTTCTGCTCCTGTGGCAATGAATTAAAAAACCACACAGACAATTGGTTTAGTGTTGCCTTAAGCGTAACGTATTTTATTGCACTAGGCTGCTCATAAGTAAGGAAACTGCAGGATTTTATATAGAAGATTGGACTTCGTGGTGAAATTTTTGAAAACTTTCTCCCAGAATTATTTGAAATCCAATAATGAAGACATGATCATCAGCAAATGGCAGCCAATTTGGATGACTGTCTGGGTTCAGAAAGTAAGAAAGATTGGATCTGGTTTGTACTAGGACTCTAGGTCACAGTGAGAAGTTGAAAAGGTGCTGGAAAAAAGCAGATTTTAGGACATTTCTATAACAACGAATAATAATAGTAATAATAATAAGAATAATAATCTAAATTTTGTGAATTAGGTAAGTTATTCTATCACAGAAATGTTGACAATGAATGAAGCTCAGATTCCTGATCAGAATTGTTTAGCTTGAGTAGAAAGGGTAAATGATCAACTTTGCTACAGGATCAGAGGGATATAGCTATTTGAACTCTTTGGAATATAGAACGGGGCAAAAGTAATAACATAGTAGTCAAAAGAGAGAGTTATAGTATAGTTTTACACAGAGCTAATGATTGGTATGCCAAAGTTTCCTAATCTTGGATATTTCAGTGGTGGGTAAAGGCGTTGATGTAAAATCAGAAGCACTCACTTGGGTGGATAAATAGCTTCAGTTGCAAAAGGCAGCTTTTTGTGAACTAGAATTGTGATGAAGCGTTTAAAATCACAAATGTGTTCAGATACTCTATGGCAGTGGTTCTCAACCTTTTTCAGGTTGAGACCCCACTTGTCCTGCCCATGCGCGCTGCGACCCCGACCCGGGTGCGCGCGCGCGCGCCGGGCCGATACACGTGTGCGCAGGGCGCACGCACCGTAAAAAAAAAATATAAAAAAAAATTCAAAAAACAACAAAAAAAAAGGCGGACCGCGACGTGCGGATCCGCACATGCGCAGCGTGCACACATGACGGGCCGATCCGCGTATGCGTGGCGCGCGCACGCAAAAAAAAATAATAAAAAAAATAAAAAAAAATTAAAAAAAACCAAAATGGCGGACCGCGACAGGTAGATCCGTGCATGCGCGGCGCGCGCACGCCGAAAAAATAAAAAAAATAAAATAAAAAAAATTTAAAAAAACCACAAAATGGCGGACATTGACGGGCGGATCCGCGCATGCGTGGCACGCGCATGCGACGGGCCGATCCGTGCATGCGCGGCACGCGCGCGCCAAAAAAAAATAAAAAAAAATTAAAAAATAAAAAAAATTCAAAAAAACCCCAACAAAATGGCGGACCGCGACGGGCAGATCCGCGCATGCACAGCGCGTGCACGCCACGAAAAAAATTTAAAAAAAATTTAAAAAATTTTAAAAAAAATGGCGGACCGCGGTGTCCGGCAACCCCTGCAAAACGGTCATTCGACCCCAAATGGGGTCACGACCCATAGGTTGAGAACCACTGCTCTATGGTAACTTTAATTGATAACGAGAGCCATATTCTCTTTCTGGTCTTCTTTATCTCCCAAGGAGCCAGGCTGTAGGGAAGGGACAAATGACTTTTACTATAGCAGCGGTTCTCAACCTTTTTCAGGCTGCGACCTGCGCCGCGCATGCGCGGCATGACCCCGACCTGCGTCCCGCCTGCGCGGCGGCCCGCATTACGCCTATGCGGTGCTATCCCGCGCCTGCGCGGTGCTGCCCCCTGCGCCAGCCGAGGGGAAAAGGAGAAAAAATGGCGGACTGCGTTGTTTGGCGACCCCCATGAAATGGTCGTTCGACCCCAAATGGGGTCGCGACCCACAGGTTGAGAACCGCTGTACTATAGTCTCAATCATGTCCAGAGAGTTTTACAAAATAAGCTGAGAGCAACATGAAGCTAGTCATATGGCTGCTTATCGCCCCACTAAGTTGATAGTAGTGTTTCATTAGTGTTTTTTGAACTTGGCACTGACTGGGGAACTCGGATAATTGACGTCCACACATCTTAAAATTGCTCAGTTGGAAAAACACTAAAACGGATCAACATCCATTTTCTCATAAGGCTCTGTGAAATGAATGTTGACTTAGAAAATTAAAAATAATCAAGTAACGTCTTTGAAATATATGCTAAATCTCAATGCTTGCCTAATACCTATGTAAGTATTATTCATATTTATAATACTCCATGCCATCTGTTGCAGGAATCACATGATCCGGCAAATGATGACAAAAATATTTCGCTGTGTTGAACTAGAACTGAATAACCTCATTGCTCTGGGGGACAAGATTGACAGCTTCAATTCCCTCTACATGCTAGTGAAAATGAGTCATCACGTGTGGACAGCACAGAATGTGGATCCGACGTCCTTCCTTAGCACAACTCTTGGAAATGTTTTAG
The DNA here is from genome assembly GCA_034064705.1 of Bothrops alternatus. Taxonomy (NCBI): domain Eukaryota; kingdom Metazoa; phylum Chordata; class Lepidosauria; order Squamata; family Viperidae; genus Bothrops; species Bothrops alternatus. Next base: position 1,179,112 of record JARGCV010000085.1, read on the forward strand.
TGACTGTCAAACGAAACTTTGACAAATGCATTGTAAGTTTTAAGCATTTTGATGATTAGGTTGCATGCAGTTAGGATTCTGGATAAAGTTCAAGATTCAGAGTGAAACCATAAGATGGGGTGGCCTGCTTTGTGCTTTGGTATTGCCATAGTGTGTAACAACTCAGTATTGTGTAGATATTTAGCCTTTGAAATGCAGCCCTTCCCCTCAATTTTATTTATTTATTTATTTTATTTATTTATTTATTTATTTATTTGGGTTTGTATGCCGCTCCTCTCCGGGGACTCAGAGCGGCTAACAACATATATATAACAATGAATTACAATAAAAAAAAACCCGAACAAAGATATCTTAAAAATCAATAAAAACACACATTCAATTCAACAATCAACCACAATCATCCCCAGGCCTGCCAGCAAAGATGAGTTTTTAGATTTTTCCGGAAGGCCGGGAGAGTTGGAGAAACGCGGACTTCAGGAGGCAGTTGGTTCCAGAGGGCGGGCGCCACAACAGAGAAAGCCCTCCCCCTAGGGCCCGCCAGACGACATTGTTTCGCTGACGGGACCCGGAGGAGGGCCAACCCTGTGCGCTCTCACCGGTTGTAGAGAAGTATGTGGCAGAAGGCGGTCCCGTAAGTATCCTGGTCCCGTGCCATGAAGGGCTTTATAGGGTGAGAAGACAAAGCAAGATGAAACCTGTGGAATGAATACACACCCATGCACGGACACCCACTGATCTTGTGCATTCCTATTTTTGTGTAGCAAATACAGAGGGACACTAATATGTCTTGACAGTTTTCTTTTCTGGATGTAACTAGATTCCCCTTTGTTTTTATTGTTAGCTCAGAGATCCCCTTATTTATTTAGCAGAGATCAGTTACCTGCATGGTAATAAGAGTTTTAGTTTAAAAACATGGCTAACCTTTTTTTTTTTTAACTTTAGAGTAATCAGATAAAGCAGATGGAAGATGTAAAGATATCCAAGAAGAGCAAAGTTGGAATTCTTCCTTTTGTTGCTGAATTTGAAGAATTTGCAGCCTTGGCTGAATCTATATTCAGAAATGCCGAACGCAGAGGAGATCTAGATAAAGCTTACCTGAAACTTATTCGTGCAGTTTTTGCTAACGGTAAAATCTCTTTTCTGAAAGTCCATGATCTGCTATGTCATAAATAATCTCATTTTGCTGACGAATCGGGCTACAGTCTTATATTGCTGCATCTTAATGTATTATTATGCTACAATTCACGTCTAAATCATTTTTGTCACTTCAGAGTATGTACCTGTCCATCATGTATTAATTGTTTTAGTATTCATCCCATTTCTTTATAACTCTATTGTACCAATTCCCAGATTCTGATTTAGAGGTACTTATCTTATAGGGACAGTCAACAAGCAAACGTAAGACATAAACTAGCTAAATCTGGGGGATTTCAAGGAATTATGATTTGGACATGCCCATTGAATTCTATGGCTGTGTGGAACTCTTAAGTTATAAATATGGTTTGCTTGATTTTGCCTTTGCATGCTGTTCAGGCCAAATCCTTATCTATTGCTTGGTAAGTTAGTTGATTCTCACTAGTTATAGTTAAACAAAGCATGGGTTAGTGCAGGGGATAGGCAACCTTGGCTCTTTTATGACTCATGGATTTTAACTCCCAGAATCCCTGAGCCAGCCATGCTGAGGGGAAAGGGAGAGGTTTCCAAACTGAGCCATGGTGGCTCAAGGATTCTGGGAGTTGAAGTCCACAAGTCATAAAAAAGCCAAGGTTGCCTACCTCTAGTGTGAAGAGACAGAAGAGTCTCTTCTGATTCAAATAATTTAATGATGATAACAATGGGAGAGATAACTGATTTTAAGTATACTGTAGTACATTAAAATCTCTATTCTACTACTAGAAATTATATTAAAGTTTTCATTTATTTGTTAAATTTAGGAACACACCCAACTGATTCTCTTTTATATTGATACTTTCTCTCTTATTAGTTTTCTTTCACTGCTATCTTTTTTCCTTTTTATAACCACTAATTAAGACCTTTTTATTTGCTGTCTGCTATCCTTTACCATTAACTCTTTACTTACATTTCCAAATTTATCACAACAATCTTCTGACTTGGAAATAAGTATAATTATCCCTGCTCTTTGATATTTCATGGTGTTTATGTCTGCATGGTATGTCTTCCTTTCGTTTCTGTAGTTGAGAAAGTAGCAAATGAAAGCCAGAAGACTCCTCGGGATGTGGTTATGATGGAGAACTTCCACCATATCTTTGCAACCCTCTCTCGTTTGAAGATCTCCTGTCTAGAGGCGGAGAAAAAAGAAGCTAAACAGCAGTATACGGATTACTTACAGTCGTACGTGATCTACTCTTTGGGGCAGCCACTTGAGAAATTAAATGTAAGAAATTGTTTTTTTAAAATTTCTTTAATTCTGGGTTAAAACCAGAAATACATATTTTTATAGATATTCCCCTAAAACACAAATGAAGGTTTTCTCTCCTTCATTAAATACTCTATTTTCCAAATCATTCAAATAATGCAAAACTAATTTCTAAGATAGCGATGGCGAACCTTTTAGAGACCGAGTGCCCAATCCACAACCCAAAATCCACTTATGTATCGCAAAGTGCCAGGGCCGCATCAGCATTGACGTGCCCTCAGGATTATATTTAGGTATTTATTTATATATGAATGAGAAGCTAACGCAAACAGTATAAATGTAAGCGAAACAGGAAATATAAAATGTATTTTATTACATGGAGTGAGATGATGGGATTTTTGTTACTAGAGAATCTGTGGAAGCTCATGATGGAGCAGTGAATTTTTGCTCCTAGTTCTGGACACTAGGGGCGACGCCGTAGCTCACTGGTTAAAATGCTGGGCTTCTTGGCTGTAAAGCCAGCAGCCCGGGTTCGAGACCCGAGCGCCACGTGACTGGGTGAGCTCCCATCCTTGCCTCAGTTCTGCCAATCTAGCAGTTTGAAAGCATGCAAATGCGAGTAGATAAATAGGTACCGTGTTGGTGACATCATGCTGGCCATATGACTGCAGAAATGTCTTCTGACAGCGCTGGCTCAAGGGCCTTGAAACAGAGATGAGGACCCACCCCCTAGAGCAGAGGAAGGCAACCTTGGCTCTTTTATGACTCGTGGACTTCAACTCCCAGAATTCCTGAGCCAGCATGGCTCAGCTTATTTATTTATTTTATTTATTAATTTGACTTCTATGCCGCCCTATTCCGGAGAACTCAGGGCGGCTCACAACATAGTAGAAATCAACAGTTAAAAATACATATATATATAAACCCCTAATTTAAAAGAAAAACCAATCATTCAACATACACACAGACATACACTGGCTAGGGGCAAGATGTTAACTGCCCCAAGCCTGCCGGCAGAGGTGTGTTTTAAGTAATTTACGAAAGGCGGAGAGGGTGGGGGCGACATGGATCTCCGGGGGGAGTTGGTTCCAGAGGGCCGGGGCCGCAACAGAGAAGGCTCTTCCCCTAGGCCCCACCAGGCGACACTGTCTGGCTGACGGGACCTGGAGAAGGCCGACTCTGTGGGCCCTAACCGGCCGCTGGGATTCATGGGGCAGCGTAAGTAAGCTTGGAAACCTCTCCCTTTCCCCTCAGCATGGCTGGCTCAGGAATTCTGGGAGTTGAGGTCCATGAGTCATAAAAGAGCCAAGGTTGCCTACCCCTGCCCTAGAGTCAGCAATGACTAGTGGAGTAAAATCTGCAGGAGACTCCTCTGAACACTACAGATAGTCCTCAACTTAAGATCACAACTGAGCCCAAAATTTATGTTGCTAAATGTGAGATTTGTTAAGTGAACTTTGCCTCATTTTATGACTTTTTTCGCCACAATTGTTAAGGGAATCACTTCAGTTGTTAAATTAGGAACACGGTTGTTAAGTGAATCTGGTTCCCCCATTGACTTTGCTTGTCAGAAGGTCGCAAAAGGTGATCGCGTGGCCTCGGGATACTGCGACCGTCCTAAATGTGAGTCGGCTGTCAGGCGTCCAAATGTAAATCACGTGGCCATAGAGATGATGCAACAGTCATAATGGTGATAAGTCACTTTTTTCAATGCCGCTGTAACTTCAGTCACCAAACAAACTGTTGTAAGTTGAGGACTATCTGCACCAGGTTGGAAGAGGCAGGTGAATGGTCGTGCAACTCTTTTGGAAGCCTTGGGGCATGGAAGCCATGTCAATGTGGAAGTGACCTAAATTGCATTTCATTGCAGCACTTCTTTGAGGGCGTTGAAGCCCGTGTGGCTCAAGGAGTGCGAGAAGAGGAAGTGAGCTACCAGTTGGCCTTCAGTAAACAAGAGCTAAGAAAGGTTATTAAGGAGTATCCCGGCAAAGAAGTCAAAAAGGGATTGGACAACCTTTATAAAAAGGTCGACAAACATCTATGTGAAGAAGAGAACCTACTTCAGGTAATGTAAGAAGGCAGGCTAAAAGAGAGAATCTAATTTTAAAAGTTTTCTGGTTGCCATAATTTGTCTTTTGATGACCTATCACAAGAATAAAATTTGAATTATACTAGTTTGGATTGTAGTATGTAGTGATAGGATTTGAATGAGCGGTAGTGGAACACATCCTTTCTACCAAGCTGACCTGTGACCTACAGTACCTGATCCTTAAGGTCGCCTTCTTAGTCGCTGTTACCTCAGCAAGACACATCTCAGAACTAGCAGCCCTGTCAGTGAGGGAGGACCTTTGTACCTTCCACACGGACAGGGTGGTGTTACGTTTGGACCCCTCCTTCGTTCCAAAGGTCAATTCCCTATTCCACAGAGCACAGGAGGTGGTGCTACCAAACTTTTGCCCCGAACCGTCCCATGAACTGGAGCACAAGTGTCACACCTTAGACGTTCGCAGAGTTTTAAAGCAGTACATCAAGCGAATGGCACCCTTCCGTAGATAGGAAGCACTGTTTGTCTCCTTCCATTCTCACAGAAGAAGTCAGAGGGACACTGCATCCACAAGTGGTAGATGGATTAAAAGGTGTATAGCGGAGGCATACAGGGGACAGTCCTTGACAGTCCCCAGACGAATCACTGCACATTCCACATGCAGTGCTGCAACCTCAGCAGCATGGGCAACTCAGGCTTCGATTGAAGAAATATGTAGAGCGGCGACGTGGACGTCGCCTTCCCCTTTTATAAGACACTACAAATTAGACAGATACACATCTGCGGAGGCTTCCTTTGGCAGGAGAGTACTCCAGTGCATAGTATCAGAGAGTGGGACACAGGCCCAGACGGCATCCCACCCACAAGGACAGTGAGGCTTTGGTATGTCCCATTGGTGGATTCTCCACTCGTCACGCTGGAGAAGGGGCGTTGGTCTTACCTGAACGCCTTTTCTCAGCATGACGATGGAGAATCCACTCCCACCCTTGAGGCCAGTCAGGTCTGGTGAGGGGAGAGGATGGAGTCAATGCAAGAAAACATAGCCAACTAGCTTTCGCCTCGTCAAGACTGGGGCAGGGAGGTCCCAGGAGGAGAGGCGGAGCAAAATTGGACGACTAGTCTGCGGGCAGAAGACGAAGTTAACCCATTGGTGGATTCTCCATCGTCACGCTGAAAAAAGGCGTTCAGGTAAGACCAACGCCCCTTCTACCAAGCTGAGGAGAAAGACTCTTCTTCCTTATACATTAATAGTTTAGGCCAGTGGTGGCGAACCTATGGCACACGTGGGCACACGCACCATCGCCCCAGCCCCGCCTCCACCTGGATCTCCCTTCTCAACAGCAGCCCCCCCAGAGGAGAGTCGCCCCCGAGTGCGGCCCGTGCGGAGCAGCGCAGCCAAAGACACGGCAGCCGGGTAGCGGGGACAAGACTCTGCCCTCGTGCGCCATCGCACACAGTTGATGCTGTGGGGCACGGGCAGAGGGCATGGCCGCTATGGCGCTGCTGGACCACCTGGGCGATCTGCGGTGGGCTGTGAAGGTGTTGAGTGGCCCTGCGGGCAGGCAAGGGGTGAGGGTGGAGCGGGGCAGAGTGGGACGGGGCAGAGTGGGACAGGTGGGGGCGGGTTTTGGACACTCGGTCTCTAAAAGGTTCACCATCACTGGTTTAGGCTGAGATAAATGTTTGTATGAAGGGCTATGAAGTGATGTAAACCCCTGCTGTCATCTAAGTCAAGCAGCTCAGACGTAGATTAGTATTTCAGTGCAAACTCATTTATGCCTCAAGCATTAGTGCATAAAATTAAACGTATGCTCCCTGGGTACTTAGGCGTTTAATATTGAAAGCATTTAATGTGACCTCACCTGTGGAGTTTTGGACTGGAGCTTTTCATTTATTTATTAAAGCTTCCTTTTTCTCTTTTTGGTAGGTGGTATGGCATTCCATGCAAGATGAATTCATACGGCAATACAAGCATTTTGAAGGCTTAATAGCACGTTGCTATCCCGGTTCTGGAATTACTATGGAATTTACTATTCAGGATATTTTAGATTACTTCTCCAGTATTGCACAGTCACACTGAAGTTTGCCTCGCGCAAAGCAAGATAAGCTCATAAAGTTGCTGGTAAAAGCATTGTTGACACTGGAAGTTCTCATTTTGAGAAATGGCAGGATGTTCTTAATTATCTTCATATATATCAGCAATTGACTTGGGCCAGCTTTCCTGAATGTAACGCTCTCTTATGTGAAATTGGATTACAGCTCTGAGAATTCACAGCAGAGTTGTCCTAGACCAGGGGTAGGCAACCTTGGCTCTTTTATGACTCGTGAACTTCAACTCCCAGAATTCCTGAGCCAGCATGGCTGGCTCAGGAATTCTGGGAGTTGAAGTCCACGAGTCATAAAAGAGCTAAGGTTGCCTACCCCTGTCCTAGACCTACTGGCTAAGAATTCAGAGAATTCTAGTCCATTCCATTGGAAAACTGGCCTAGATGGAAGTACTGCCTAATTGCTGAAAAAAAGAGTGTTGAACTATACATTTTGACATGTAACTAGTATATCAAATGTATATTTATTATACTAAGTTCATCTGCTTTCATAATCCTTTACTTTTAGAAATTAATAAGTAAGTATAGATATTATATCAACATCTGGTGGTTTTTTTTCCCTTGAAAGTGCATGTTAATGTACACGTTTAATAAGATGTTTGAGTTTTTGAGAACCAATGTACTAGATTATGTAAATACAATTCTTTTGATTTGAAGTATTAAAAAAAGCTCTTTACAAAGAAAGTACTTATTTCCTGAGGGAGATTATTAGCTGTGCCTCAGCATGGCATAAAAGAAAAAAAAATGCTTTATTTCTCCAGATTGTACCTGAAGTAATGTTCAGTGCATTGATTGAGGTTTCCTTAGCAACTCTGACATTTTTAGATTTAAGCATCATCTTTGTAAATTTGTTCAGATGGCTGCATTTAGAAAGAAAAATGCAGGTTACTACTCTTCTGTAAAAAGAACTGTTGAGACTTAAAATGTCTTTTTAGGTTGTATCCTAGTATTGTAATCCTTAACTCAACATGTGCACAGAATGCACTTTGGCCAATGTATTTATCTATCTCAGTTTCTTCCTCACTGCATTGTTTTCGCTCAAGCTACCTTGTACATTTTCAGTTTATGAGGATTCCACGCGCTGCGGAAGTTACGTTTTCTCACAGATTGGTTTTATAATTATTACTGGTGGAAATGGTGTGGAAACTGGGCTACCTCTTTGCAGCACTTCTTTCTATTTAGTAGCAAGAAAGGAATTTGTAGAAATGTTTGGCTTGTCCTTCCCACAAAAGTGTTCTTTCACTATGTACTTTACAGTGAGCATGTAAAAAAGCAACCTGAACTAGAATGCGATGGTAACAGTTGTCATGCTGTTTGATCACACTACAAACACAAATGATAAAGTGTACCTTGCTTTCAAAGAGCCAATGTGCCATGCCATTCCGCCCCCCCCCCCATGAGGAACTCAACAGGTACCTTTCTAATGCTCAGGCCTAAGAACCGTTTGTTTATATTACTTCTGTTTTAGTTGTGTAGCTTCAATTTGTTGGTCCCCAGACCATTCTGTATCCAGGCAATGTCAAATACTTGTACAGTCTCTCCTGATTCAAGTGAAAAGGAGAAAGTGTGTTGGAGAATGAAATATAAATAAATGTTACCATACCGATGACGCTGTATTTATTTGCCGCCATTTACAAAATTGTGGATATATTTAGCATTCTAAACAGCATGTTTTCATGCCATTAAAATGTCATAAAAGGCAATTGCATTTGCCAAAAAACCCCCAAAACAATCCTTCAGTTTGCACAACACTCATGTAGAATGATGGGACTCTCATATTTATATTTAATATGTGTAATCTAATATTGATAATCAATAGAAACAAAGGAGCATCTTGAGAAATTTCATTGGTTTCCTTGATAGTTTAACTTGGGAATCAAAAGAAGCAATAATGTGTCAATCAGATTAACAAGAGAACTTCTTACATAATTGGGAAGACCTTGAGTACCCATCAAGAAATGTAGTGATATTTAACTGTCCAGAACCTTAGCACTTGCCGAACTTTAATGTGCCATCTTTGTCAAAGATGGTTTACATATTTTTAAATGAGATTAGCCTGCTGGAAAGGAGAGCACCAGCCTCAACCACTAATGATCCTCATTTTCAACATCTCATTTGAGTAGAAAGAGTCTGAATCAAATTCTAGATCAGGGTCCCCAACCCCTGGTCTGTGGATCGGATGCAGCATGCCAGCAACCGTTCTGCACAAACTAGCAAAGCCCCATCCGTGGCATGCAGATAGCACACAAAACCATGCACTCTCAGGTTCGTGGAAAAACCTTTCTCCGCGGAACCGGTCCCTGGTGCCCAAAAGGTTGGGGACCTCTGTTCTAGATGGCTTCTGTTCTGGATTAGTATAATAATAATATAATAATAATATTAATATTAATAATAATAATAAAGTTGGAAGGGACCTTGGAGGTCATCTAGTCCAACCCTCTGCTCAGGCAGGAAACCCTATACCATTTCGGACAAATTGCTGTCCAGTCTCTTCTTAAAAGCCTCCAGTGTTGGAGCATTCACCACTTCTGGAGGCAGGTTGTTCCACTGGTTAATTGTTCTAACTGTCAGGAAGTTTCTCCTTAGTTCTAGGTTGCTTCTCTCCTTGATTAGTTTCCATCCGTTGCTTCTTGTCCTGCCTTCAGGTGCTTTGGAAAATAGCTTGACACCCTCTTCTTTGTGGCAGCCCCTGATATATTGGAACACTGCTATCATGTCCCCCTCGTCCTTCTCTTCATTAAACTAGACATACCCAATTCCAGCAGCCGTTCCTTATATGCTTTAGCCTCCAGTCTCCTAATCATCTTTGTTGCTCTTCTCTGTACTCTTTCTAGAGTCTCAACATCTTTTTTACATCGCGGTGACCAAAACTGGATGCAGTATTCCAAGTGTGGCCTTACCAAGGCATTGTAAAGTGGTATTAACTCTTCACGTAATCTTGATTCTATCCCTCTGTTAATGCAGCCTAGCACTGTGTTGGCCTTTTTGGCAGCTGCAGCACACTGCTGGCTCATATTTAGGTGATTGTCCTCTAGGACTCCGAGATCCCTCTCACAGTTACTACTATTGAGCAAGGTACCCCCTACTATATCTGCGCATTTGATTTTTCTTGCCTAAATGTAGAACCTTGCTTTTTTCACCACTGAATTTCATTTTGTTAGATAGCGCCCAGTGTTCAAGTCTGTCCAGATCCCTCTGTATCTTAAGCCTATCTTCTGGAGTGTTGGCTATTCCTGCCAGCTTGGTGTCGTCTGCAAATTTGATGAGTTCCCCATCTATCCTCTCGTCCAAATCGTTGATAAAGATGTTGAAGAGCATTGGGCCCAGAACAGAGCCCTGGGGCACCCCACTACACACTTCCCTCCATGTAGATGCGGTTCCATTGAGGACCACACGCTGAGTATGGCCGGTCAGCCAGCTACGGATCCATCTGGTGGTGGTGCTTTCTACCCCACATTTTTCTATCTTGTCAAGTAGTAGGTTGTGATCTACTTTATCAAATGCCTTACTGAAGTCCAAGTAAATTATGTCCACAGCATTCCTCTGATCCACTAATTTTGTCACTTGGTCAAAGAATGCAATAAGATTTGTCTGGCATGATCTATTTTTGACAAACCCATGTTGGCTTTTAGTAATGACTTTGTTTGCCTCTAGGTGTTCGTTGATTCATTGTTTGGTTATCTTTTCCAGGATCTTCCCAGGTATTGAGGTCAGGCTGATAGGTCTGTAATTTCCTGGGTCGATTTTTTCCCTTTTTTGTAGATGGGAACTACATCAGCTCTTTTCCAGTCCTCTGGTAGTCCCCCTGTGCTCCAGAATCTTTGAAAAATATAGTTCAGTGGTTCTGAGATCACATCTGCCAGTTCCTTGAGAACCTTGGGGTTTAATCCATCTGGTCCTGGCGATTTGAACTCATCTAGGCTGGACAGGTGCTCACTTACCATTTTCTTGCCTATCTTAACTTATGTTTCTATTCTGTTTTTTACGGCACTATTTTTGATAGGTTGGTCTGTTTTTTTCCCTTTGTGTAAAGACAGATGCAGAGGTACCCTGAAACATTCTTAGGAAATTAGAAACAATCACAATTGGGTCTGCAGTATTGCAAGGATAGATGGTAGATTAAATAGGAATCTAGAGACTGGCCATCACAACCAGTGGTGGGATTCAAATATGTGAACAACCGGTTCTGTGTGTGGATGCTGCTTCCGGAAGTCCATTTTGGGCCTGGGCAACAAAAAATTAGCTACCGGTTCTGCTGAAGTGGTACGAACTGGCTGAATTCAACCATTGATCCCAACCCTGTTGCCAAGAAAACTACCCTCAAATTTCTACCTGTACCTGAAGGGGCAAGTAGGCAGCACAAAAGGGAGACTGAGATTTTTTTTTTTTTTACTGTAGAAGGCCTTTGGGTTAAACTGAGATTCACTGTGCAAAAATAGTCAAGGTTTACAAAATTAAAAGCTCATCAGTCAAGATTTACAAGATAATTTTGATTTTAGGTGCTCCTGGAATTCTGGGGTGTCTACGTTTTCTATTATGACATGTACTGAAGCCAAGATTTCAGGCCAAAGATATGTCTTATCTCTTCTGGAAATGTATTTCAAAGGTAATGAGTGGTCTGGTCATTACACGATCAGATGAGAAGAGAAATGGCTAATTAAAAAAAAAACCTTGATGGTCCTTTTCACATCCTCGGTGGTAAACCCACTTGTCATATTCTGCTTCCCTTTATAGCTTCGTGAAATTTAACAGAAGACAACAAACCAATTAGAAAAGTTAACAGACCGAATACATCTTCTACCCTTGGGTACATAGATTTACATCTGGATGCAAACAATGTTTCCTAGGCAAGAGATTCTAAAGCGTCAAATAAAGCATGATTTAAAAATAAATAAATAAATAAATAAAATCCAGCTGTGGCCATCAGCCCAATAGAATTGAAGAACCAAAGTCTCAGTTTTTTTTTCTCTTCCAACGGATAAGTTGCCAATCCCACCAAACTCCAGCAGGGGCCGCTGTGCGTACGCGAGACTCTTCAATAGTCGGTTGCTTCCGAACGCTTTGCGCTCCGCCGGTTGCTGGGACAACCCGAAGAGGAAGTCGCCCGTCCTCCGCGCGCGCCATTTTCAAACGGCTCCTTTGGTCCGTCCGCTGGCTTTTGGGCGGCGGCGGCGGCGGCGGAGGAGGAAAGGGGCCGCTCCAACCAGGCCGCCGCTACCTCCGGGACTTGATGAGGGGCGAGGCGTGTGAGACGGCCCTCCCGCCTCCGAACTAGGCCGCGATTTGAAGGCCGCGGGCCCCGTTTCCATGACGACGCAGAATGACGGTCGAAGGATGACGTCGCCCGGCTGGGAGTAGCGCCCGGAGGGGCTCAAGCGAAGCGAGGGAGGCCTGGAGAGCGGGGCGCCTGGGGAGGCCCCAGCAGGTTCGTGCGGTTGTGGCCAAGCGACCCCAGTCGCCCTCCCCAGCCAAATTGGCTGCGAGGTGTTTTCAGCCAGCTGTCCCCTTTTAAACCCTCCCCTCCAGGTCCTCCCTTTGCTTTCTACACTGCGCTTCTGTATCAATCCCTTCGTAGCCCAATCTATTTTCCAACTCTGGGCAGGCCATTTCCAGAAGCAGCTTTGGCGCTCAGGATGGCAGGTCCCTTGGACAGGGCTAATGGGCTCCCTCGGGTCCTTCACCCGAGACAGAATGAATTGCCTCCTCTTTTCCCTTGCAAGAGCTGAAGAGCACTTGAACTTGTGTTCCGCCAAATACTTTTTAGTAACTAGTATGAATCTCTTCTTCTGCTGGCCTGAATGTGTGTTTGTGTGTATCTGTGTATGTATGTATACATGTGGTTAATAATATCTGTGAAAATACAAACTCCTGGGTGAAGCACCTCATTGTGCCCCAAACACCTGGGTATAGTCATAATATAAAATAAATGACTTACGACCACCAGGAGAATCCAAGTATTTATTTATTTATCAAATTTCTATACCGCCCCTCTCCCAAAGGACTCGGGGCGGTGTACAGCCTAAAAATATAAAAAACATATAGATATACATAATTTAAAATAATTAAATGCATGGGATAGAAAAGGTGGATAGAGAAAAATTCTTTTCTCTATCACACAATACCAGGACAAGGGGGCACTCCCTAAAGCTCATAGCTAAGAAAGTGAGGACAAATAAAGGGAAATATTTCTTCACCCAGAGGGTCGTTGATTTATGGAATTCACTTCCAGAAGGGGTCGTGACAGCTGTCAGCCTTGACAGCTTCAAGGCAGGGTCAGACAGATTCATGGATGCCAAGTGTATCGGTGGTTATTAAAACGGATGTCCATGTGCCGCCTCTATGTTGGTTGAGGCAGGCAGGATTCCCTTGAGTCCCATTTGTTGGGGGTCAAGGGAAAGGGAGGGTTTTGCCTTCTCTTTCTGCTCAAGATCCCCATGTACAATTGGTGGGCCACTGTGTGACACAGAATGCTGGACTCAATGGGCTTTGGCCTGATTCAGCATGGCTCTTAAAAGTGAATTAAATAATTTTGGCAGTAAAATCCTCATTTAAAACCCAATACTTACAAATCTTTAAAAAAAAAATTTTTTTTTTTTACTCCATCCCCCTAAAACATTCTAACCCTACCGGAACCGGGGCTTCTATGCCAGGCCAGCCTGTCGAAAAAGAAACGTTTTTTAGTTCCCGACGGAAGGTGCGTAAATCTGTCATTGTACGGAGTTCCGTGGGGAGCTCGTTCCATAGCGTGGGAAAATTACTTTAATAAAACCGAGCTTTCGTTGGGAACTTCAGTATGACAGTACCAAGGGGAAATCAAATGCCCCGCCCAAGACCCGTAGTCAAAAGAAGGATGGTATGGGAGCAAACACCACCAAAGGAGAGGAGGATGAAAGGATTTTAACAAACCTAAGAACTAACATTGAGAGAATAAGTAAGAATGATCAAAGGAGGGATAGAGGAGGGCGTGGTGCAGATGTTGGAAGTTCCCAACGAAAGCTCGGTTTTATTAAAGTAATTTTCTACTTGAATTCTCCTGGTGGTCGTAAGTCATTTATTTTATATTATGTATACATGTATGTGTGTGTGTACAGTAATGGCCAAAATTGTGGAAACCTTTTGGGAAAAGTGTATTTTTGAGTTTTGATGGCTAATAACACCACTTTTTTGGGGAGTAGTACCGTAAAATTATATATCAATGGAAAGATAATTTAATGGAGAATGTAATGCAACATAGTTTGTTCAATTATCTGTACTGTATTCTATGAAAAGCTATAGCCAAATAACCAGAAAAAGGAAGCACAACTTGCTTAGGTTGATATCAGATAGCTTTCCTTCATCTGATGGTAGCCAATGAGCATGAGTGTTTAGAGCAGACATGTCAAACACAAGGCCCAGGGGCCGGATGCGGCCCATGAAGTGGTTTCATGTGGCCCGCAAAGCCATCCTGGAAACAGTGAGGGAACGGCCCTCTGCTGCCTTGGTCCTGGCCCGGGCCACCCGGGAGCCAATGTACAATTTTGTGGTGGCCATCTAGGCTGAAACACATTCAGTCTTAACTCCACAAGACCATCTGGAAATAGCAAGGAACCAGCCTCTGCTGCGTCAGCCCCGCCCCCTGGGTGCATGCTGGGGAGATGTCACTCTTTGTGAGGAATGAAGAAATGCATCATCACCTGGAAGTGGCCAGAAAATGGCCCTTGCCTACTTCACATATCCGGCGCGAACAATGTAGAGTTGGCCATGCCCACCCAATACGTCACACCTACTCCATCCACGCCCACGCAGTAGGCTGCACCCACCCTGGCCACACCCACCCGCCCCCCCCCAGGGCAACCGCAATGCAGATGTGGCCCTCAATGAAATTGAGTTTGACACCCCTGGTTTAGAGAGCCAATCAGGTGTCATCTTGTGTTGGCAATGAGCCAATCAGATCACAGTAGGTTCAGTGATTGATGTCATGTATTGAAGCTGAGAGGAGGACATTTGTTAGTGTGTTATGTGATTGCTATCAAGTTGGTTGGGTTTTTTTGTGTTCTTTCATTTAGTGAGCTTGTAAAACATAATAAAATTAAAGTCATGGTGCAAAGAGTTGACTGGATACCCAGAAAGCGATGTAAAATAGTATTATTAAGTGAACAAGGCTATAGTTATAAAGAAATTAGAAGAAAAATGGGTGGAAACTTAACCAAAGGTGGCATTTCTACTGTACACTTTTCTCAAAAGGTTTCCACAATTTTGGCCACTACTGTATAAACAAAGACACAGAAGCTGGAGTGCAGGTAATCCTCAGTTTATGACCACTAGTGAGCCGAAAGTTTATGTTGCTAAGTGAGAAATTTGTTAAGTGACTTTTGCCCCAGTTTACGACTTTTCTTGCCACAGTTGTTAAGTGAATTATACTGAGGTTGTTAAATTAGTAACAAGGTTGTTAAGTGAAATTGGTTTCCCCATTGACTTAGCTTGGCAGAAGGTCGCAAAAGGGGATCACATGACCCCGGGACACTACAGCCATCATAAATGTGAGTGAGTTGTCAAGTATCCGAATGAAAATCAGGTGAACATGGGGATGCTGCAAAGGTCATAAGCAGGAAAAATGGTCATAAGTCACCTTTTTTAGTGTCGTCGTAACTTTGAACGGTCTTTAAGCAAACTGTTGTAAGTCAAGGTCTATGTGTAGTGGTTAAGGTGCTGGCCTAGAAACCAGGAGACTGCAAGTTCTAGACCATGGGTCTCCAACCTTGGCAACTTTAAGACTTGTGAACTTCAACTCCCAGAATTGAAGAGTTGAAGTCCACAAAAAGTTGCCAAGGTTGAGGACCCCTGGTCTAGACCTCTAGCCATGAAGGCTGCTGGATGACTTTTAGCCATTTGCTCTCTCTTAGCCCAATTGAGGCCTTTGAACTATGGTGCAGGAGAAGACTCCTGCGAGTCCCCTGGACTGCAAGGCGATCAAACCGGTCAGTCCTAGAGGAGATCAACCTTGACTGCTCTTTAGAAGGCCAGATCCTGAAGTTGAAATTCAAGTACTTTGGCCACCAAATGAGAAGGAAGGACTCACTGGAGAAGAGCCTAATGCTGGGAAAGATGGAGGGCAATAGAAGAAGGGGACGACAGAGATTGAGGTGGCTGGATGGAGTCACTGAAGCAGCAGGCGTGAGCTTAAATGGACTCCAGAAGATGGTAGAGGACAGGAAGGCCTGAAGGAACGTTGTCCATGGGGTGGCGATGGGTCGGACACAACTTCGCAACTAACAACAACAACAACAAGCCCAGCTGACCTCACAGGATTGTTGTGGGAAAATATGAGGCAGAGGCATGTTCACGTCTTGAGTTATGTATAATTTAAAAAAAAAGGATGATGATAAAGTATTGTTGCTATTGTATAATACTGTATGTTATTAGTGTTACTATAACTAGATGTTATTGTTATTTCATTGTGTCAGTAAGAGTTTTGTTTGGATCCACACCTTCCTCTGTTGACCTCATTTACAAATTTGAACTGCCAGAATACCATTCCCATTTTTGCAATGAGTTTACTCAGTGCTGGCAAGCATGTGATTTGGTCCTATAAGTTAATGTTATAAGTGCATGGTAATTTGTATAGATTTAAATTTGTATAGGTTTAATTATTTACTTGGCTCCCTTTTTGAACCTATTTTTTTTAGAGAATCTTCACAATGACTGCAGCTGTAGAGCGGAAGTTTGTTAATTTAAGGAAACGATTGGATCAGTTGGGATACCGACAACCACTGGGAGTAGAAAGTTTGCCTCTGGTGGAAAAACTTTTCAGGTATTAAAAAAAAGGAATAAAAGAAAATACTTGGATCAGTGCTTTATGGAAGGTGACCCAGTTCAGCAACTTATAAAGTATTATTATTCCCTCTTGCAGGAAGGATGTAAGATTCTTCTTGTGCATCTTTTTTTTTAGAGCTAAATTAATATGAACCTATCGTTTTATGTGGACATTAGAAAGAAAACGCTAGAATTGATTAGTAATCAAAATGTACAATTACTATTCTATTACATGGCAATTCAACAGAATACTTACAAGAAATTAGAAATACACTGTCAACATTCCATATTTTCATTATTTGTTTTATTAATTTTAGTGACCTTGTTCATACAACCGAGAGCCTCCGGAGCACAAAGTTATCTGCTGGTAAAATTGAAAAAGAATGCAGTAACTTTGATGTTGTTCTAGGACCTTATCGAGAAGAAAATGCCAGGCTCACACGTGAAAATAATGAATTGCACTTAGAAGTTCTGAAATTGAAAGAGCAATTCGAAGAACAGGTCAAAGGTAATACAATTTAAAAAAAAAACATTCTGACTTACATTTTGCAGTTTGTCTTTGCCATCTGTTTTTAACTAAGTAAGGTGTTGTCCCTAATTCTGCAAATTTTCTATCTTGATACTACACTTAAGGGTTTTGTTCAAGACAAATAACATTTCGTATTCCCCTCTTCCAAATCTTCAAGCTCAAAAGGGAAACATGCTGCAGTACTACACTTTGCTTGGTTTCAATTTTCAATTAATTTGGGAAGAAGATAGCAGTAGAGGTTAAAATTCTGGTTATAAAATTAATTTTTATTTAAAAGAGCAGGAACCACTGAAAATTTTTGATGCAGGCAGATTCAGACCGGGAATCTGGAAACAAGAAACTACTTTCGAGCTGAACATTAATTGGGTGTCTATAAATCCAGGTAGTCCTCACTTACCAACCGTAACTGGACTGGAAATTCCATTGCTGACTGATGTGGTCATATGGCACAATGTTATATGACCGTGCCAAATTATGATGGCCATTCCAGCAGTTTTAAGTGGCTGTTGTTAAGCGAATTGCAAGTAGTCGCAGCATCTCCATTTGTCACCTCCTACTGGCTTCCCCATTGACTTTGCTTGTTGGAAGCTGGCAGTGAAGTTTCCATCTGGTGATCATGTGACCCTAGGATGCTGCAAAGTCATTGCAAGCCAGTCGCCAAGCCGACGGTTGAAACGTCAAATGGTGTCTAAATGGGTGGAAGTTCAATAAGACAGCCATATACTGTACAGAATTAACATTTTAATGCACAAATTTTGTAAGAGAAATAAAAACCACTTCATATTATTTCAGGAAACAATTCCAGGTTTTAAGTTGACATTCACTTGATTGGAGCTGTTTTTACGACCTTCTTTGTGATGGTTATAAATCAGACTCCATAGACATTAAGCGAATGCTAATGTTGTTTTTGCTGGAAGTAAATGCCAAGCGCCCAAAATGCAATCAGAAGACCGGGGTGGGGGGGGGATATCAGAACTTTGAAACCAGGTTGTACATCCCTTTTGAGGGGATCTGTCATAACTTCTAATGGATACTAAGTTGAGGAATGCCTGCCATTAAATCACTGATAATGCCAGTGATTTAATTCTTGCTTAGCATCTTTTTTCATCATAATGAATGCAGCACTTTTTGGAGTCCTGAGCATTTACAATATACTCAATTGGAGAGCTTTCTAGAATGACTGTTATAGTGTCTACTCTGTTAAAATGGTTGCAGCAAAGTCATGCAATATTCATTCCATGCCATCTCTACTTTTCCTTCCTTTCTTTCCCTCTCACCAAGTAGGCTGCGTCAAATACCATGCAGACATTTTGTTTTTCAACATGCTAGCTTCCTATGCATTTTTATTTTAAAAAAATTCAGATTAAACAAAGAATTGGGGGATTATTAAGGGTGACGACTGCATACGTGAGCTCTTGTAGCATTGTGCTGCCTCTGATTATGATTGATCATAAATACGTTAATGTAATAATTTTGATGGTGATGCTTTCTGTTCAATCATGTCCATGAACCAGCTCTCCTTCTCTCCCCCCCTTCCTTCTCTCTCCCCATTCCCCCAAAAGTTTTTCTGATCATGCATGACTTCTTTCAGTTGTTCTATTCTCTGTCTGGCTTTGATAGTGTCTAGATGCCCTGTTTTTTGGCAGCCTTACAATAATTTTAGATACCAGAAAATAGTTTATGAATAGTTTCTTATGGTTAGCATTGTGCAGTAAAAAATAGAAGCATGGGATCAAATTGTTTTCCTCCTTACAGATCTGAAAGCTACTTTGAGGAAACTTGAACATGAGAATTCAGATATGAAATTTTTGAATAATCAATATATACATAAAATGAGGTCATTAGAAAAAGAAAACAAAGCCAAGACTGACAAAATTCAACAGCTTCAAGAAAAAAACCTACAAGCTGTGGTACAAACACCAGGTACAGTGACAATCTATGTGCTCATCATTCTGGTCTGATGATTCTTTTATTGGACTGTAATTCTGTGCACTCTTATTACTATTGAAGTAACTTCACTGTTCCTTTAGCTCCAGGAACAAAGTATCAGTTTAAGCACTTGATCCTGAAGAGCATGGGCAAAACAAATAAATGAGTATTTATTTCAGTGGACTCTTGTACTGTTTTTCTAAAGAACTTCAGTAACTTTCCTATTTAGGCTTCAAAGAAGTTGTAAACTATCTTTATTCTCTGAATACCAGGTACAAATTCTGTCTTCCTATTTTTATGCTTTCTTCAATTCCCAGTTTTACTGTTTAAAACCTATTTTAGTGACTAATTTGCTTGAAAATATCAGGGAATAGCCTCTAACTTATTTTGGTGGAACTCAAAACTGCTAAGCATGGTTGGACCTGATTAGTACTTGGATGAGAGTACCAGGAAATCCCAGGGTAATAGATTTATGACTGGTTGTTTAGCAGCCATTTAAGGTTACAACAGGAACCCCCCCCCAAAGCTATTTGCAACCTGGTCTCAAAGTTATAACTGGTACGTGACCCCCATGGCCAAATTCACAAAATTTCCCCTTACAACTGACTAAAAGGATGCTGTAGTGCACCCCCACCTATCTTCCCCATCCTGCCCCACTGGGTCTCCACTGGCCTTGGATCTGCTCCCCTTATTTTAGTGGTTTAATTGTGGCAAGGGGTCCTTGATGCTCTCTTGTTTTCTTGCAAGTAATGGGAGTAGGAGTAACTGTTATTCACAAATCTCCATTAAACACAAAACTATGTCATTGACTTATGAATTATACCATTTGTGAGGTAATATCATTGCATAAATGATGTAAGTTAACATGGATGGGTATTATTTGCATAACATTTTAACACAAATGAAATCAATTGATGTGTAAATTTTGTTGCATACAAAGCCCGTAATACCGAGGAATGCTAAATTGAGATTTCATTGAATTCATTTGGCTTCCGGTCTGCAAAATGCACAAAAACTCTATTGCGGCATGAATAGGCGGACCAAAGTCTTTGAGATGGGGTGTTTTAGGGGATAAAGTGCTGCCTCACATCTTGTACTTAAAAATCTCCCAAGATCGGGGTTTTTAGACAGTGAAATGATGTCTTAACCATTAGCAAGGTTTAAGATACTCACTTTACTCCTTAAAATCATCCGTCACCACCACCCACAATGAATCAAAAGCTTCATCCATCTGAAAAAGTATAGAAAAGAGCTCTGGGGTATACAAAACAGATCGTAGGAGTCACATCAAGACTGCAGGTTGTTTTGTCACTATTTTATGTATTTGTACGCCCTTAGTGTTTCTTAATCATGCATTATTTTTTTATTGGCACGCAAAGATTATTTATGTTACAGATTTTTAATTAGCACAAATGTATTATTTACTGTTCACATAATCACAAAAAGATCTTATTTAAAGTGTCGCTGACAAGTAGCTTTTCTTCAAAAACATGAAATTGTACTATTTCCATTTTATATATGAATTATGTATAACAAAACATGACCTGTCCAAACTTCTGGTAATACAGATTTATCTTTGAAGGTGGTAAGAAACGAAATATTCCATTTCGACGTCAACGTATGCAAATAGATCAGCCTGTTCCTCCTTCAGGGATTGGCGCCTATCCAGTTCCTCAACCAAATGACCCGTATATTGCAGATCTTCTTCAAGTGGCTGACAACAGGTGATTAATCTTTAGCAATATATCAAGGGTCATCTCAATCATTGACATTAGGAGTGGATGGGGTGTGTGTGCAGTTTTAGAAGAAATGCATAATTTATACATCTTTAATTATATTACCCTATACTAGACTGAGAAACAGACCATTTCTAGAGAGACATTTATTTACTTACCAATTATGTAGATTAGATTTGAAGAGTATAGTGGAGACCTTATAATGCTCATCTGCTTTCCCTTTTATATATCAGGTCTAGAAGCAATATAGTTTCTTTCATATTTTGGAGTCTTGTTTCAGAAAAAAAATGGGGCTTGAATTTTGTGAAACCATGTATTTCTCAGTCGTCTATCACAGCGGTTCTCAACCTTTTCCGGGGCTCGACCCCGGCCTGCATCGCGCATGCGTGGCGCGATGGGGGCGCATTGCGCATGTGCGACGGGGCGCATTGTGCATGTGCAGCGCAATGGCCCGCATCGCGATAGGGGAAAAAAAAGATGGCCAACCAAAAAAAAATGGCCAACCAAAAAAAAATGGCGGGCCTGCACCGTGCATGCGCGGAGCGACGGGGCGCATCGTGCATGCGCGGAGCGACGGCCCGCATCGCGATAGGGAAAAAAATGGCCCGACCCCCCCAAAAAATGGCCGACCAAAAAATAATGGTGGGCCCGCGCATGCGCGGCGCGACGGCCCGCATCGCGATAGGGAAAAAAATGGCCAACCAAAAAAAAATGGCGGACTGCGGTGCTTGGCAACCCCCGTGAAATGGTCGTTCGACCCCAAATGGGGTCACAGGTTGAGAACCGCTGGTCTATCAGTTCATTTTTACCCCCTGGTGATCTTTGGCCATAATTTGTGGCAACTTCTCATACTATAATATACAAACATATCTATAGATACAGTCCCATATCTAACTCTGAATCTTCTTACCAGGGAAGGATCTCTACAAAATTCTAAATTTCTAAGGAAAACTTTTTTCTATAAATGTATTTAAAATTGGAAGTTTGTGTTTATGACAGAGGCAAGATGAAGGTGATTTATCTATGTATTGAATATTTCAGAATTCGTGAGCTGCAGATTGAAGTAGGTGACTTGCAGGAAAAACTAGAGATAGCTGAACGTGAAATGAAAAATTACAGCAAACAGGTATATTAAACTCTTAATAGTTTTGCCTACATATTTGCTAATATGTTTCTGTAAAATTGAAGCGAGTTTATTATTATTGTCCCATTTCTCTCTCTATATCTATAGCTATACATATATATTTGTATCTACTCACACACATACACCATCAACTCATGATGGCGAACATATCTAATACTCCTGCCTCCTACAATATTTTCCCGCAACACTAACCCTGTGAGGCAGTTTGGGTTGAGAGAGTGACTGGCCCTAAGTCACACAGCTCACTTCCATGCTTAAGGGAGGCCAGAATTCAGTCTCCCAGTTTGTAAGCCAGTACCGTAACCACTTCACCAAGCTGGCTTTCGTCTCTTAATATTAGAGATGTGCAACCCATGTACAAATCTTTCTATGCACAGAGCAGCTAGTTTCTCATGGTCTGGGTTCAGGTTAAAATATTCCCATTTCTATGTCTAAACTGAAATATACATGTCCTGAGCAGAAAGGGCAAGGGAGTTGAGGGGACAGCAGGAAAATGAAATATTGGCTACAATTGGGGGGGGTATGGAAAGAAAAGAGTGATATCCCTGGGGCTGGGAAGGATTGGATTGGATGGCCAATATCCTTGGCTTCAGGTGCACCTTATTCAACTTCTTTCCTAATTGTCCACAGTCCTTATTTCCTTTTTTTTTAATGCTGCGCTTGAGGTCAAGGGCACTGGCAGCGGCAAAGGGGAGGTAGAGAAAGGAAAACCCCGGGAAATGAGTGTGGGTGAGTTGGTTGGATAGCTACTACTACCGGTGTTCTTGGCTTCACATAGCGCATAATGTGTGGGATTATATCATGGGCACATGACTTAAACAGTTATTTTTTTCTTCGAAGGTTGAGCTCCGAGACAGTGAGATTGAACGTTTAGCACTCGCACTAGATGGTGGTCGTTCTCATGATGTCATATCTTTGGAAGCCAAAAGCAGAAGTAATGAAAAAATTATTGATCACCTGAATTTGCAGGTAACACCGTTGAGTCTCTTTCAGCTTCTACATCTAGAGGCCACTAAAGCATAACTGAAAACCTTAAAAGTAGGGATCATCTTAATGTTAGCCAAAGTACAATGAAATTTCCATTTTTCTGCACCTTGATTAAATGGATTTCCCATGCAAATGGGCAAACTTTTCAAGTGCCATTTGACATAATGACAGCATTACATAAACAGTGCAAAAGGCCAGGCATCAATTGAGGTAATTTGCATGATAATGACATCTTCATACAAATGAATAACAGATACAATTAGTCTATTAAAATGAGATTTCACTGTTAATTATCAACATTTCCTGGAGAACTATTTTTGGTGTCCTGGTCTGATGAATGTATGCAGATTGTAATTAAAGCTATCTTAATCATGTTCTTTATGCTTTTCCAGTTTTCTTTTCAAATGTCTGGGGTCTAATATGTAACTTAGGCTATTACGTATAACTTAAAGAGGCTTTTTGTCATTCATAGATTTAATGTGTTAA
This sequence comes from Bothrops alternatus, assembly GCA_034064705.1. Classification (NCBI taxonomy): domain Eukaryota; kingdom Metazoa; phylum Chordata; class Lepidosauria; order Squamata; family Viperidae; genus Bothrops; species Bothrops alternatus. Next base: position 1,202,241 of record JARGCV010000085.1, read on the forward strand.
TTTGTATTGAAAGGGCAGAAAGTACTGTGTTTGTTCATTATGGAAGATCCTTGAAGGAATTTCTAAATTTTGTTCAGAAGTACTTAACTGGATTACACGGTGTCAATATTTATAGGTTGAATTTCTACAGCAAACAAACAAAGAGCTTGAAAAGCGCATAGAAGATCTTTTGGATAGTAGGCAAAATATGACTAGTGAGGTGGTTCATTTAAGCAACAAAAATGAAGAACTGTGTCAAGAGTTGACTGAAATTGATCACTTGGCCCAACAATTGGAGAGGCATAAAGAAATTGTGCTTGAAACTGCAGATAAAGAAATTGGAGAGGCTAAGGTAAGAAAATTTCAGGAATTACTAGAATATCAAGAATATGCTCCGATTCCTTGGGAAACATTCCACAGTTCATTTTCTTTCACAAAACATTTTTTTGTTTTAAGTCTTAAGCACTGTCAAGTTTTATGCTGAAGACGGTTTTTTATATTTTTACTGATTAAATGAAATGAATAATGTTAGGTTTAGGGCAGGGGTAGGCCACCTTGGCTCTTTTATGACTCGTGGACTTCAACTCCCAGAATTCCTGAGCCAGCCATGCTGAGGGTTAAAGGGAGAGGTTTCCAAGCTGAGCCATGCTGGCTCAGGAATTCTAGGAGTTGAAATCCACGAGCCAAGGTTGTCTACCCCTGGTTTAGGGGTTTTATACAGTTGCTCTGCATAACTGAGTAAGAATTTTTATATTTTGCTGTTGATTAGCATGTATATAACATCTTTCTAGATTTTATAAGTGAAAAAACTCTAGTTAGCAGAGAAACTAATTAAGAATGGTATTCAATACCATTAGCATTTCATAAAGCTACATTACTTAATAGAATATACAACCAAAAGAAGGCAACAGGTTTTTAGTGTGAAACTGATTAAGATCTTTTCATTTTCAAGAAGCAGCTGCCAGTGGCCCAAGCCTTCAGTGAAGGTCACAGAGCTGAGCTTTTTAATTTGCAGGTAGCCCGTTTCAGAGAAGCACTCAGCGGTGGAGAAAAGCAGCAGAGATAGCTTGTTTAATCAATCTTTCTGCTCTGGGGCATATCAGTCATGGGACAGCTGTTCAGCTGACTAATGATGAAGGTGTGAATGAGAGACAGAGACGCTGCACAGGTTATAAATATAGGCATGATTGCACTTTTTCATCACTGTTATAATGGTTGCTGTCCAAGGCATTTGCTAAACAAGGAATATCTGTGCACCATCAAAATTATTTTGGAACATTGTATAAAAATAATATTGAACATGAAGCAGCACTTGAGTGAGAAAGATTACCAGGGATGTCAGGATAGACTGGGAAATTGAAAAAAAAAAAACCTGGGAGAAGGCAGGAATAAGTCACTTCCAAAATGTTGCCCAGAAAACTGCAATCAATCTCAACTTGAGGTCATATTTACTTCTTATAGGAATAATAATATCCCTATAACCAAATATGGGACAAAGCAATCTGCTACTGCTTTTTCGCTCCAATCTAGGAGCATTTTTTTGCAGGCAGACGTCACTACTACGACAACTGTAAATTCAAAATTTTGTAGCTGACAAAGAGTTAAAGGGAGACTGGTATAGCTATTTCAGGCTATTTAGCTGTCATCAGCTATAATTCCTTTCTCGCCCTTATGAGTCATATGTGTCTTCCTCAATCTTGGCTCTTCTGCCAGAGGTCTGGGATTTTCCGTGCAGTATCTTAGATGTTCCCAGCACTGCACTCTACTTGACAGGGAACTCTGATTTTCCTGGATCCTATTGGAGTCACTCTCCAAGCTTAAGAGTTAGAGCCTTGAGTGCTCCTACCACCACTGGGAAGACTTTGGCTTTTCTTTCTACATGCTCTCTAGTTCTTCCTAGCTTCTTGCATTCCACCTAACTAATATTGCTGTCACTTGGCACTGCTACGTCTATCACCACTGCTGGTTTTTTGGTCCTTGTCTACTACCACAATGTCTGCTTGATTGGCAAGTACCTACTTGTTTGTCTGGATCTGGAAGTCCCACAGGATCTTAGCCCTGTTATTTTCCGCAGCCTTCTATGGAATCTTTTATCTGGACTTGAGAAGGTCTAGCCCAGGGGTAAGCAACCTTGGCTCTTTTATGACTCGTGGACTTCCAACTTCCAGAATTCCTGAGCCAGCATGGCTCAGCTTGGAAACCTCTCCCTTTCCCCTCAGCGTGGCTGGCTCAGGAATTATTGACAAACGACTCCCTAACACAAAGAATGATACCAGACCCACACTCACAAAAACCACACAGGATGTCACCACCACACATGCAAAAAGCAAACCCAAGCCCACACCGATGATGAGGCACGACCACAAACCAGAAGCCAGACCACAGCTGCATCATTAGCCACTTTAAACCCCTCCAATCCATACATGAAGCAAACTGACACCCACCATGAAGATGAAGCATGACTACGAACGCGAAGCCAAAAAATAGCAAGGAACTCACCATCTTAAATCCCCCTGCAACTCAGACTAACCTGAGCACAACAAAGCCCCCACCCAAACAGAACACTCCCCCAGCCAATCAGCGCACAGCCAACCCCCCATCCAATCAGAGCACAGCCAAGCCCCTAACCAATCAGAACACACCTCCACCCAATGAGAACACAGCCAAGCTCCCACCCAATTAGTTCATACCCCCACTGGCAGTTAAAAGGAAGAAACAGCTACGATCACACATTGCTCCTCGAAGCACGAAGCCGAAAACACCAGCCTGAAGATGACGAATGGGACTTTGTCGAAACGTCGGCAAGACAGTTCAAATTTTATGCGGGAGAAAACCCGAATAACCAAAGACCTACACATACATATATATAACTCTCACTAATGTACTTACATCCAACGGATTCCAAAGAAATAAGATTTCCAACTTAATCCAAAAAGAAACTCCCACTAAAATCCAAGACAGAGAACAAGAAAACGGCAAAGCCCTCCTCCCATACATAAAAGGCACCACAGACAGGATCAGCAAGATCCTTCACAAACATAATATCAAAACAGCATTCTGCACAAACAGAAAAATATCCACCATCCTAAGAAACCCCAAAGACAAAATTGAGTTAGAAAATCAAGGAGTATATGAAATCCCATGTACTGCTTGCTCCACCACATACATCGGACAAACCAACAGAAGAATAAGTGCATGCATTGAAGAACACAAAAACTCAGTCAAAAAAGAGGAATCAACTTCTTCCCTGGTCCAACACCTTAAAGCCACAGGACATGAAATTGATTTCAAAAAGACCAGAACTATTGCCAAAACTGAAAACTTTAATAACAGAATAATCAGAGAAGCCATCGAGATAGAAAAACGCCCTCACAGCATGAACAAACGAGATGATACCTCCCGCCTACCAGCCATTTGGAAACCCGCCCTTATTGACAAAAGACTCCATAACACAAAGAATGACACCAGACCTACACTCACAAAAACCACACATGATGTCACCACCACACATCCAGGCAAAAAGCAAACCCAAACCCACACCGATGATGAGGCACGACCACAAACCAGAAGCCAGACCACAGCTGCATCATTAGCCACCTTAAACCCCTCCAATCCATACAAGAAGCAAACTGACACCCACCATGAAGATGAGGCACGACCACGAACGCGAAGCCAAACAGCTATGCAGCTCACCATCTCTAACCCCGCTGTAACTCAGACTAACCCCTCATCCAATCAGAGCACAGCCAACCCCCTAACCAATCAGAACACACCTCCACCCAATCAGAACACAGCCGAGCTCCCAGCCAATCAGTTCAAACCCCCTCTGGCAGTTAAAAGGAAGAAACAGTTGCAATCACACATTGCTGCTAGAAGCACGAAGCCGAAAGCACCAGCCTGAAGATGACGAATGTGACTTCATCGAAACGTTGCCAAGACACTTCAAATTCTACGTGGGAGAAAACCCAAAGAACCAAAGACCTACATACAAACACCCGCAAAAACCTCAGAAAACAAATATATATATATATATACACACACATTTGCAATCCTTTACCACTTCTGTAATTATTCCATATTGCAGATGAAATATTGAAATTACGTGAGACCAGCTAGGGAATGCAGGTAGATTTTAATTTGAAGCTGATTTCCTGATTTATTGGTGTAATGTTTATCCTATTTTACTTCAACAGCTGATTTCTTAAGATAAAAACTCCCTAATATATTCCAGGTAGCTTGATATTTTCTCCCTACCTACCTACCTCCTTTCTTTCTTTCTCCCTTAATGGTTCACAATTATGTAGGAACCAGTCAGCTTACTTACAATAGTTTGCATGTTAACAAGCACAGGTATTTAAAATACAATAAAATATGAGCAGTAAATCAGAAAAAAATACATTCAATTCAAATCTTATTTTAAAAATATAGTAACCATGCAAGTGCAGGAGATAATAATTTGGTGATATTTATTGTAATGAATGCCCTATGCAACAACTTGTGTAGAAATATTCTACTTCTCAAATTTAAAATAAAATTTTATTTTAAAAAAATATTTACAAACATTATTTCATGTAAACAGGAAGAAATTAAAAAAAAACACAGTGAAATACAAGATCGTGAGGAGACCATAGCAAGACTGAAGTTAGTAAGTAACATGAGTTTAGCTTACTTAATAAACTTTTTTATATTTAGGCTTGAATTTAATGCATGTTTGCTCAAGACAATTATTAATAGCGTAAGAAAACAAATCAATAATACAGTTAAAACAAAGCTGCTTTTTTTATATTGACACCATTGTAATAGATTTTTATTAGTTAGTTTTATAAGCCCAATACAAATATTCTAAATATCCATCCTACTGAAGATTACCCAGAATAAAACTGGTAGAGTTAGAACAGCGGTTCTCAACCTGTGGGTCGCGACCCCATTTGGGGTTGAACGACCATTTCACGGGGGTCGCCAAGCACCGCAGTCCGCCATTTTTTTGGGGGGGGCGGCCATTTTTTTTTGGTCAGCCATTTTTTCCCTATCGCGATGCAGGCTGTCGCGCCGTGCATGCACGATGCGCCCCGCCGCGCATGCGCGGTGCGGGCCCGCCATTTTTTTTGCGCAATGCGGGCCGGGGTCGAGCCCCGGAAAAGGTTGAGAACCGCTGAGTTAGAAAGTCTTGCAGTATTTAGATGAAAACTTTCAGGTTTGATTTGTGTATCTGGTTTTTCACTGAGGACAAAAATTGGCATATTATTGTTTGAATATTTTTAAGTAGTTATGGATCAGATAATAACAGAGAAATGATAATGCTGTGCTAGACTAAGATTCTTCACTCTTCTCAATCCTAGAATTAAAAATACTGTGGGTAAAAATGTTATCCGTCTCCATTTTGGATGGGGTTTCGTTTTCTCTGAAAGATCATTTGCAGCCCGGTTTTACTCCTGGATCCGTTTTGTCCCTTGAGTTGTCATCTGGCTAACTGCACTGCATTGTGTCCTACCGCATAATGAGTCTGCCCTTCAAGCCTTTTAGTGCAGAATATGGCTATATAATAAAGCTATAGTTGTATTTCCTAGACGAAATAGCCTTAGTTCTCAAAAGAACTGCACTGGGAGCCAGTTGTTACCAACTGCATTTCGTTACTCCCGTTTAAATGTTTTAATTGTTTAAGATTGCCATACTTGAGGAGAACACCCCTAGTATATATTTGTCTATGACAGGGGTCTTCAAACTTGACCCTTTTATGACTTGTGGACTTCAACTCCCAGAATTCCTCAGCCAGCCTCCATTTTGTTCGTTAGATTTAAGACAGAGGTCTTCAAACTTGGCCCTTTTATGACTTGTGGACTTCAACTCCCAGAATTCCTCAGCCAGGCACTCTGACTGAGAAATTCTGGGAGTTGAAGTCCACAAGTCATAAAAGGGCCAAGTTTGAAGACCCCTGGCCTACAACCCATAGTGCAGGAGCTCTTCATTGTTTCATGACTGGGATGAATGTATTCTATGGGAACGCAGGAGAGGACTTTATTGTGATACCATGACTTTGGGATGCCTTTCAGCAGAGGCTAGGTTAGTGCTGACTAAACATATCCCTCCGCATAAGGCAAAGAAATTGGGGTTTGTACTCATGTGAAATTTAGCTCAACCTTGCTTTGATCTCTTAATCACTTTTCTATTAATAATCTTTATTTGATGCTGTATATTTTAACTACTATGTTTTTAATTTTATTTATCTTCGTTGTTTTATCTGGTTTTTAACAGATGGTTTTTCCACCACGAGATTTTCTGGGTATTGAATAGCCTATAAATAATACAAATTGACTAATTGTCAGCTTATAAATAATATATCAAATTGTATCTAAGCCAGATTTTATAATTTCTCTGACGTACAATGAATGCTTGGTGCATCTAACTTGAATATATAGAAATGTTACGCAATCAAAAAAATTGAGTTTTTTTAAATGTCATAGCCACAATTCTAAGTTTTGTAATATTTTTGTCACATTAGGAGTTATCTTCCTACCGCAGAGAAAAAGAAAAATTGAGTGAAGAACTCTTTGGAAAAACAGAGGAAAAACAAAATCTTGACATACTATTAAACCAGACTCAAGTAGAAAACCACAGATTGTCCAAAAAAGTTGAAAACCTTGAAATTATAAGTAAGTATCTACATTCCCACGGCTGTTAGAGATGGATTTCCTGCCTCAAATAAAATCTTGGGGAAAAAAAATCTAATGAAGGAGATTCAGGAACATTTACATAATGCATAGCTGAATTGTTTATTAAATATTTTCCCACTAATTCTTTCAGATTTTGGTTCCTTTCCTGAGGAGAGCAGAGTCCTTTGCAAAAGTTGTTAGAATAAATACTATTTTGCAAATTTAAATATTTGGTTACTGTATATTAATATAATATAATTATTGTATCCTACAACTGACAAATATTAAATAAACTCTAACCCAGCGGTTCTCAACCTGTGAGTCGCGACCCCATTTGGGGTCGAATGACCATTTCACGGGGGTCACCAAACTACGCAGTCCGCCATTTTTTTTCCCATTTTCTTCGGCCGGCGCAGGGGGCAGCACCGTGCATGCACGGGGTAGCACCGCGCCTGCGCGATATGGCCCGTCGCGCCGCGCCTGCGCGATGCGGCCCGCCACGCCGCGTGTGTGGATGCGCGATGCGGGCTGTCGCGCCACGCATGCGCGGTGCGGGACATGGTCGCCGCCAGAAAAAGGTTGAGAACCGCTGCTCTTACCCTACCCCTTGTCCTAATCCTAACCCATTGGACCATCGTTTCAGAGATATTTCCCTACCTCAATAGAGAAACAGAATAACTAAGGACAGATAAAAAAGCAGGGCGTGTGATTTCGGGCTTCCTGCCAATTTCCCCATTGAGTTTCTTTGTAGGTAAACTGACAGGGGTTATCATAAATCTTCCTTTCTCTTCCCCTCCCTTCTTTCATTAGAAATAGAAAAAATTTGAAAGAGTTTTCCTTTATCGTGTCTGTAATGAATGCTTTTAGCTGAAGACTTCACGTGTATAGAAATTTCATTCTTGCTGATTGTGGTCTGTTGCAGATCGGGAACTTGTCATAGAGCTGGAGAGAATGAGGCTTGACGGTGGCATAGCACTTGGAGACAAGTCCCCTTCTCGCCTAGATGCATTTGTGAAGACCATAGAAGAAGACAGGGACTATTATAAGCGAGAACTAGAGTGTCTCCAAAAGATATTTAAAAGAAAATCTAGCCCATTACTCAAATCTCCAGAAAAGGTAATACTTACTTTATTTAATGTCATACTTTAATGGTACCACATAAAATCCAATTACTCGTCAAATTATCTTTTAAAATCTTAGCTTTATAGTCTGCTGGTATGGGTCATCTAATTCTTTCTGTAACAGACTGGTTATTTACTAGGGCAGTGATGGCAAACCTTTTAAAGACCGAGTGCCCAAACTGCAACCCAAGACCCATTTATAAATCGTCGGGTGCCGGGTGGGTGTGGCCATTGGCTGGGTGTGGCCCACTGGCTGGGCGTGGCTGCGGTGGTAACGGCAGACTGGGTGGGACTAAAAAGTTCAATCAATCAATTCCAACTTTGCAAGATCTTTTTTTTCCCCGCAAGAAGTTGAAATTGACTGATTGATTGAACTCTTTTTTTTTTTTTTGCACACGGCGGTCGAGGCCTAAAGCAAAAAGGTTTTATAAAACCCAGATGAAGGCCTAGGACTGGGGCAACGGTACGCGTGCCCATAGAGAGGGCTCTGAGTGCCGCCTCTGGCACCCGTGCCATAGGTTCGCCACCACTGTACTAGGGAGAAGGCTGCTTTCATACTTCAGCAGTGTGCTTGGTTTTATTTCTTACCTCATTTCTTTTAAATGTCTTCTCCTCCTCTGCACTCACCTTGCATCCTTGTCACTCCTGACTACGAAGTCAAATAGGAAATCCAGATCACAGCTGCCTATTACTTCACAAACAGCTGTTAGCTGCCAGTAAACCAAAAAAGATTGTACAGGTAGTCCTCGACTTACAACAGTTCAGTTAGTGACCGTTCAAAGTTACAAGTGAAAAAAGTGGTGACTTACGACCATTTTTCACACTTATGTGACTGCTGTGGTCACGTCATTTATATTCAGGTCACGTGATCCCCTTTTGCAACCTTCTGACGAGCAAACTCAATGGGGAGACCAGATTTGCTTAACAACCATTTTACTCATTTAACAACTGCAACGATTCACTTAACAAATGTGGCAAGAAAAGTCGTAAAATGCGTAAAACCCGCTTGATCAATTTCTTACTTAACCGCATAAATTTTGGGCTCAGTTGTGGTCGTAAGTGGAAGATTACCTGCAGTAGAAATGATGTAGTCAGGCAGCATCCTCAACTGTTTAGATATATAATCAAATAATAATAATAATAATAATAATGTACACTTTAATAAGGGAAAAAACTAGTTTTCCCCAGTTAAAGTTAAATATGAGGCAATGTAGCATGGTTAGTATCAAAATATTAGCATACTTTGATCCCCAGTTTTATTGAATTCAATATTTCCTTCTTAATAAGCATGATTAATCTCTTTCAGCTACAGAAAGTCCTTGGCTTATAACAGTTTGTTTAGTGCAGGGGTCGGCAACCATAAACACTCAAAGAGCCACTTGGACCCATTTCCCACAGAAAAGAAAACACTGGGAGCTGCAAAACTTGTGCGTGCATGTGCGCGTGCACCGAAGTGGGGAGGCTTGATTGAAGAGTTTAATTAAAAAGAAATAGAGGGTGCTGTGCATTAGTTTTTTTTCTCTCTCACTCACTCACTCTTTCACTCTCTTTCTCTCCCTCTCTCTCTCTCTCTCCCTCCCCCCCTCTCTCTCCCTGTCTCCGATCTTCTGCTCACCTGGCAAGCTGGCTTCACGCTGTTGTCCAACAAGCTGACACACATTCTTCTGGGTTGGCTCTCTCCTGCCCTTTCTGCTTCCCGCAGAGATGCATCCAAGGCAGGAGCCCTGCCCAATAAGCTTGTCAGCTCATCGGAGAACAGCGTGAGGCCACTCTCTTTTTTACAGAGAGAAAGAGAAGGGAAGCGCAAGTGCCTGTCTCTGTCTCTCTCTCTCTCTGCAAATGGCAGAGGAGGCTGGGAGCCGCAGGAGAAGGCTTAAAGAGACGACTGCTGCAGCATACTCATGGTCACGTGATCAAAATTCAGATGCTTGGCAACTGACTAATTTTTATGACTGTTGCAGTGTCCCAGGGTCACGTGATCCCCTTTGGTGACTTTCTGAAAAGCAAAGTCAATGGGGAAGCCAGATTCGCTTAACAACCATGTAACCACGTGATAAAGTGGGGCAAAGCTCACTTAACAAATGTCTTGTCGGCAGCAGAAAATTTGGGCTCAGTTATGGTCATAAATTGAGGACTACCTATAATTAGGTTAGAAATTATTTGTAGCTCTATCTTTACCTATTTTATTGACATATTTTTTATGAAATTCTTAAAAAGACTTCAGTAAACAAAGGCCAAATAGAAAATGCTATTCTTTCCTCAAAGCAATTTTGTTATAGAAAAGCATTTATATCATTTGTAAAGGTATCTTGTGATTTCCCTATAATTAACAAACATATGTGAACAACAAGCCTGTGTATTTTTCTCCTCCCTCTCTAACATGGCCACAGTAGAAGATGGAAACTCTTTTAGCCTAATTGCAATTTGCATTTGAATCTGGGCAGCAAATGGTTAGAAACTGACTTGTTTTGACTACCCATAATAAATATATTAACAGGGTGTTTCACGGTCCTACCTGAGGAGGTAAAATAGATCTGCAGGCTGAAAGTTCAGAATGTATTTAATCGAGTTTTAGTGCTATGCTTGAATATTGAGATCTTGGCTAGATAACTGACATAAAATCAGAATTCCCCAATTCTGGACAATGTTAACAATACAATCCAGGGCCAGTTTTGTATGATTCCTTGCTAAATAAACCATGATTTATAAAGCGTGGAATGATTATTGTTTTTGGACTGCAGTCCTGTCATTAATAATATGTATGTTATTGACATGTTTAGTAATATGAGTGAATATATATTATATAAAGCATATTCTTACTTTTTTCTTTTTTCCCCTTTATTTTGCAGAGTGAAGACCTTAGGTTAGTTATACGAGAGAGAGATGAGCTACAGTCTATGCTAGACAGATTTGAAAAGCATATGATAGAAATTCAGTCTAATGTCAAACTACTAACTGTAGAAAAAGATAAATTACGTATCCTTTATGAACAGGTAAATAAATATAACCTTGATCCAGAGTAATATATAACTAATGTAATGAAAATCTGCAGTCTCGTCAAAAAGAAACTAGATTTATTGAACTATTGCAAACTCCAGTTTAGAATGAGAAAAAAGAATGTAAATGCAGAACAAAATACTAATAGATATTGGATATTTATCCTATGACACATATTTTGCTATCTATGAAAGGAATGGGATTCCACCCAACATAATTTCATATTTGTAGTTCCTGAATGCATTGCATAAGTATATGCGTGAAAATACATATACTTATTGTGTATCTCTGTTAAAAATCTAGTAATTACTTGGCTAAGCATATTGTATGTACTTTGATTTATGTGAGCTGCCCAGAGCTATTGAGTCAGGTAAGTTTAATAAATTATTCATTTCCTGGGTTAATGCAATTAGATTTTGATGTTTATTGGAAGCAGATTGAGTTTTGATACTAAGCCTCCTGAATATTTAATATTAATAATATTTAATATTGTTAATACATATTAATATTTATCAAATGTACTATATTGATATTAATATGAGCTCATATTAATATGGTAATATAATATATATTGATAATTAAAACAATAATATGTAATATTATTTAATATATAGCTTTAATTTTTTCCATGAAGGAAAAAATACTTTAAAAATAGGTAGAAAGACGAAGTCTGGAATAGTTACTTTAAATTAATTATTTGATAATGTTAAATTTAGGAACAAGATTTTCTTGGTTTGCAATGTAGGAAATTTGAAGATATATTTAGCTAATTTGGTCAAGTCCAGTTTCTTTTTAAAGAATATGTAGCATATATAAATAGATGTCTGTGTAATGTTTTCAAGTCAAAAATGTCAAGGTTATTTTCAATAATATTCCAAAATTGTGGACAGTGAAGTGTATTGGTCATATATATATGTATGTATGTATGTATGTATATACCGGTATGTATATATGTATATGTATATATAAAAATAAGGTTATTACATTAAATATCAACATTTTAATGTTTTTAGTTTTAGTATTATACATTTCATAAGTATATGCTGGGTATTGTTTTCTTTTAATTTGTTTTTGTATGCTTTGCTTTTTGTTCTTGCCTTTTAAAAATTGCAATAGAATTATAATGTATTTAATGACTTCTTCAAAAACTCGAGAGCCAGTTTGGTCTAATGGTTAAGGCACCAGACTAGAAGCCAGGACACTGTGAGTTCTAGTCCTGCTTTAGGCATGATTGCTGACTAGGTGACTTTGATCTAGACAGTATCTCTCAACCCCTCTCAACTCATGTGGTTGTTATGGGGAAAATAGGAAGAGGGAAAAAGCATAAATCCAACACCTTGAGTTGTTTATTTAAAATAATAAAGGCAGGGTAAACATTTTTTACTTTTGTATTTTTAGTCTCAGAATGAATTAAACCATCTACGGAGAGAGAAAAAAACCTGTTTTCTAACAAAAAATCATGCAGAAGAAGAAAGAAATATTGCATTGGCTGATTTTAGAAGAGTAGTATCAGAGAAAGAAGGACTAAGGGAGAAATTAAAGGTCAGCTTTTAATATTTTCTGTAGTTTTCAGTAATAAAATAATTTTGATCTGGTTTCTTATTTAAAGTGGCTATCTCTGGGTCCTGTAACTTCAGACTATTACTGATAACATCATAAGGATTTCAAAAAGTGCATTTTTATTTTTGTATAAGCATTATTTTATTTATTTATTTATTTTATTTTATTAAATTTCTATACCGCCCCTCTCCCGAAGGACTCGGGGCGGTGTACAGCCTAAAATTTAAAAAACATATAAATATACAAAATTTAAAATAATTAAAAATAAATTAAATCATTTGGCCAAAATCCTAAAACCCAAAACATACAAAATTTAAAATCTTAAAAAATACTCAGTCCCCTTAAAACATTTTGACCCTATTGGAACCGAAGCTTCTATGCCAGGCCGGCCTGTTGGAAAAGGAATGTTTTTAGTTCCCGACGGAAGGTGCGTAAATCTGTTATTATACGGAGTTCGGGGGGGAGCTCGTTCCATAACGTGGGAGCTCCCACAGAGAAGGCTCTCCCCCTGGGGGTCGCCAGCCGGCACTGTCTGGCCGACGGCTCCCTGAGGAGGCCCTCTCTGTGGGAGCGTACCGGACGGCGGGAGGTATTTGCTGGCAGTAGACGGTCCTGTAAGTATCCGGGTCCGATGCCATGGAGCGCTTTAAAAGTGGTCACTAACACCTTGAATTATGTTAAGAGTATTGCTAAAACTTTCTTTTTCTAATGTTGCCTAACATTTAACAATGCCCCAGACCAAAAAAATTACAATAGAAAAGTTTTGCCATTTTGAGAATTTGGGCCAAATGTGAATTTGGCCCAAATTCTCAAAATGGCAAAAATTCTCTGTGGTAATTTTTTTTGTTTGGGGCATTGTTAAATGTTAGGCAACATTAGAAAGAGAAATTTACAGCTGATTTGCAATAATTGATTGTTGATATACAGTATATTGTTTGTCAACATTTGAGTTGAGAGTTGCTATGCAGAGTGAGATAAGTGGCATATAAATCAAATAAATAAACATTTGGGGAACTTTTTAACAAAGGAGTAAGGCAGAATACCTTTGAGCAATGTAGTCAATTTGTTGGACTAGTTCTTTTTCCCAGCTTTTAACAATTTTTATTACCATGATTGTTAATTTTAAGACTATATTATCTTGTTAATTGTAAATGTATGCATTTTTCTTTTTTTAATTTAGTTTGATATAATAAAAGTATTAAAATAGGAATGCATCCATCACATTAATAAAATTATCCTAAATAAAAAAAGTCCGCACATGAAGGAAGCGATTAAAATCTGAAAACAATTTTCATACATGCTACATCTTCTATTAATAAATTCTAGGTACCAGATTTTTTTTTTTAAAAAAATATTTTATTGGTTTTATAATTTTAACAATAAGTACTTAAAGCACACCGTGGTGATTGGGTAAACAAAGATTCCAAAATAAAAACACACATAAACAGCTCAACTTAGTACATTCACCTTCATCTTTCTATTTCCCTCAAAAAAACATATAAATTTAATGTGTTCCATTTCTGTCATAAATTTCTATTACTACTAAACCTATTTTAAAACTTTGTCAATTTCAATTACCATAGTCAAATATTATTTTGTATCAACAGATTAACATTTCAAATGTCTCTTCCACGTATATTCAAACTCTTACCCTATCTCAACCCTCTTTTTATCATCAATCTTAATTATTTCTTCTACTGATAAATAACTTATAATTATATAGCCATATATATAAAATCTAAATATTTTTTTCCCTTAATAAAGCCCATTTTTATTGCTTATGGTGATCTTTGAGTTAATTCATTTCAATTCATTACACAAAGTCCAAATTCCATCCAATTAATTATCATAACTTATCAAATCGTATTACTATACACAAAAATCTCTTAACTGGTTAAGTTTCAGTTTCATATTTCCACATCAGACAAGTTTTGATAAAACAATGAAAAATCATTGAACTAAATTGAATATACATATCTATAATTGCCGTTTTCATACTTCTAAGTCTAAATCATTATCCTTAAGACAATCCGTGTATCCAGCATTGCCTAAATTTCTATTACTACTAATCCTGTTTTAAGAGTTTATCCATATGTATATGGTGGATATTTTTCTGTTTGTGCACCATCCACCATCCTAAGAAACCCTAAAGACAAAATTGAGTTAGAAAATCAAGGAGTATATGAAATCCCATGTACTGCTTGCCCCACCACATACATCGGATAAACCAACAGAAGAATAAGTGCACGCATTGAAGAACACAAAAACTCAGTCAAAAAAGAGGAACCAACTTCTTCCCTGGTCCAACACCTTAAAGCCACAGGACATGAAATTGATTTCAAAAAGACCAGAACTATCGACAAAACTGAACACTTTAATAACAGAATAATCAGAGAAGCCATCGAGATAGAAAAACGCCCACACAGCATGAACAAACGAGATGATATCTCCCGCCTACCAGCCATTTGGAAACCCGCCCTTATTGACAAACGAGTCCCTAACACAAAGAATGACACCAGACCCACACTCACGAACACCACACAGGATGTCACCACCACACATCCACACAAAAAGCAAACCCAAACCCACACCGATGATGAGGCACGACCACAAACCAGAAGCCAGACCACAGCTGCATCATTAGCCACTTTAAACCCCTCCAATCCATACATGAAGCAAACTGACACCCACCATGAAGATGAGGCACGACCACAAACGCGAAGCCAAATAGCTATGCAGCTCACCATCTCTAATCCCCCTGCAACTCAGACTAACCTGAGCACAACAAAGCCCCCACCCAAACAGAACACTCCCCCAGCCAATCAGAACACAGCCAACCCCCCATCCAATCAGAGCACAGCCAAGCCCCTAACCAATCAGAACCCACCTCCACCCAATGAGAACACAGCCAAGCTCCCAGCCAATCAGTTCAAACCCCCACTGGCAGTTAAAAGGAAGAAACAGCTATGATCACACATTGCTCCTAGAAGCACGAAGCTGAAAGCACCAGCCTGAAGATGACGAATGGGACTTCGTCGAAACGTCGCCAAGATACTTCAAATTCTATTTCTCCTTAATATAATTCATGAAACCCATTTTTATTGGTTATGCTGATCTTTGACTTAATTCATTTCAATTCATTACACAAACTCCAAAATCCATCCAATTAATTATACCTTATCAAATCATATTACTATACACAAAAATCTCTTAGTTAATTAAGCTTCACTCCAAATTTAACTTTCATATTTCCATATCAAACAAATTTCCATAAAACAATGAAAAATCATCAAACTAAATTAAACACACATTATCATTATCCTTAAAACACTCCAAGGCACCAGTATTGCCTTTTAATCCATTAAGCAATTTTAAGTCAGTTTTCATAGTTCTAAAGCTAAATCATTATCCTTAAAACAATCCATAAAACCAGTATTGCCTTTTAATCCATTAAACAATTTTAGATTTTCTTTTTCAGTCTTATTCTGGGTTTTCTTCTGTAGTAAACAGGCTTCCATAATAACGCTTCCTTTTCAACCAGTGGATCCATTTTTATTAGTTGTAGGATTCTTTGAAATAATATATATCTTTCCCTCTTCAATAGAAACCTTTCTGTCTTCTTCTTGCAGCGTTGTTGCTTTATAGTTTGAAATCTTAGTCTTTGCTTCTTCTGATTCTCTAAGTTGCAGATGAAAGGATTGTCCAGCAAGATAGGTTCCTCTTCTGTCTCTGTAGATTCCTCTTCTGGTATATTTAGATTTATACCATAGTCAGATGTAGCCTGGGCATCAGTTTGCACAGATATAGTAGACTCTCTAAATCTTGATTCTAAAGTACAGCTTTTTATTGTGGCACAAATGTCAACAGTGGCCTCATAGATCTTTTCCAGTATGAGTACATAATTCAGTTGTAGCTGAGTCTCCATTTTAGATGACAATACTTAAAATAAAGTCTCTTTTGTGAAGGCTATATTTAACGTAAACAACATCTACCTCCACAGCTTCCACAGCTGCACAGCTTATCGTTCCAAAAGTATTTGAAGTTCAGTGTTCCATCTTTGACTTACAGTCTCAAACTTTTGCCACTAGATGTCCTCAATGAGTTAAAGTAAAAAAAAAGAAAAAAACAATCCGTTCCTCTTTTTTCCCCACTGTCCTTTAAAATGTAATATATAGGAAAAAAAATACAGTTCTTACCAAGAGAGAGGAAAGAGGGAAAAAAAAGCGTTTTCCAACTTTTTTCCTTTTTTTGTGTATCAAAAAAGATAAATATAGAAAAGTATAGTCTATTTCAATATTTTAAAAATGCCTTTTTCCCCAAAACATAGCAGAAGCCGCCTTTCCAAGCCAGGGAAGTAATTCCAAAGGCTCTTGTAGGTATTCAAATAAACAAAAGATAGAAAGGAAAATTGCAGAGTTCTCACCCGAGCTCACCATGGGGGCATTCACAGCTTAGATGTTGTCTGACTTATGGTCTGAAGCGGCTAGGCGATCAGCCATTTTACTAGCTGATCTTCTTCTCCGTTGGCCCTTTGGAGTTTCGTACAGACAGCTGAAGGAGCCGCCACTCCTCCGCTGTCGGATCGCAGCCTCCTTGTCGGACGTCGCACCCTCCAGGGCGACTTTGGACCCGTATAAGGGTTCACCGACGGAGGGAAATCTAGTCGGCGAGGAGAGAAGTCTCACCGCCCGACTAGTGACGCTGCGAACCGGAACCGGAAGTCAGGTACCAGATTTAATCTATATGAAAATAAGTACTTTTTTCTCTAATACAGGGGTTCTGTTGGGAACCAGGCCACACAAACGACGGTGCAGCTTCATGCAAAACCATCCCCTCTTCCGATCCCCCTGCCACTGTCACTATCAGTCTGCAGAGCCAGAAAAGACTGGGGACTGCTACTGTAGTAAATTGCTTATATGAAGTTCAAGGTGTTATGCAGAGGTTATGCAGTGAAGCAAGAAAAAAAAATACATGCTCACTTTGAATTAATAAAAGTTATTCCACTTTTTTGTTTTGCTTCTTATTTCAACTATATTTTTGGTTCTAAAGGAAAACAAAATAGATGCCATTTTCCTTTTGACAGTCATGTACCATTAAGTCATTTCATTGTCAAGTTTAAGAAATTTTATTCCAAAATGCAGTTAGGATAATTGGGGATATTTTAACATTATTAATGAAAGGGCTCATTACTGATCTGTCTTCCTTTGTTTTGCTAGATCCAGCAGGAGGAATATACTTTAGATAAATTAAAATTGGAACAGGAAGTATCAAGATTGGAAAGCACTCTTAAAAGGGTAAGTATTTAGCCCAAATATTCTGACTGGATTTGGAGCCATAATTTTTTTATGTAGTCACTATTTCATGATTATTTGAAAAGAAATCATAAGGGCCACATATATATATATAAATATATAAATAATTCCTGTTACTACAAGGCAATTTACCTTATTGTGGATTTCACTGCCATTGATCCTTACTATCATTTTAGTGGAGCATACTGTGAAGGACTGCTTTAAATTGCAGTCTCTAAAATACATTCAGTTTAAAAGTGACGTGCAGGTTTGGAATTTCTTTTGCTCTGCAGTTGGAAACAGAACGTCTTGATCAAATATCTACAGTGTCATTGTTAAAAGACAAAATAAGCTCTTTGGAAGATGAACTAAGCATTAAGAGTCGTCAGCTCTTAAACACATCTGAAGATTCTTCACAATATAAGACAGAATTGAGTTCACTAAAGTAAGCTCAGCTATGTATTTTATAACGATTAAATGTGTATTTGCAATTCATTTGATGCTATGGCTTCAGTGATATGCCCCTAAAAAGAGGTCTCCACTTTGCATTTGCCTGATAATCAAACTGGAAGTAATAATATGGCTAATCTGATTGAACAGTAAGAAAAACGTATGCTGAATTTATTTAGAAAAAGTTTATATTAATTTACATGTTCTAGAGATTAATATTGAGCCAGTGATTAATAACACAGATATTTCTTATGTGTGAGTTCTTAGATGGTGATAAGCCGAAATTTAGGGTTTATATGCCCAGATATGCAGGGATTAAGTGGCAGGGCAAGCTAGTGAATATAAACAGCAAATTCCATACTCGTTCACATTGATGATGTTTATTTATTTATCAAATTTGTATGCCACCCCTCTCCCGAGACTCGGGGCGGCTCACAACAACAATATGGGTACATATAAAAAATTTATAATAACAATAATAATAATAACAACATACAAACCAAGGATCCATACATACAGCATTCAAAAACACAATCAAGGATGGAAGCACATTCCTCGGCCCGGGGGTAGAACACAGTTCATACTCCCCAAGCCTGCCGGCACAAATGGGTCTTCAAAAGCTTCCGGAAAGCTAGGAGGGAGGAGGCAGTACGAACCTCCGAGGGGAGCTGGTTCCAGAGGGCTGGGGCAGCAACGGAGAAGGCCCTTGTCCTAGGATCCGTCAGATGACACTGTCTGATGGACGGGACCCGTAGGAGGCCAGCCCTATGCGCCCTAACCGGTCGCTGGGATGCATGAGGCTGAAGACGGTCCCGCAAGTAACCTGGTCCATTGCCATAAAGGGCTTTATAGGTTATAACCAACACTTTGAATTGTGTTCGGAGACCAATTGGTAGCCAGTGCAGCTCACGAAGGGCTGGAGTAATATGAGCATGTCTTGGAAGACCCAAGACAGCTCGCGCGGCTGCATTCTGGACAACCTGTAGTCTCCGGACATTCTTCAAGGGTTGCCCCATGTAGAGAGCATTACAGTAGTCGAATCTCGAGGTGACAAGGGCATGAGTGACTGTTAGGAGTGACTCCCGATCCAAATAGGGTCGCAACTGGCGCACCAGGCGAACCTGGGCGAATGCTCCGCTCGCCACAGCCGAAACATAATGTTCTAAGCTTAGCTGTGGATCGAGGAGAACACCCAAGTTGCGAACCCTCTCCGAGGGGGACAAAACTTCTCCCCCCAGGGTGATGGACGGATAGTTAGAATCGTCTTTGGGAGGAAAAACCCATAGCCACTCCATCTTGTCGGGATTGAGTCTGAGCCTGTTGGCACCCATCCAGACCTTAACAGCCTCCAGGCACCGGTTCATCACTTCCACTGCTTCGCTGTAATGACGCGGGGTAGAGATATAAAGCTGAGTATCATCAGCATACTGATGACAACTCACCCCATGTCGACGGATGATCTCACCCAACGGCTTCATGTAGATGTTAAAAAGCAGGGGTGAGAGAACAGACCCCTGAGGCACTCCACATGGAAGAGGCCTCGGAACCGATCTCTGACCTCCTGCAAACACTGACTGCGACCGGCCAGAGAGATAGGAGGTGAACCACCGTAAAACGGTGCCCCGCATTCCACACCTCTCCAACCTAATTGGTAACAGTCTATTTCATTGGAAAGTGGGGGTGTATCTCTTAAAAGCAATGTCATTCAGTTTCAATTATGTAATTATGTTTGGTGATATTCATTCCTACGAAAATTAAAAGGACGATTTTGGAAAACATGATTTTTCATTCTGGAAACTCTAGGAAAAAAGGTATAGCATTGATTGCTCTTTTATTCAATCTAGCTCACTATTTCTTTATAAATTATAATACCCACTGAAGATACTGTACAGTATAAATGGAGTCATATCCTGTGGCCAATATTATATTTAACATAACTGTCTTGATTTTACAGACTATTAAATGAACAGATTCAGAAATCCCTAGATGAGATACAGCACCAACTGTCTTTTAAAGAAAATGAACTTCAATCAGCTCAAGAGGAAGTTGAGATATTAGAGAACAAAATAGGTGAATGAAGTTGTACTGTATTATTAAGAAAAAAACTACAAATAATCTAGTTCAGTTCTGCACAAAATCATTCACAGTCAGGTTTTAACAGGAGTAAACAAAATATAAATAAGACAAGTATTTTTTGGTTCAAACTTGAGGCTGAATTTAGCATTCAGGCTGAATTTATTCTAGTTGCTGGACTTTCTTCTTCATGTATTTTGTAACGTTTATATTATTCAAATTAGTTAATAGTAAATGCATACATGCAACAATATTAATGAAAAGCGATTCAAAATTAAGTATAAAAAGCCTTTGTATAAACAATTACAAAAATATGAACATATTCCTTGAATGTCATTTTTGCCTCTTTATGAGAAAAAAATATTCAAATGCTGACATCAGAAATACTCAAAAGGAATTATAGACACTTCTAGTCTTTTATCTTTGAATAAGAGGGTGGGATAAAAGTTCTGGGAATTCTTATCTTAAACAAAAGCTACAACACAACTGAGGGCATCAAGTCTAGTTTGCCCCAATTCATAGAGTAATTGGATAGAATACCATACTCATGTATGAGTATAATATAATAGTATAGTACAGCGGTTCTCAACCTATGGGTCGCGACCCCATTTGGGGTCGAACGACCGTTTCGTGGGGGTCGCCGGACACCGCGGTCTGCCATTTTGTTTTTTTGTTTTTATTTATTTTTTATTTTATTTTTTTTTCGTCGCGCGTGTGCCACGCATGCGCGGTTTGGGCCATCGCGCGCGCGCCGCGCATGCACGGATCGGGCCGTCGCGGTCCGCCATTTTGTTTTTTTGTTTTTTATTTATTTTTTTTCGTCGTGCGCATGCCGCACATGCACGGTTCGGACCGTCACGCGCACGTGCTACGCATGCGCGGATCGGGCCGTCACGGTCCGCCATTTTGTTTTTGTTTTTTTTTTTATTTTTTTTTATTTTTTTTTGTTGCACGTTGCGCATGCGCGGATCGGCCCATTGCCCGCACGCGTGTGCGCGTGCGCCCGGGTCGGGGTCGCGGCACGCATGGGCGGCACAAGTGGGGTCTCAACCTGAAAAAGGTTGAGAACCACTGGTATAGTATAATCTGCATTGAGTACATTGTTTTGCTCTGCCCTCTGCTATAATTCCATTAGCATTTTAAAAAATTCTGATTATGTGTATTACAGATTCTAAAGCTTAATTAAAGAAAAAGCAAAAAAATCCCATTTGTTTCAGTACCTCAAAGTATACTTAATGAAAGAGCGAGGATGCCATTAATCATTATGCAGTGTAGATTACAAGCTACATTTGTCTGAAATATAACGGTTCTCGTTTGTTTATTGCTTTTCTAGATTTTGGGCCGTCCTATTTTTATAATTTATGTTTTCTTGATGTTTTTATAATCTTTATGTAGATTATAAAAATCAAACTATATTTTCTTGGTGTTTTTATTTTACACTGCCCAGAGTCATCATAGAGCTGACATCTTCATACATTTTAAAAAAGCAAATAGTACTTGGGGGAAAAAACCCTAAAAGTCAAAATGGCAGCCATTCTCTGACAGATATTTCCAAACTTCACCAGGATTTTAACTTCCCAAGGTCACATACCTGGTTTGAAATTAGCAAACAGCAGAAGTTTTGTAAAAGGCAAAGCTTTAACATACTTTTCAGTTAAATTGGGATGACTGGCTATTCTTCCCCAATCATTTGTTGAGTGTTGCAATAAGAGAATTTATCAGCCTCAGTCTCATAATCCAGAACACAGGAACCCAGAACAAATACATCAATACTGGTGTGCTTACAGGGGTTAGAGTTTTACATGGTCAAAGCAACTAACATTTTTGTTTTTTTGCTGTTTTCAGATACACTCAATACTAAGAGCTCATCGCAAAGTGAGACTGTCATTCTGCTCAGAAGTACTGTTAATGCCTTGGATAAGGAAAAAGATAGCCTTCAGGAAAGTATAGATGAAAAAACTGAAAAAATTGCATATCTAGAAGACAATTTAGCTAACAAGGTATTTATACAAAATAGGAAATGGAATATCAGAACCATTTTATCTTAATTCTTATTGAATAAAGGGCAGGATGTTTTTTTTTTCCTATAACTCTTTTTCCATTCTGTTAATTTCTTTCTCTTTCTTCTAGCAACTTTGTTTTTATAATATTAAGAAGGTTTATGGAAAGAGAGGAATAAGAAAACCATCCAAATCTAGGAAAGCTAGTCCCAGGGTGTTATGTGGGACTCTTAAGAACTTAATTGTATCTGCCTGATAAAGAAGAGCATGCAAGACATAAGTTCCCTTTGTAACCTTATATCATTAGATGGTTGATGGAGAGATAAGGTTCTGGTTAGTAGATGGCATCTGATCTCAGCTTTGGTGCTGGACTCACCAGATGTTGCAATAAGATTGATGAGTATTAAACAAAGTTCAGCAGTCACCCACTTTGATGATAGATGGCTGTTCCCAGCTCTCAACAAAAGGATAGTCTTTATGTAAGGCTAGTGGAAATCTTCTGTTCCATTCTTCCCATGGAGCAAAGGTGTTCTCCCCTCCCCATCCACACCCACAGAAACCACCACACAGGTGCCTTATATAGGAGGGGCCCCCAGGCCACAGCCCATTCAGAACCGAGCTGCAGAAATGGTGGGCAAGCACACACGCACATGTGTTCTGTACACAGCTGCATTTGTGAAAGTGGCATGAACACACACGAAACCATTCCCTGTGCTCCCCCCGCCCCCGAGCTGGAAAGGATGGGGAACTCTGTTATATAGAATATTTTAAGCTCTGTGTAGACATTCTGAGCAGCAGAGAAACCTCCATACCTTGAGAATTCCTAGGAAAATATGGACCCAAAAGTTAGCCAGGAGTCATCAACTTCTCCCAGATTCTGAACACATAATAGTTGTATCCAGTTCATATCATGCCTTGCTTACTAGCTTGAAGGTAATGAACGTAATATAACAAACGGTATTTAACAAGGAGTTACCAAAAAGGTTCCCCAGACAAGGGTGTTCATTTTATTTCAAAAGCCTAAAAATCTCTAGGATTATCAGTTCATTTAAAGTTAGTATTTCCTCATTTCATAGGAAATTAAGGCTGCATGCTTTAATCTATGGAATGACAATCAGGCGTCTGTGGGAGGTCCTGCCTTATTTAAAGAACAGAATTGGGGGTATTCGCTATCAAAGTTTGATCTTCGTAAGATAAATATGTGGAGGTGCATCGTGGCTTGAACAAAGGAGACTTCTAAGGACTTTGAAAATGGTTCACAAACCTTTAAGCATCACTGTATGTTAATCAGTTCTGCAAACCACTAAATAGTTTGTCTTTCCACAGCTGAAGAATAAGCTTTTTGATTACAAGTCCATTTTTTTTGTCCAGAAGTCAAAATAAAGCATTAATTTCATTGCATCTCTAACAGCATAAATGCAGTGAAGTCATTTCTAAAAGATTCTTGTTGAAAAATATGCAATGTAAAAAACTATTGTTTTCTTGTGTTTTTTAAAAAATACACCTCTTTATTAAGTAAAATCAAAAACAAAAAGATACATATGCATATGTAGAGGACTTTTACATTTTTATATTTATATAACAAATAATATAAAAAGGTCATTCTTCCATTCTTCTCTAGCTACTTGCCAAATATTTTCATATTTTACTTTGAACTTTACTCATTTTGCCTGGGTCATTTAATTATGATTATTATTACTATGTGCTTCTATACACTCAAAAGGTGTGAAAACATAATTTGGCTTTTGCAATTTTCTAGAAAATTAGTGGAAATTAAAAATTAAACAAGCAAAAAAAATATTTGAAGGACAATAAGAACAAAATTATACCTAGTAAATGTTTAGTAGTATTACTATTAATAACTTTGCCACTTAAGTTGACAGTAAAATCATGAATAAAATTGCTTATAAGTGGTTGGCGCAGAACTATTAAAGTTGTATTGATATGTCTATATAATGTCATGCATATTAGTGTTGTGTGGTTGTTGCAGGAGTTTTGAAAGAAATATTTGCTTAGGATATAGAGAAAGGATAGTTTGTCAAATTAAATCTAACCCTATGTTAGATTTAAAATTACAGGAAAAGAAAATACATAACATGCATAACTCTCTCTTTAAACAGGAAATGACTATCCTCAACTTACAAAAAACAGTTGCTCAGTTGGAATTGTCTTTAGAGTAAGTAATAAAATTATAACTTGGTTATTTTAAAATGGTCGGGTAATTTTAATGAGATTCTAAAACTAACTGAGCCACTGCATACTTCATGAGGTAAAATAGAAGAAAGAAAAAAATTGGAATTTTGTAGTTTAGCTAATTTTATTTTAGATAATTGTGTTATATATCAGGGAAGCTATTAAATGAAATGCTTATTTAGCATAAGATGATGGATGTTCAGAATACTTTACTGTATATTATAGCTTTTGTTTAAATGGCTGGTTACCTTCTAAAATAACTGCTTTCTTTATTCAAACCACTTTTATAACCATTCCCTTTAATCTCACTGAAGATATAACATTTTACTGTAAAGTTGTTTTCTAGTTCTTCTGAACTTGTTTTCTAATTCTGCTAAATTGCTACCAGTAATAACTTCTTTTTTAGTATCTAATTGTATTTCTGAAAATTTTAATTCAAATTATTTATTGTATAGACTCGAAAGAGGCGTTATTCATAGCTTGGGATATGAGTTTTTATATTAATAATATTTGATACTGTCTACCCATAAATGAGCATAGTAAGATAGAGCAGCAATCTCATATCAATTACTGTCCCTCTGTACAAATAGGAAAAAGAAATGAAACAGATAGAGGTGGTTCACTGTGATATCCCAAACTGAAATTTTGATCTACTCTGTCGAAACAAGGTAGAAATGTAAGCCAGTGATAAACTAGTAATTACTAATAATTGCCTAGTAATTTGGGATCAGTTGGACCCTGTTGCCCCTAAGGAAGTGGAAAGGATACTCTGCATTGTCAGTGCAACAACCTGTCTTTAAGATCCTTGTCCTTTGTTTAGTGAAAGCCTCCAGGATGGTGACCAGCAAATGGGTTCATGCAGTGATAAATTCCTCACTGTGAGAGAGTATTTTCCCCGGGACCTTTTAAGAAGGCTCTGATTTGTCGAGTCCTTAAGAAACCATCACTTGATTCCACCTGCCTGGACAATTTTTGTCCAGTTACCCAACTTCCCTTTTTAGGGAAAGTGGTAGTAAAGGCAGTTGCTTGGCAGCTTCAGAGAGTCCTGGATGAAATGGATTTCCTGGATCCCTTTCAATCTGGATTCAGGCCTAGCCTTGGGATAGAGACAGCCTTGGTCACGCTTACGGACGATCTCTGGCGAGAGCAAGATGAAGGTAGTGCAATCATTCTGACCAGGTAGCCTGGACCTATGCCATTAAGGGCTTTAAAAGTCATAACTAACACATTGAACTACATCTGAAGCTTCATTTGGTGCAAAATGCAACAATGAGTGCTGTCCTTGAAGATCCAATGGTGGAGTTCAACTCTGAAGGTGGTTGCTGGATTGATAGTAGACGCCTCCCCTGCCCGCTCTCTGCTCTTCACTAGCCTGTCTTTTTTAAAAACTCATCATTGATGTATTTTCTTTGCTTTCTTTTTTCTTGGCTATTTTCTTGTTCTATTTCACTTTCATTTTGTTTAAACTTCCTTTTTCTTTCTTTTTGTGGTTGTGAGCCACCTAGAGTAGCCCCATGGCAAGATAGGCGGGAAATAAATGTAATATAATAAGTGGGATTGGTTTAAGATCATTGAGGCAAATTGTTGCCATTGTTTATTCATTGCAGTAAGGTTATGTGAGCAGTGTCTACGCCTTGGCTGAGCAATATATTAATGATTGCTTTCTGGAATATTGAGTTAAATGCCTTTTCGTAGTAAATGAAAGCCATGCACACAGGCATGGCGTACTCGTGCCTTTTTTTTGGTAATATATTTTATTGATTTTTTTAAACCTAGATCACCTAATAATTGGTAAACAGTGTATTGTCTGGGTTTACGTTTGTAAAAGAATCACTAACAATTAATTTCTATAGTCCATAATCCACATAATGCTTTTAGCTGATTTCCTCTTTTCCCCAAAATGTCCTCTTTTGCAAACATTGAATTAATACAGTTCTTGTTATTTTGATAGATAACAATGAAGTATGTATTTTCCCCCCAATATTCCTAAACATAATAATCACATCAATATAATATTTCTTTTCTATCTAATCATTCTGGTTGCCTCATCATAGATCCTGTTACAGTCCTTATTTAAATTTGTTTCTCCCACAAAATTCAAAGTATTCTTACTGGTTAAGATTTTCTCCTTGTGCCTTTCAATGACTTGCCGAACAACCTGGATGTGATCCATTGTGCTGTAGCTACGTCTGAACCCTTCTTGCTCCTTTGGCTGTGCATCATTTAATATTCTCAATATTCGTTTTGCTATTATCTTGGTGAAAAATGTGTACATGACTGAAATAAGGTTTATTGGGCAATAGTCCTTTAAATCATCTTGGTCCTCTTTCTTGTGTATAAGAACAGCATTTTTCCATGCAATCGTCTTGGATACATATTCTTATGGTTTTGCAAAGTTCTATATATTCCAGTTTATTAGTGAAACTTCCGGTATTCTTCCTTGTCTGTCATTTTTTCATTAAATCAATAGTTTCATCAGAGATTTTTGACTGTACCAAGTGTTTTTCCAGCAGGGTTATAGATGCAGCAGATTCAAGAATATTTTTCACTATTTGTTCACTTTGGTCCATAATGTTCATTTCTTCCAGATCTTGCAATAGACCAGCAGTTCTCAACCTATGGGTCGCGTCCCCATTTGGGGTCGAACGACCATTTCACGGGGGTCGCCAAGCACCACAGTCTGCCATTTTTTTTTGGTCGGCCATTTTTTTTGGTTGGCCATTTTTCCCTATTGCAATGTGGGCCATCGCACCGTGCATGCGCGATGCGCCCTGTCACACCACGCATGTGCGGTGCGGGCCCGCCATTTTGGGTTTTTTTGGTCAGCCATTTTTTATTTTTTGGTCGGCCATTTTTTTCCCCTATTGCGATGTGGGCCGTCGCGCCGCACATGCACCGTGCAGCACATGCGCAATGCGCCCCGCCACGCATGCGTGATGCGGGCCGGGGTCGAGCCCCGGAAAAGGTTGAGAACCGTTGCAATAGACCAAAACGATTTGACCAATTAATCTCAAAATTGCTGTTCTTCTCTAACAGCTTATCACTCTTTATTTTTGTTTTTTGTGATGTCTTTATCATTTTCATACATTCTTCTCAATAGTCTATCTTCACTCGTACCATTCTATGATCACTTCCAACAATCACTTTTGCCTGCCTTGAAGAAGTATTTCATAAACTAGACTGGGCAAAAGGTGGAATAAAAATCAGTGGTGCCTATTTAAATCACTTAAGATTTGCAGATGATGTTGTTCTCTTCTCACAAGACCCAGAAGAGCTACAGAGACACATACAAGAGCTGCACAAAGCAGGAGAACCATTTGGCTTAAAGATAAACCTGAAAGAGAGCCTGATTATGTTTAATAAATTCACCAAAGAAAGAAAAAAATATATATCTGGAGAGGAACTAGACGTAGTAGACCACTATATATACCTTGGCCAATGGATCTCAGTGGAAGATGATACAATAAAAGAAATTAAACGGCATGTTAAATGTGGTTGGCAAGCATTCGGCAAGCTAAGCATAATTTCTTCCTATGCCTGAAAAGTTTTCAATCAGTGTGTGCTACCTGCTCTAGCATATGCCGGTGAAACATGGTCACTAACCTCACAATTGATACAAAAGCTAAGAGTGGTGCAAAGAGCCTGGAAAGATACTTGCTCGGCATCACAAGACAAGATAGAAAGACCCACACATAGATTAGAGAACAAACGAAAGCATATGATGCTATCAGGAGAGTAAAAGAATGGAAATGGTCACATAGAAAGAAGAACGGATGGCAGGCGAACCAAGGCAGTCATACAATGAATCCCACTTGATAAAAAGCGCCCACGAAAAAGACCTAGAACAAGATGGATTGACAACATCAGCCAAGTATGGTTTGCCCAATTGGCAAAAGAAAGCTCGGGACCATATTGGTTTGGAAACATGCGGAAGAAGCCTTCATCCTGCAGTGGATAAAATGATGATGGTGATGAGGAGGAGGAGGAGGAGGAGGGGAAGAACAAAGAGCACTGTGTCCCAGCCCTCTGTTTATTTTTATATACAATAATCTCAGTAATTTATATACAGACTTATATTTATGTACAATGTGCTCAGTAATTGCTTTATCCCATAATGGTGAGCCATTATTTATTATAACTCTGGTTTATTGATGAAACCAAGTTACTTACAAATTATGTTCACTAGTTTGAGGTAGAAAACCTGGAATGGCTGGTTTGTTATTTTAATTTGGGTTAAATGAATTATTAATATGTCTAAATTTTGTATCTTCCTTTACTCAACAATGTATTTCATTGTTCTGTCTATCATCTGACTACAAAGATGTGAATAAAAAGCAGCCCTGAAGAAAAAAGTAAATGCCTTTACTTTCCATTAAAAAAAGACATTAAATACACATCTGATCCTAGCAAGCTGTAGTAAACCTCACCAAATGTGTTTGCTAGTTTTAGTTAAAAGCCTAGGCCTTTTTTTGCTACAATTCATCTCACTTTATATCTTTAGCATCTGCAGTATTTTAACATCTGATTTGCTGGTTGTTTCCTAATAAAATTTTAATTAATAAGGAAAATTTGTTTACTGGAAGAACATATATATAGCAGAAAGGACTTTTTGAAATGAAGGTGAAAACTTTTAAAAAGAATGCAAGGCATGGGAGGCATATTTGAGAGGGTTAATTTTCCTCTTGTCAAAAAAATCTCAAAATCTCTCTTGCTACTTGCCCCTTATACTACTGTTTGGCTGCAAGGAATATACATTACCACTCTGCAGTTTAGAAAGTGCTTCACAGTCAAGGGTAGGGTAGCTAGAAGTAACAATAGCTAATTTTAATAGGGAAGTACGCTATGGTTTTCTTGGCTATGAACCAGATTTAGCTTATTCTACCAACTAGATTAAAGCTAATTAAAACTTAGCATCATATCTGTCTTCCACCAATGCTGCCATTTGTGCCATAGTGCAAGAAATTCAGGTATAATTTCCCAAATGCTTGGTGGTTTGGTTGTTCTACAGAAACATGACGGATACATGTTCAGTTCCAAAAATAGCTCTGTACTTGGTAATATGTAAAATATATTTGGAACTATTCAGTACAAAGGTATGCTTTAATCAATTGCTATAATTTTTAAATTATGACCATAGTGTACATACAGTATTGCAAAAAAGATAAATTATGTTTAAGATTTTCTAAATCCCTCATTTATTAGCCAATTAAAGGATGCCATAAATGGGAAAGACCGTGAACTTGCCAGTCTCCACCGCCAGTTTGATGCAATACACTCAGAGCTTGGAGAAACTGGCAGAATAAAAGAAATGGCTTTAAAGGAAAACAGAAGATTACAGGATGATCTAGCCACGATGACTAGAGAAAACCAGGTATAAACTAATGCATATAGTACACATCATGATTTATTTTGTACCAAATTTTGTACAAATTCGTAATTTTATTTACAAAGGATATGATGTACCTCTTCTGAAACGTCATTGTAAACAAAACAATGTCAACATTTATTTTAAGTAAAATAAAATATAGATAGCCTCACTTAATGTGGATAATTGAAATTGGCCATTCCATTGCGAAGCAAGAACATAAAATGTGACATCATGTGACCACATCATCTTACGATGGCAGTTGTGGCAGTCCCAGTTGTGATTGGGCCAGTCCTGTGCGGTCATGTGATCATCATTTGCCACTTCATACCAACTTCCCCAATGATCTTGCTTGTTGGAAGCTGGAAGCAAAGGTGGCAAATGGTGAACACGTGACTGTGAGACACTCCTGTGTAATAATTGCAAGCTGGTTGCCACTTGCCTGAATCATGATCAGGCTGCAACAGTCATAACTAGGAAGATTATAGTAAGTTCCCCGTGTTCAGTACCCTTGTAACTATTGTGTCTGGCCCCTCTCAGCTCATTAAAATCCACATAAATATGTCTTTAAGAGTTTTATTTAACACATTTCAAAAGGATTCACTTCAAAGCAAGCTGCTGGCATTTTGCTGGCCGGAACGGCCAAGACTGATTTATTTACATTTAGATTAAACATGCTCTCCCCCCACCTTCCAATTAACTCACTCTTTCTTTATCACATTGTCCAAGACCTCATTATTCTTCCGTAGGTTTCAAAAACACCAGAAAACTGAGTTCACACACACTGCCCAAGGTATCAGGCTACTCCTTGATTAACGTTGCTCGTGACAAAGGCGTAGTCTCTCTTTCCCCTTCTAATATAGTTTCCGATACGTCACTTCCCCCCATTACTTCCTTTTTCCACTTAACTGACACCTTCGCTTATCAAACCTTCGGAATCTCGGATCAAGCCATCTATCTTCTTGTTCTAAATCTGACTCATCACTTTGAGAGTCTGATTCAGAATGCATACAAAGCTCCTCATTGTCTAGCTCGGCTGCCGGGAGGGGAAAATACCCAGAGGGGCCTGCTTGTGCTTCGTCATCCTCTGATATGTCCCCATCCGGTCTTGAGACACCCACAACAGTAACTTTGAATGGTTCTGAATGAGTAGTTGTTCAACACAGGGGTAGGCAACCGTGGCTCTTTTATGACTCGTGGACTTCAACTCCCAGAATTCCTGAGCCAGCATGGCTCAGCTTGGAAACCTCTCCCTTTCCCCTCAGCATGGCTGGCTCAGGAATTCTGGGAGTTGAAGTCCACGAGTCATAAAAGAGCCAAGATTGGCTACCCCTGGACTAGAACTATCTGTATTACATATTTTGGAGCGTGAAGAGTTTTTGTAAGTATTTGACTTTGTTCGTAATCCTGTTTCTTTTAGTTATAGATTCCAATATCATGATCTCAACTACAACTATACATTAATATTCCAGTTATCTTCCTAAAAAAGTATTTTGCTTGTAGGTTTTCTAAATTTTACTAGTTTGTAGATCCTACACAAGCTACTTTCAGCTCGAGTGCCAGATATTTAAAAAGATGTATTGTTTAGAAACAACCTTGTCATTTGATTATTAATTATCAAATAAATTACACCAGTTGGGAATTTTGTGTGTTTGTAATAGTAGTTTTTTCAACTATTATTAGTTTTTCCTTTTTAAAAAAGGAAGTTTTCCTAATGTTTAATGGGGAACCTGAAGATTAAATGTTTATTTTTTTTTAAAAAAAATTAAAGATTCTTCATATTTTCACCCAGCAGTCATGGACAGTGTACCTAGTAATGATCAGATATTTAGTTCTGTCACAGTAAAGAAGAATAGAGACCATATAGGTAATCCTCATGGTCATGTGATCGCATTTTGGGAAACCGGCTTGTATTTACAATCATTTGCAGCATGTTGTGGTCACTTGATGGCGGTTTTCAGCCTTTTTTTTTTGCAAGCTTCTGGTGTTTACTTCTGGTTTCTGGCAAAAAAAAACAACAACACCCATTAAGTTTAATGGATTCACTT
Source organism: Bothrops alternatus (assembly GCA_034064705.1). NCBI lineage: Eukaryota > Metazoa > Chordata > Lepidosauria > Squamata > Viperidae > Bothrops > Bothrops alternatus. The sequence continues at coordinate 1,233,968 of JARGCV010000085.1, forward strand.
AACAACTGTGGTGTTCACTTAATAATCACATCAATCATTTAACAACTGCCACAAAAAAAGGTTGCAAAAGCAGGTACAATCACATAGTGACCCACTTAGTAATCACCATGACTTACGACCATAATTCCAGGCTAAATTTCAGTCAAGGACTATCTATATACAATTCATATGAAGTGGCTGTAGTGTAGGGGTGCCCAACCGTGGCCGCTTTATGACATGTGGACTTCAACTCCCAGAATTCCTCAGCCAGCAAGGCTGGTTGAGGAATTCTGGGAATTGGAGTCCACAAGTCATAAAGTGGTCAAGGTTGGGCACTCCTGCCGTAGTGAATTCTTGTTCCTTCCTAGCCTTTCACTTCCGACCACTCTTTTTCCAGCATTCCGACTTGAACGTGTATTTCTAGTTTAGCTAACTGTGATAGCTAAACTGGGTTTACTGACAAGAAATTCTCCTTTCCAGATATTTTTTTCCCAATGCTTTCAATGTTATTCTGAATGACAATATTTTCTCCTATCATGGTTAAAACATCAGAGACTCATAGTTATTCTTCTCTGTATTTACTGATAAAGATAAATCCCTCATGGCTACATATTTCACAATTTTTCCAGAAAAAGTTCTGTTAACGGCCTGCTTGAATGTATATTCAATTTATGTGTCTTTTTTTCTAGTGTGGTAACTGTTCTAGTTTAATGTTGACTAGTATAAACACTGAACAATTAGATCACTTGAAATGTTTAATTAGGTATCAGTTAACTTTTTTAACGTTCAAGTGTTAATACCAATATGAGCATTGCCAGTGACAAGTATCAATGCCAAAATAGGCATTGTCCCATATTTTCCATAAGGAAAATTGCTTACCCATAGGTTGTAAGTCACAAGACTGAATGCTGATTTTTTTTTGTTCTTTTAATTTGAATATGAGAAACTAATAACCAAGAGAAATGCTGTTAGAAGCTGCCTCTCTGTTGGTTCACTTTTGATATGGAATAGATTATATTTAAGTGTACTGCTTGGCCAGCGTGTGGTTTATTTACTTTGTGAATAATGTGTCTAACAGTATGTAATATAAACAGGCAATCTCGACTGAATTGGAAGTAACTTTACGTGAAAAAGAAGAACTGAAAGTTAGAGTTCATAATTACATTACTGAAGTGTCCAGATTTGAAAGTTTAATGTCCTTAAAGGTGAGAAATATTATTAAAATATTATCTTTTTAATAAATCAATTTTGGTTTGGGGCTTTCAAGTCACTATTGGCCACTACACGACTCCTAGCCACCACATGGAAAAGTCCATAAAATTTCCTCGGCGACATATTTGGAAGTGGTTTACTGTTGCTTTCTTCCTATGGCCAAGAGAGAGTAATAATAATAATAATAATAAAGTTGGAAAAGACCTTAGAGGTCATCAAGTCCAACCCCCTGCTCAGGCAGGTAACCCTATACCATTTCGGACAAATGGCTATCTAGTTTCTTCTTAAAAACTTCCAGTGTTGGAGCATTCACCGCTTCTGGAGGCAGGTTGTTCCACTGGTTAATTGTTCTCACTGTCAGGAAGTTTCTGCTTAGTTCTAGGTTGCTTCTCTCCTTGATTAGTTTCCATCCGTTGCTTCTTGTCCTGCCCTCAGGCGCTTTGGAGAATAGTTTGACTCCCTCTTCTTTGGGGCAGCCCCTGAGATAGTGGAACACTGCTATCATGTCCACCCTCATCCTTCTCTTCATTAAACTAGACATACCCAATTCCAGCAGCCATTCCTTATATGCTTTAGCCTCCAGTCCCCTGATCATCTTTGTTGCTCTTCTCTGTACTCTTTCTAGAGTCTCAGCATCTTTTTTACATCGTGGTGACCAAAACTGGATGCAGTATTCCAAGTGTGGCCTTACCAAGGCATTGTAAAGTGATATTAATACTTCACATGATCTAGAGAGACTGGCCCAAAGTCACCCATGGTTTCGTGTCCAAAGCAGGACTAGAATTCATGGCCTCCCAGCTTTTCTAGTCTTCAACTATTGTATAAATTCAAAAAAATGTATCTTATTTAAATTTTATAAATAAGCTGAAGTTAGTACACAAGGAAAAATTCTTCAATCTATTCTTTTAAGAGAAAAGAGTAACATTGAGGGAATGTCCTTTCTTAGCCTTATAATATTTAAGCCACATGCCACAAGCTTCCACCATTTCTATGAAAATTAGGAAGGGTATTATTAAGAATTATCATCAGATTTAAACAAGTTGGGACTTTGTCACAGAGGCACAATTGTGATCGAGCCATTAATACACACATATAAGTAGATATATCTAGGCATATATAGATGTCTAGGTTTGTTGTATTTAAAAACTCCAGTATGTAAATAGTGTACATACATACAGATGATGATGGTGTTATCCATTCAGTTGTGTCCGACTCTTGGTGATTCTATGGCCAGATTTCTCCACAGCTTCCGATCTTGCGTTTCTTTGAGTGGTTCTGTGCTCTGGCTGGTGTCAGCTTTGATGGTGTCCAGCCACCGCGTTCTTTGGTGGCCTGGTTTTCTTTTACCGCTAACTCTTTCAAACTTAATTTCTTTCTCAGTGAATTCCCCCAATGACAGGGCCAAAATAAGTGAAACACTGTTTTGTGGTTTTGCCTCCCAGTGACATGTCCGGCATTATGTACTCCAGTACTTGCTTGTTAGTCACCTTTGCTCTCCAAGGAATATGCAGGAGCCTTCTCCAGTACCACAGCTTAGACGAGTCAATTTTCTTGCTTTTTTAAGGTCTTGCTTTTTTAAGGTCTAACTTTCAACCACAGAGGGACAAATAGAGCGGACTAACTCACATTTGGTTGCCAGGCTGCTTTTTTATACATACATCTAGCTGGACCAGGGGTAGGCAACCTTGGCTCTTTTATGACTCGTGGACCATGCTGGCTCAGGAATTCTGGGAGTTGAAGTCCACGAGTCATAAAAGAGCCAAGGTTGCCTACCCCTGAGCTAGACAACAAAAAACCAAATTATTTATTGTAAAATTAGTGTGGCAAATTAAGGTATTACATTCTTATGTGTAATGATCAATTACTGTAACATTTGCCTCAAATCTTTGAAAGTCTTAACTGTAACAGTATGATAATTTAATCTTGAAATACTGGGTTGGCTCATATGGAAAACAACACATATTCAGGTTTCTTCAATGGAACAAGTTGCTGACAATTTCTGAACAGAAGAGAGGCCAAATAGTAGCTGAGACATTTGTTTCAGTGACTTGTTGCTCAGTGGATGTATTTTCTCTTAATATTAGGAAAGAGAAAATAAAGAATTATTGGAAAAGTTCCAGATGCTTCATAGCCAAGCCGAAGATTGGGAAGTAAAGGCCCATCAAGCTGAGGGACAAAACAGCTCAGTACGATTAGAGCTCCTTTCAATTGATACTGAACGAAGACACCTTAAAGAAAGAGTAGAATTACTGGAAAAAGAAATTCAAGAGGTAATTATAAAATTATAGCTACCTAGACCATTTTAATGTGCTTTTCTTAATCAAATACCTGGACATTAATTGAAAATTTGTACAAGGAGCAGATGGCATTAATCATCTAGATGTTCTCAGGGGGATAACTAATTTTAGATTTATGCCTGCTCTTGCCCAGTACTTGTTAAGTCTTGCAAATGGTTGTAAGTGTATTTTGAAACAGAAAAATACTTCAAGTTGATATATTATTGTGTTTGTTTCCCAATAGCTGAGTGCAAATAGGAAAATGTAATAGGAGCACCTCATCCAGGCTTCTAAAAAGAGTTACTTTTGTCTTTCATGCAGCACATCATTGCACATCAAACTTACGAATCTCAAATCTCTTCAATGGCAAAAAATATGTCCAAGCTGGAAGAATTTCTCAGACGTGAAAAAGAAGAAAAATCTTCAATAAATCAGGATGTGTCTGCCGTTAGAGATCTATGTGTCAAACTGGAATCCAGCAAAGATCTGGTCTCACGTCAACTGACATCCAAATCTCTGGAGTTTGAGAGGGTAAAAGAGAAAAATGTTATTCTTACAGGATATAAATCATTTTTTTTATTTAAGGTAAAATGTTGACAGTAAAATAGATATATATTCTAAGATTAAAAATTTGTCTTGTAGTCACTGTGGCTTGAAAAGCCTCTGGGAGAGATAAGAAGGATGTGGAGTAAAGAAGGGTTTAATGGAGAGGTGGACAGGAACTATGGGCTTACTTAGTTACTGTGAGGTTTTTTTTACAAAAGAAATTCTTTTTTATGTTCTAGATTGTGTCTGAATTTGAAGATGCAAAGGCAGAAGCAGAGCTGTTAAAAAAGCAATTGTCAAGTGAGCGGCTTACAATACAAAATTTGGAAACGCTCTTGGCTACCAGCAGAGACAACGATTTTCAGAATCATTTGATAACCCATGAAAAGGATTCAGAGATACAATTGCTCAAAGACAAATTAACTCTCTCAGAGAGTAAATTGTATGTTGAAAAGTATAAAATGACCAGTTTCATAATATTTTCTTTCAGCTGTTTGTAATTTAGTGTCTCCATTCTTGAATATATATATATACATATACATATATATATATATATATATACACACACACACATACATATACATACATACATACATACATACATACATACATACATACACATATATATATAGGCTTTGTGCTTTGCTCCTAGAAGCACATTGCTCCTAGAAGCACGAAGCCGAAAATACCAGCCTGAAGATGACGAATGGGACTTCGTTGAAACGTCGCCAAGACACTTCCAATTTTACGCGGGAGAAAACCCGAATAACCAAAGACCTACACACACACACGCGCGCGCGCACACACACACACACACATATATATATGAATAAATTTACATAATGAAATCCAGATTTTCTGATTAGTAACGAGAGAAAGGTTTTGTTAGAAACAACAGGCTTCAAATATTTCCCCTGGAATTGCGATTTGCCTAACTTGCATTGAAAGATGAAATTACTCATCTTTAGTTTCTTTCACAGAAGTACGGTTATTTTCTTACCTTGCACGGTACACGTTGCTATGCAAAGTATAAGATATAAAGCAGAATATGCTAAAAGCAACATGTGCAATCTGTGTTCATCAGCGGTGAAAAACAGTTTAGATTAGTGCTTTTGAAACATAGTAGCTTGAAGATGTGTGGACTTGAACTCCCAGAATTCCTTAGTCAGGAGGACTTGGGAATTCTGGGAGTTGAGGCCCACAAAACGTAAAGTTGCCAGGTTTGAAAAGCACTGTTTTAGATTATTACGATTGTCACTACAAATGCGTGTAGTATTGCCTATTCGTATGCAAGTATATTGTTCATTATGGCCACTTGGAAAGTGAAAGCTTGCAATACAGAAGAAATTCTGTCAGCAATGTGTCAAATGCATGTATTGCTTTAAGTTTCAGGCGAATGCATTTCCAAATATACATATTTTAAGTAGACTGTTGTGTGGTAAATTGGAGGTTTCTTTAAGACCTTTTTGCATGTGTATGCACAAGTGTGGGTATTTTTTCTTAATTTCTAGGTTTATTTGTTTGCAGCTATTTTTAAAGTTCTTGTACAATACCATCTGTGAATGTGTATTAGATATTTTCCTCTTTGTTTTGCAATATTTTTAGAACAAGTCTCAGTAGAGAAGTTTCTATACTGCGAAATAAACTTGCACAGCTGCAGACTGATTATGATATTGTGAAAAGACAGCTGACAACAGAGCAATTTGAACGGTATGTGAATTAGCTTTATTAAAAAGGCAGCTATTCTGAATCCCATTTAGGAGGAAACTATAAAAGCAGGCTTTATAGTGTTGCACAGAAAATACTAAAACTGCTTTAATAATTAATTTTCAGTATTGTTTCTTAGTTATACAATCTACTTCTTACCCTTCTTTCCATACGATTGTGGTTTACAACATACAAAGCAAACAAGGGGCATGTTCAAAATCCATTACATTGAATGTTACCATTTAAAATAAACTAACTGCAGTAAAATACATTTTCAAAATGTCTATCAGTAAATACCACAAGACCTTTCAGTTAAGTAAAACCTCTTAAAGTGGGAACAAAGCTGGGGTCAATCATACATTGCTTAGGTTGAACAAGGCTTCCTCCCACTAACCAGATAGTTTGCCAGTGCAAACAGCATCAGGAAACCAGCCAGTAGCTGATTAACAGGCTGGTAGGAGGGCACTTTTACTGCTATCTGCTGAGAATCAGTTCTTTGTTGTTTCTGCCTCCTTTCATTTGATATTTTTCAGGGTCACTAGGAAGGAGAAATACAGAGGTAGCATTTATGCACAAGAGTATGCACACGCCCCAGCCCAGCAATGAATATAGGAAACCTAAAGTTTAACCAGCTTTCAGCTTACAACACCTTTATACCAATCCTATTGTCCTAGCCAGGGGGGGAAAAATCACTTTTGAAATCAGACCTATCCTTATTAAGCTCTCTTCAACTAAGTTTTGTACCACCTAAAACAGTGTTTCTCAACCTTGACCATTTTAAGGCATGTGGACCTCATCTCCCAGAATTCCACAGCCAGCATTGCTGGCTGTGGAATTCTGGGAGTTGAAGTCCACATGCCTTAAAATTGTCAAGGTTGAGAAACACTGACCTAAAACGTACGACCACAATTAAATCCAAAATTCCCACTGCTAAGCAAAGACAGTTGTTAAGTGAATTTGGTCTCATTTTACGACCTTTCTTGACACAGCCGTTAAGTGAATCACTGCAGTTGTTAAGTTAGTAACGCGGTTGTTAAGTGAATCTAACTTCCCCATTGACTTTGCTTGTCAGAAGATCACAGAAGGTAATCACGAGACACACACACACCCCAGACACAGCAACCATTATAAATATGAACCATCCAAATTTTGATCACAAGACTATGGGGATGCTGCAACGGTCACAAGTGTGAAAAATGGTCACCGGTCACATGTTTCAGGGCTATTGTAACCTATCATGGTGGTTGAAAGAATGGTTTTAAGTCAAGGACTACCTGCATTATTTAAAGTTCCTGGAAAGCAAATTCTGATTGAACGTTAAGAAAAACAAAATGCTTTCTCGCAGCTAGTAAAGAAGAGAATATTTTTTTAAAGGATTCCAATTTGCTGTGTGGGAAAACGGTGACCATCCTTGTTTTCCGTGTGAGAAAATATTTGGAAGGGCAACCAGGGTTCAGTTGTAATTTTCTACTTAATAGGGAACGTGCCATCCAAGAGATGCGACGGCTTGGCTTTTCTACCACTTCTTTACCTACCTCATCGCCACTTAGCTCAACTTTGAGATCTCCGTCGCATTCTCCAGAGAGAGCATTTTCGGCAACAACAGAACGAACAGAAAAGTAAGTAATTGAGTCACTAGGTGATGGTTTACTTTTGGGGCATATGATTAATTGGCATAATATTTCAAAATTAAACATGAGATTGGATCTGTATTTTGGATTTCTCCCAGAGACAAAGTACTTTTAGAAAGTTAGCTCTGAATGTTATCTTTACCTTCTTTAATGTGGGAGAGATGGCGGCAGGTAGATAATTAATACCTATTGTTGGGTGCTTTGTGTAATTAAAATTATGTGAGTATTGTATTTTGAAGATAGGTCTAATATGACATGATCTAACTTGAGGCACAAAGTATACAGTGGTGGCCAAAATTGTGGAAACCTTTTGGGAAAAGTGTATTTTTGAGGTTTGATGGCTAATAACACCATTTTTGGGGGGGGAGTAGTACCATACAATTATATATCAATGGAAAAATAATTTAATCAAGAATGTAATGCAACAAAGTTTGTTCAATTATCTGTACTGACCAAGATACTTGCGGGACCGTTTCCTGCCTCATGAATCCCAGCGACCGGTTAGGGCGCACAGGGTTGGCCTCCTACGAGTCCCGTCCGTTAAACAATGCCGTCTGGCGGGACCTAGGGCAAGGGCCTTCTCTGTTGCTGCCCCAGCCCTCTGGAACCAGCTTCCCTCGGAGATTCGTACTGCTTCCTCTCTCCTAGCCTTCCGGAAAGGATTGAAGACACATCTATGCCGACAGGCTTGGGGCATGTGAGCTGCGCTCTGCCCCTCGGCCCTAAGAGTGTCCCGCCATCAGTGCATGTGAATTGATTGAGTTTGTGTGTGGTATGAATGTGTTAATTTTAAAATTATTGTAGTATTTTTTGTTGTGAGCCGCCCCGGGTCTTTGGAGAGGAGCGGCATATAAATGTGATATAAATAAATAAATAAATAAATAAATAAATAAATAAATAAATAAATAAATAAATAAATACTGTATTCTATGAAAAGTTATAGCCAAATAACCAGAAAAAGGAAGCACAACTTGCTTAGATTGATCTCAGGTAGCTTTCCTTCATCTGATTCCAGCCAATGAGCATGTTTAGAGAGCCAATCAGGTGTCACCTTTTTTGGCAATGAAACAATCAGATCACACAGTAGGATTCAGTTATTGATGTCATATATTGAAGCTGAGAGGAGGACATTTGTCAGTGTGCTATGTGATCGCTATTAAGTTGGTTGGGTTTTTTTGTGCTCTTTCATTTAGTGAGCTTGTAAAATTTAATAAAATTAAAATAATGGTGCAAAGAGTTGACTGGTTGCCCAGAAAACGATGTAAAATATTATTATTAAGTGAACAAGGCTACAGTTATAAAGAAATTAGAAGAAAAATTGGTGGAAACTTAACCAAAGGTGGCATTTCTACTGTACACTTTTCCCAAAAGGTTTCCACAATTTTGGCCACTACTGTACATTCTAAAAAAAAAACTATTCTAAGATTATTAATTCTTAATGGGCATGTTTTCAATATAATCATTCCATTTTCTTTTTTCTTAGAAATGTGGGCTTCAAGGATTAATCAGTTACTTTAAAAGCAGAACAATAATGTGATGTTTCCATGTTTGGACTCACTGTCAGCGTTGACTTGAATTCTACCTCTAAAGTGTTAAATCATTAATACTAGGATTATTGAAACAAGAAGGAATTGTGCGGAGCACTTAGTGTGTAATCAAACTTTGCAACATTCTGCTATCATACATAGGCTGGGTTGGTTTTTAATAATTCTGATAGGTTTGCCCTGAAAATTAAGACTAAACATTTGAATTGGAGATAATAGTGTGGTTTGTTATTGTTATCTCTTTTTCAAGATTATTCATTTTCAGTTAGATGAGCTACAGGCAGTCTGTAGTTGCTATTGACCACAAAGCAAATAAACATGGAAGATGAAAAGTCCTTTAATCATGACATATCTATTATTGAGGTTGTTTTCATACCAGTAATTTTATAAAATGTGTGTATGTATTAATAAATTATGCTCAGTTTAATAATGCCCTTTAACCTGAGCACAAATGTTACATCATTAACATTAAAAGGCGTCTTTTAAATTTTATCTCTAAAATGAAGTACCGCTGCATTTTAAAAAAATGTTTTATATTAAAAAACAAATGTATATACATTAAATTATGATAGTATAAATAATGTGATATCCTGTCTGTCTTAGAGTCATTTAGCAATGTTGTTCCTTTTTTTAAAGTTCTGAAGTAAAGTTTGAGGAATTGACACACCTGAGTTCCAGCTTTTAAAGACAAAATGATGCAGTTTAAAATACAAAACTAATTAGGTAAGAATGAACTTTATTGCAAGGAAATTAATCATGTTGTAGTTCTTGTCACAAAGTAATAAACAAGTTATCAGAGACAGTACATTCCTTAATTGATAGAGCTTTATACCATCTTGACATTATCCTCAACCAGCAATCTGCACTAACACTAAAACATTTAACTCCAGAGCTATTTGGGGCATAACTTGCCTATATTTGGGGATATTTTATTAAAAAAAGAGAAATTTAAATACTGAAGAAAATCCATGAATTAAAGTAACAGGAACATTCTTGGCCATAAATAATACATCTGTGTAACCAAAAGTACATAGAATCTTGGATTGGGGCATATATCCCCTAATGTTGTCATTCTATAGCATTAATTTTGGATTGTGTGTTGTTACTAATGTACTTGATATCACTAGGAAGACAATACTAATGGTATTATAACTAAATAAAGTAATTTCAGTTTTCAAGGAATAGTTGCAGATTGATTTATATCCTTTGAAGAAAAAAAAATATTTTCCGGTTCTCCTTATAGACATTGGCAAGAAGAACTGAAAATGCATTCAACAGAGAACGACAAGCCAATTCCTAAATGTAATGACAGCTTATTATAATAAAGTATATTCATAAACTGGAATGATGGTCTCAGTAGAAGAACCCAAACATATAGCTTTAAGTACTGATTGATAATTCACATGGTATCTTTTTACGTCACTCTTGTTTTAAAAATTAAAAAAAATAAATCATTACTGTTTTTAATATGTCATACAATTCCTGTTTTCTGTGCTGTATAAAGCAGGAATACAAATTGCTCTTCTGGGTATTAAAAGAAGCTTTTCATATTGATCTCAGATTAAGTTAAATGATGTGCATTCAGCTTATGATAAACACAAACTCAATTTAAAAAAATATTTAAAGTATTAATAAAGACATAAAAATCATTAAACATTTCATGATATAGAATACCAGATTAATTAAAAAGTCTTGCTTAATTTTTAAGATAACATGAAACTCTGTATTTCAGAATATGCATAATCCTGAACCAGCGGTTCTCAACCTGTGGGTCGTGATCCCATTTGGGGTCGAACGACTGTTTCACGGGGGTCGTCAACCACCGCAGTCCGCCATATATATTTTTTTGGTCGGCCATTTATTTTATTTTTTTTTGGTCGGCCATTTTTTCTCCCTATCGCGACGCGGGCGGTCGCGCCGCGCATGCGCGATGCGGGCGGTTGCCCCGCGCATGCGCGATGCGGGCGGTCGCCCCGCGCATGCACGATGCGGGCCGTCACGCATGCGCGATGCGGGCGGTCGCCCCGCGCATGCACGATGCGGGCCGTCACGCATGCGCGATGCGGGCGGTCGCGCATGCGCGATGCGGGCGGTCGCGCATGCGCGATGCGGGCTGCTGCGCCGCGCATGTGCGATGCGGGCCGGGGTCGAGCCCCGGAAAAGGTTGAGAACCGCTGTCCTGAACCATAATGGCCATTCAAAAATACAATGGTATTTTCACACTTACGATTGTTCTAGCGTCACCACAGTCACATAATCAAAGTTCAGGTGCTTGGCAATTGGCCTTTATGTACAATGGTTGCAGTGTCTCAGGGTCTTGGAATTGACATTTGTAACCTTCCTGAGAATTTATGACACGCAAGGTCAATGAGGAAGCCAAATTTACTTAACAACTGCCTGATTCACTTAACACAATAGTGATTCGGTTAACAACCATGTTAAAAAGGTCACAAAATAGGGCATGACTCACTTAACAATTCCCTTAGCAGTGGAAAGTTTGGGCTCAATTGTGGTTGTACATAGAGAACTATTTGTATACCAAATTGTGTACGGTAATGAGAAGGAAGTTGTTGCAGTTCAGATGAAAATGTTTACATTCAGGTTGCATGTGACAATCAACCTGGATTGATTCCTGTAGGAATGGACATCCTAGAGAGGCCATTGGTTCTCAACCTTTTCTTCACCACGGACCCCCTTTAAATACCCTTTAGGGCCACGGACCCCCAAGATTTAACTCAGGATTTAAATAACATTTTTTCAAGCCTTTGTGGAGCCCCTGTGATGGTGGAACCCCTGGGATCCACAGGCCACAGGTTGAGAACCACTGCTGTAGGCCAAACTGACCATCCAGGCCCATTTTGTAGCCTCCTTTGTCGTGGTTGTAGAATGGTGATCTTTGCTGATATTAGAATAGGAGGAGCAATCCTGTAGAAAACTCTTAACCCAATTTTTATGTATATTCTGCTTTCTCCCATTAAGAAAAAACAAACTTGAACTTGGTCTCACCAACCAGATGTTTCTAGTTAAAATGTCCTCTGGCCTTGTTAATCAAAACAATTAAGTGTAATCTCTGGAAAAAAAATTATCTACCTCCTACTGTATAAGGAGGGAATGACTTTGGGAGACAGGACAAAGAGACACAACCAAGGTCAGATAAAAGGCAGCTTAGCCCACGGCAGGAATGTGGGTGAGGCAATAGGCTCAGAAGAGACTCTGGTTTGCTCTGGAAATGGGATTGGGGTGGGGGGGAAGAAGAGAGAGAAAAGCATTTTCAGACTTGCAAGATTTTGTTAATGTAATCTTACAGTAAAGTGCAGTTAGTTCATGTGGGTGTGTTTCATGTCTGGTCTAGACTGAGGCTGACCTAACATGAGACTTAAGTAAGGCTGGCATGAGAATCATTTGATAACTTTGGACAAGACGTTCCTTCCCTTGTACTGGGGCTGGATCCAGTAATTTTTGTGTTCCTCCAAGAATATGAGTAGTGGTCTCAGATCAGACTGGAATTCGTTCTCAATCCTATAAGGTTTTATCAACTGTATGTTGATAAAGTTGCATACCAGAAGAACACTTCCTGACGATGCCTGCCTAAAGTCCTTATTTGTGTAGATGAGGCAGAACCTTAAGCCCTCTCGAGGTAATGGAATGATGTCTCTGAGGCAAGGGGAAGAGGAATACAAGCAGTCCTCCACTTACAACAGTTCATTTAGTGACCATCCAGAATTACAACAGTACTGAAAAAAGGGACTTATGACTGTTAGGACCTTGGCAGCCTCCCCATGATCATGTGATCAAAATTCCGATGTTTGGCAACTGGTTTCACACAACCATTGATGGGCCCCAAGATCATGGGGCAACCTTTGAAGAATGTCCAGAGACTACAGGTTGTCCAGAATGCGGCCGTGCGAACTGTCTTGGGTTTCCCAAGACATGCTCATATCACTCCAGCTCTCCGTGAGCTGCACTGGCTACCAATTGGTCTCCGAACACAATTCAAAGTGTTGGTTATGACCTATAAAGCCCTTTATGGCAATGGACCAGGATACTTGCGGGACCGTCTTCTGCCTCATGAATCCCAGCGACCGGTTAGGGCACATAGGATTGGCCTCCTACGGGTCCTGTCTATTAGGCAATGTCATCTGACGGGGCCTAGGGTAAGGGCCTTCTCTGTTGCTGCCCCAGCCCTCTGGAATCAACTTCCCACAGAGGTCCGCACTGCTTCCTCCTAGCTTTCTGGAAATTATTGAAGACCTATTTATGCCGACAGGCTTGGGGCGTATGAGCAGTGCTCTGCCCCCTGGCCTAGGAATGTGCCTCCATCATTGATTGTGTGTTTGATTGTGATTGCATGTTGTATGTATGTGTTTTAGATTGAATGAATGTGTTTTTGGACTGGATGCTTGATTATTATTATTAAATTCCTCACATGTAATTTTATTGTTGTTGTAAGCCGCTCTGGGTCTTAAGAGAAGGGCGGCATAGAAATTTGAATAAATAAATAAATAAATGTGATCACCTTTTGCGACCTTCTGACTAGCAAAGTCAATGGGGAAGCCAGATTCATTTAGCCAACCAGGTTACCAATTTATCAACTGCAGCAGCGAGTCACTTAAGAACTATGGCAGGAAAGATCATAAAATTGGGCAAAACTCATTTAATAAATGTGTCACTTAACAGAAATTTTGGGCTCAATTGTGGTTGTAAGTTGAGGACAACTTGTACATGTTTGTTAATGTCTATTTCTCGTGACAGCAGGGGATATTACAAACATTTGATTGTATAGAAATAACATTCAGAGAAGGCGAGGGCTAAATGTAAAGAGGTGGTTACCTTTTCTTTGGATTGATTGTTAAAAAAAACCTCTGATACAGGAAGGTATTAATCTTTTTTTTTAAATAACTTTTTATTAATACAAAATTAAAAACACATTGGACATAGATATGACGTCACTGGTTCAATACATCTTCCGACATTATACAGTAGTATTAGTACTCATATAGACATATAGTTCTTGAGCTTTGCTCCCTATTTATAATATAATATTAACACTTTTCCCCTTATTTCTGTATATCTATTTATTTTTTAAATATACATTTGTCTATAAGCTATATTTTATTTTAACACTATACATTTGACTTGGCTATCCTCTTATTGTCTATCCAATCATAAAATTGTTCCCAGATTTTGTAGTACTTAGTTTCACTTTTATCCTTGAGTTCCCATGTAAGTCTATCCATTTCAGCGCAATTGAAAATTTTCAGTAATATTTCCTCTTCGGTTGGAGTATAAGATGTTTTATCGGTGGCTCCTCCCTCCCTCAAGATTAGCACGAATGAACAAGGAGAAATCCTCGATATGCTGGAAGTGTGGAGAGACCGTTGGGAATTACTACCACATGTGGTGGCAATGCCCAAAGGCACAAAAATTTCGGAACTTATTAAAGAAATGGCTGGAAGAAATTTTGCTAATAGATATAGAGGCCAAACTGGAATTTTTTTTTTATTGGGAATTATAGAAAGAAAATATAAGAAAGATACAAATTATTTACTACTGCATATAGTAAGAACGACACAAATAGCCTTCGCTCAAAAATGGAAAGAGGAAGGTATTGATCTTTATAAAGTCTGAACCTGAGATGTATATAAACCAAAGACCAACGTGAAACTTTAATTTAATAGAATAATTCCAGAGTGCACTGAAATTGTTGCCTCTCTAACAATGCAATATCTCACAAAAGCAAAATAACATGATCCAAACAATTTGTTTCAGCAACAAGAAATTTATTTTTTTGAATTTGTAAGCTACCCAACTCCAATGGACTTCACATATATGAAGAACTACTTTGGAAGCAGAAGAGTGTCAAACACTGAAAATCAGGAGTCCGGGCAGTTGAAATGAATATATAAGTTTATTGCAAACAAGCTCTACAAGAATCTGAACTACCAACAATCAAAGCAAATCGGTGGTAGATGAGTCAACAGAATTCAAGGTGGACTGGACTTGGATCTTTTGTGGATGGGAAGGGACTCGAGACAACGCGTCGGACCCGTCATCTACAAAAACTAGGAATTGGAAAATTTCTAGAATCTACCTCTAAAACCAGGCATTTTCCAATTCCTACTTTTCCTAGATTAAGCATTCTGATCAGGCATGGTTTAAACCAGAGTCCCCAACCCCTGGGCTGCAGCCCATTACTGGGCTATTTGGAACTGGGCCGCATGAGCAGCAGGCCAGCATGCACGTGTGTACGTAGCTCAACTTGCACGAGCAATGTGGTGGCATGCATGCACGTATATGCAGCTTGACTCCTGTGAGCAGTGGGTTGGCATGCATGTGCATGCATACACAGCTCAACTTGCAGTCAAGTTGTGTGGGCATGTGCTTGCATGCTGGCCCACTGCTCACACGGCCCGGTTCCCCTCTACCCACTCCCAACCGGGCTGCTAAGCTGCAAAGGTGGGGAGCGCTGGTTTAAATCACTGAAAGATATAAAGATATCATTGAGTTCCTAGTAAAGGGAAACGATCAGCAATCATTGTTTGATACTTACTACTCACCTTTTAAAAATACTAATTTAAAAGGCAAGCCAAGGCATCCCCTGGTTCCTCACCTGTAATTGTCTTAACAGTTTATTAGTGGAAACCTTTGCCGATGAAAGCAAGATCAAACAAGTAAAATGCTCCATAGATTTATAGTGGTACTTAAACCCTTTTGTAAATTCTTTTGAATGTTCAATATTTCTACATAAATATTACCTAAAATGTATTCTGTCCTCCATTCTAGCCCTAAAACTACATAATGAGAACCAAATCAAAACAAACAAGTTAGAAATATTTATTGAGGAAAATGATCTGAAACTGCAATGGAAAATGTTCAACTTACGACCAAGTTGAAAATGACACAAACATCCAATATAGTCCTTCCAGTTGTAAGTGAACAGTACCAATTTGATTGGCATAGACAGATGCACTTCCATTAAATAGAGCAAAGTGGCCTTAATATAATGGACAACATTTCAAGGGTTCTATGCGGAAATGGTTTTTTTCACAGTTGCAACTACAGTATCTGCTTTCTTTTATGGGACCAAGAACATTTATCTTGCGCAAGTGTGCTATCTATATTCTTACTGCATTGCACAGGATGGTGAAATCTAGTATTCCATTATATACCTGGATCTGTGCATGGGTTAAAAAAAAACCCATAGAAAGAAGTTCTATCACCTAAATCTCCTATATGGTTTTCTCCCAAAGTGAGCCAAAACAGGTGAATGTGGATTCAGGCCCTTGGATTTAAACCAATTAGATGGTTATAGAGGCTTTAGCTGTTGATACTCTTTTGTCTCTGTGCCACCTCTTATCTTTCAAGGAATGACATGTTTAAGCGCATTAGCAGTAGCCACTGATTGGATTGGCTGGGTGAGTTTACCAGCAATTCTTTGAAGACTCCTTCCTTCGATAGAACATAGAATAATAGAGTTGGAAGGGATCTTGGAGGTCTTCTAGTCCAACCCCCTGCATGAGCAAGAGCCCTTATACCAGCGGTTCTCAACCTTTTTCAGGCTGCAACCCCGACCTGCACTGTGCATGTGCGGCGTGCACGTGACGGCCCGCATCGCGCATGCATGGCGCGCGCGACGGTCCACGTTGCGCATGCACGGCGCGATGGCCCGCATCGTGCATGCGCAGCACGATGGCCCGCATCGCGCAAGCGCAGCGTGACAGCCCGCATCGCGCATGCGCAGCGTGACAGCCCGCATCGCGCATGCGCAGTGTGACAGCCCGCATCGCGCATGGGCGGCACGGTGCGGCGGCCCGCATTGCGCATGGGAGGCGCTTGCGACAACACGCATTGTGCATGGGTGGCGTGGCGCGACGACTCGCATTGCGCATGCGCGGTGCTACCCCGTGCATGCGTGGTGCTGCCCCCTGCGCCGGCCGAGGGGAAAAGGGGGGAAAATGGCAGACTGCGGTGTTTGGCGACCCCTGTGAAATGGTCGTTCGACCCCAAATGGGGTTGCGACCCACAGGTTGAGAACCGCAGCCTTATACCATTTCAGATAAATGGCTGTCTATACCCTATACCAGGGGTCTTCAAACCTGGACCTTTTATGACTTGTGGACTTCAACTCTCAGAATTCCTCAGCCAGGCACACTTGCTGAGGAATTCTGGGAGTTGAAGTCCACAAGTCATAAAAGGGCCAAGTTTGAAGACCCCCTGCCCTATACCAGGGGTAGGCAACCTTGGCTCTTTTATGACTCGTGGACTTCAACTCCCAAAATTCCTGAGCCAGGATGGCTCAGCTTGGAAACCTCTTCCTTTCCCCTCAGCATGGCTGGCTCAGGAATTCTGGGAGTTGAAGTCCACGAGTCATAAAAGAGCCAAGGTTGACTACCCCTGGCCTATACCATTTCAAATAAATGGTGGTACCACTTTTAAGTGACCTGAAATGCAGGCCCAACTGCTGCTTCCCCTTACTAGATTCACAAAAGTACTCTTCTGAGACACAACTAGCCATTTTAAACTCTGCCCTAGTTAGGCCTGTGGTTTCAGAAGTCATGTGAATGGAAGTTGAAGCAAGTTGCTGGTGAGGCCTGACAAAAGGGGTTCCATGTTCCTTCCTTGGGTGCTCTGGAATTTTGGACAAATTGAACTCCCATGTTGTGAATATGCCTGTCTGACCAAATCTTGCTGACAAAGTAATTTAAGAAAGGAACTTTTTTTTTTGCTCTAACTTGCTGAGTTCTCTGGATCTCAGTGAAAATCCTGAATATTGCTGTCACTAGGATGATTCAACTTTAGGAATACAGAAGGCTGGGCCCTTTTCTTGGAAAAGCTTCCTTACAAAAGACCTTATAAAAGACAGACTAGCCTGTCAATATAAGCTCAATTTAGACATCTATTATGACTTAATAGTCATTGATAAATATATCATGCACTGAAGTGTCTGGGCTTTGTATAGCCTTGATATAATACTTCTATGTAATGTTGGAGTTCCTCTGTAGAGTAGGGGCTGAAACTTCTTGGTGGGGAAGGCATGTGGAATAGTAGAAGTTAGGAATATAAAGGACATCTTTGGACTTGGATTAGACGCAGCCAGTAGAGTCTGATGATAAAATTCTGTCAGATAAAATGGCAACTAGGACATAGTTTTTTTCCTTCTAATTATCTCCACTTTTGCGTTGTTTAGATAACCAAGAAATTCTGATTTGCTTGAGCCATGATGAAAGATAACCAGAATGATACTGTTCATTGTGACTTAGTTGCTGGAGAAGAAAAAATTTTTTTTGAAGATTTCAGGGAATTAGACAATAGAATGGATTTGGTAAGTGGCCTTGCCCTTCGCACCGAACAAGCAAGGCAGCCGGCATCAGTACAATCAATTTTACACCTTGATTATCTTTGTAGTTTTCCATTAAAGTGGATTGAAACTGTTGTGTGAGCCCTAATCAACAATGTGGGCTGTTATTTCTGAATGTGGTTATAAAAGGAATTTGAGAATGTAGTGCCCTTTAAAAAGTGCTAACCACAGTTGTGAGCAAGGCAGATATTCCCATGGTCTCCCAGTTCTCAAAACCTGCCAGGGACTGCTGCCTTGTGGTCTCTTGTCAAACATCAACTGCTTGGACTACTTGTGCGTGATCTCCCATCCCTCTCCTTATTTGGAGAAACTTCAAAGAGCCAGTCTACACAGAGACTCTTTATGTGGTTGTCAGCTTTATTTTTTTGCAGATCCATCTTCAAACTGCCATTTCTTCTTCCCAAGAAGGACATTTATATGTTAGTTATTGAGGTACTACAGTTATAGCAAGTTTTAAATATTTCATTAACTTTCACATTACGGAGCTCCCTGTTTTATATGTGCCATAGTTTTATTCATAATTGTGTCGTGTGGTTCTATTCTAACTACATTCAGTTTATTTTTTTTTTGTATGTGCACTTGTCTTGTATCAACATCTTACATGTTTTATATCTTCAGAGATATTTTTGTGAAAACCTTACATTATGCAAAGCCCCCATCTTAGACAAACTCATAATATTCTAGAATTAGTACAAATAAAAAAGCTTATTTTTGGAAAATAACAGATTGTGCAGGAAATATTTTCCCAATTATTACTTTGTTTTCTTTCATAGTGAATTCAATTTCTCAGAACTGTTTCATATAGGCAGAAATTTTATTTTTCTCCATACCCTATCTTTCATTTTCTCAGAGCGGCATAGCTTTACCCAAGTTGTAAAATAATTTGTTATGAGATATTTTAATACATTTGAAATTTAGTCGTTATTCCTGTGTAGACTATTTTCCACTGATAACTACTTCCAAAATACCAGAGATTCCATTCCCCTTTCACCCCACGAGTTACATTTGATTCAACAGCTAGTAAAACTGCCCAGCATTATTGTTGTACAAGCTGATACCAAAGTAGCGTCTGACACCAAACTGTAGAAACAGGCTTATGCTAATCCCAAAGGTGCTTTTTCAAAGGGCAACTGGACTTTGTTTTTTCTTTGAAGACATTTCCCTCCTCATCCAAGAAGCTTCTTCCGTTCTGACTGAATGGTTGGAGGAAGGATTTCTATTCCTTGCAGATGACTCCAGACGGACCACCATTCAGTCAGAACCGAAGAAGCTTTTTGGATGAGAAGTGAAACGTCTTCAAGGAAGAAACAAAGCCCCAGTTGCTTTCTGGGGGGGGGAAGCACCTTTGGGACAACGGTGACCTGGATGATTGAGAATCTCCCCAGACAGATTTATGCTAACCTTTCAACTCCCAAGAGAGTGGAAGAAACCCTTTGGGAACGTTGCGATTTCATTTAGGATGGTAGGGAATACTTAAATATTAAGGCCAAGTCCCTCGGGGAGGGAAGACCGTCTGTTCCTACCTGGCTCCGATCTTCACTGGGGGCCTTAAGTGTTGAAGCCTCCTTTCACCCAAACCAATTGAAGGCCTTTCCAACTGAAGTCAATGAAGACGCCCCCTGGCAAACGTTATGGGAGAGAAACTATAAACTGACAATGTCTACTTCATATAAAGAAAATTTGTATAAAATGTTTTATAGATGGCACCTTCCACCAGTAAGATTTGCAAGAATGTTTAAAAATATGTCAGATAGATATTGGAAATGTAAACATAATATAGGCTTGTATTATCATATTTGGTGGACATGTGGAAAGGCAAAGGTTTATTGGAAAAATATACACATGTGGTTAGAAAAAAATATTGGATGAACAGGTGGACTTTAAACCTGAACTTTTTTTTATTAGGCATTATGCCTGAAAAGACTAACAAGCAGAAATTATATCTAATTTTACATATCACCACAGCAGCAAGAATAATTTTTGCACACTATTGGAAAAAATGAAGCTTTGCCACAAGAGGATGAAATAATCAGGACGATCTTGGAATGTGCAGAAATGGACAGATTAACCGTGAGGCTAAAAGACAAAAGAAGATACAGACCAGTATCAAATTTGGAACTTGTTTTATACTTGGTTAGAAGCAGTGTTTCTCAACCTTGACCATTTTAAGGCATGTGGACTTCAACTCCCAGAATTCCACAGCCAGCGTTGCTGGCTGTGGAATTCTGGGAGTTGAAGTCCACATGCCTTAAAATGGTCAAGGTTGAGAAACACTGGGTTAGAGGAAAAGAAGCAAGGATTAGGAATTGAATATGCATTAGTTTAGCAAATGTCAGACAACTTGTTGATTGGAAAAAAAATTGCATATATGGGGGGGGGAAACTAATAAAAAAGATTGAGAAAAAAAAAAGAAGACGCCCCATTGGCTCCCCCCTCCATAGGCTATCCCAGGTGAAGCTTGAGCGAAAGGTGAGGGAGGGGGAGGAGGAGCAGGAAGACCCACTTTACCCCACCCGGCAGGCCGCTGGACCCTGAAGCTTGGCTTCTCCCTCTTTCCTTCCTTCCTTCCTTCCTTCCCTCCCTCCCTCCCTCCCCGCTCGACTCGAGGCTGCCGGGTTGCAGGGAGCATGTGATCGCTGGCGGGTCTCGAATTCGCTCGCCTTGCCATGGTGTGGCAGCAGCAGCAGCAGCAGCAGCGCGGAGCTCAATGGAGGCTGCTTGAGATTCGAGAGCGGGTTGGGCGGCTGCTCCTCCTCCTCCTCCTCCTCCTGCTCTGCTCTGCTTTGGAGGATCCACCGCAAGTCAGGAAAGCCCGACTGATCTTCCCGTCGCCAAAACCAGGATCTCCAACAAGGTAGGACTGCGAGGTTTGTGTGTGTGTGTGTGTGTGTGTTTTCTTCCCCCTGGTTTTGCTGGATCTCCCCGCCCTGGCTGCCCGCTTGGAAGCCTCCCTGGGCTGGGGGAGCAGAAGTTTGCCAGCCCACCTCGCCGGGCGCCTGACCTTCTCTCCCTCCCCCCCCCTCCCCCGGTAACGGGCTCGTTTGCTCCGGGCAGTGGCGACTTTGCCCGGGAAAGCTGGCCAGCCAAGCTGAGAAGGGGATGGGGAAAGCGAGCCTTTCTGGATCCTGGGAGAAAGGCGGCGGCGGCGGCGGCGGCGGGAGCGGCAGGAGCCGCGTCGTTGATGGAGACGGGCGTGGGGGAGTGGGCAACGCCGTAGTAATCACTGTAGTGACGGCGCTGCTCCCGAACGGATTAAATAAAGCCAGCCTTGCGGAGGCTGCCGGGGGGGGGGAATCCA
Organism: Bothrops alternatus; assembly: GCA_034064705.1. NCBI lineage: Eukaryota > Metazoa > Chordata > Lepidosauria > Squamata > Viperidae > Bothrops > Bothrops alternatus. The sequence goes on from JARGCV010000085.1 coordinate 1,255,519, forward strand.
TCCTCTCTCTGCCTGCGCTGTCAGGCTTTGGGGAGATCCGCTGACGTCTCCCCTCCCCCCCCCTTCCCTCTCGACCGGATCCCCTGTTCATTTCTCCGGCTTGAGAGGGGAGGGGGGGGAAGAAGGGGTGACTTTTCTCGCCGGGTCTCCCCGTTTCTGGAGCTGCATTGCTTTGTCTGAGCCGCCCCCCCGCCCCCCGACAGGCGTTGCTCCTCAACGGGACGCTGCTGCGCCTCGTGTAAACGGGGGCTGTGAGGTCTGCCGCTTGTCGCCCCGGGAAGACAGGCGAGACCCTCCCCGAGGGATCCCTTCCTTTCTGCCGCCTCACCCCCGGCACGGCGGGAACCAAAGCTTCGCGCCGCCACATGCGGCTGTCAGAGGAGTGGCGCCTTTTTTTCCTTCGCCTCTCCAGAAACGGGAAAGGCTCACCTGAAGGAATCTCGGTCCTGCTGCTGCCGCCGCGGCTTTGGCCTCTCCGGAGCCCCCCCCCCCGAAGCAGGAAGGTGCCTCAGGGAAGCAGGCATCGGGGAAAAGGGAGAAAAAGCGTCGCTGGGCACCCGCCCCATCTCCGCTCGGGGGTGGGGGGGCGGTTTAAAAGAAAATTGGAAACCGCAACTCTCCCTCTTGCAATTTTAATCAGGTTCACAATAGGGCTGTGGAAACTGAGCTGCTCAGGGCAGGAGATGTTCGCAAGGAGAAGGAAGCGGTGCCCTTTGCAAACCGGGAGTAAAGCCACTTGCGGCGGGGGTTGAAATGTGTGGTTTTTTTGCGTCCCCACTGAGATACCTGTGCGATGACAAGTCCTGGACAATAATTTCCACATTCCCACAAAATAAGAGCCAAATTGCAGCTGAACCAGCTTGTTAAGGGGAAGGCAGGCAGGAGGTAATTACTGTCTCTATTAGAACCAATAAACAAATATGTCTTTTCTGGGACCTTTAATTTAGATTTTACCCTTATTTATGTCCCGTTTTTCAGGAAGCATATCCTTCCATGGTAGGATGCTACCTGAAGCTGCTGAAAAACAGGTTGCATGAATGCAGGTGTGCATAGTGAATAAATCCAGCATAGGATCTATGGGAAACTGTGATGAACCTATCAGAACTCACGTGCTGATTTTATTCAGCTGAAACCGGCTGTGCAGTGACCTTTATCTGCTGCTGTCTTCCTATCACAGCTGGATGGTCATCCCCACAGCCCAATGCATGCTGTGCACAGGGGTCAAAAGGGTCAAGAGGGCAGCTACAACTGTGTGGTCCAAGTCCACTCCTGTTCTACATTTTTTTCCCTTGTAACAACGCTGTAATCCCTTGCATCGGGGTGGCATTGGGGCGACTAAATGGAGTTGAGCGTTTACTGGACAGATGCCCTTCCTGACGCCTGTGTGGAGTTTGCAGCAGATATTTTCTGTATGCACCCAGAGAAAGAAATACTTGCCACTACCTAGGAGCGAACTCACGGCTTCCTGATTGTGAGGTGAGAGCTCCACCTCTAAGCCACCATTTATTTTCTACATCAGGGGTGTCAAACTCAAAATGTCACATGACGTGTTGCAACGTATCACGACTTTTTTTCCATTGCCGGCAATGGAGTGGGCGCGGTTTCGGCATGACGCATCTGGCCCGCTGGCTGGCGGTTTGACACCCCTGTTCCACATGATACACACAAAATGGGTGGAGCTTTGACTATGTTGTTGTAACTGCCATCATGACTATTTTGACCTTTCCCCCCTCTTTCCACTCTAAAAAGGGGTTAGAAAGAAAGGAAGCTAGTTGTAATGAAGTGTTTTCCCCTTTCACATAGCAAGAATTATGTTCTGTTGCTGAAAGCAGATCATATTAATAATTTTTGCCAGATATTCAGCTATTAAAAGCAGATGATTGAATCACCCAACATCAATACAGTATTAAAGACTGCTATATAAATTAGGTGCTAAGCAGCTGGAAGTATTTCCCAAGCAAGGGAAAACGCTAAGAAAAAATTAAAATAAATTTGAGTTTGTTTCAGGATTAGATTATCACTTAAGGGAAAAGTGTTAGAATGGGTGTTGCCTTCAATATCTTGGCCTACATGGGCTTAGGTTTATTAGTTTCAAGCTTGGAAATTGTGCATATGGTGGTCTTTTAGGCATATATCAATCTTTCCTTGGGAAATTTTTTAAGCTCCTCAAAATCTGATGCCTGGAGGAAATAGATCAGAGACATCCTGTAATAGTTGGTGCTTTTTAGTTTAAACAGTTTGCCAGCTGGTTAAACTAAACGCCAGATATGAAGAATTGAGCATCTCCATATTCCAACTCTGAAAAATGGCATATTACCATTTTTAAAATTTAGAAGTCCCTGCTTGCTAAAATTCTTCACATAGATTGTTATTCCTGGGTATCAGTTGGGTAGTTTGTGATGGTAATGCCACAAGCTCAAAAATTCTTATCCAGTTATCGTACTAGCAGTTGGTTTATCACTTTAGGTTTGTGTCCCTTGAATCCCATGCTCTGTTTAGCAGTGCCTAGTCATTCAGTTTGAAGAATAAATTTTTAAAGAGACACGTTTTAGAGCTCAAAATGGTAGGTACTTTAAACAAGTATTTTATACTAGTGTAAAAAATTAATATAAGATGCTTGTTTCTGGTTTAGCATAATTTTAGAAGCCAGCCCCTAAAATTTATAAAATTTGGTTTAAACTTTTATGCCTTGTTTAAGGAACAATGGTTAAAAATCCTGATTTAATAGTAAAGAATTCTTATTATTAAATCTAACCTAGACCCTCAAGAGGAACATGAAATATACTTAATAGGAGAAAAAATAGGATCATCTAGAGATGATGATGTATCTGAATAAAGATTTGAGGCAAATAATTGTGCTGATTTACGAAAAACCAAGAGGACTGTTATTCAAATATGTCATTTTAAGTCTGTGTATTCACTTCGGCTCTAACAGAAGGGGATAAGGCTGCAACAATACAACTCATTAGGAAACAAACATGGATTAGTGCATTGTGTGTACTTAGCACATGATAAGCCATTTAGATGTACTAGTGGTTAAGGTACTCCTTAGAAACCAGGAAAGTGAATTCTAGTCCTGCCATAGGCGTGAAAGCCACCTGGATACCTTTAGGCCAGTTCTTCTCTCTCAGTCCAACTCACAGAACTATCTTTTTGGGGAAAAAACAGAAAGAGGAAAGATTATTATGTAGGTATATATTTGCTGCATTGGGTTACTGATAAAATAATAAAACCAAGATAAAAATATAAAACCAGAAGATGAATTATTTTGATATTCAGGTTGTGTTACTAAGTCTTATTAAAACTCTCTTGAGCTGAGTTTGACAGTTGGTGTCTAATTGGCTGTCAACACTGGCAGCTATATGGAAATGGTTGTGATTGTCTAGACCACAGCCTTGAGGTTTTCTAGAAGCCCTCCATCCAAGTAGTAACTAGACATTAATTTGGCTAGTTGTTGTTTTTTTACAATTGCTAATCTCACTAGGTGCTATCACTATCTGCAGCCAAGAACTAAAAGAGACTAAGAAGGAAGAAGTTTATTAGAATTGGCTGAGAAGAAAGGTCACTGAATACATATCAAACATAAATGATTGGATTGATTGATTGATTGATTGGTTGGTTGGTTGATTATGTGCCATTAAGTCAGTGTCAACTCATGGTGACTAAGACGATCTAACCTGATCATTTAGGTCTTCCAATGATGTACCCATCACCCCCGTAACCAGATCTAACCTGATCATTTAGGCCAGGGGTAGGCAACCTTGGCTCTTTTATGACTCGTGGACTTCAACTCCCAGAATTCCCGAGCCAGCCATGCTGAGGGGAAAGGGAGAGGTTTCCATGCTGAGCCATGCTGGCTCAGGAATTCTGGGAGTTGAAGTCCATGAGTCATAAAAGAGCCAAGGTTGCCTACCCCTGATTTAGGTCTTCCAATGATGTACCCATCAGCAGTGTAACCAAGTCCATGTATGTTGCTGCTGGTCATTCTTTTTTTCTCTTTTCTTCCACCTTTCCAAGCACTCGGGCTTTCTCTAGAGCAGGGATAGGCAACCTTGGCTCTTTTATGACTAGAGAGAAGAGCTTTGCTTAATCTTTCTGAAATCAGATAATTTGAGGCTGTTCAGGTGAGGCTCAACTTGATTGATTTGTTCGATGATCCATTTGTTTGTTTTCATGGTATTCTCAGGAGCCTTTTCCAGTGCCAAATTGCAAAATTTCTGATTGGATAGGTAATAGACAAGTTAAAGAACTAAGTTGGATGGAGATTATAATTTCAAAAAAAGAAATTAAGCCAAGTAGCTAAAGACGATTAGAAGATAATATAGAAATCAGAATGGGATCATTAGAAACTATCAGGCGTATAGTTGAGGCTGGTCGCGAGGAGTGAGGAATGTTTGCTAAACCAGACGTTTACAAAGACTGATCCTTAGAGTTGTATTGCAGGTTATATGATAATTGCTTTTTAATATGATCTTATGTTTAATGTTAATGGTTTTAATAAAATAATTTAAAAAAAAAGAAATTCTTTCTACAATGCTCGAAGCTCAGCTTACTTATACTGCAGTTGATTTGTTTTGACTAGCAATAACAGAAATATTGTCATTTTGGCCTCCCAGATGTTATTTAACTAAGCAGCTCAAAACTTACAACTGACCATGTTGTCTGAGGTGCTTGCTAGAGATTGTAATCCAGCAAGATATAGTGAGCCACAGACCTAACCTTTCATTTAAGAAACCCCTCAGCCATGCTTTCAATCTACCATCTTGGTCATTCATTAAATTGGTATTGATGAAAGGTTAATGTCCTAAGATTTGTGAATAACTCACATAATTATGAGCCAGGTTACGTGGAAAACCACAATGAAAATTCATGGGCAACTAATTAGCCATAGTGAGGCTAAAACAATTAAATGTGCGTTGTGAAGTCACACTATAAGCACTGCCATTTTGTTCTTGCATCGTACTTACCGGTAAGTATGTTAGTGCAAAATCTGTCATGATGAAAGGACAAGTATTTCATCACTTGCCCCTTTGCCCTCCTACTCATGTCAATGTATATGAGGGGAAAGTGTTTGTAGGAGGATAAATTACGAAACATGCATGACCATGCAAATGTAATACCTTTAATCCACGGGTCTTCAAACTTGACCCTTTTATGACTTGTGGACTTCAACTCCCAGAATTCCTCAGCCAGGCATGTTTGAAGACCACTGCTTTAATCCATAAAATATATATACATACATTATATTAAATACATAATAAAAATATAATGCAGACATTTTGTGTGAGGATATGAATGCACAGATGGTGTCACGATGACATTACTGTAGCGTGCTGTTGATGTGGCTGAATCCAAGCTAAGCATGCTGTATGAATATGGCAAATAGGGTTTGAATTAACCTAGTTCAATATATTGCATGCACACAACTGTGCAGTACCATCGAAGAACAATGTACCAGAACAAACTTCTAAAAATAGGTGAGTCTGAAACATAGAATTTTATCTTTCTGATTCCTCTCCCAGTCTTTCATCATATTTATTCCCTAAAAATGATATCTTGGTTTCCTGATATCTCAGCTTTGAGATTTGGTAATGGTCTCAGACAAAATTCCCCTTTTCCTTTTGAGTTTATTTGCTTTTTAAAGGTCTTATGTGATTACTTGTCTCTATACTTGAAAGTTTATCTTCCAGCTAGTACATGAATTTGTCCCAGATGTATGGTAATCACCCAAGGACTTCTACTATAACCTCCCACCATCTAATATTAGATTTCAGATAGTAGTTGGATAGCAGCTTATCTTCTTTACATTGAATACTTTTATTAACCTAATGACAATAGAGATATAATTAGGTTCCAGTCAAATACCTTTTAGAAATCCAAGCATCTCAGATCCAGATCCAAGTTATAATGCAGAAGAGTCTTAAAATTAACATAACATTGAAACCTGAAGATTTTCCTTTTAGGGTTGTTGGATAAAGAGTTGGAAAAAAAAGATTTGGAACTTTGTTATTGCATATGTTGGTAGCGGTGAGAATGCTACTGTATATGCACAGAAATGGAAATATATATCAAGCCCCATAACAGAGGAATGGATGGAAAAGGCAATATTGCTAGTAGAGATGGCAAAATCGACTATTTTAATTAGAGAAAAGAATATATCCAGTTTTGTTTCTACTTGGAAACCATTTCTGGACTTTGTGCTCAAGGAAAAAAAAACCTTTTGACTTTGGATTTTATTTATTTATTTATTTATTTGTTCGGGCTTGTATGCCGCTCCTCTCCGAAGACTCGGAGCGGCCAACAACATATATATAAAACATCAAATTTCAATATAAGTCCAAACAAGAAATATCTAAAAAATAAAATAAAACCCCACTCATAATCATCATTCAATCCACAATCATCCCCAGGCCTGCCGGCAAAGGTAAGTTTAAAGATTTTTACGGAAGGCCAGGAGCGTGGGAGAAACGCGGACTTCAGGAGGCAGTTGGTTCCAGAAGGCAGGCGCCACAACAGAGAAAGCCCTCCCCCTAGGGCCCGCCAGACGACATTGTTTCGCTGACGGGACCCAGAGGAGGCCGACCCTGTGCGCTCTCACCGGTCGTAGGGAAGTATGTGGCAGAAGACGGTCCCATAGGTATCCTGGTCCCATGCCATGAAGGGCTTTATAGGTAATAACCAACACTTTGAATTTTCTTATTAATCCAGCTTGTTATAGAAATGGCTAGTGCTTCTTGGTAAAGTACAAAGTTGAAGATGTACTTCTATTTTGTACTTTACTGCACTGAAAAAAGTTGGAAGTCAATGCTTTTTCCCTCTTCCCCCCCCCTTTGCCCTAAAAGTCCCTCTCTCCTTTTTCCCCCTTTCCTATTTCCCCATTATTTTTTATTTTCATTTGTATGAAATGAAATGAAATTCGGGGGGAGGGGAGAAATCCAAGAATTTCAGCATGTAACAAGTAACATTTTATTATGGCTTCTCCCATTCGGTTGGAATTTGGGACATTTCCCCTCAGTTTTTTTTATATATATTTAACTACATCTGGCTGTTTCATTCTATGCCACCTTTTGAGATTTACTAAAGGAGGATTTTGTCAACAAGATATTCAAAAAAGAATCTGTCAGTCAAAACTTCAAGAGACGCCAGGTTGAAGTTCATCTTTTTTTTAAAAAAAAAAAGTCTTGATACAGTGATGACTGATGACATATTGCAACATTTTTATTTCTTTTGGTTTTTGCTTATGTATGCTTTGAGTGTCATAAATTCTCTAGAACAGTGTTTCTCAACCTTGACAATTTTAAGGCATGTGGACGTCAACTCCCAGAATTCCACAGCCAGCAATGCTGGCTGTGGAATTCTGGGAGTTGAAGTCCACATGCCTTAAAATTGTCAAGGTTGAGAAACACTGCTCTAGAAGGATACATGCAGGTGTCTTCAGCTGGATGCAAAAAAGCTTGCTCCTTCAGGAAAAGGCACAACCACTTGTTTTCCAGCTTTCAGGAAGGTGGGTGTGATGGCAATGTTTCATCCAGTTTGGGTGCATTGTTGCAGATCAAGAAAGGAATCAGGCCAGGTGAGGAATGCAGGAAGTGGCCCAGGCAAGTAATCATAAAGATCTGGGTTCAACCAGCCTATCATTAAACCCATTCTGCTCTTTTGCACAGGACCTGTTGAAAAAAGTAGTGATGGTGAGTAGGGGAGATGGGGAGGCTGTCAGGGCTTAGGATTGCCAAGGTTGGACAAGTCTTGAGAAGAGGAAAAAAGATATGGAAAAGCTACTAAAACCACAGGATTATTATGGGATAGTAGCCCAGATGGGATAATTTACAAATCTTAGATATTTAAATGAGTTTATTGGTGGGTAGGGAAACCAGGACAGGAGAAACACTTGAGTACATCGACTTTTGGACTTTAAATGTACTGTTAAGTTAACTTTATGTTTTAGGTCATTGTTTTTGACTTACCAGAGTGGTATCTTTTTATAGCTTTTGAAATGTCTCACTGAACATGTGAGTATTGAATTCTCGATAACCGATCCATATGAATTTTAAGTGTGATGTAGAATACGTTTTGCCTCAAATATTTTTAAGAATATAACTCTTGGATTTTTTCCATGTTTCTTTTCTGGAAACATGAGCTCTGGAGTTCATTAATTTGCAAAGACGTATTTAGTTTTCTACAGTGGAGTCGTTGATAGTCAGGGATAGGTGCACTGGCTGCAGTGAAAGCTAGCAGAAAATATTGGCACTCCAGGAATACTTTTATAAATGCTCACCATTTGTGTTTAATAATCCAGGTTAATTATCTGTTTGACCTTCATGTAGTAGGAGGTTAAACTTGGAACTGCAGGTATACACAATTCCTACTCAACTACATTTTGGCTTTGAAGACACATTCAGCTGTATTTTTTTTTTAGCAGCTACTCACATTCTATTATGATTCATAGTTCATCAGGCCTTTTCAAAAACAGTCTTCTGTAATTAACAAATGTATTGTGGCATAAATTTTGTGGGATAAACTCCATTTTAGATGTGGTATGAAGTGATACTTAAGCTGAAGAATCAAGACAACTGTGTGGTTTGAGCAAGACAATGCAAGCTTTAAAGAGTGCAACGATCATGTTGAAATCCACTCATGTTAAAGTTGCCAAGGTTGAGAAATAATGCTCTAGGTTTTTTGGGAAAACGTAGTGCAATTTCTTAGTATAGAAAAAAAACACCCAGAAATGTCTAAATGTTGTGATTTAGGAATGTCTTTTGCATTTAATGAGAATTCTGTGTCTCAAAGAGCTCCTTCTTGTGATTAACAGTTGACAATAAGACTGTGTATCATACGTGCATATCATTATATATATTTGCCAACCGATAAAGACTAACAATGGGAGTGGATTGTTTTAATATAATGAATATATTTCAGCTGTATTGCTTGAACATGTTAAAGAGGCAATCCTTTTAAAAAGGCTCACCAACAATTATTAAAATTCTCCCCTACCCACAAGGAAGAAGGGTCAAGACAAAATGGTGTTCTAGGATTTATAGTTACAATGAAATATGCAAGGGTGGGAAAATTACTTTGCTTGGTGCTCTTCATGCAACTAATGACTTTTCTTATCAGTGACTTTAAACATTTCTTGGAATGCCATATAATGTTATTGCCATTCCTGGCATGGGATCAAACGAGCAGGTCTAGCATTACCGAGAAATAAGATTGTCAACCTGTAGGTGCACTTCCTATACATTGGGTACAATCATTCTTAAGCTTCCCTTGTCTTTCTTTCTCAAATCTGATGGCTTCCAAAGCTTTTAGGATTTCACCTTGTAGCATGTTTAATCCATGTAAAACTGAAGTCCACCCGTTTGGAGATAATCGTTCTTCAGAACACACACAGTGTTTAATGATCCCAGGTTTTTTGATTCTAACCAACTACTTAAAGCAGGGGTTCTCAACCTTGGCAACTTTAAGACTTGTGGACTTCAACTCCCAGAATTCCTCAGCCAGCAAAGAATTCTGGGAATTGAAGTCCACAAGTCTTAAAGTTGCCGAGGTTGAGAACCCCTGACTTAAAGGTAACTGCAGTAATGATATCTGTGTGTTTGGTAATAAAGGCACAGCGCTCTCTCTTTATGGAGATTATATGGGCTATGGCTACTTCAGGAATATATCATTTCATTGCCGATGAATGGAGAATAGCTCCACAGTTCCAAGCAATTTGCGTTTTGATGTTCATATCTGGAGTCCCATATATCAAACCACAAACAGATGAAAATGTTTTGCTAAAGAGAATAAAAAATATAGAGAGCTTGTACTGTCTGAGAGGGATACGTACAGTATGTCTGGTTCAAGAGGCAGGCTTTGAAGCCTGACAATCCATATACTACTAAGACTTTCTTGTCATGACCTTTAACTGGGCAAAATGGTACACCGAAGAACAACAATTTTGGAACCAAGATACTTCAGACGGGTCCAAAATCCCGGATGAGTCCAGAGAGAATGAAATTTGGGGAGGTTTTGACTATTTCAATGCTGCTTTCATGGGATCTTCATCCTCAACATTCTGTGACAATTTCCCAGCCAGTTTTGCAATCCCTCACTTCCCCGCCCAGCAGCAGCTTCTTACCAGCCTGCAGCAAAGGCAAGGCAAGGTAGGAAGGAAGGAAGGAAGGAAGGAAGGAAGGAAGGAAGGAAGGAAGGAAGGAAGGAAGGAAGGAAGGAAGGAAGGAAGGAAGGAACTGTCATGCACTCTCTTGAGCCCGTGCCATCTCCCATGAGCTCCTCTGATCAGTGCCACCCCTTTGGGTATCTTCCCTGACGTGTCAGCCCCCATTTGCCTTGCCGGACCCATGCATCATCCCTCTTGACCCATGCCTCTCCTTCACATGCCTTCTCTGATCTGGATAGCATTCCTTGTGCACTCCAGACACCAAGGAAAGAAGGGAGGGAGGGAGGGAGGGAGGAAAGAAGGAAGGAAGGAAGGAAAACTTGAAAGTTTCCCTTCATAGGCAGACAAGAACAGTTTTAGGAAGGAAGGAAGGAAGGAAGGAAGGAAGGAAGGAAGGAAGGAAGGAAGGAAGGAAGGAAGGAAGGAAGGAAGGAAAACTTGAAAGTTTCCCTTCATAGGCAGACAAGAACAGTTTTAAAAAGGAAGGAAGGAAGGAAGGAAGGAAGGAAGGAAGGAAGGAAGGAAAACTTGAAAGTTTCCCTTCATAGGCAGACAAGAACAGTTTTAGGAAGGAAGGAAGGAAGGAAGGAAGGAAGGAAGGAAGGAAGGAAGGAAGGAAGGAAGGAAGGAAGGAGCAGAATTACAGGGAGGAAGAGAGAGAAGAAAGGAAAGGTGGGAGAGAGGGAAGGAAGAGAGGGAGGGAGGGTTTTTTATATGGAACTCCACGGGGAACTCAATGGGGAAGCCGGCAGAAAGTCAGAAGTCATTCCCTTTGCTTTTTTGCCCACCCTTTGTCATGCTTTCTCAGTTTTGGTAAGGAAGTATCTCTGAAAATAATGACTCATGGGACTACAGGTTGCCTAGTACAATTTAAAACTCAGTGTATACATTTATATGCTATAAAGATCATTACCTGCAATGAGTACATGGTCTTTTTCTCACAAACATATGTTCTCTACTATTTAATGGTTGTTGTTAACAAAGAATGGAATGGAATGGAATGGAATGGAATAGAATAGAATAGAATAGAATAGAATAGAATAGAATAGAATAGAATAGAATAGAATAGAGCTGGAAGGGACCTTGGAGGTCTTCTAGTCCAGCCCCCTACTCAAGCAGGAGAACCTATAGCATTTCAGTCAAGTGACTGTCCAGTCTGTTCTTAAAAACCTCCAGTAATGGAGCGCCCACGATTTCTGGAGGCAAGCTGTTCCACTGGTTATTTGTCCTCACTGTTAGGAAGTTTCTCCTTAATTCCAGGTTGCTTCTCTCTCTGATCAGTTTCCAACCATTGTTTCTTGTCCTGCCCTCTGGTGCTTTGGATAACAGTTTGACCACCCCCTCTTCTTTGTGGCAGCCCCTCAAATACTGGAATACTGCTATCATGTCACCCCTGTTTCTTCTTTTCTTTGTAAAATACTCAAAAGAGTATGGTTTTCTTTAGCAGTTTTCTGGATATCTACACATCACTTCCTATTTCCTGGAAAGTATTTCTTGAAGATTGTTGTTGTCATGCCTTTTGATTTACCTTTTTCAAGTGGTCAGCTGTATCGTGCAGTGGCATTTGCTCACATTTGCCATTACTTGAATAGACTGTAACTATTGGAAAGCGGAGGCCTGCACTGCGTGTTTTGTTGTTCGTTTTGCGTAACGGTATAAAAATAAACTGTAACCACCGGTACTTATTTGATTTAGTGAGCCAGAAAGGTGTAGTCATTTTCAAGAGGTGAGAAATGTGGAGTTTCTTTGCTTGTTTTCCTGCAGATGTTTCATTATCCAACTAGGTAACGTCACTGATGTGAGTGCGAATTTCTCCCTGATGATACTACCCAGTTGGGTAGCGAAATGTCTGCAAGCAAACAACCAAGCTCAGAGAACTACCCCCGTTTCCACAAGCTCATCATGAAAAGCTTTGCTTAAAGATGCCAAGCAGCTGAACAAGAAGACACAAACATTCCCCTCTGCCTTGGTTTGCTTCCGAATGGTTAACACGGAACGTGTTTTAAAACTCAAGGGAATAACATATAATTAGCATGTTAGTTTTCAGGCTGGATAGAGGTAGAGATGGAGATGTATAGCCATTTACCAGAAGTAGTCCTCAATTTATGACTGGTTGCTTAGTGACTGTTCACTAAGTACTTATGACCCACTTCCAAGGTCCCAACACCTGCTTCTCCTTGCAGTCACATGACCACCACTTGGCAACCAGACCATGTTTACAATCACTTGCAGTGTCCCAGAGCCAGGTGTCCATATTTTATGTTTTTGCCACCACCCAACGTTTCCTTCTGGCTTTCATCAAAAACTTCCCATAGCAAATGGCTGCGACATTCTTTTTACAACCATGTTGTTCACTTAATACCATCACTAAAAAATATCTTAAAATCAGATCCAGTCACATGATGATTCACTTTATGAGAGCCACAATTTAGCCACAATTAAGTCAAGGACTACCTGGGTATAAAAATAGAGAGATACCTATAGGCAAGCATATGGGGGGGGGGGGAGAACATTTCTTCTGTGGAGGAGAATGAAGCTTTTGATAGCCTTAATTCAACACATGCCCAGAGAGGGAGACACAAAGATCCTCTGCTATTGAGCCATTAGAGGACTGATGGATGATCTTTGCTAGTTCTGAATATGAAACGTAAGTATAATGTTCTGAATGTTAGCATAGATCTGGAAAGGAGTGTGACATCTCAGAAATATTCTGAAGTCACTAAACTGATTAGTATGTCCTACCCTTCAGCCCCGTCCTTCTTCCACGTCAGCCTGTGATTTTCCATAACAATTTGAGAAAGACAAGGCTTGGTGGCTGGGGGGGGGGGTGACTTGCAAAGGTGTCACTCTGCTCCCGATGCCACAATGCCCTCCCAAGTACTGGGAAAAAGGAGATCTCAGTTGGCTGGGTAAGGCAAGAGTTCCCACTAACAGGGAAATACCCATCCCAAAACTTCAGGTTCAGATGCAAACTGGGTTTGCAGTCATTCCGTTTTTACCCCCTGCAGAAGACAAAAAAAACAAAAAAAACAAAAAGGTTAACTGGCTTTGCTGTTCAGTGGGAATTGGAGTATGCGATTTATGCAGGGGCAACGTTTCCGAGTGGCATGCTGATTGGATTATAACACGGGTCGTAAAGATTGGGGAGAGGGATGAGTTGGCAGTACGGAAACCCTCATAAATCCTCTCATTTGTCCTATTGCAATTTGTATCTTGGAAAGCTTTATTTGAAAGCATTTCTCTCAGGTTGTCGCAGCATTATTGAGGACTCAGCCCAAAGCAGGGGAAAATGGCAAGCTGTACAGGTGAATGGATACACCTACCAAATTACGTAAGACAGAGAGGGGCTGTTGATTTCAGGTGTCAGGAAAAAAAGGCGGGAACCATCTTCTGTCTCTGAGGCAAAATCATCATATTTGGCAACCGCTTTGAGGGCTCAACAGTGTTGGTTGCAGTTTGGGATGTAGCTCAGACCTTTTCAATAATCTTCAATTTCTCAAGGCTATTTTGTCAGTGTTCTTGCACAACATAGGACAGTGGTGGCAAACCTATGTCACAGGTGCCAGAGGTGCCACTCGGAGCCCTCTCTATGGGCACACGTGCCGTTGCCCCAGCCTTGCCTTGCCCCGCGACCCCCTCCTCTCCAGCAGCCCCCCTGAAGGAGAGTCGCCCTCGAGCATGGCCCACACGGAGCAGCCAAGGACATGGCAGCCAGGCAGTGTAGACAAGACTCTGCCCTCACACCCCATCATGCAACTGAACAACTGTCTTTCTTAGCAACAGAAATTGTGGGCTCAGTTGCAGTCATACATTGAGGATTACCTGCATAATAAACCATTTAATCTGGCCAGTACAACTATGATCTCAGTCGATGTAATTGTAATTGTATATTTATAGGTGATTCACACCACTTAATTAATGCCACGATTGGGGTAAAAATAGAGCTGTTTTGGGGGTGGGAGAGGAATGTCTGCCTAATTCTGCTCACATCAATTCTTGTCAACCCATTTTGTCAAAATTTAGATGGCAAATTCCATGATTGAAGAACTGCGTTCCCTGCTGTTCGCACCTTTGGAAAATTGCTTGTAAGAATAATCAAACTCTAGCAAATGAAGTTCAGCATAAAATAACCCCCTACCTTTCCGGTGGTAGCAATTTGATTTCCCATAAGGGGCAAACGTTAAGTCAAGTATTTCCACCTTTTTGCTAAGCATTAGAATAGAAGATTGCACATTTGTAAACAAGATTAAGAAGGGATGATTGCCAAGTGCTGGGAATTTTAAATTAACATAGGTGAAGTGAAACAATTACTACTGTGTGGTTTCTATTTTTCATTTGTAGGACCTCCCATCTTTGGAGATAACTAGGATGATATTGCTATCCTGGGGCCATTGTTTTGAAATAAGAACAGCTTCTCAATTTGTAGAGGGCTATAACATATAACTCGATATTTTTTCACCATTTCCTCCAAGAGAAAGTATTAAATGCGTATCTCCAAACAAAAATGACCATCTTCTCCATCATGCTCACAATACTGACCAGAGATTGTAAAGACTATAATGTAAAGTCTTGTTCTGTTTATCCAGCTGAGACTTTCCCAGTGATGGGATACTAAATCATATCTAGATGGCTGGTTTTAGCTGTTGGACAAGGATGGAATGGAAAGCTCCACTTAGAACCTTGTCAAGTTAATTGAAATAGCGCAATAATGTGTGACTCATGGAATCACCAAGGCAGCGTGTAATCTTTGGTGTGAGAATCAAAAGTGTTTAAAATATAAGCTAATATTTAGTGCAAAGGGTTTCATTTGCTTTGACTACTCAAAGGGTGAGGTTTGTCCCTTCCCTTTTTGTTTGGGATTTAAGGAAGTTGCATTCTGTGGAAAGGAAAAAAAAAAAGTGGGATTACTTTACGTCTGTTGATGAAGAAGTAGGGGAGGAGTTGCGTGGAATTTGGAGGCTTCCTTGTTTTTGTGAACTCCCTTCGGGGGAAGCTTCTACGGGCAGTCCTCGACTTATGACCACAATTGAGCCCAAAATTTCTGTTGCTAGGTGAAGCAGTTACTAAGTGAATTTTGCCCCCGTTTTACGATCCTTCTTCCCATAGTTAAGTAAATCACTGCAATTGTTAAGTGAAGCTGGCTTCCCATGGGACTTGCTTGCCAGAAGGTCACAAAAGGTGATCACATGATCCCAGGACACCACGACAGTCATAAATATGAACCAGTTGCCCGACGTCCAAATTCTGATCATGTGACCATGGGGATGCTGTGTGAGTGTTTGGCAAAACGGCCATAAGTTGCTTTTTTCAGTGACGATCACTAAGTGAACTTGTTGTAAGTCAAGGACTACTGTGCTTTTTCTGACAGTAGTTCTGAGAGCAAAAACTACATAAGACTAAGCCAATCGGGCCCCCTTTCCTGCTAGTTAGACATCTGAACTAAGATTGTTTTAAATTCATGCAGTGTAAACCACCCAAGTATATGCTGGAAGTAGATTCTACACGTAGTCCTCAACTTACAACAGTTTGTTTAGTGACTGTTCAAAGATACAATGGCTCTGAAAAAGGTGACTTATGACGCTTTTTCACCCTTACAAACTTTGTTGCGTCCCCACGATCATGTGATCAAAATTTAGATGGTGGGCAACTGACTCACACTTACGACCGTTGCTGTGTCCCAAGCTCATGTGAACCCCTTTTGCGACCATCTGATAAACAAAGTCAATGGGGAAGCCAGATTCAGTTAACAACCACCTTACTGTGGTGATTCACTTAACAACTGTGGCAAGAAAGGATGTAAAATAGGGCCAAACGCACTTAACAGATGTCTCACTTAACAACAGAAATGTTGGGCTCAATTGTGGTCGTAAGTTGAGGACTTCCTTGTAGAAGATATCGCATCCACCATTCCTTTTCAAGTGTAAAGGTTCAACTAATATGGAAAATATAGTCATTCTTGGAAACAAGTTTTAAAACAAGATCAGGTTTTGACTTGTATACAAAGAGCATGCCTCTGCTCTTTCTCAGTGTCAGAAAAAATAGAAGGTAGATGGGTAGTTTGTGTTTGTTACTTTAGATGTTAGTTTTGTGGAAAAATGATCCTTGTTGGTGCAAAAAATTGCTGAGAGTCTAATTGCACTATGGCTGGGGTAGGCAACCTTGGCTCTTTTATGACTCGTGGATTTCAACTCCCAGAATTCCTGAGCCAGCCATGCTGAGGGGAAAGGGAGAGGTTTCCAAGCTGAGCCATGCTGGCTGAGGAATTCTGGGAGTTGAAGTCCACCAGTCATAAAGCGGCCTAGGCCAGGGGTAGGCAACCTTGGCTCTTTTATGACTCCTGGACTTCAACTTCCAGAATTCCTGAGCCAACCATGCTGAGGGGAAAGGGAAAGGTTTCCAAGCTGAGCCATGCTGGCTTAGGAATTCTGGGAATTGAAGTCCATCAGTCATAAAGCGGCCTAGGTCAGGGGTAGGCAACCTTGGCTCTTTTATGACTCGTGGATTTCAACTCCCAGAATTCCTGAGCCAGCCATGCTGAGGGGAAAGGGAGAGGTTTCCAAGCTGAGCCATGCTGGCTTAGGAATTCTGGGAGTTGAAGTCCACGAGTCATAAAAGAGCCAAGGTTGCCTACCCCTGCACTATGGCATGATATAAAAAGAATAAAAACAACTACTGGAGATGAACAGTTTGAAAATGCAAACGTAAGTATGGTACTCGTGGCCAAACTTTGCAGCACGTCTAGTGTCAGTGCAACTCAATGTTAGTGATAATTCTGCAGCATATTTATCCCAAACTGCTCGTGCACTTTTGGGTCTCCGAGGAGCAGAGGTGATAGTTCAAAGCCCTGATGGACACAAGCCCTGATTGTTTAATAGGGGAAATATAAAGGTAGGCAATTATTAGTAACAGTACGAAGTTCCCTTATGCTAAAGAAATTCAGTGTCTGTTTACATTGGGTTTGTGCGATTTGTTTGGGCTAGCAGGTGGCAGCTTTTGTAAAGCAGGATTTAATGCTTAGAATATGTAAACATGGCATAGCCATGATCTGTCATCTCAAGGAATGGCACAATCGGCTAACCTGAGTCATACTAACAAAGCACACACTGCCCTTCTTGTCTTCCATCTGACATGGTTTGTGAGCATAACAGTTGCAAAGAGTTGGAGGAAACCAAAATATATAATTTCAGTTTCAAATTCCAATTACCTCAATTAATGACTCTGGAGGATCCGTGAGCGACACCCGAAGGGATTCCATTACTATTTTTTTTTTTTAGAATTAGCAGGTTGAGTTTAAACACAAGCAGGGACTGTTCAGATTCCAGGCAGGAATTAAGTCAACTCTACCTGCGGAAGTCACGGATTTCATACCAGAAAAATCTATACTGCTCCACTTGGCAACACCCTTCCTTATCATTGTAAACACCCCTGGAAACATCAATTGAGTTCCTAACAAAGAAACCAGGGAAAAAAGAGCCCTACTTAATTCTGCTCTAAGATTTAGAAATATTTCAAGGTCTGAATCACACTTCTCCTCCCAAACATCAGCACTGTAGCTAATTGCTTTTTCCTTTGGGTAAGGAGAGGTCAGTATTTCCACTGATTTCTCCAGATGGTGCACTAAATAGTGGTGTGGTAGGAAGCATCTTCCTTTCCCAAGGACACTTCCCTGCTTCTCTGAGGTAAAAACAGGGTCTTTCCAAAACTATAGGTGGGCTGCTGTGACAATGATTGAAGTAATCGAAGTCTATGAAATTAAAAAAAAAAAGGTTTGAAGAAAATAGTTTTCTTTTTCCCGGTTCTCAAACTCAGTGGATTAGTTGATTGGATTTGATTAGTTGATTTGCTGCCCACACCAACAAGATAAATTAAAATATCTGATTCGTTAGATCCATGGAAAACAGTGCCATATAATGTGATGGCGGCAAGCATATGTGATTTTGTTTAAAAAAAAATAAACAGCTGTTCCAAAACTGGGAGGTTCCAGATGTGTTAGACTTCATTCCCAATATTTGAACTATCTTCCTCACCCTGATAGACACTAGATGAATTTGAGATCTTAAATGCAATATAGCGGTAAAGGTAATGGACAAGGAAAGGGAGGACTTAGGTCACAGGTTAGCAACCTGCGGCTCCAGAGCCGCATGCGGCTCTTTGAGCCTTTCCCTGTGGCTCCCAGCCTCCTCTGCCATTTGCAGACAGAGACAGAGAGAGGCAATTGCACTTCCCTGCCCCCCTCTCTCTCTGTGAAAGACAGCGAACTCACAGTATTCTTCGACAGTGAACTCACAGTATTCTCCGAGGAGCTTAAAAGCTTATTGGGCGGAGCTCCTCCCTTTCCTGCGTCTCTGCAGGAAGCAGGAAGGGCAGGAGACAGCTAGCTAGCCCAGCTATGCTGACTCAGGAATTCTGGGAGTTGAAGTCCATGAGTCATAAAAGAGCTGAAGTTGCCTACCCCTGAGCTTGTTGGAGAACAGCTTGAAGCCAGCTTGCCAGGTGAGCAGCAGATAGGAGAGAGGGAGAGAGGGGGAGGGGGGAGAGAAAGAGAGAGAAATAGAGAGAGGGAGGGAGGGAGAGAGAGAGAGAGAGAGAGAGAGAGAGAGAGGGGGGGGGGAAGAGGACTGGCAGACCAAGGGCAGATAGAGAGGGAGGGGGAGAGAGAGAGACCCTTTTGACATCTAAAATGAAGATAACACTGCATATATCCTTTTTTATACACACACACACACATACATACACACAGACACAGACACAGACACACACACACACACACACCTATAATAAAGGTAAAAAAGGATATATGCAGTGTTACCTTCATTTTAGATATCAAAAGGGTTTTGCGGCTCCCAGTGTTTTGTTTTCAGTGAGAAAACGGGTCCAAGTGGCTCTTTGAGTGTTTTGGGTTACCTACCCCTGACTTAGGCTATAATCTACCATCAGCTATAGAATCTCAATGGGTGATTTTGAACCAATCTTAGTCCAATTTACCTCACAAATTTATTATTTTGGGGGGAAAATAGGAGGAGCACTATGAATACTTCCTTGTGCTTCTTTCGAAAAGCTTGAATATAAATAAATTAAAAAATAAAATTGTATGACCCCTTAAGCCAGTGTCACTATAAACCAGTTCTTCTACCCCAGGGGTAGGCAACCTTGGTTCTTTTATGACTCGTGGACTTCAATTCCCAGAATTGTCTCATTGGGACCATCTTCGTTGACTCTTTTGTCACGAGGCCCAGCTGAGAAATTCATTCTCTCTTTTTTTTAAGAGACTCTCTGTATTTCATAGTTTGCAAAATGTATTCCCATTTTTAATGGCTAGGATGTCCCAGGAGTCATGGAGAATCATTACCTTAATTAATGGTAATTCTGTTTTCTAGTCTGAAGGACACGAGGACTCTTAGTTGCTAATAGAAAGAAAGGTTTAATGTGTGCTGGCAAGAAGTTGAATACACAATGTTTATAGATTCCCTAGTGGTGTTTTAAAAACAAGAGAGAAATCTCCAAGTGGCTCCTCATTGTGTCTGTTGTTGTTTCTCCATTTGTCAGGATCTGGTTTCCCATGGTGGAAAGTCCTATGCAGGAGTTGGGTGTTTTTGATGCCTGCCCCCTCCTCTTTATTATAAAAAGGCAAAGGAAGAATAAGGGCAGGATGAAGAGTAAGCAGCTTTGCTCATTGGCTGTCACTTTTTGTGCCTTCTCTTTGATTAATTGGCAGGTGTGACAGGTGTGATGTCTAGCAACATTGAGGACCAAGTATAGGGCACCAAAGCCACTTATGGGTAGTCCTTGACTTACAACCCATTCATTTAGCACAGCGGTTCTCAACCTTTTGCAGGCCGCGACCCTGACCTGCACCGCGCATGCGCGGCGTGACGGCCGCATTGTGCATGCGCAGCGCGCACGCGACGGCCCGCATCGCGCATGCGCGGTGCGACGGCCCGCATCGCGCATGCGTGGTGCTACCCCGCGCATGCGCGGTGCTGCCCCCTGCGCCAGCCGAGGGGAAAAGGGGAAATAAAATGGCGGACTGTGGTGTTTGGTGACCCCCGTGAAATGGTCGTTCGACCCCAAATGGGGTCGCGACCCATAGGTTGAGAACCGCTGATTTAGTAGCTGTTTGAAGTTACAATGGCACCTAAAGAAGTGACTTACAACCAGTCCTTGCACTGAGGGCCATCACAGCATCTCCAGGGTCATGTGGTCAACATTTGGGCACTTGGCAACCAACATATATTTATGATGGTTGCAGTGCCCAGGGTCATGCAATCACTATTTGCAACCTTCCTAGCCAGCAAAGTTAATGGGGGAAGCTGAATAATAAGAATAATATTCACTTAAGTGCAGTGATCTGCTTAATAATTGTGGCAAAAATTGGGCATGGCTTTCTTAGCTTTGCTTAGCCACAAAAACTCTGGTCCCAGTTGTGATTGTAAGTTGAGGACCTCCTGTACAATAATACAGGGGACGAAGCTGGTGGCCACATTTCTGATATATACTATGTGTATGTGAGCTTCCATGCATGCAATGACTCAGCAGTATATTGTTTCTTGCTAGAGTGGAAGGTAAAAGGCTTGAAAGGCTGAGAAAATTGATATCGGCAAAGGCAGGACTTAAACTGAACACTCTTGTAGGATGAAATTCTCCTAGGTTTTTGAATGCTTGATTAGGGCTTTTCTTGAAAATGAATATCAGCCTGATCACTCCATTCAAACAACATTTTCACATGTGATCTGTAGCCCTGGACTAGGCAAACTCTGAGTTGGCCAAGCAAATTATTATGCTTTTGCCTCCAGGAATGGTTTAAAATGGTCTCCTCCATCACAGCCACTTCTACCACCCAAACATTGCTGTTTTATTTATTTAGCCTAGGGGTGAGGAACCAATTGCAAGACAGATGTTGATCGACTAATTCCCTCAGTCCAGGAAAGGGAATTGATGTCTAGTGACTACTGAAGGAGCACCAGGTAGAATAGCTGAATAAAAGGATCAATCTATTTTCCAAAGCACCAAAAGGCAAGGCAAGAAAAAAATGGTTGGAAACTAACCAGGGAGAGAGACAACCTAGAACTAAGGAGAATTTTCCTAATGGTAAGAGCAATCAACCAGTGGAATAGCTTGCCTTCAGAGGTTGTGGGGGCTCCATCATTGGAGGCTTCAAAAAGAGACTGGACTACCATTTGTCTGAAATGGTATAGGGTCTCCTGATTGAGCAGGGGATTGGACTAGATCAGCGGTTCTTAACCTATGGGTCGCGACCCCATTTGGGGTCAAACGACCATTTCACGGGGGTCGCCAAACACCGCACTCCGCCATTTTTTCCCCTTTTCCCCTCGGCCGGCGCAGGGGGCAGCACTGCGCATGCGCGGGGTAGCACCGTGCATGCGCAATGCGGGCCGTCGCACCGCGCATGCGCAATGCGGGCCGTCGCGTCGCGCATGCGCAATGCGGGCCGTCGCGCCGCGCATGCGCGATGCGGGCCGTCGCGCCGCGCATGCACGATGCGGGCCGTCGCGCTACGCATGCGCGGTGCAGGCCGGGGTCGCACCGCGCATGCCCGGCGCAGGTTAGGGTCGCAGCCTGCAAAAGGTTGAGAACTGCTGCACTAGATGACCTCCGAGGTCCCTTTCAACTGTATTATTCTGTTTTAAAGCAAAAAACAGCACCAAAGTAATTTGAATTATTAAATACTTATGTGTTAGTGATTTAAAACATATGCCATAGTTCCAAAATAAAAACAGTCAAGAAAACAAGGCGATTCAGTAGTTTTCTGAAACAGTCTAGACCCGTGGTGGCGAACCTATGGCACGCGTGCCGCAGGTGGCACGCAGAGCTCTCTCTGTGGGTACCATCCCAGTCCTAGGCCTTCAGCTGGGTTTTATAAAACCTTTTTACTTTAGGCCTCCGTCGCCTTGTGCAAAAAAAAAAAAAAAAGTTCAACCAATCAATCAATTTCAACTTCTTGCAGGAAAAAAAAAGGTCTCGCAAAGTTGGAATTGATTGAACTTTTTAGTCCCACCCAGTCTGCCATTATCATCAAAGCCACACCCACCCAATGGGCCACGCCGACCCAATGGGCCACACCCACCCAGCACCCGACGATACAGAAGTGGGTTTTGGGTTGCAGTTTGGGCACTCGGTCTCTAAAAGGTTTGCCATCACTGGTCTAAATCAATGATTTTCAACTATGGTCTGCAGATGCCTCTCTCTCTCTCTCTCTCTCTCTCTCTCTCTCTCTCTCTCTCTCTCTCTCTCTCTCTCTCTCTCTCTCTCTCTCTCTCTCTCTCTCTCTCTCTCTCTCTCTCTCTCTCTCTCTCTCTCTCTCTCTGTGTGTGTGTGTGTGTGTGTGTGTGTGTATGTGTGATATATCTTCACTGCGAAGGCTTGAAGAAATGTTATGATTTAAATCTCGAGTAAAGTATTGGGGGTCTGTGGCCATGGTCCGTGACCATGAAAGATATTTCAAAGGAGTCCAGGTCAAAGAAAAGCTTGAGAACCACTGGTCTAGAGCAAAGCTAATTTCCAGGAAGGAAAACATTTGTGGAACTAGCATGAAGGATTTCCTTCTCTGTTACTATTCTCTGAAAACACTCTGGGTTACTGTCATCCACAGTTGGATTGCCGTCATTTTTAAAGTAATAATAATAATAATAATACAGGTAGTCCTCCACATATGACCACAACGGAGTGCAAAATTTATGTTGCTTAAGTGAGAAATTTGTTAAGTGACTTTTGTCCCATTTTGCAACTTTTCTCGCCCCATTTGTTAAGTGAATCACTGCAGTTGTTAAGTTAGTAACACAGTTGTTAAGTGAACCCGGCTTCCCCATTGGCTTTGCTTGTTGGAAGGCCACAACAGGGGATCACACGACCCTGGGACACTGCAATTGTCATAAATATGAATTCTGATCAAGTGCCCATGGGGATGCTGCAACGGTCTTGAGTGTGAAAAATGGTTATAAGTAATTTTTTTAGTGCTGTTGTAACTTTGAACAGTCACTAATCGAACTGTTATAAGTCGAGGACTACCAGTAGTAGTAGTAGTAGTAGTAGTAGTAGTAGTAGTAGTAGTAGTAGTAGTAGTAGTAGTAGTAATAGCAGCAGCAGCAGCAGCAGCAGCAGTACCGTAGTAGTAGTAGTAGAAGACGACATTAATGATGGAGCTAAACCTAAGAACCCGTATGCCATTCTCATATTATATCTGAATTATTTACAATTTTGTTTTGTATTTCCTGGAACAACAATTGAGCAGGCTGCTTGCAGTAGGCCAAATCATATCCAATTAAGGCAAATGACTGACTTGCCAGGGGGTTAACAAACAGAGGAACAAAGAAGGTACAGTACGTGAACCCCGGCATTTGTTCTACCCAAGTAAAGAGATCTATTGCAGAAGTTAATTCTTCTGAAAAGCCATCGGGAGGGAACAGATGAACGTCGCAGCCCTGTGTCTTTCACCCTCCTGGCAATGCTGAAATGTCTGATGCACAAGAGTGGCTGGTAGTTCCAGGCACATCGGGAATAATATAATGAAATAATAATGGTAATGAATACTCTTATTGCAGTCTGAATGGCTTGTAGGGATAACTTGAAGGATTGGGATTTGTTTTTTTTTTTTTAATGTATGGCAGGATCCAACCTGGGTCGGTCACCGGGACCAGAAGTTTAGTCTTCTGAGCTTCTGGACTTGTGCTGGAGCCCATCCGCAGGGAACTTCTCTCTGGCAGAGTCTATGCTTTGAGCTATTCTGTGTGTGGTGTTTATAGGGTGCCTGTTGTGTGTGGCTTTTTAGATGCCGATTGGGGTGTTGATGACTGTCTATTAAGCCAGGGGTCCCCAACCCCTGGTTGGGGGGCCAGTCCCAGGACACGGCATGCCAGCAACCAGTACGCACAAAGAAGCAAAAATCCATCTGTGGGATGCAGGCAGCCCACAAAACCATGCGCCCTCTGGTCCACGGAAAAACCTCTCTCCATGGAACCGGTCCCCGGTGCCCAAAAGGTTGGGGACCTCTGTATTACGCCATTGGCTGTCATTTGCTTGTGCTGCCAAGCCCTCACCTCCTTAGTACTTGATAAGCTGGTGATAAATCAGTACTCCTGTTGACTCACGAAGGGCCTATCTAAAAAGCCACATACAGGCCAAAAGACCCACTCTGCTACCGGTAGAGAGAAGTTCCCCAAAGATGGGCTCCAGCGTGACTCCAAAAGCTCAGAAGACAAAAACCTCCGGTCCCGGTGACCGACCCAGATTAGATCCTGAAACCACTATTCTAGGACACGTATATTTTTAAAAAGTATATACTTTTATGGTTTATTCATTTGTAGGTTGGAGTTTTTCTAGGGCAGAATGCATCATGTTCAAAAGCAAGATGATGCTCCCAAGCACATGGATTCATCAGTGTAGCACCCACAGCAGTGTCTGGGGTTTGTGGGTCCACCATCTTGCCCATTTTGATATCCCTCCCTCCCATCTGTGCTTTAAAGCAGCCGGGTGTTTCCCCAGCTCCTTCGCCATTGTTCTCTACTAGCCTTGTTTGCTACTGATTTCATCCTAGATGTAAGCAATGCAAAGGTTTCAGGTGGGTCCCTTCCTTCCTTCCTTCCTTCCTTCCTTCCTTCCTTCCTTCCTTCCTTCCTTCCTTCCTTCCTTCCTTTTTTTTTGACTGCACAAATATGCAGAAAGGTTAATTATCCAAATCAGGGCTAGGCAATCTTGGCTCTTTTATAACTCGTGGACCAACTGCCAGAATTCCTGAGCCAGTATGGCTCAGCTTGGAAACCTCTCCCTTTCCCCTCAGCATGGCTGGCTCAGGAATTCTGGGAGTTGAAGTCCACGAGGCATAAAAGGGCCAAGGTTGCCTACCCCTGATCCAGATGGATGACGGTTTCCATTCTTTGTGGACCTAAACTAGAATTCAGTTATCGTTCCAAAGCTGCGCTAGTTCCCAGCCTTCAAACAAATAAAAAGTGAGCCTAAGTAAAGTGTAAAGTTGCTTGCTCTGAACTTTTCCTGGATTGCTTCGTCACTAATGTTGAATTACGTACAGTATACGACAACTTACAACAGTTCATTTAGCGACCATCCAAAGTTACAACGGCATTGAAAAAAGTGACTTCTGACTATTTTTCACACTTATGACCGTTGCAGCATCCCCATGGTCACGTGATCAAAATTCGTATGCTTGGCAGCTGGTTCATATTTATGACGGTTGCCGTGTCCCGGGGTCATGTGATCATCTTTTGTGACCGTCCGACAAGGAACGTCAATGAGGAAATCGGATTCGCTTAACAAACATGTGCCTAACCTAACTGCAGTGGTTCACTTAACAACTGTGGCAAGAACGGTCGTAAAATGGAGCAAAACTCACTTAACAAATATCTCAGTTAGCAACAGAAACTTTGGACTCAGTTGTGGTGGTAAGACGAGGACTGTCCCTATTCCGAAAGTCTGATTTTCATTGCCAGACTGGTATGTCAAAAATACGATGATCCACAGAGCATCTTTACCCCAAATTATACAAATAAAATAATAACTAAGGCAGTGGTTCTCAACCTTTTCTGGGGCTCGACCCCAGCCCGCATCGCGCATGCGCGGCACGACGGGGCGCATCACGCACGCACGGCGGAGCGCGGCGGGGCGCATCACGCATGCACGGCGTGGCGCGACGGGGCACATCGCAAAGGGGAAAAATGGCCGACCCAAAAAAAATGGCCGACCAAAATAAAAAAAAATGGCGGACTGAGGTGTTTGGCGACCCCCGTGAAATGGTCGTTCGACCCCAAATGGGGTCGCGACCCACAGGTTGAGAACCGCTGAACTAAGGTATAAAAATGAGGAGGTAGGGGCAGGAAAAAAACCAGCATTTAGCCCCACCCTCTCCAGTATTATTCGTACTAATGCTACCAGACTCAGAGAATCTGCAAGGAGAATTAAAAAGTCAAGTACACAGCCTAATTGTGTGATTGAGATGGCCACCTTGGTTTTTTTTCAACTCCTTACCAACCCAGTGGATGCCCTTAATCTCTTAAAGCCCAGCGAGGCAGGAATATCCAGTTGCTGCCAGTATAGGTATTGCTTTATTCTGATATACAGGCCATCAGATTAAATCTGTATACTTAGCAGGTATAATTTGGACTTGTCAGGTCTGCCATCTTCCGCTTTTCTCTTCGCTGACATTCTGCCATAAACTGCAAGGGAGGGGAGAGGAATTTGGGGTGGAAACACGTGGGGCCTGGGAACGGGAAGACAATCGATGGGGGAATAAGGTGTTGATAAGAACTAAAGGTGCCAAACTGGAATAAACCAGCCTTCAAGGACAGCTGGCCTGGGAACTGAATGCGAAACTGGAGTGAGAGGCACCAAACACCCGAGCCGTTACCAAAACTTCAAAAGAGCATCCGATTGGACACTGATGGACTGGTCAAGGGGGGAGGACAGGAACAAGGTGGCACAAAGTGCAACCTTTGAGTGGGAATATTCAGATGTAGCCTCACTTTCGCTGCAACCATTTAACCTTAGTAAAAGAAGCTATCACTTCAACAAAATGGAGTTGGGGGTCTTTCTTTCCTAAATGTCTAAGCCAGGCATGTCAAACTGCTGGCCCGCGGGCTGGATGCGTCACGACAAAACCGCGCTCATCCCATTGCCGGCAGTGGGGAAAAAGTCGTGATACGTCGCACGACATCACATGACGTCACGAGTTTGACATGCCTGGTCTAAGCTGTGGCAGGTCTGACAGGACGTATTTGCCAAATACATCCGTTTTATGATTTTGACTCATCCTTAAAAAAGAAGAAGTAAAATAAAGTATTTGATAGGATGATGATGTGACTTGTAACTAATCCACAGGCACCCTGTGTTAAATGTCTAGTTGGTAAATAGTTCTCTCTATTTGCTGAGAAAACACCTTTGCCTCCTCTGCTCTACGCTCTTTCCTAGCAATATAATGGAGCAGTAATTCATCTGGTATTTCTTTGACCTTTGCTATATGACAAGTCTCCTCCAAGCAGTCTTTGCACACAGAACGGTCTTAACACTGTGTTTACAAGCTGAATTGCAAGTAGATTGGCGGGGGAGGGGGGAGGGGCTCTAATTTCATGCTTCTCGGTGTGTTACAGGGAGCAAACATTTCCTCAATACCGGTAATTTGGTGATGCCAAGTCAACTCCTTTAATCAACTATCAAAGAGGATCCTGATTCCTGTTGATGACTGTTTATTATCTTTGAATTAGGGCTTGTTTTCTTTTAGCTCCTTGCCCTAAAATACTCCCATGCAAGATGTAAGAGCTTGAGTGATCCAGAGATCTTATTTCCCATGGTAGGAGAGCCGATTCCAAGTAGCCCTCGACTTAACAACAGTTCCGTTTAGTGATTGAAAAAAGTCACTTATCATACCATAGAGATGAATTTGATTTTGAACTTGATTACAGCAGCAATACTGTTGGTGGGACAATATTGGAAGAAGCCAGAATTACCATCTATTGAATAATGGATTTTGAAAGTAATAAACTTGGCAGAAATGGCCAAAATATCTGCATATTTGAAGGATCACTCAAATGAAAAATATATGCTGGACTGGAAAAAATGGATAGATTATATACAAGGGAGATATCAATCAAAGAAATTGTATTTAGTATATAATTAAATATTTATATGTTGGACTGAAAAATATAGTTAAATTTTTAATAGGATTTATATAACAATTTGTTGTAGTTTAGTGGGTTTTCTTGTGTTTTTTACCCTGTTTTCACTTTGGGAAGTGGGGGGGGTGAGGGGGGAGTTGATAATTCTCTCAACTGTAATATGGTATTGGTACTATTTAAGTATGATATATGTTTTGTTTTTTGGGTTTGGAAAAAGTTGTATATGATTTTATTCAGTTGAATTTTTATATCAATTCTTTGTTATATTTATAATTTTAAAATCAATAAAAAAATTTACAAAAAAAAGAAAAGAAAAGAAAAAAGTCACTTATCACCATTTTTCACAGTTAACGACCTTTGTAGCATCTCCACGATCAAGTGATCAAAATTTAGACGCTTGGCAACTGGTTCGTATTTATGACCGATGCTGTGTCTCAAGATCACGTGATCAACTTTTGAAACCTTCTGACACGCATAGTCAATGAGGAAACGAGATTCATTTAATAACCAGGTTGCTAACTATCATGGTTCCGATAGATGAGACCAATTAGAGCAGAACTCGTGGCAGGTTTGACACTAGCTTATCAACTGAAGTGATTCATATAACAACTGTGGCAGGGAAGGTGGTAAAACGGGACAAAACTCACTTAACAAATGTCTCACCGAGGAACAGAAATTTTGGACTCAATTGTGGTCGTAAGTCGTGGACTACCTGTGCTTCCAGCAAGATCCCAGATATGCACATTTTATTATGCATAAAATATGATTTATTTGGCTGCCTGTCTACCACATCCCGTACATCAATGGCTCACAATTACAAAAAAAGTAAAACTTAAACACTTAACCTTGCTTATTATCTTTTCTGGAGCAGACAAATGAAATTGAACAGGAACTAAATCCAATATATACCGGTAGGCACTTAGGGAACAGAAATCCAATGCACAGATATAGAATGGAGCATTCTTGGCTAGGCAGCAGCACTTGTGACAAAGAGCTTGGAATACTAATTAATTGCAGAGTGGATATGAGTCAGCAGTAAGAAGGTGCTGCAGAAAAACAAGTGGGAGCAATTTTAGGCTGCATCAGCAAGTGGGAAATACGACTTTAGTTGATTCCTTATTGTTCAGACCCCACCTCGAGAACTGTGCCCACTTCTGTGTGTTTCACTTCAGATAGGATTTAGGCAAACTGAAATAGGATTGAACAGGAATGAACAGGGGAATTTAGGAATGAAATCCTTTGAACAGAAATTGAATTGAGTAGGTTTAGCAATAAGAAAAGAAGATTAATGGGGAATATGTTCACACTTTACAGATACTGTAAGTCAGTGGTGGTGAACCTATGGCACGGGTGCCAGAGGAGGCATTCAGAGCCCTCTCTGTGGGCACGCACACCATCGCCCCACCCCCGCCACCCCCGTGGCCTCCTCCACACCAGCAGCCCCCCCCGGAGGAGACTTGCCCCGGATGCAGCCTGCGCAAAGCAGCGCAGCCAAGGACATGGCAGCCAAGCAGCGGGGACAAGACTCCATCTTCGTGCCCTATCATGTACAGATGATGCAGGGCACAGACAGAGGGCGTAGCCGCCATGACTCTGCTGGGCCCCCTGGGCGATCTGCTATGGCGGGCTGTGGAGGTGGGTGGCCCTGCGGGCAGGAGAGGCGGGGTCGGGACAGGGGCGAGGCGGTTTTTGGGCACTCGCTCTCTAAAAGGTTCCTCATCACTGCTGTAGTATGACTGCAATTGAGTGCAAAATTTCTGTTCTGAAGTGAGACTTTTGTTAAGTGAGTTTCCCCCCATTTTATGACCTTGCCACAGTTGTTAAGTACATCACTGCAGTTTTATACGTTAGTAATTTGGTTGTTAAGTGAATCTGGCTCCCCCATTGACTTGGCTTGTCAGAAGATTGCAGAAGCGGATCACGTGATCGTGGGACACTGCAACTGTCATAAATAAGAGTCAGTTGCCAAGTATCCGAATTTTGATCCTATGACCGTGGGGATACTGCAAAGGGTGTAACTGTGAAAAATGGTCGTAAGTCATTTTTTTCCTGTGCCGTTGTAACTTTGAACAGTCACTAATCAAAGTGTTGTAAGTCAAGGACTATCTGTAAGTGCATGGGTATCACACCGAAGGTCAAGACCTGTTCCCCACTGTTTCAGCGTGTAAGTCATAAAATTCAGAATTTAAGTGGATTCTAATTGAATGTTGAGGGGGGGACCCTTCCTATTAGTGAAAGCAATGCAATATTAATTCAACCAGTTATCTAGTTCGCCTTCTGCCAGCAAATACCTCCTGCCATCCGGTACGCTCCCACAGAGGGTCTCTTCAGGGTGCCGTCGGCCAGACAATGTCGGCTGGCGACCCCCAGGGGGAGAGCCTTCTCTGTGGGAGCTCCAACGCTTTGGAACAAGCTCCCCCACGAACTCCGTACGATGACGGATTTACGTACCTTCCGTTGAGAACTGAAAACATACTTTTTTCGACAGGCCGGCCTGGGATAGGAGCTCCGGTACCAACAAGGTTATAATTGTTTTAGGGGATTGAGTCTTTTAAGATATAATGTACTGGGTTTTAAATGGATTTAGGGCCTAAATGTTTAATCTATTCTTAATCATTTTACTTTTTGTATATTGATGTTTTTAATTTTGGGCTGTACACCGCCCCGAGTCCTTTGGGAGAGGGGCGGTATAGAAATCGCAATAATAATAATAATAATAATAATAATAATAATAATAATAATAATAATAAGTGGATCTCCTTTCACCCAGTGAGTTCAACTCAAAGCTTAGACAGCCATTTAATTTGGATCTTGCGCTGGAAGGAGAATTCTGTCTTCCAATAGTATGATTTTTCAATTCTTTGTCTTTTTTCTTAAACATAGAAAGAGTCGGACTGAGCATAACTCTGAATGGAGTGTCTACCCTAGCTTTGGAACAAAAGGATGAAAAGCCACCATCCAGGTGTTCAAAAATGAACCTATAAGGGAATCTACCTTTCTGATTTAAATCTCTGGATAGATTTACACCATGTTGTACAGTCTCTCAGATATTCAGGGACTACTTCATTTAACACCAATTACTGATTACTCCAGGACCTTAAATTGTGTCTGGAAATCAGTGGATAAGCAAGTCTAGATCTTTCAATCAAGGCAAAAACATGATCCCAATAGGCTAGACTGCCTAGTCAGCGGTCCCCAGTATTTGTGTCTTGGTGGCCCAATGGGGGAGGGAGAGGGGAACCAGGCCGTGCAAGCAGTGGGCCCACACAGCTCAACTTGTGCAAGCGGTGGGCTGGCGTGCACAAACATGCACGCGTAGCTTGAGCTGTGCATGCATATGCACATGTGCCAGCCTGCCACTTGCGCAGATCGAGCTGCATGTGTGCACACTGGCCTGCCACTCGTGGGGCCCGGTTCCAAATAGGCCATGGCCCGGTAGTTGGGGATCCCTGGCCCAGGTATTGTGTTTTGCACTAACTGAAGCCTATACGCACTACTGAAAGACAGGCACCAAGAACTCCCCTCTCTGTCAAGGGTCATATTTGCTTCTTTACATTCTTAAAATTTGCCTAGAAAGTGTAAAAACTTAAATTGATGTGAGCTGCTATTTCTTTTCCAATGAATAACCTTCACAGACTGTGTCAAAGGAAAATTAGAATAGCTTGTGCATCTGCTTTTTCGTAAGATTCATGAACCTACACCCAAACAATAATTGGAAATCATACAGAAAGCCAGGAGTCACTTAATAGGTACATCTTGGATATCTCGGCATACATTTTTTTCCTACTTAGCTAGAAATCTATTATTTTTAATATATGGGATGAGGGGAAAGTGCCCAGCTGTGTTTATTGTAGCGCTCATTATCTCCTGCTAAATCGACTAAATGAGAGTCTGTTTTGAAAAGAAAGCTGAGCTTGAAATTTGTATATTTGCATCTTGTCATACTGACATAATGAGTGGGCCTTGGAAACGAATGCGCAATAATTAAGCTATAACATGATTTGCATGTTTATGGCTTAGTATGATGTATCAGCCCAGTCAGTTGAGGTTTATTCAGCAAAATCCATTTAGCACAAAGTGTGAATGCTAGGAATTTTTTCCTGTAAACATATGTCTTAGCCAACGAACATACTGCAGCCAGCCAATAAACTTTTATATATATATATATATATGTCTCATAAAGTATATACAATAGATGTAGCTGTTGTTCAAACTATTAAAGTATATGGAGATGATTTGATAGTATGAACAATAGCAACAGCACTTAGATTTATATACCATTTCACAGTGCTTTACAGCCCTCTCTAAGTGGTTTGCAGAGTCAGCACATTGCCCCCAACAATCTGGATCCTTATTTTACCGACCTCGGAAGGATGGAAGGCTGAGTCAACCTTGAGCCGGTGAGAATTGAACTGCTGGCAGTTTGGCAGAATTAGTGTACAATACTGCGTTCTAACCACTGTGTCATCATGGCTCTTAGCTACATCTATCTTTCAGTAAGGAATAGTGTTTACAATAAATAAATAAAGAGTGCTATCCTGGTACCTTAAAAATAAGATAGGATTGCAATACCCTGAATTTCCAGCCAACAGGGCTCTATGATTTTCACCAATTGCTATTGTTGTTGTTAGTTGCGAAGTCGTGTCCGACCCATCGCGACCCCATGGACATCGTTCCTCCAGGCCTTCCTGTCCTCTGTCATCTTCTGGAGTCCATTGAAGCTCAGGCCTACTGCTTCAGTGACTCCATCCAGCCACCTCATTCTCTGTCGTCCCGTTCTTCTATTGCCCTCAATCTTTCCCAGCATTAGGCTCTTCTCTAGTGAGTCCTTCCTTCTCATTAGGTGGCCAAAGTACTTGAGTTTCAACTTCAGGATCTGGCCTTCTAAAGAGCAGTCAGGGTTGATCTCCTCTAGGACTGACTGGTTTGATCGCCTTGCAATCCAGGGGACTCGCAGGAGTCTTCTCCAGCACCATAGTTCAAAGGCCTCCATTCTTTGGCACTCAGCCTTTCTTATGGTCCAACTTTCACAGCCTTACATTGCAACTGGGAAAACCATGGCCTTGACTATACGCACTTTTGTTAGCAGGGTGATGTCTATCTCTGTGTTTTAGTATGCTGTCTAGATTTGTCAATTGCTATAGCTCAACTTATTTTGTGAGCTGCTTTAATGGCAGCTTGATCCTTTCCTAGCTTTGCCCCTTTTATTTGTAATGGTATACCAACAGTGCACCCCAAATGCCAGGGATTTTTGAATATTATGCTGCAGAGGTAATTGATAATCTCTTGATGCACTGTTCCCTTTTGCTTTCTGTTTCTCTGCTGTTTTTCTAATTGCGCATATTGTTAGAAACTGACAAATGGACCTGCCACCCTCTGAAGAAATATCTATGGAGATTCTCAATCATCTAGGTCAGGGGTTCTCAACCTTGGCAACTTTAAGACTTGTGGACTTCAACTCCCAAGGTTGAGAATCCCTGATCTAGGTCATGGTTGTCCCAACGGTGCTTTTCAAAAGGCAACTGGACTTCAGTTCTGAGTCTGAAGAAGATTCTTGGATGAGAAGTGAAATGTCTTCAAGGACTTCGGGAGTTCTGAAGAAATAGGTCCCATTTGAAAAGAAGCAGTAACAGTATGCTCATGTTATTTTTATAATGGTTCCAACTAGAAATCTTTGCTTTGGGTCAGAATCAGATTGGTCTCTTTCTCAGTTAAGCAAATGCAAGTTTGGGTTTCCAAAAAGAATGGACTTGATAATCTAAGTCAGTGATGGCAAACCTTTTAGAGACTGAATGCCCAAAAACTGGCCCTGCCCCCCGCCCCACCCCTTGCCCCCCCTCTGTCCCACTCTGCCTGCCCGCAGGGCCACTCACGGCCTCCAGGGCCCACCGCAGATCGCCCAGGCAGCCCAGCAGCGCCATGGCTGCCATGTCCTTGGCTGCGCTGCTCCACGTGGGCCACGCTCGGCGACTCTCCTCCGGGGGGGGTTGCTGGTATGGAGGGGGTCACGGGTGGAGGCAAGACTGTGGCAACGGCATGTGTGCCCACAGAGAGGGCTCTGAGTGCCGCCTCTGGCACCCATGCCATAGGTTCACCACCACTGATCTAAGTCAACGGAACCTATTTCGTTAAAAAAGAAATTCGTGAACCACTAATTAAGTGGCAAAGTCCTAGTGACAGAAAATTGGGTAGTTTGAATAATTTTTTTCAATCTTTTCAAACTCCATAACTGAAGTATTCATTGCTGGACCACTAGCCAGTACTTTCACACTGCGTGGTCACAGAGCTTTCCACTAAAGACAGCAGGAATAACAGAACTTTATGGACATACTAAAATAATAATACTCCATCTGTATATTGGAGCTTCCATATGTGCAGTAGGTTTGTTGACCACGGTTTGTTGCACATATTTCTTGCGTAATGCAAAGGGATATTCAATTTTGCCTGGATGTAATTGGACTATGTTCATTTTTGTCAGGATGTAATTGGAATATGTTTAATGCTCTCTAGCCCTGTTGTATTTTCTCCAATAATGAGTTATTAAAGACAAAAAACTGGGAATTGCCAATCTTCTTTGAACAATTTCAAAAAGTATTGCTTAGCATAATTTTTTTAAAACTATTTTCTCTGGAAGACACTTCTTCATTTCTGGCTAATATTCCCAACCTATTCCAGAGTTCTAAGAAAGAATCTTACGGCATGCATATCAACTCAGCCATAAGTTCTCTTGGAATTGTATGGGTTTCTTCCCAGAAAATTACTTTCTATCTAAATAATGATATCCAATATTCAATAGTGTTTTCCTCAACTCATAGGTATTTTGATATACTATCTTTCTTCTGGGTTTGTGGGTGTTTATCTTTGTCTGAGCCATTATGCAGACCCTGAGATATAAGACCCTGTGATGCTTCATGTTCTTATTGGTCATGCCATCAAGAAAGAGCTCCATTTGTCTGTACATTAGCATCATTGTTATATTAATATTTTTCACAGGAGACCATTAGACCATTACAAAATTTGGAACAATAGTAAATCAGGTTATGGCATTATACTTTAATATCCATAATAAAGTTGTATTATTGGGGGGAAAAATCTGATGAAGAATTTAATTCTAACCAGCAGTCATTCTCAGACTATGATATAAGACATAGATTTTTGTCACATTCCAAGTTTGGCTTTATTATGTTTAGGATTTATATTTTTACTTTAAAATTAACTTTATAAAATATCAGGTTCCTGTGTTCCTGTGATTCATCACAATTTGTTTTAACCAGGTATCCTTAGGTTAGGGCTTAATATGTAGTGACTTAGTTTTTCCAACAAGAAGTGTTTATTAACCAAGTGATTATTAAGTAACTCTACAAGTCACTCTATAAATAACTAAGGTCAGGGCTTTTTTTTCTCATAGAACGCCCAGAACGGAGTTCCGGCACCTTTTTTGGATGGAACTTTGTAGGGTAGGCAAGGCGGGTTGTATGACGGGTGTGAGTTCCGGCACTTTTTTTTTTTTTTTTTAGAAAAAAAGCACTGACTAAGGTTATCCTAAAATCTCCATGACGTTTTCGGCGTCATATTTACTTACTTGTATTTTCTTAACTGTATGCTATTCTATTTTTTATATTTATTATCTTTTATTGTTTATATTTTTAATAAAACCATAACAAATCTTTAAAAGATGTTTTATAATTTTAAGAACACTGAACTACATTTTCAGAGTGCCCAAATGAATAGGTGGGTTTTTTTTTATAAGATAATAGGATTACAGTACCTGGACCACTTTCCTTCAGGATTCAGGCCTGGATATGGGATGGAAATGGCATTGGTTGTGCTTTTAGGTGATCTCTGGGAAAGGAGAGATGGAGGTTGTGCATCCATCTTTGCTCTGCTTGACCACCCAGCAGCCTTCAATATTATTGACCGTGGTGTTCGTCTGAGTTAACTCCAGGGATTGGGGATGGACATAATGGTATTGTGCTGGTTCTCCTCATTTTTCCGGGATCAATACCAGTTGATGGTGATTGGGGAGGAGAGATCCTGCCTTCAACCCTTATTATGTGGGATTCTGTGGGGCATCAGTGCTCCCACCTCTTCCATTGAACAAATGGAGCCACTGTGCTCTGAACCTACTGCGAACTCACCTCGTCATGGCCAGTTCTCTCTCCATATCTCTCTGCCCCTGGCAGACTAAGCGGTGCTGTCAATGTTCTATCCTGATGGCTGGAGACTGTGGTGTCCTAGATGGCAAACAGCAGGTTTCAGCTGAACCCTGGCAAGAATGAGTGGGTCTGGATTTGGGGGCCTATCAGTTCAGGGACTGTGCCATCTTTTGTACTGGGTATGGTTGCACTGCCCCAAATTGATCCAACGCACAATCTGGGGGGGGGTCCTCCTGGTCTCGCAACTCATGCTACAAAAACAGGTTGCCCTTGCAACTTGGTTTTCCAAGAATTTATTTGACAGGTGCTGACAAAGCTAACGTGATCACTTGCAAATAACAATTCACGTACCATAGCTGCATCCATAGGGTGCTTAGGAAAAAGTATTGGATTATAATCCACCTGGTTACGTTAACATACCAACAAGAAGGATCCCATCTTCACAACAAGTTAATATTCTCAGAGGAAACTCATACAGAGTGCAATATTCCAAGGCAGAGATAAAGGATCTGTAGCAAAGTAGGAGTGTTATGATTTCACGGTGTGATGCTAATAAGAATATGGATTACTCATGAACCACTAAAAAAAGAACATCTCCCTGCCTTCAAAGTGTGCACAGTGAGATCCTAATCTCCATCCCACAGATTGAAGCAGAGCTTTGTGTTGAAAGCAGACACCCTAAATCAGCTGAACCTTAATATGGCTGGCTAGAATGTTATCTCCGCAAACATGTGGTTGTGAACTTGCTTTTCCTGAGTTTAGGAAGTGCTGGGTAGGCAAGAGTCCATTTATCCTACCCTATGGACAATGCTTCTTCTCCTCAGGAGCTTCCAAAGTCATTTTTGATAGCCTGACTATGCCTTGAGAACACGGATAAGGGGAATCTAAAAGTTAATTTGTGTGCATTGGATTGGGTTGAACTGATTTTGTGACTGCACAGATGAGATCCCAGTTGGATTTGCTGAAATTTTCACTGTTTTTCATTTCAGCAAAGTGGGCATTACAAAAGTAATGCTATTTTCCCAATTGCCCATAAAATACCCAGATGGGAATGCAGAGGAATAACTAAGAGACTAATAGCTCTTGTCTTCTAATTAATATCTCTTGTTAGGTTCCTCCCAAGAGAGAACTGAGGAAAGAGAGATTTGGGAAGTGCAGGTGGAAGGACAAGTCTGTAGGAAACCCTAAGAGAAGCTCCACCTGCAGAATGACAAAGTTCTATGTATATGTTTTATGTCAGGGAAGGCAATTATTGTGGTTAGAGTTGGAGAATAATGGGATTACTCTTCAATGGGAAGGGAGGGAAGGAGGGAGGGAGGGAGGGAGGGAGGAAGGAAGGAAGGAAGGAAGGAAGGAAGGAAGGAAGGAAGGAAGGAAGGTCTGAAACAAAGAGATCACTAGGAAATCTTAACATGTAGGATAGATCGGGATTTATTTTAAAACCCAG
Source organism: Bothrops alternatus (assembly GCA_034064705.1). Lineage (NCBI taxonomy): Eukaryota > Metazoa > Chordata > Lepidosauria > Squamata > Viperidae > Bothrops > Bothrops alternatus. Next base: position 1,292,920 of record JARGCV010000085.1, read on the forward strand.
AAAAAAGCTATGATCAACCATTCCATGAATGTGTCCAGGTAATCACTATAAGTCAACGTTGACTTGAATGAGACTGGACTTTATTTATTACCTAGACCAGTGATAGCGAACCTTTTAAAGACCGACTGCCCAAAACCTGCCCACCCGCCCCTGATCCGCCTCCTCCCTGCCTGCTCCGCCCCCACCAGCCCCCTGCCCCGCTCGCCCACAGGACCACCCAATGCCTCCATGGCCCGCCGCAGATCGCCCAGGCGGCCCTGCAGCGCCATGGCAGCAACACCTTCCGCCCACACCCCGCAACATCATATGTGCGCAACGGGGTGCGAGGGCAGAGTCTTGTCCCTGCTGCCCAGCTGCCATGTCCTTGGCTGCGCTACTCCTTGCGGGCTGCGCCCGGGGGCAACTCTCCTCTGGGGAGGCTGTTGGTGAGGAGGGGGTTGCGGGGGGAGGCGGGGCTGGGGCAACAGCACAGGTGCCCACAGAGAGGGCTCTGAGTGCCGCCTCTGGCACGCGTGCCATAGGTTCACCACCACTGACCTAGACCCTTAGCTAGAAAGCATGGCAATTCACCAGAGCAGTAGATGTTTCTGAATAATGGTACTCGGCATCCCTCAGCACTGACTAGATGAAGAACTACAGCCAAAGTTTCTTCACCACCATTAAGAGTAAATCTTGATATGAAAAAGGGGACAAAAAAACCCTCAGAGAATCTTTTTGTCAAAGTGCATGTTGTGTAGCTTAGTAGATACTTTTGGAAGCTAGCTGAGAAGTGAGGCTTGGGAATGGAGCAGGTTGAAACTTGGGGGGGAAAAATTGTACTCCATATTTTTTTTTTGTTCTGCTGTTTTTCTCCACTGCTCCTGCATTCTCTATCTCTGTCTTAGGTTTGAAGTGTAGAGTCTGAACTAATGGAAAACAACATTTTTATTCACAAGAAGACAGCCAAGCCCATATATGCATGCCTACTCAAAGACCCCAGAACACATAAAATAACCCAAAGTCCCAAAGGGATGCAGTCAAATTATAGAACATGAATTAGACTTATAAAAAGCAGCTGTCTTTCCTTAAAATAATACCTTTCCCTAAAGGCATAATACTTTCATGCTCTTGGCATTTTCCAAAGATTCAAGATCCCTGTTAAGAAATTTCAGATAGACGACAAAGCAGTAAATCTACATTGTCTACATAATACATTGTCAGAAAAGATATATTAGTGAATAAAGTAATTACTGTATATTTCCAATTAGAACAGATTTATAACAGTTAATGATACAGTTTGCATTATTGCAAATAATGGGAACCATTGTTTGATTTCTACTCTTATTCAGTAGTTTAGGGTGGGTTATAATTTTTGCCTAGAAAGTTAATGTAAATGACTAACAGAGCATGTATTTTTTTGCTTTTAATGCAATTTCACATGGGAAAGTTGATGATGCTATTTTCTTGGAGGGTGAACATATGTTGTCGTTCTTCCAAGTGCCCTGCTTGGTTTCAGGATCAGCAATTTGCCTAGTTTACACAAACAACTTGCCAAGGCATGACCCAACAAGGAAGTTGTTTTTCTTCCATTTTGTTGCAGAAACCGATGCTGATTGCACTGGGGCAGAGGGACTGGCCCAAAGTCACCCACGTGGCTTAATGTTTAAGGCAGTGTTTCTCATGATGGCAAATTCAAGAGATGTGGACTCCCAGGATTCCCCAGTTTGAGAAAGACTAAGGGAGGACTAGAACTTGGGTCTCTTAAAGAGTAATAAGGGAATGCTGTCAGCCAAGTGGTGTTCAATCCGGTTTGTAACATTCAGTTTATATTCAGTTTTATTCCAGTTTTATTTATTAGTTTCATATTAGATCAGCGGTTCTCAACCTATGGGTCGCGACCCCATTTGGGGTCGAACGACCGTTTCGCGGGGGTTGCTGGACACCGCGGTCCACCATATTTTTTTTGTCGCACGCACGCCGCATATACACAAATCGGCCCGTCGCGGTCTGCCATTTTGTTTTGTTTTTTTTGTCGCGCGCCGTGCATGTGTGGTTTGGGCCGTCGCGTGCGCGCCGCACATGCGCGGATCGGCCCGTCGCGGTCCGCCATTTTGTTTTGGGTATTTTTGGGTTTTTTACGTCGTGCGCGCGCCGCGCATGCATGGTTCGGGCCGTCGCGCGCGCACCGCGCATGTGCGGATCGGCTCGTCGTGGTCCGCCATTTTGTTTTTTTGTCGCGTGCGCACCACGCATGCGCGGTTTAGGCTGTCGCGCGTGCATGCGCGGTTCGGGCCGTCGCGCCGCGCATGGGCGGCGCAAGTGGGGTCTCAACCTGAAAAAGGTTGAGAACCACTGTATTAGATCAAATGCTCAGATATTTGACATCCTTCATTGTTTCATATGAAAACAAAACTGTTTAATATCTGGTCAAATTGAAAAGGATATGAAATTATCAGAGCACCTATTATGTCATAGGATGAAATGAGATGCAGCAAGACAATTTGTTCTATAAAAAACAATAGTGTATATAGCACATCATAGGCTTTCAATACAAATAGTAATAGTGATAGATACAGAGGCATAGATGCAGTTATTGTTCTTAGCTTGGATGTTTAGATTAATATTAATATTTAGGCTGTTCCCACTAGAGACTAATTTAAAATGCCCTGTTAAATATTTTCTTGCTCAATTTATTGATTCTGAAGTTTGTACTCAGTAGGGTGGAAGGTAATAGCAAGCAAAAATATGCTCTCTCAGTAGTAACGTAATATAAAATATTTTCTCTGATGTATATTTTAAGCTCTGCATTTAGCAATACGTAATAGTTTAATAAGCAACTGCAGTTTTTTATCTGGACTCTATCTACATGTAGTCCTCGACTTACAACAGTTTGTTTAATGACTATTCATAGTTACAACAGCACTGAAAAAAAGTGACGTATGACCATTTTTCACACTTATGACCATTGCAGCATCCCCATGGTCACATGATTTACATTCGGATGCTTGACAACCAACTCACGTTTATAACCGTTGCAGCGTCCCTGGGGTCAGGTGATGCCCTTTTGCGAACTTTCGGCAAGTAGAGTCAGGATGGTGTGGGAAGTCAGCCCCCCAGAGAAGGAAATATTAAAAGGGCAGAAAAATATATTTCCTCAAAGGATCTTTTTTTATATATATATATATAACATTTTTTATTGTTAGATATATATTTGTACATGTAAACCAAGAAAAAATTCAAGTTAAATGCTGTTCAACTTAATACAATCAATTTAAATTTGTAAACATTCTTTACTCCGTATATCAAGATTTAACTATAAGCCAGATACATTTTCTTTGATTGGTGTTTCTCTTGTATGTAGTCTATCCAATGTTTCCAGTCCAACATATATTTTTCATTTGAATGATCCTTCAAATATGCCGATACTACATGTCCACCATACATGAAAATATGTACCCTCCATACTATCACCTCTCCAACATTTAGGTTGGATGTCAGGGTAGATATATGATAGTTTTTTCAGATCTAGATGCCACCTATAAAACATTTTGTAAAAGTTCTCTCTTAAATGTTGCGCTTGCGTAAATTTTACATTTTTCACCCAAATTCTCTCCCACGTTTCCATTGTGATAGGTTGCCCAAAATTTTGTTCCCACTTTATCATACAATCCTTGACTAGTACAGTTTCAGAGTCAATTTCTATCAATACACTGTACACTCTTTTGATATGCATGGGCCTTTGTTCTCTAACCTGTTCAATTAAATTCTCATCTGTTAGTGATAAACCCTTCTTCAGGTCTTTTTGCCATCTAGACTGCAGTTGTAAATATGAAAACCAGGTACACACTATTCCTTCATCTGCTAGCATGTTTGATGGCTTTAATGATAACACATTTCCTTCTTCCATTACAAGTTTACTATAGGGCACCACATCTTGACCTTGTACTATGTTTATGTCCCCTATTGCGTGTCTGGGGATCGTCTTAAAGAGGCAGAAAAGCATGCCCAGTTTTTCTTAATAGCCCCAAAGTCTGCCTCCCACAAGCAGAAACCAGCTCTGTAGAAATGCAGATGTAGACCATTCAGGAAAGTTGGAGCTAGAAGCTTAGGAAGACAAAGACAAAGAAAATCTGCATACCTCACCCAAACTCCTAGTTATTAGCCCCAGCACCAGGGAAGCAGGATATGACCTTTGGGACATAATAGGATTAACCCATCACCATGAGAATACCAGAAAAGCACACTCAGACTCAGGTCAAAGTTCATACCACAGGAACAGCTCCAAACAAAAGGCTCCAGAGGGTATAAAAACCCACTCCCTACATGTGCTCAGCCCTTTTCTCTTCTCTCTTTTTCTGCCAGAACCATCTTTCTGTCTGGCTCTCCTCTTCAATAAACTGCAACCTTCTTTCTAAAGCAGTCGCCATGTTGTTTATCCCCGGCTTGGACTGAACCAGGATGAAGACTTTTCTTCCAACAGGGGGAAGCCAGATTCACTTAACAACCCTGTTAATAAATTAACAACTGTGGTAAGAAAGATCTTAAAATGGGGCAAAACTCACTTTACACCTGTCTCGCTTAGCAACAAAAATTTTGGGCTCAGTTGTGGTTGTAAGTTGAGTACTACCTGTATATGGTTTAATTGTTTTTCAAGAAAGAATATCTTACGTCATTAGAAAAGAAATCTTATAAATATATTTTTCGAAATACATTTATTGAGAAATAAATCACTTTTAGCTCAGTAGTTTGATATGTAGGCTTTACTCTATGGAAGTTCCTCTGAAATAATAGGATTTTACTTTATTTCATTTGATTATTGTAGGTTCTTTTCCGAGTTGCCTCTCCCAAATTGTTCACACTTTACCAACATACAAAATGCATGAAGATGCACAGAGGTCATTAAATCACAACCTTTGGCACTGAGGAAACATTATAGCTGCTGAAGTATCTACAGTAGAAGCAATGTCAGTGTAATGGCCTTGTGGATGGGAATGATGGGACTTGTAGTTTTACACATTTGGATCAGAAAAAGTAGGCCTGGAGCTCATCCAATTCTGCCAAACACTTTTTGGTAACAAACCGTGAAACAATAGAAGTGCTGACATTCATTCATTCATTCATTCATTTAAATTGCATGTCAGAATAGAGGTGGAAGGGACCTTGGAGATCTTCTAGTCCAACCCCCTATACCATTTCGGACAAGTGGCCATCCAGTCTCTTCTTAAAGACCTCCAGTGTTGAAGCACCCACAACTTTTGAAGGAAAGCTGTTCCACTGGTTAATTGTTAAACTCTGAACTTAGTTGTTTTCTTGCAGACATTCCATTACCCAAACTAAGATAAGATAAGATAAGATAAGATAAGATAAGATAAGATAAGATAAGATAAGATAAGATAAGATAACCTTTATTGTCATTTTTATACTGTGGGCACAATGGCACATATCAAAAATGAAATTTAGTTGCCCGCACATCATCAGTGCTGGACTGTACAGATCAGTTTCTAATTGATCCACTTTCTAATTGATCAGTTTCTAATTGATCCACTCACTTGAAATGCCTGTAATTATGTATTTTCATCTAGAGAACATTTGATAAAATGACTTTGAAGACGAGTCTGGGCATATGCATTCTTTTATCCAGGAAATATTCAGATTTCAAATTATCTCCCATTCACATCACGTGAGCCACAGACACTGTTAACAACTTCTTCTTCGTGTAATTAAAATGAAAAATGCCTTGCTTTACAAGGTTATTAAAAACAGGAGAGATTGTTCCCTCCCTAATCCCCTTTCTCCCCCCCCCCTTTGTCATAGCTGATGACTTGGGGAGAAAATGCTTATGCAAATGAAGGAAGCTCAACTCAGCCTAATTGTTATCATTTATGTGGCTCTGTCTGGCTCCAGCACTATTAGATGAAAGAGGATGAGTAAAATAGGGACGCTTTTTTCATAAGCTCAGATTACCAGTATCAGTAAGAATCTTGGGATGTTTCTTAAGGATTGTACAATTACAGCTTTTCCGTGTGAGAAAAGTCAAACATCCTATTGTTAACTGTGGGCACAACGGGGCGGGGCCTTGCCCTCACCTGTAGTGTTCAATGCCATGCCAGCAGAAGGTGAGAAAGACAGGAGGGGAGACCTCAAGGGGTGATTGGGAGGGTCAAGAGAGTCGAGATGGTGGCTACAACTGTGCAAAAAGAGACACACCCCTTTTAGCCTGGCACTCTACAAGCAATTCCATCAACAGACACATTCACCTACAATCAACCTACGAACCCCTCAGAATCCAAATTAACCTCACAGTCAACCAGAAACAGCATCGACCCTAAACCAACCCCTGCAATTCCCCCCCCCCAGCAGTTCACCTCCCAATGTCTTTGACCGGATGTAATCTCCCCATCAGAAGACCCACTACAAACCTCTCACTGATGACTCACACCTGACCCATCACAAGACTCTCATTTGACGCACCCACACCTGAAGCCCTTATAAACAGAACACTGACACCCCCTAAACCAGACATGTCAAACTCGTGACGTCATGTAACATCGTAAGATGTATCGGGACAATTTTGCCATTGTCAGCAATGGGGTGGGCGCGACTTCCGGATGATGCGTCCGGCCTGCAGGCCAGTAGTTTGACACCTCTGCCCTAAACTCTGCTGAAGATATTACCTAGCCTGGCAACAAAATGTTTGAGAACGAACTTTCACCCTCATCCTACACCTGAGCTACAGATATTTGCCACTATTGCAAACACCCTTTTTAGAGACGATGCACATCAGAAAGACGTGGAGCTTTGATCACAGGGGTTGTGGCCATCATTTTGACTTCTTTGATCCACTTGTGGAGGCCTCTATGGACCTTGTCCAAAGGCCACAACATTTGCAGAACAGGAGCCAAAACAGTGATCTAGCATAGTGGTCAGGACCATAGTATGAACTAGGCTAAGTTGGATGGACTACTTTTTCTGCATCAATCTGGTTGAATGATGTAGTAGACGTTTGCTCCAGATACAATCAGGACAAGCCCTTTTCATTTTATTTTAACAGAATAACAAGAGTTGAAAGGGACCTTGGAGGTCTTCTAGTCCAGTTCCCTGCTCAGGCAAGAAACCCTATACCATTTCAGGCAAATGTTTGTCCAATTTCTTCTTAAAAATTTCCAGTGGTGGAGCATTCACAACTTCTGGAGGCAAGTTGTTCCACTGGTTAATTGTTCTAACTGTTAGGAAGTTTCTCCTTAGTTCTAGGTTGCTTCTCTCCTTGGTTAGTTTCCATCCATTGCTTCTCGTCGTGCCTTCAGGCGCTTTGGAGAATAGCTTGACTCCCTCTTCTTTGTGGCAGCCCCTGAGATATTGGAACACAGCTATCATATCACCCCTAGTCCTTCTCTTCATTAAATTAGACATACCCAATTCCAGCAACCATTCTTTTCTCTTGTCTCTAAGTAATATTAATAATTACTCCCCAGTCATGGATTTAATAACATGTTTGTTAAAATGATTTATATTAGTCATAATATGTCATTTATTTAATAACTTTCCTTCTGCATCACTTTCTGTTAAAATGAGTAAAATTAAATTTGTTTGATCCGATTTATAGATAAGATTAATTAAATCTAGTTATTCTGATTACACTTTGGTAACCATAATTAAAGAATTGCAGTTTGACAATATTTTTAGTTCTACGTGTGCTGCCCCGCCCGGACCTCTTTGTATTGTAGGAGTGACGTCAAATGTGATATTTATGAATAGAAATTTATGTCCGCTGCTTTTCCAAAACACAAATGCTACTTAAAATAGACATGATGTACAGGGAAATATTTGCTGTGTGTAAAATACATAAGCTGCTTTGCCTATGTAAATTTGCCTGTCTAAATGACTGGTTGTCATACTGCAAAGTTCGAGAACCTGTGATATATTGATTAAAACTGATTATTAAAAGTATGTGGTCTATTTATGTCCTGTCTAGATGTAATATCAATGAAATCATTAGTTTCTTATATGAAAGGGGCAGAGCTTGTGATATCACAGTCTTTTTGATGAAAGTGTCTCATACTGTAGACTCCTCTACTCATTGATCACACCCTCCTTGTAGAAAACAAATCCTGCTGGCCTGATTTGTTAATAAACTTGATATAAAACCTTTGTAACTACTTCAGAAAAAGATGCAGTCCATTAATTGCAAAAAATCTTGTTAATGGCATTTTCGTTTGTTTAAAATACTTATTATATTAGAAGCTACACCCTGCTGCAGACATTATAACATAGAAAGTATGTAAGCATTATTTATTTATTTATTTATTTATTTATTTTATTTGACTTCTATGCCGCCCTATTCCGGAGAACTCAGGGCAGCTCACAACATAAATAGAAATCACAAGTTAAAATACATATATAAAAACCCCTAAGTTAAGAGAAAACCAATCATTCAACAAACATACACACAAACATACACTGGCTAGGGGCAAGATGTTAACTGCCCCAGGCCTGCCGGCAGAGGTGTGTTTTAAGCAGTTTACGAAAGGCGGAGAGGATGGGGGCGACACGGATCTCCGGGGGAAGTTGGTTCCAGAGGGCTGGGGCCGCAACAGAGAAGGCTCTTCCCCTAGGCCCCGCCAGGCGACACTGTCTGGCTGACGGGACCTGGAGAAGGCCGACTCTGTGGGCCCTAACCGGCCGCTGGGATTCATGGGGTAGCAGACGGTCCCGTAAGTAACCTGGTCCGATGCCATGTAGGGCTTTATAGGTCATAACCAACACTTTGAATTGAGTTCGGAGACCAATTGGCAGCCAATGCAGCTCGCGGAGTGATGCCGAAATGTGGGCATTTCTAGGCAGGCCCAACACTGCTCGTGCGGCTGCATTCTGCATTACCTGAAGTCTCCGAACGTTATTATATTCCATCAGGGTCCCAGAGATGCTTTTTCCAAAAGGCAACTGGACTTTCTCAGGGTTTTTTTAAAAAAATGTTTCACTTCTCATCCAAGGAGCTTCTTCAGTTCTAACCGAATCAGTCAATTAGAACTGAAAAAACCTTCGTAGATGAAAAGCAAAATGTTTCCAAAGACAAAAAAAAAACAAAAAAAGTCTAGTTGCCTTTTAGAAAAAGCACCTTTGGGACAACCGTGATCAATCTCCATAAACATTACATCTGTGTGGTAATGACTGTAAATCATGAATCATATATGAAGTCAGAATGTTATGAGTGATGCCAAGATAATGTAGTAGTGAAGATTTTGGATTGGAGCAAGAGATCCAGGTTCAAGTCTACCCCAAGCTATGAAAATCCACTAGGCAATTCTTGCTATCAGCAGCCTTCACAGGGTTGCTATCATGGAGATACAGTAAATCAGGGGTCTTCAGACTTGGCCCTTTTATGACTTGTGGACTTCAACTCCCAGAATTCCTCAGCCAGGCACTCTGGCTGAGGAATTCTGGGAATTGAAGTCCACATCTCATAAAAGGGCCAAGTTTGAAGGCCCCTGCAATAAATGAACAGAGATCCTGTGGAGCTGCTGATCTTCTGGAGAAAAAGTGAGATATCCATTTAATAAAAACATGATGCCTGTTTCAATCCGTCATCTTGAATTCCCTCAGAATTTATCCTTTAATTACTTTTATGATAGTTCTATGTACTGTTGAATACATTGTGCTTCAGAATTATGTATTTTACCTGAGGAATGCTGCTGAGGAAGGAATACACAAACCTCCCCCCCTTTCTCTTTCTCTTTCTTTCTCTTTCTCTTTTTCTCTTTCTTTCTCTCTTTCTCTCTTTTTTCTCCACCTCCCTCCCTCCCCCCTCTCTCTCCACACACACAATATTGACTGGATTGGATTCTGTGACAAAACCGGATTGTGAAATTGACCACAACATTCACAATGAGTAAAGAATCAACATGATGGGAAAGAGAGATTGTGATATAGAAAGGGGGGCGGGCTTTGATTTTGCAGTTTTCTTTCCCTTTTTCTACCAGAGGGTAACGACCCGTCAGGACTAACGGGTCTCACTCACATTGCCAACTAGAAAACCATGAAATAATAATCTGACATTGTTTCACGGAGGTGAGACAATGGAAGAGGTGCCTGCAAACTATTCCTAGCGGTGACTCCCCCACCCCTAATCCTGCAATGATGAAATGGGAGGCTGATGGTGCAGTTGTGGGCTCCGTTTGGACTTTTACAAAAACCCTTCTCCCGTTCCTGAATAACTGTAAGGGTGAATAGATCTGCAGCCTTTGAAATTGTCCTATATGACCATAATTTACACCAGGCCAAGAGTATTGCTCTGTTAGAAAATCAGCATTTTGCCTTCCAGAGATTCCTATAGAATACAGATTTTTTTTTTTGCAAGTCTGAGCTTTGATAGATCAGAGACTGACAAGACTAAAATTAGAAGGATTTCATAAAGCGCTTTCCATCTGTTTTAGCAGGAGGATGGATGTGTGTGCCTGCACGTGTGCGTGCTATGGACCATTGGTGCAGAGAGCATGAACAAAAGACTTTCGTTTGATTTATTCAGCATAGACAACATCTCTCTTCCCAGGATACCGCTCTGATTGAAAGATGAAAGGAAAAGGTCACTTACCTGCATCTCTTTAATAATTTGTGGGAAACTACCAGTTAGTGTTCACAAGCGTTCAGCAAATGCTTTTTCAAAATGATTTCTTCAGAAATATCACAAGAGTTGGGCCATTTATTTTAGGCAAAGATAAATTACTAGGGCATCAGCAGCTGACCGTTACCATTTTCATGTACTAAATAAATCTCAAATCAGATGGAACAGATGATAAGATAAGACAATTGTGATAAATGCTATATTAATTTGTCATGTGTTGACCCTTATCTCTATCCTGTGAACATTTAAAGTTACCTTTAGTAGTATTGTATGTAGCAAGTTAAGAACATTATATTATTCTTTTTTTATATCCTTGTGTATTGAAATAAAATATAACTAAAAAATAAATAATTGAAAAAGGAAAATAACAACAATAAAAAATTAAGAAATTAATAAAAACAATAAAACAATAAAAAATTAAGGAATTAAAGAAATCTCCTAACAGTGAGGACAGTTAACCAGTGGAGCAACTTGCCTCCAGAAATCGTGGGTGCTCCATCGCTGGAGGTTTTTAAGAAGAGGCTGGACTGTCACTTGTCTGAAATGGTATAGGTTCTCCTGCTTGAGCAGGGGGCTGGACTAGAAGACCTCCAAGGTCCCTTCCAGCTCTTTTCTATTCTATTCTAAACTTGGAAGGATGTACCTGTGCTAGTGTATGTATATATATATAGTATCCAGATTAATGAAATTAATATATTATTATGCATTGGTCAGACCATTGAAAAACTGGGTTTGTTTATTTTAGAGGACTTTATATATTCATTTCATTTATTTATATGGCTTACATTCTGTGATTCTATCAATATAAATCATGTGCAAAGTAGCTAGTGATAGCAAAAATGTAGTAATATTAATATTAGCAGCAGTTTGACTGAAGAAGACAAGTACAGTTGAAAACAGCAAAATTCTTTAGTTAAGAAATGGGAAGAGAAGAGCAACTAAGATGATCAAAGGCCTGGAGACTAAAACATACGAACAACGGCTACGGGGCTTGGGTTTGGCTAGTCTAAAGAAAAGAAGAAGTAGGGGAGACATGATAGCAGTGTTCCAGTATTTGAGGGGCTGTTACAAAGAAGAGGGGGTCAAATTATTCTCCAAAGCACCAGAGGGCAGGACAAGAAACAATGGTTGGAAACTGATCAAAGAGAGAAGCAACCTGGAATTAAGGAGAAATTTCAGTGAGGACAATCAACCAGTGGAACAGCTTACTCCCAGAAATCGTGGGAGTTCCATCACTGGAGATTTTCAAGAAGAGACTAGACATTCACCTGTCTGAGATGGTATAGGTTGGACTAGAAGACCTCCAAGGTCCATTCTATTCTATTCTATTCTATTCTATTCTATTCCATTCCATTCCATTCCATTCCATTCCATTCCATTCCATTCCATTCCATATATGGACTAACTTGGCAATTATGCTCGTGAAAAACCTGTAGTGAAATATTTGATTACAAACTGAATATGTTGGGCACAAAGAATCAGGACCATCCCTTAGATTGCAGCATAGAAGTTTTACTCAAGCCTATATACAAGAATCTACAGTCAACTAAAGTTCAACAATAAATTGGTGCCAGATACGAGTCAATGAAATTCAGGAGGAGTTGCAGTTGGACTGCTTGTGGGAACATAATTTCTCTAAGCTGATGTCATCCTCAGCTCTATGAGCCAGCAGGATGTTATAACTGCAAAGAAGGCAAATGCAACTTTAAGCTTATCAACGGACGTATCATTTCCACATCACCAGAAATAATAATTTTACTGTATTCTATGAAGAATGTACCGGGCATTATTTTAAAAAGGATTCAAGCAAACTGAACAGGTTTGGGCATTAAAGGTGGAACACATTTAGAGAATGACAATGAAGATGGTTGATTGACTCAAAAATAAGTCTGTGAAAAGCTGGAAGGATCTGGGAATGTTTAGCCTTCAGAAGAGAAGACCGAGGCTCTCTTTAACTAGTTGAAGACATTTCAGAACAGGCTTAGCCTTATCATCTCAGAATACAGAACAATGTATTTAAATAATAGCGGTGCTGCTATCTTTGGGCTGCAAGAATATGGAAGACCACTAGAGCAGTGATGGCGAACCTTTTAGAGACCGAGTGCCCAAAAACCACCGTGCCCCCTAGCCCGCCCCCTGGCCCACCCCCACTCCACCCCCATTCTGCTCCGCTCCCACACTGCCCACAGGGCCACCCACTGCCTCCATGGCCCGCTGCAGATCGCCCAGGTGGCCCTGCAGCACCATGGTGGCCACGCCCTCCGCCCGCACCCCACAGCATCGCCTGCATGCAACAGGGTGCGAGGGTGGAGTCTTGTCCCTGCTGCCCAGCTGCCATGTGCTTGGCTGTGCTGCTCCGTGCGGGCTGCACCCGGGGCGACTCTCCTCCAGGGGGGCCGCTGGTGAGGGGGCCATGGGAGGAAGCAGGGCTGGGGCGACGGCATATGTGCCCACAGAGAGGGCTCCGAGTGCTGCCTCTGGCACTTATGCGATAGATTCGCCACCACTGCACTAGAGAGTCACAACAAAGAGCTGGCTGTATTTCTTTGTAGCAGATTAAAAAAAAATATCCTAAATTAAAAACATTTATACTTAGCCCGAGAAATAGATGACTCCTCATTGCTGAAAGAATTTATGTGGGCTGGACAGCCATCTGCTGGGGATCATTTCATTTGGGGCCTAAATGGTTCTTTCCAATTCTGATTCTGTGTAATTCTGTGATATAACATAAGGTCATCTTGCAGAAAAAAATAAATTTTAAACATCCATATACTCAGCCCAGAATTGAGAACAGAACAACATCTATACAGATAAAAGAAATCTTTAAAAAAAACAGATCTTATTCATATAGCTAAGAAATGATGGCCTGATTTGAATAAATTTACCCTTAATTATAGGGCTCTTAAAAGCTCTTGGCAGTTGTTTTAATCTTTCAGCAAAGCAATTTATTTCACTGTTAAGCACCACAGCTTCAGATTTGTGCATGTTCTGGGATTTTAAAGTTTAGACGCCTCTAGTCAGATTGTAGGTTTCAATGAGTCCCTAAAAGAACAGAATCCTGTCAAAACCTATGTATGGCAGGAGATGAAACGTGAAATATTTTTGGAAATTTGATCTTATATTTCATATTTATGCAGTTGTTTATAGGTTTTAAATTTAAAAAAAACCCAGTGAATATAGTAGGTGAAAAAATTGGCCTTTGGGGATAGTATTTTGGAAGAAATAACAAGCTTCCAAACATTTTTTGAGGTTAGCTAAAATGTTTATATTCTAGCTTTTGGAAATGTTTTTTTTCCCCTTTCCTTATAAATTTTTTCTGGCTCAGAAATAGTGTTAGGTTTTCTCACAGGAATTATGTTTTCTAAATCTCTATATATTTTGAATAGAATTCCAGTCCTGGGGGCTGTGTAGGGCATCCCAAATTCTTTATCCTTTTTCCTGTAAGAACTTCATGGTTGATTTGAAGGTAGATTATGAATTTTGTTGTTGTTGTTGTTGAAACAGAAACAGATTGAGTTTTTTTCAATGATGGAGCGATATTAGCTTCTGGAATATGTTGATAATTTAATCTTTTTTTTCCCATTCAGCCATACAGTTCAGTTCTTTGAAACATAAGATAGGGAGTGTCTTTTGGCATTATTTTTAACCCATACATTCCAAATACCCTTGAAATATTTATTTTTGCTAATTTGTTTAATGTTAATTTATTTTGTCTGAATTTTAAAATATCAGAGAATAACAACGAAGCACGGTCCACTTTCATTGTACTGGACATGTCTCTAAACAGAGTCAGGATCAAAGAGATTTTTTTCCTTCTCCTTCTCCTCCTTCTCCTCCTCCTCCTCCCACAGCACTTAGCAATAGCAATAGGACTTAGACCAGCGGTTCTCAACCTTTTGCAGGCCGCAACCCCGACCTGCACCACGCATGCGCAGCGCGACTGCCCGTGTTGCGCATGCGCGGTGCGATGGCCCGCATCGCGCGCGCTATGGCCCGCATCGCGCATGCACGGTGCTACCCCCTGCGCCGGCCGAGGGGAAAAGGGGAAAAAATGGCGGACTGCGGTGTTTGGCGACCCCCGTGAAATGGTCGTTCGACCCCAAATGGGGTCGCGACCCACAGGTTGAGAACCGCTGACTTAGACTTATATGCAGCACCATAGTGCTTTACAGCCCTCTTTAAGTGGTTTATAGAGTCTGCATTTTGCCCCACAAAATCTGGGTGCTCATTTTATTGACCTCAGAAGGATGGAAGCCTGAGTCAACCTTGAGCTAGTCAGTATCAAACTCCTGGCTGTGGACAGAGTTAGCCTGCAATACTGCATTCTAATCACTGCGCTGTCATGATTCTTACAGCAGCTGTAAGAAGTTTACAATATGCAGGACACTGATGCTCCAGTAGGGGTGCTAGAGTATGGGGGGGCTGGCAAAGTAAAACTCATTAATTAATTAATTAACAGCAGTGCTGCTCAGTTTGCTCAGATACTGAGTAGGTGGGGGGTAAGCATTGGTGAGCCCTACCCAGGGGTAAGTTTACCACCTCTTGTGGTCCTTTTGATCCAGATTTAATAATCACTATAACCCACTGACTACTCGACTACATGCAAGAAACCCTAATTTTTCTTTTATGTTAAATTTTATGTAACTTCATAATTATTCTCAAGTGCACCCAATGTACATATATTTGCTTAGTTTCCCCACTCCTGGAACTGCATACAGCATGACTGCATTAATTTCTCCAGATGCTGGAGAAAGCAAGGGATAAAGCCTTCCTCATTGCCAGAATAACATTGTAAGCCCAGCACTTTTCCCTGCTGGAAAAGTGGAAGCTGCTATGGAATATGTGTCAAAAGCTTTTGTTTCCCTGACCAGTTAAAAGGAGATATCTTGCTGTGGCAAAAGAAGCAGCGATTAATATAAATGCTTCCTTTTGTCTTTGCCAGTTCAAGTTCATGGCCTATCTCTGATTTCTTTCAGCTGCTTTTGTATATGCACACACACACACACATACAGCCTTAAACAGAAGCATTTGTGTTATCAAGCACAGACACATTTCTGGGCGCAACCAGAATAGAGATTCCTTTCTAACAAGATAAGAAAAGATGATAAGGTAAGATGAGATGACCTTTCCTTTATTGTCTTTTTTTTTTTTTACTGTGGGCACAATGACACACATCAGAAATGAAATTTAGTTGCCTGCTCTCAAAGTGAAACACATACATGACACACACCCAAACATACTATATACAACATATGTATAGACCCATACCCCTACATATACGTAACAAATAAATATTAAACACTGTCCATCTTGAATATATAACGGAAGGAGGAAGCTTGAGAGTTCACAAGTTTAATGCTGTATGGAATGAAACTATGGCTGAATCTGGATGTTCTGCTACGGATACCACAAAGCCCCCTCCTCCCAGAAGGTAACAAGGAAAACAGGTCGTGAAGAGGGTGTGTAGTGTCCCAGATAATCTTACGGACCCTGCTCAAGCAACGCTTCTGTGCTATGTCCTGGATGGGAGGGAGGGAGCTGCCAATGATCTTTTCGGCCATCCTCACCACTCTCCGCACCGCCTTTCTGTCTGAAGCAGGGATGCTTCCAAACCAGACTGTGATGCTGTGTGACAGGATGCTCTCAATCATCCCCCGGTAGAAAGTGGTCAGGACAGGGGAAGGAAGATGTGCTTTTCTCATGCGATGCAGAAAATGCAGGCGCTGCTGTGCCCGCTTCACCAGTTTCTCACTGTTGAGTGACCAAGCCAGCCTACTGGTTAGCTGCACACCCAGGAATTTGATGCTGGTAACCAACTCCACAGGTGAATCATTTATGCACAGAGATGTGTGGCTGTGCCTGCCTTTTCTGAAATCAACGATGATCTCTTTGGTTTTTCTGGTATTTAAAACTAGGCTGTTTTTCTTACACCCGTTCACCAACCCCTCAACCTCCTGGCGGTAAGCTTCCACCTTGTCATGATGTTTCAATGCCATCTTATGTAAAAGGGCACCCATGGTGTGTGTGTGTGGGGGTGTTTACCACTCCCTTTTACATGCACGCATACCTTGCTGATACTTCTATAGGTAGGACCATAGCTGAGCCCAAAATTTCTCTTGCTACGCAACACAGTTGTGCAGTGAATTTTGCCTCATTTTACGACCTTTGTTTGAGTGAATCATTGCAGTAGTTAAATTAGTAACTTGGTTGTTAAGTGAATCTGGGTTTCCCATTGACTTTGCTTGTCAGAAGGTCGCAAAAGGGGATCACGTTGACCCTATTGGGAGACTGAACTGTCGTAAATATGAGTCAGTCGCCACGCGTCCGAATTATGACCACGTAACCATGGGGAGGCTGCAACAGTTGTAAGTGTGAAAAACAGTCATAAGTCACTTTTTCAGTGCTGTTGTAACTTTGAACAGTCACTAAATGAACTGTTGTGAGTCAAGGGTTACCTGTATATATTCTGTGTTCTGTCCATTTAAGACAGTGTTTCTCAACCTTGACAATTGTAAGGCATGTGGACTTCAACTCCCAGAATTCCACAGCCAGCAATGCTGGCTGTGGAGTTCTGGGAGTTGATGTCCACATGCCTTAAAATTGTCAAGGTTGAGAAACACTGATTTAAGAGGCAACTATCGAGACTTCAGTGCAGGCTTTTTCAACATAGCAACGCTTCCTATCCAGATTTTATGCATGCATCCCAAATTTCAGCTTTATATTCACTGTGACTACGTCGAAACCTGCCTCGTCCACTTGCTACCCTCTTCATAACGAGGCTTGCCATTCCAGGATAGCAGTTTGGGATAAGATTGGTCTTTTTGAGGAAAAGATGGAAAATACTGACCTGGTCACTTTTGTCTTTCAGCAATTTAGCAATAGCACTTATATACCGTGTCACAGTGCTTTACAGCCCTTTCTTAAGGGGTTTACAGAGTCAGCATCTTGCCCCCAACAATCTGGGTCCTCATTTTAGCGACCTCGGAAGGATGGAAGGCTGAGTCAACCTTGAGCCGGTCAGGATCAAACCCCTGGCAGTGAGCAGTGTGTTAGCCTGCATTCTAACCACTGTGCCACCAACAGCTGTTCTTGGCTTGCTTCTCCCAGAGTTAAGCAGAGTCAAGACTTTGTTAATATTTGAATGAGGAGTAAATGTCTGAGTTATAACTAAACAAAATGAAAAGAAGGACGAGGGGGGACATGATAGCAGTGTTCCAATATCTCAGGGGCTGCCACAAAGAAGAGGGAGTCAAGCTATTCTCCAAAGCGCCTGAGGACAGGACAAGAAGCAACGGGTGGAAACTAATCAAGGAGAGAAGCAACCTACCGGTAGAACTAAGGAGAAACTTCCTGACAGAACAATTAACCAGTGGAACAACCTGCCTCCAGAAGTGGTGAATGCTCCAACACTGGAAATTTTTAAGAAGAAACTGGATAGCCATTTGTCTGAAATGGTATAGGGTTTCCTGCCTGAGCAGGGGGTTGGACTTGATGACCTCCAAGGTCCCTTCCAACTTTATTATTATTATTATTAAAAGGGAAAGTCAGAACATCCTCAGAAAAGATAGTACCAAGCCATTTCCATAGATTGTTGCCAATAATATGAATGGATCTGTCCAGTCAAGCTCATATCAAACTCCATTTTTAAATTGCATATTTTAAAAATGCATACCTTAAGGAAAATTTATAATCCTATTTTGGGGATTTTCAATTAAATTAGTGCTCCTGGAATATGCATATACAAGAAACAATGGTTGGTTCACAGATTAAAGCTTTAGATCTCTGTTTCTTGCACAAAGGCAGAAAAAAAGAGATTAAGTAAACACCCAAGCTGTGTTTTGTATTCCATCAGAACATCTTTAAAGTGACATCATGTGTAATACTGACTTTTCCTGTGTTATTGAGACAATTACTTTAAAGTACTGTAGCATTTTCTGTCTTTTGCTAATGGGAACTAGCATGGTTATCTTTCTGATAGGCATTTGCCATCTCTCTCTCTTTTAAAATCCTTCTATTCAATGTACTTAGGAATAACTCAGTTCATTTAATTCTGCCATAAAACTCTTAATAATTTTAGACTACATCTGCCCCTTAAAAGGCAGTTGGAATATGCCTCTGTTTTCTCTGTTTGCCAACAATGGCCATGAAGACTCTGCCCGAAGTGTATTTTCTTGAATGTTATTTGTGATTGTTGAAAGTATGATATTAAATTAGTAATCCATTTAGTGGCAGGCTGGTTTGTATGTTTGGTTTTCCAGAATTGTTGCAATTGTATTATTTTGGTATGGAATTCAAGATAAGAAAATAAAATATTGGCTGGTGTTTTAAGGGCCTGCAGGAAAAAAATGAGATGCAGATGGCCATCTGCCCAACCTGCCCGGGGTCTCAGAATTGTGGACGCTTGTTGTTACATTACGGATGCTAACATCTTGAGGGCTGTTGTCACGTAACATAAGTGTGAGTCAGAGAGTCCACTTTGTGCTTAATGGTAGACTTACATCTCTGTCTTTACAGAGAGAGAGAGAGAGAGATTGAGAGAGAGATTGAGAGATTGAGATTAAGTGAACAAGGCTACAGTTATACAGAAATTAGAAGAAAAATGGGTGGAAACTTAACCAAAGGTGGCATTTCTACTCTACACTTTTCCCAAAAGGTTTCCACAATTTTGGCCGCTACACAGACCAGTGTTCCCAAACTTGAATAAATTACCTAAAGTTGGGTAAAGGTGGTTTTTCTTCGAGTTACAACACACAAACTCATTACCCAAACACAATAGGGAATTGACTTAAATTGACTTAAACCTACATTGAGTAAAAGGGACTTTCTGATAAGTGTTTTTTTGATAAAGAAGGAAAATGTTTGGGAAGTACTGACTTAGAGGAATGGGGTGGAAGTGGAAGAAACAGAGCCTTGGGAATCAGCCTTTCTCAACTTCAGCAAATGTGTGGACTTCAGTTTCCAGAATTGTCACATCTGCCACATACTTCCCTTCGACCGGTGAGAACGCACAGGGTCGGCCTCCTCCAGGTCCCGTCAGCGAAACAATGTCGTCTGGCGGGTCCTAGGGGGAGGGCCTTCTCCGTTGTGGCGCCCACCCTCTGGAACCAACTGCCCCCTGAAGTCCGCGCTTCCCCCACTCTCCCGGCCTTCCGAAGGAATCTTAAAACTTACCTTTGTTGGCAGGCCTGGGGTTGACAGTGGACTGTTGAGTGAATGATGAATGTGTCTGGGGGTTTTATTCTTAATTGTTTTTTAGATTTGGATTTAGTTTTTTGTTAAATTGTTTTATTTATGTTGTAAGCCGCTCCGAGTCTTCGGAGAGGAGCGGCATATAAATTTAATTAAAATAAATAAATAAATAAATAATCCCTCAGCCCGCATCTTAAAGTTGTTGAGGTTGAGAAACACTACTTGGGATTGTCAAGGATCTGAAACATGGGCACATATATCTTATTGCTTCAAGTATTATTCTGTGTTGTGTTCCAAGTGGGTGTGCATACAGGTACTCCTTGACTTACAACCACAACTGAGCCCAAAATTTCTGTTGCTAAGTGAAATGGTGGCTAAGTGAATTTCGCCCCCTTTTACAACCTTCCTGGCCGCAGTTGTTAAGTGAATCACGGCAGCTGTTAAGTTAGTAACCCAGTGGTTAAGTGAATCTGGCTTCCCCAGTGACTTTGATTGTTTGAAGTTTGCAAAATCACATGATCCCAGGACACTGCAACCGTCATCAGTATGAGTCGGTTGCCAAGCTGAGGAATTCTGGGAGTTGAAGTCCACAAGTCATAAAAGGGCTAAGTTTGAAGACCCCTGCAATAAATGAACAGAGATCCCTTGGAGCTGCTGACCTTCTGGAGAACTGTTATAAGATGAGGCCTACTTGCATGTTCGTCTGTTCACAACTATACTTTCAACTGTTTAGTTCAGAATCCACGCCTTGTGCCTTGTATTTGTGTGAAGGTCTGAAGTAGATACGCATGAAAGATGAGAGTTATATGAGCGATTCAGAGGAGGCTATAAAGCAGGGGTCTTCAAACTTGGCCCTTTTATTACTTGTGGACTTCAACTCCCAGAATTCCTCAACCAGGCACGTGTGCCTGGCTGAGGAATTCTGGGAGTTGAAGTCCACAAGTCATAAAAGGGCTAAGTTTGAAGACCCCTGCAATAAATGAACAGAGATCCCTTGGAGCTGCTGATCTTCTGGAGAACTGTTATAAGATGAGGCCTACTTGCATGTTCGTCTCTTCACAACTATACTTTCAGCTGTTTAGTTCAGAATCCACGCCTTGTGCCTTGTATTTGTGTGAAGGTCTGAAGTAGATATGCATGAAAGATGAGAGTTATATGAGCGATTCAGAGGAGGCTATAAAGCAGGGGTCTTCAAACGTGGCCCTTTTATGACTTGTGGACTTCAACTCCTGGCTGAGGAATTCTGGGAGTTGAAGTCCACAAGTCATAAAAGGGCCATGTTTGAAGATCCCTGGTATAGAGTGTGAAGGACTTGTGGAAAATTTCAGGTCAGGTGGCATTTGGGGAAAAAGCAGAAATGAGATAGCCAACAAGATATAACAAAAGCTTCTCAAAACAAAAGAGCCACTCCCAACTTGGCACATTTCTTCGTTTCCTCCTCCAGTTCATATGGGAACTAGCTCTTGTTTTGAGAAGCCTCAATTGAGATAGACTGCCCAAACCTTGTTGGAAATGATAAAGGTTTATGGGAAAGGTCAGGGTTTGGAATCCTCACCTAGCACTAGTGTTTGATGTGGGCGTCCCACTTCACTTCTTCTGAACCTCAGGTCTAATCTGTGAACTAGATTCTGACTTGGTATGTGTGGATATGTGTAGATGGACCATTTAATTTGGAAAATAAGCAGTACAAGTTGCCAAGCCCATGTTTCACTGTTATCAGTCTGGAGTGCCTGATTCAATAACACTGGAGGAAGACATAAAATTCCTCCTTACAATCTTCCAGGTGACAGTCCTTGCCAATTCAGCTCCAATTGTGGGTGCGTAATAACCCTGGAGCAATGATGGAGCAATTATAATTGCTTTTTTGTGAGTTGAGGATCCAGTTTGGGATTACCATTGTCAAGGAGCCTGTATAAAACACCAGTATCTCTTTCTCTACCTCTCTCTCTCCCTCTCCTTCCCTCTCTCCCTCTCCTTCTCTCTCTCCCTCCCTCTCTCCCTCTCTCTCTCTCTCTCTCCCCCTCTCCTCTCCCCCTCTCCCTCTCTCTCTCTCCCTCTCCCCTTCTTCCCTCCCTCCCTGTGTGTGTGTGTGTGTGTGTGAATAGCATTATTTGAGACTGGGAAAAGGAATCCTTGGCTCAAACAGCATAAGATTTTACCACTCTAGAGCAAGCAAGGTGTGATGGCACTCACTAACTTTTCAGTTAATATTTGTGCCCCATACTTGAGAAACTTGGTGTAGAATTCTTCTGGGAAAGCTACTATTTTTCCTTAGTAATGCTCCATCTGGGAGTGCAAAGACATTGGAAAATAACTGCAGGTAGTCATCGACTTACAAGAGTTCATTTAGCAACTGTTCAAAGTTACAGCTGCACTGAAAAAAAAGTAACTTACGACCATTTTTCACACTTACGACCGTTTCAGCATCCCCATGGTCATGTGATCAAAATTCAGACACTTGGCAACCGATTCATATTTATGACGGTTGCAATGTCCTGATCCACCTTTCGCAACCTTCTGACAAGCAAAGTCAATGGGGAAGCCAGATTCACTTAACAGGTGTGTTACTAACTTAACATCTGCAGTGATTTGCTTAACAAGAAAAGTGTGGCAAGAAAAGTTATAAAAATGGGGCAAAACTAATTTCACAAATGTTTCACTTAGCGACCGAAACCTTGGGCTCAATTCCGGTTGTAAGTCGAGGACTACCTGCATGTTGGAGAAAAAAGCTGAAGGCAAAAAAAACCCCACCAATTTTTCTGACCGGTCCTTGTTTCATTTCACACACACACACACACACACACACACACACACATTCCCAAGTGTTCTACTAACACCCCGCCCCCCCCCGGCCACCATGATTTTTTTTCCCACTTGAAGGACGAAAAAGAGAGAGAGAAAGAAAATAATGCTGGAAATCAGAAAGCAGAAAAAGAGGTGCCATGAAAGAAGCAGAAGACCGTCTCAAGAAGAGATTTTAACCTAAACAAGTGCAAAGTTATGCACATCGGGGCAAAGAACCCCAATTATACTTACCAACTGATGGGGACCAAACTTTCTGAGACAAACCAAGAAAGGGATCTTGGGGTTTTGGTGGACAGCTCGATGAAGATGTCAACCCAATGCGCAGCAGCAGTTTAAAAAAAGCAAATTCCATGCTTGGCATGATTAGGAAGGGAATCGAAAATAAGTCAGCAAGTGTTGTATTGCCTCTGTACAAATCGATGGTGAGACCACACTTGGAGTACTGTGTACAGTTCTGGTCACCGCACCTCAAGAAGGATATAATGGAACTGGAAAAGGTGCAAAAAAGGGCAACAAGAATGATCAAGGAAATGGAGCGCCTCCCTTATGAAACCAGATTGCAACGCCTTGGTCTCTTCAGCCTTGAAAGACGGCGTTTAAGGGGTGACTTGATCGAAGTGTATAAAATCATGCATGGGATAGAAAAGGTGGATAGAGAAAAATTCTTTTCTCTATCACACAATACCAGGACAAGGGGGCACTCCCTAAAGCTCATAGCTAAGAAAGTGAGGACCAATAAAGGGAAATATTTCTTCACCCAGAGGGTCGTTGATTTATGGAATTCACTTCCAGAAGGGGTCGTGACAGCTGTCAGCCTTGACAGCTTAAAGGCAGGGTTAGACAGATTCATGGATGCCAAGTGTATCGGTAGTTATTAAAACGGATGTCCATGTGCCGCCTCTATGTTGGTTGAGGCAGGCAGGATTCCCTTGAGTCTTCGGAGAGGAGCGGCATACAAATCCGAATAAATAAAATAAATTTGTTTGGGGGTCAAGGGAAAGGGAGGGTTTTGCCTTCTCCTTCTGCTCAAGATCCCCATGTACAATTGGTGGGCCACTGTGTGACACAGAATGCTGGACTCGATGGGCTTTGGCCTGATTCAGCATGGCTCTTCTTATGTTCTTAATCAAAAAAATACTGGACTGTGCAGAAATGGATAGGCTCACATTGAAGATTAAAGAAAAGGAAGACACAGAATACTTTCAAATATGGGATGTATTTTATCAATGGCTGGAAAAACAGGGTAGAGATTCGGAATTTAATGTGTATTATTAAGTAAAACAAATGGACCCAGACAACTCGGTTGTTTACCAACCACTTGTGAATTGTAAATGTAGAAAACTAATACAATATTATAAAAAAAGAAAGAAAGAAGCAGAGGACCTGAAGAGGAGGAGGTGATGCACCACCTACTTTAGGCTTGCTCTTCCCAACCAATTTTTTCCCAAGGGAAAGTAGCTGTTACCAGAAAAATAAAAGCCCAACCACAGCCTCAGAATTTAAGGTGTGGATGAGCTCATCCAGCTTTCTTCACCAAGCCCATAATTTGCATATGAACAAAGCATGCAGTGGAAGACAGATGTGGCTGTTCCCAATGAATCTCACTTGGCAGTCTGTTACCCTTCATTAAAAAAAAAAAAGAATCTATATATTGTTACACATAATGCAATTAGTTCCCCCCCCATTCTTCAAACCATGTTTTCTTAACTCGAAAGCGCTTTTTGTAGCATGTTCTATCCACCCATTCAGAGCCCAACGGTGTCTATTAAAATGTAGCCATCTCTGTTAATATTTTTATTATTATTATTATTATTATTATTATTATTATTATTATTATTATTATTATTATTATCATCATCATCATCATCATCATCAGGGCTTTTTTGTCATAGAATGCCCAGAACGGAGTTCCGGCACCTTTTTTGGATGGAACCTTGTAGGGTAGTCAAGGTGGGTTGTATGACATGTGTGAGTTGCGGCACCGTTTTTTTTTTTTACAAAAAACCCCACTATTATTATTATTATTATTATTATTATTATTATTATTATTATTGATCATCGCACAGTCAGCCAGATGTTCAGACTGGATTTGGCATTTTGTCTAGCTATCGAGTCCTTGCCAAGGACCTGGGATAGGCAGATGTGGATGTTTGATGGTATTGCAGATATCGTCGCAGGATGGAAGCAGTTCCTAGTAAGGCTGCCTTTTGCAATTGACTAATGGCGAATTTGTCAATGCCAATGGTGTTCAAGTGGTGCTCCAGTTGTTTTGGGATTGCACCCAAGGCGCCTATGACTATTGGTACTACCCTTGCTTGCTTTTGCCACAGTCTTTCTATTTCTATTTGTAGGTCTTTGTATTTTGTTATCTTCTCCAGTTCTTTCTCGTCTATTCTGCTGTCTCCAGGCACTGCCACGTCCAGTTTCCAGACTTCTTTGTGTTTCTTATCGACAGTTGTTAAGTCTGGGGTGTTATGTTGCAGGTGCTTGTATTCTTCTTCTTCTTCTTCTTCTTCTTCTTCTTCTTCTTCTTCTTCTTCTTCTTCTTCTTCTTCTTCTTCTTCTTCTTCTTCTTCTTCTTCTTCTTCTTCCTCTTCCTCTTCCTCTTCCTCTTCTTCTTCCTCCTCCTCCTCTTCTTCTTCTTCTTCTTCTTCTTCTTCTTCTTCTTCTTCTTCTTCTTCTTCTTCTTCTTCTTCTTCTTCTTCTTCTTCTTCTTCTTCTTCTTATGATTATGATGATTATGATTATGATTATGATTTTGAATGTGAACTAAATATCTTTCCATTCTGTTTCAATGCCCAGGTTTTTTTTCCCCTCCTGCTCATTGGAAGGACAGGCAGTCCTCGATTTATGGCCACAATTGAGCCCAGAATTTAGGTTGCGAAGTGAAAAATTTGTTAAGTGAGTTTTGCCCCACTTTACAACTTTTCCTGCCACATTTGTTCAGCGAATCACTGCAGTGGCTAAATTAGGAACACGGTTGTTAAGGGAATCCGGCTTCCCCATTGACTTTGTTTGTCAGAAGGTTGCAAAAGGAGATCATTTCAGTCCCCCCCCCCCGGGACGCTGCAACCGTCATAAATACGAACCAGTTGTCAAGCATCTGAATGTAAATCACGTGACCATGGGGATGCTGCATTGGTCATAAGTGTGAAAAACGGTTAGAGGTCACTTTTTCCAGTGCCGTTGTAACTTCGAATAGTTGCTAAGTGAACTGTTGTAAGTCGAGGATTACCTGTAGATAGAGTCCAAATAAATAACTGCAGTTACTTATTAAACTATTATGTGTTGTTAACTGCAGAGCTTAAAATATACATCAGGAAAAATATTTTATATGATGTTACGTAACCGTACACGAGTGATGGCGAACCTTTTAGAGACCGAGTGACCAAAAACTGGCCCCGCCCCTGCTCCACCCCCTGCCCTGCCCCCACTCTGCCCCCCATCCCTTGCCCCGCCTGCCCGCAGGGCCACTCACTGCCTCAAGGGCAGCGCTATGGTGGTCACACCCTCTGTCCGTGCCCTGCAGCATCAACTGTGCACAATGGGGTGTGAGGGCAGAGTCTTGTCTTTGGCTGCGCTGCTCCGCATGGGCCACGATCGGGCGACTCTCCTTCAGGGGGGCTGCTGGAGAGGAGGGGGTCGCCGGGGGAGGCGAGACTGGGGCAACAGCATGTGTGCCCACAGAGAGGGCTCCGAGTACCTCCTCTAGCACCCGTGCCATAAGTTCGCCACCACTGCCCTAGACCAGCGGTTCTCAACCTATAGGTCGCGACCCCATTTGGGGTCGAACGACCGTTTCGCGGGGGTCGCCGGACACCGCGGTCTGCCATTTTGTTTTTGTTTTTTGTCGTGTGCACGCCGGCATGCGCGGTTCGGGCCGTCGCACGCCACGCCACGCATGCACGGATCGGCCCGTCGCGGTCCGCCATTTTTTAAATTTTTTAAAATTTTTTCCCCTCGCGCGCGCACCGCGCATGCGCAGTTCGGGCCATCGCGCGCGCGCCGCGCATGCGCGGATCAGCTCGTTGCGCGCACGCAGGTCAGGGTCGCGCTGCGCATGGGCGGCGCAAGTGGGGTCTCAACCTGAAAAAGGTTGAGAACCACTGCCCTAGACTTTCAGATATGCCACACAAGGGGCTTCCCTTCTCATTGCAGCATCAGCACGGAGCCTGGCCTTTCAGAGAAGCCCAACGCTTGTACAAATTTATTAGATATAAATTGGCCAGGTTTACAGGGGTAGGCAACCTTGGCTCTTTTATGACTGGTGAACTTCAACTCCCAGAATTCCTGAGCCAGTATGGCTCAGCTTGGAAACATCTCCCTTTCCCCTCAGCATGGCTGGCTCAGGAATTCTGGGAGTTGAAGTCCACGAGTCATAAAGTGGCCTAGGCCTAGGCCAGAGATAGGCAATCTTGGCTCTTTTATGACTCGTGGACTTCAACTCCCAGAATTCCTGAGCCAGTCATGCTGAGGGGAAAGGGAGAGGTTTCCAAGCTGAGCCCTGCTGGCTCAGGAATTCTGGGAGTTGAAGTCCACGAGTCATAAAAGAGCCAAGGTTGCCTACCCCTGGCCTAGGCTGCTTTATCACTGGTGAACTTCAACTCCCAGAATTCCTGAGCCAGCCATGCTGAGGGGAAAGGGAGAGGTTTCCAAGCTGAGCCCTGCTGGCTCAGGAATTCTGGGAGCTGAAGTCCACGAGTCATAAAAGAGCCATGGTTGCCTGCCTACCCCCTGGGCCAGGAGCATCTCTGTCAAAGGACGAGAGAAGCCCTATTCTTGAATGTCTGCTTCAGTGCTGCCTTCTCCAGCCTGGTGTTGATCTGAATGACCAACACAAACTGGAGTACAGGTAGTCCTCAATTTATGACTACAATGGAACCCAACATTTCTGTTGTTAAGTGAGACATTTGTTAAGTGAATTTTGCCCTGTTTTATCACCTTTCTTGCCACAGTTGTTAAGCAGATCACTGCAGTTGATAAGTTAGTTGTTAAGTGAATCTGGCTTCCCCATTGGCTTTGCTGATCAGATGGTCACAAAAGGGGACACTGCAACCGTCATAAATATGCCAAGTGTCTGAATTTTGATCATGTGACCATGGGGATGCTGCAAAAGCCATAACTTTGAAAAACGGTCATAAGTCTTTTTTTTCCGGTGCCATTGTAACTTTGAACGTTCACTAAACGTAATGTTGTAAGCTGAGAACTACCTGTACATGGATCCTGAATTGCAATGATATAACATGGAATATAAACTAGCATTTAAATTTCACGTTGCTGATTTTTTAAAATCATATGCAGGAAACGGAAGCATCTTACATACATGCTCATTAAACTAAAATTGTAGTTTGGTGAAATTGGTTATTGAATTTGAGTGATCTTGATAACAATAGTGTAATACTTGGTCAAAGTGTCAAAAAGCTACAGGCACCAGGGTTTGCATATGACATATACAGACTTTTCATCTGACTACTTAAAGCAGTAACGAAACCACAGAATAATGCAATCTGTAGCAGGTGAAAAATACTGCAATCAATACTGTAAGACTGAATTAATATTCTGAGACTAAAACCTACTTGAACATAGCAGGGCCTACTGCTGAGAAGGCAAGTGTGAGTTTCTGCTGTAAATTGTCACTTAAAGAATTGTCTTTCTCTACTAAATTATAATTCTGTTGCTATTTCTTCATAAACAGCTGGAAAGAATAATCATTCACTGATGCTACCCACGGATTGTATGCAAAATTCTGATGTTTAGAAGAAGCCTGAGTGGAGGAACATAAGATTACATTTGACAGCGGTAAGGAATATTTCAACTTTATTTGGACTTAACACAAATCCTGTTTTTTTAAATAAACCAGAATTGGTTTGGCAAGTTAAAAAAAAAACCCAGTTATAATTCATACAACAAGTCTTGGGTTTCCTTCCATTTCTTTTAAAAGTTCTAACCCTACAGGTGGAACACAAAAACAATCCAAGCCATGGTTTTTGAATTAAAAAATAACAGCAAACCTTTTAGATAAACCAAGGTAGCTTAAAAGAGTGATTTGTCCCTCCTCAAAATAGGACTCGTCTCTTGCTATGGGTCACGCGTTGCAATAATCTAAAACAATTCAGGCACTCCACAAGCAATTGTATCAACAGACCTACATCAACCTACAACGAGCTTATGGACCCCTCAGAATTCAAATCAATCACACAGCCAACCAACTACGACTCTGACCCTCAACCAACCCATGCAACCCCCCTAATCAGCATTTCACTTCCCAATGACCCTCACCTGATGTGACCTTCCCATCCCAAAACCCATTCCAAGACCCTCACTTGATATTACCCACACCTGACCCATCACAAGACCCATCACACGACCCTCACTTGACATTCCCCACACCTGACCCATCACAAGACCCTCACTTGACATTACCCACATCTGACCCATCACAAGACCCTCACTTGGAACGACCCACACCTGACCCATCACAAGACCCTCACTTGGTGCGACCCACACCTGACCCATCACATGACCACCGACCACACAAAGCCCTTATAAGCAAAAAAACACCAACACTGACATCCCCCAAGTTCTGCTGAAGATGTTACCTAGCCTGGTAAGGAAACGTTCGGAAACCAACTCACAAGATTGGAGAATGAACCTCCACCCTCATCCTACACCTGAGCTACAGATATTCGCCACTATCGCTAAACAACATTCAGTTGGGGGGGGGAAATAAAGTCAAGATGGAAACTGAAACCATGTGATTGAAGCCCCACCCCCCCCTTTTTACATGCAGAAAAAGGGAGCAGGACTTTAATTGCATGGTTGTCAGTGCCTCCTTGATTCTTTTAAACCTCCCTACTTGTAGATGTTCCTGCAGAAATAGTCAAATAATGATGATAGTTACAGTAGTGGCCAAAATTGTGGAAACCTTTTGGGAAAAGTATACAGTAGAAATGCCACCTTTGGTTAAGTTTCCACCCATTTTTCTTCTAATTTCTTTATAACTGTAGCCTTGTTCACTTAATAATAATATTTTACATCGCTTTCTGGGCAACCAATCAACTCTTTGCACCATTACCTTAATTTTATTACGTTTTACAAGCTCACTAAAGGAAAGAACACAAAAAAAACCAACCAGCTTGATAGCAATCACATAACACACTGACGAACGTCCTCCTCTCAGCTTCAATACAGGACATCAATAACTGAATCCTACTGTGATCTGATTGGCTCATTGCCAAAACAAGGTGACCCCTGATTGGCTCATCGGCTAGAATCAGATGAAGGAAAGCTCCCTGATATCAACCTAAGCAAGTTGTGCTTCCTTCTTCTGGTTATTTGACTATAACTTTTCATAGAATGCAGTACAGATAATTGGACAAACTATGTTGCATTAGATTCTTGATTAAATTATCTTTCCATTGATATCTAATTTTATGGTACTACTCCAAAAAACAAGTGATGTTATTAGCCATCAAACCTCAAAAATACACTTTTCCCAAAAGGTTTCCACAGTTTTGGCCACTCCTGTACATTGTTATTTATTTACTTTTTCCAAATATGTGACTTTAAGTTTGGGTATCAGTTGGCATTCAGGAAGAAAGAATCTAGTTTATCACTTTGCTCAAGCTTTTAGAAGCTGTGTGTGTAGGGCTGTCAACAGGAAAGGGAACTGTTCTCCCACACATCGTCCATTCAGGTGGAGGTCTTAACTAGAGCTGTACTGAACTTTCTTCCTTTAAAAGTAGTACAAATTTGCATCCACCATAGGTAACCATTTTTACATTCATTAGTAAACCAGCAATTCAGATAAAAGCAAGCCTTACGTACTACGTCTATGCCCGCATCTTGTATAATGTTTGCTGTAGGTGGGAGAAAAGTCTTTACAGGCGTGTGAACCCAGTATTCAAGTTGTGTTGGCTTTTGTACATTTTTTTTCACCGTGCAAATTCCCAGCAACCTCGTTTCACTTTTAGTCCCCGCAATCAGCTAATAAATTTGTTGTATTTAGTCTGGATCCTTCTGCACACGCTTTACTCCCCATAGTTGCTTGATGTTTAGGTAGATAGAAATTGTTTACAAACTCTTTGATTAGCTGTATATCAAACAACACCGGGATCACTTCTACGTAGTGTTTTGCCCCAGAGTGACAGTTGTTTGTTTGTTTGTTTGTTTGTTATCTTGCCTTTACAAAAAAAAAAAAAAAACTAAGATGGTGAACATACCTAACACTGCAATAGTGGGGAATATCTGTAGCTCGGGTGTAGGATGAGGGTGAAGGTTCATACTCTGAGCTTGTCCAACCCACAAGCTAGAGAATGAACCTTCACCCTCATACCTAACACTCCTTCCTCCTTCTATTTTTCTCACAACAACAATGCTTAAGGCAGGATTAGGACTCACAGTCTCCTGGTTCTTAGGCCAGCGTCTTAACCACTAGATTAAACTGTCTCTCTGGAGCTTATTAACTCTGGACCTAGCTAATTTTGTACCATGATTTGCTTTCAGGAGTCGAATAGATGATTCTGCTTCAGTTTATTTGAAACCACAGTACACTTGGTATTTTATTTTGAGTTACTTCAGTGCAGGCCTGTTTTCTCATAGGTGGGAGCTCTGGCCGAGCCTGGCTCAACCCCTTCTCTTGGTTTTAAGAACAGAACAGAGTTGGAAGGGATCTTGGAGGTCTTCTAGTCCAACCCATTGCTCAGGCAGAAAACCCTATACCATTTCAGACAAATGGCTGTCCAGTCTCTTCTTCAAACTTCCACTGTTGGAGCACCCACAGCTTCTGGAGGCAGGTTGTTCCCCTGATTAATTGTTCTGCCAGGAAATTTCTCCTTAGTTCTAGGTTGCTTCTCTCTTGGATTAGTTTCCATCCATTCTTTCTTGTCCTGCCTTCAGGTGCTTTGGAGACTAGGCTCAAGCCAGCCTTTGCTCTTCTTCCTCCCCACCACCCAAGGTCCACCATTTTATTCTTAGAACCTGTTTCTTCCTTAGAACAGTATTGGTTAAGGCAGTGGTTCTCCACCTTTTCTTTACCATGGACCCACTTTAAATACCTTTTGTGGCCATGGATCATGGTCATGGAGCCCCAAAACTTAACTCAAGATTTAAATCATCACATTCTCCAGCATGGTGGATGTAGAATCCACTGATTGGGTTATTTCAGCCTTCCTGCTCAGAGAGACTAAGTCAGAGCTTTGGTCACGCCTCCCTCTGGGCCTGGCTCCCCAGTTTTGTCTTAGTCTCGGCTCAGCAGGACGCAAAAATATTGACTCCCTAGCTAGACTAATTCATTCAGGTACTAATTTAGCTTTTACTTTAAATTTGATTAGATTCTTTCCAGCAACAATTCAAACGCTGTCTAAATTTGGCTTATTTGTCCTTTACTGAGGAGTTGAGCTTCCTGCTCTGGGAGGCCCCCCTTTTTTCCTGCAGTTGGCTGCAGGCCCCTGGGGTGAGTTTTCACACCACCCGGGTGAAATCGCGGGACCACAATTGCGACGATTGACTGATCAGCAGGACTCAAACGGCTGCCGTTTCTGGTGCTCCTAACGGTCGGGACAAATTGTCGAGGCTTCCAGCAGCCGTTTTCCTTTTGGACCAGCAGCAGAAGCTGCTTCTTCTAAACGCAAGTGCTTCTGATAAAGGGGGAAGCGGTTTTACCGACTGGGCCCAGGATTTCCTCTGTTTTTACTTCTCATTCCTCTGTTTGCCTCATTTTCGGAGGTACGAGGAGGCGCGACCGCCATTTTAACCGCGTGGTCACCCAGCGGCCGCCATTTTGCGAGGCCTACAGGGCGGCCGCCATGTTGTAGCCTCATCATTCTTTGAGGCCTTTCGGCCTGGCCTTTCTTGCTTATTGCCTTGGCCTGCGTTGGCAGGTCCGAACGGGGGGGGAGTAATTTGTTGATATCAATAACAAAAAGAGAGAGAGAGAGAAAAATATATAATAATAATAATTTCAATTGAAAACAACAATCATGTATATTTACATATTTTCCATCTGTTGAGGGTCTCCCTCATTTTTTGGGGCTTTATATTGTAACCCAGTGTTTCTCAACCTTGACAATTTTAAGGCATGTGGACTTCAACTCCCAGAATTCCACAGCCAGCATTGCTGTGGAAACAACTGGATTGGCCAAGACCATGGGTAGGCAACCTTGGCTCTTTTATGACTCATGGACTTCAACTTCCAGAATTCCTGAGCCAGCATAGCTGGCTCAGAAATTCTGGGAGATGAAGTCCATGAGTCATAAAAGAGCCAAGGTTGCCTACCCCTGGCCAAGACTATTAGCCTTTCCCTTTGCCTCAACTGAGCAGTGACTTTTTCAACTGTTTTCCAGTTTCTAGCCTCATAATGCTATCCAGCTATCCTTGAGGTGGCAGATTTTTACCAGCATAAGATTTGCTGCTATTATTGTCAGTCTTTACCAGAGGGATGGTGTCAGCAAATGGTTCTACCTTTACTTATAATGTACACTGAACATGAAGGGTCGGCCTCCTCCGGGTCCCGGCAGCGAAACAATGCCGTCTGGCGGGTCCTAGGGGGAGGGCCTTCTCTGTTGTGGCGCCCACCCTCTGGAACCAACTGCCCCCTGAAGTCCGCGTTTCCCCCACTCTCCCGGCCTTCCGGAAGAATCTAAAAACTTATCTATGCCGGCAGGCCTGGGGTTGACTGTGATTGCGTGTGAATTATGAATGTGTTCGGGGTTTTTTAAAAATGTTTTGTAGATTGCTTTTTGATTTTAAACTCTGTGATGTTCTTTTGTTTATGTTGTTAGCCGCTCCGAGTCCTTTGGAGAGGAGCGGCATAAAAATGTAATTTAAACAAACAAACAAACAAACAAACAAACAAATAAATAAATAAATAAATAAATGTGGATTGTTAGATTCCATCATATTTATTTCCTTCCCCATTCATCAGCCA
This sequence comes from Bothrops alternatus, assembly GCA_034064705.1. Classification (NCBI taxonomy): domain Eukaryota; kingdom Metazoa; phylum Chordata; class Lepidosauria; order Squamata; family Viperidae; genus Bothrops; species Bothrops alternatus. Next base: position 1,326,438 of record JARGCV010000085.1, read on the forward strand.
GTGTGGAAACAGCTGGATTGGCAAGGTCTTACTCTGACTATTCTGCTACTTGTTGATACTAACTGATAGTCAGGTTCCTTTTGGGTATGGATTTGGGAGTATCCCAGAACCCCCATCAAGCAGGAGCATGAAGAAAAGCTGACAGATTAGAGGAGGGTTTCTGCCATGAAGCAGCAGAGAGTTCTTTCACCTGTTTCACTGCTGGTGATGAATTGCTGGTGATTCGAGTTTCTTTTTTTTTTTTAAATTATTTTATTAAAACCATCAACATTAAACATAAGATCATATTAAAAAGCAATCATCATATAACCTGCAATACAACTCTAAGGATCAGTCTTTGTAAACGTCCGGTTTAGTAAACATTCCTCACTCCTCACGTCAAGCCTCAACTATACGCCTGATGCATTTTATTTGATTGGTGTTTCTCTTATATATGGTCTATCTACTGTTTCTAGTCTATCACCTATTGTTCATTCGAGCTTTAGAAGTAAATTCATCTCATTAGTAGTGCAATCTTTTATGATCCCTAACAAAAGATCCTGAGGTAGAAATTCAGTATCCTGAGGTAAAAATTCAGTACGCCTTTCCAATATTAAAGCAATCAACATTATATCTGGGTCATATTAATAAGCTGTCCTCATAAGACCTGAAAAAACAGCTCTTGTACCACAGATCAACGTGATGGGTATAAGGAGAACACTTGGGTTGAAATAATTAAGCTCTTCTGATTTCTAAAGCAGATTGCTCCCAAAAGACAAGAGCCCAAGGACTGGCAGGAAGGGACAGTCCTGTAGCAGTCTAATAAGTGATAGATGCCAAGCTGATCCCATCTTTTAAGGCAGGGGTCCCCAACTCTTGTCCGTGGACCAGTACCAGGCCACGGCATGCCAGCTACCGGTCCGCACAAACAAGCAAAGCCCCATCCGTGAGATGTAGGCAGCACACAAAACCACGCGCCCTCCGGTCCACGGAAAAACCTCTCTCCACGGAACCGGTCCCGGGGGGGGCCCCTCTGTTTTAAGGGTCATCTTGCTATGTAGATTACAAAATGGTTGGAGAACTCTTTATAAACTCTGAGTTGGGTTAAAAAAGCAATACAAAATAGTTTTGAGTCTGTCTTTTGAACTAAATGATGCATAAAGGTGACTCACTCCATTATTAAACAAACCACGTGATCTAATCAGGATAAAGTAGATTTCTTTGATTTATCTATGTGACTCTGTTGTATTGTACATTTTGTTCCAGTAACAATGGCTACAGATGAAAGAGCTACAGAACGCAAAGTTCAATCCAAAGGACTAGATAGCAATGCTCCAGGTACTGGGGGGGAAAAAAATCATCATCAAAATCGGACACCAACAGCAAAACTTATGGTTTGGGATACAGATTAAAGAGACAGAAATTGTTCTTGGGTTTGCAAGTGGCTAAATTGCAGTGTTATCGTTATCAGATTCATTATTCTTTTAACCCTAAACTCAAAACTCAATTGTGGACTCAGTTGTGATCATAAATTGAGGACTACCTGTATTTGGATGGAAAATCACTACTACAGCTGTAGTGTAGATCTGAACATTGGATCTGCTATGGCTACATATATTTTTTTTCATTCTGCTTCTAAGAAAGTTTCAACTTGAGGGATGCTTTTCTTAGCTTGCTTGGCCTTCCTTTTCAACCAAGTAATTTTCATAGAGTTTGCTATCTGTTTGATACGCTGGATTGACTATATAGTTCAGAGGACATGTATATGTTTGGCAGAGAAAAGTCTTAACATTTCCATTTAGGAAATTTCCAAGTAAGAACGTCTATGGAGATTCTCAGTCATCCAAATCATGGTGCTCCCAAAGGTGCTTTTTCAAAAGGCAGATGGACTTTGTTTTATCCTTTTTTTAAAGATATATTTTATTAATTTTATAATTTTAACAATAAATGCTTAATAATTAGATAAACAGAAAGAATTCCAAAATAAAAACATACTTATACAACTCTACTTAATACATTCTTGTTCATCTTTCTATTGCCCTCTCCCACACAAAACAAAAATCAACATACATTCATTTAGATTCATATATACAATATTTTAAATGAAATAAAACAAATACCTACACTTGACTATAGGTGCCGCTCGGACATCACCCCCCACCACCACATCCACCCTCTCTCTTCCTCCCTATCTTCTCATCCTACTTCCCTCTTCCTCCACCTCTCTCCTTCCCTCTAACTTTGTTTTATCCTTGAAGACGTTTCGCTTCTCATCCAACTGAGGCATCTTTAGTTCTGACTGAGTGGTGGAAGAAGGAATATAAATCCTTCCATCCTCCACCATTGAATTTATATTCTTTCCTCCACCACTCAGTCAGAACTGAAGGAGCTTCTTGGATGAGAAGCGAAACGTCTTCAAAGAAAAACAAAGATCAACTGCCTTTTGAAAAAGCACCTTTGGACTTCCAAGTAAAATATGCCTGCCTGAAAGTCTAATGCAGGGGTAGGCAACCTTGGCTCTTTTATGACTCGTGGACTTCAACTCCCAGAATTCCTGAGCCGGCATGGCTCAGCTTGGAAACCTCTCCCTTTCCCCTCAGCATGGCTGGCTGAGGAATTCTGGGAGTTGAAGTCCACGAGTCATAAAAGAGCCAAGGTTGCCTACCCCCCCACCCCCCCTGGGCTAAGTTAATGAGATTATCTGGTTTGGATGTGGATTAGTATTTAAATTGGGTATCATCTAATTATTGACTATATTGGAAATCCATTCATTAAGGATTGCTAGTCTGCGAATGAATTTCTCTTTCCTCAGAAATAGAAAGAAATCCTTTCTCCATTTTTAAGGCATTCTGCATAGTTTTAACATCGAGGTTATAACAGGGGTCTTCAAACTTGGCCCTTTTATGACTCGTGGACTTCAACTCCCAGAATTCCTGAGCCAGCATGGCTCAGTTTGGAAACCTCTCCATTTCCCCTCAGCATGGCTGGCTCAGAAATTCTGGGAGTTGAAGTCCACGAGTCATAAAAGAGCCAAGGTTGCCTACCCTTGGTCTTGGCCAATCCAGTTGTTTCCTATGGTCTGCAAAGGAAGGAACAGTAAAAATCTGGTAAAAATCTGCCACCTCAAGGATAGCTGGATAGCATTATGAGGCTGGAAACTGGAAAACAGTTGAAAAAGTCACTGCTCAGTTGAGGCAAAGGGAAAGGCTAATAGTCTTGGCCAGGGGTAGGCAACCTTGGCTCTTTTATGACTCGTGGACTTCAACTCCCAGAATTCCTGAGCCAGTCAAGCTGAGGGGAAAGGGAGAGGTTTCCAAGCTGAGCCATGCTGGCTCAGGAATTCTGGGAGTTGAAGTCCACCAGTCATAAAAGAGCCAAGGTGGCCTACCCCTGGTCTAATGAATAAAGCTAATCATAGATGACATGGTTTGATTGAAGGAACCCAAAGTGCCCCCTGCTTTAATGGATCTTTCTGGACTAGTGGAAATCATTGGAGATATTTGCACTTGGATTTGAATCTACCAGAAAAAATATTCATATTTAACCATCGCTGAAATTACATTTGTGCATACTGCCATGTCTTTCCCATGCATTTATTAATTGCTCTCTGAAATTTCCAGTCTGTGGGTATAACCAGTTTTAATCACCATTGTGACAATTCTGTCTCTTTATCACTGCAAACGGTGTGTGTTTTGTTTGTGTGCTGTTGCTGTGTTCATTGCTGCAGGATTCTGACCTGAAATTATGCAAGTGAAGAGCATAATTTCATGATGTTCTGAAGTGTGACTTCCCTAGATTCCGTGCTTTTTTTCCTCCATGATTTTTTTTTTCAAGGGCATGCTTTTAAATTTGCAGTTTTATCACTGACTGCACGAGGCTTTTGGCAAATGCTGCAATCGTGGAAAGCATTATGAAATTTGTGGCAAATGAAAAGAGCTACATAATAGAGAAGCATTAAAGTCATAGTGCCAAATCTTGTTGCATTAAAATATCAATAATAAAATTGCAGAGATGGGCATTAACAGATAATAGCAATTCCCTTCATCAATAAACACCTTCAAAGTAGAACTGCAGATGCCCATTCAAGGGAGGTTGACTATTGCAGAAACAAAGGCCACGTCCTTGTCACATTTTTGGCAAAAGTACAGAAGATTTTATGTTGTTCTAATCTTCTGGGACGTGTCTTTGTTTGATTTGATTTCCGTGTCTTAGAGGCTGACAATGATGTCAAATCTCTAGCCAAAACAATAAAAAGAGAAAATAACCATTAAAATGATCACATAATAATATGTTTTAGTCTATAGCTCTGCAATTCACTGGTGGTTCTTTCCCAAGTCCTAATTAGGGTTCACCATGTTTAATATTTTAAAGTCATCCAGAGGCCCCCAAACTACAAGCAGAACAACCTTGTAACTGTTTTATTGTAGAATTCTGAAGACAGAAGCCATCAGAATAATCTCTTCCAACCCACAAGAAGCAAAGGTATCCTAGGTGTCAAAAAAAAAATCAAGATGGCGGCTGCAGTCATGCAGCTGAAGCCTTGTCCCTTTTTAATGTGTGTTCTGGATGCACATAAAATGGGATTGGATTTTCGTTGCATAGTTTTGGCTACCTTCTTGACTTTTATTTTAACTTTCCTAATGGGCATGGTCTATGATTTCATGGATGAGCACATGTCATGGTTTGGGCTCACGATCCTTGTAAGCTCTTACAACTCTACTACTCTGTGATCTTATGATGGCTCTGATTATAGAATAAGTGCCTCATAGCACTGGTGGTATATTCATGCTTCCGTAAACTTTGCCATCTTGTGTAAAACGCCTCTCCACCTAAAAAGCTGTTGTTACTTAGCAGTGATCATTCTGGGCTACACAAAATTTCTGACTGAAACTTCCCTTGTTTTGTATGTTGGCACCTAAAATGCCTAAAGCGACCCATAGTTGAGACATCTAGAACAAAAGAACACTGTCCAGGGTCACACTCCCACAAAGTTTTGAGTGTGGCTTATGGAGCTCTTCCAAATCATGCCAAATTATAATTTTTAACATGAGAGAAGGGGTAAATTATGAAATGCCTGTTGAGTTCCCTTGTCAGCTCAGAGTATACATTTGTTTTGTGAGGATTGCTGTTTAATTCAGTGGTGCCTGTCCCCTAATATCTTTGTTCTGCGTAATTTTGGAAGGGACTATCCCAGGCAGATCTCAATACATTTTTGGTCTTGTTGGCTTCTTTCTTTTGAAGACAGAGCTCAAAATGTAAGCTAAGTAGGATATGGAGACATTTACCAGCAGAAAACCAGACTGCTGCTATATGACTAATAAGAAGTATGAATAACACTATCTGGAGAACTGAAAATTGCATTTACATAACATTCTGAGGGTTTACATAACATTCTGGCTGTGGTCTGTAGTGTCTGTGTAAATAGTGCTGAATGTATACATTAATTGAAGATTTGGGTTGTTTCTGTAACTGTAATAAAGTGAAACTGATATTTTTCTCTTTTTCAAACAATACATAGAGATTGGAGGAGGAGCATAGCTCTTTTCCCACACAGCGATGTTCCATGATAAGACCAGGCTTGGCATGCTAAAAGTGATTCGTATGAGCATCTGCACAGCTGTTCATTTTTCATTATCACTGTGTTATCTGTAACCTCCTTTTCTTTAAAAGAAGCTAACTGGCACATACTAAAAAGTAAGACAATGTTAATATCAACCAACAAGGCAATGTGGAAACTTGTAAAACTGCTACAATGGCTCAAAAAACATGACACTTCGGTGTCATATCTAGAGAGAGAGAAAAATATCAAATTACTGAACACCACAATAGTCACCATTGGCTCAAAGTTTAAACAGAATTATTAAAGCAGTACAACCTGGCTACCTCAAAACCTATGGTGGCATGATCAGTTATTCCCTTGGGTTCATAGATGTTTGTAGATACTGCCAAATCAGGTTTCAAACCAAATTTTTCCCAAGGGACAAGGTGTTACTGAAGTCTCTGGCATGTATGTGAGTGCATATAGTTGTATTTGATTTTTCTCATGTTATTATGTTCTATGGTGTTGAAGGAAAAGTCTTCTTCATGGTTCAGTCCAAGCTGGGAATAAACAACATGGCGACTGCTTTAGAAAGAAGGTTACAGTTTATTGAAGAGGAGAGCCAGACAGGAAGATGGCTCTGGAAGAAAAAAGAATGAGCACATGTAGGAAGTGGGTTTTTATGCCCTCTGGACCCTTTTGTTTGGAGTTGGCATGAACTTTGACCTGAGTCTGAGTGTGCCTTTCCGGTATTCTGATGGTGGTGGGTTAATCCCATTATGTCCCAAGGATCATATCCTGCTTCCCTGTGGCTGTGGCTGATGACTCTTAGACTTTTGGTGTGAGAGGTTGTTGATTCTAAGGGATCTTTCTTCCTAATCCCAGTTTCCTGACTCCAGTCTGACAAGATTATCACATCTGCATTTTGCAGACTTGGTTTCTGCTTGGGACAGAGAGACTTGGGAGCAGGGTTGGTTTCTGCTTTTAAAATCCTTTAGGGAAATATAATCTGCCCTTTTAATATTTCCTTCTCTGGGGGGCTGACTTCCCACAAAAGTAATGTTTTAAATTGTGGATTGGATGTTGTAAAGCTGCTCAAATGTCTATGGAGATTCTCGATAATCCAGTTCATGGTTGTCCCAAAGGTGTTTTTTCAAACTTTTTTTTGTTTTCAATAAATAAATAAATAAATAAATGTCTTTAAGGAAAAAGTCCAGTTGCCTTTTGAAAAAGTAAGCAGCACAAAGTCTTTTGCAGTAGAATAGCTGTAACAAATCTAAATGACAATGGCGGCGATGGCGATGATGATGATGATATAATTTTCCTTGGGTTTCCTAATATTATAAAAGCAGCAGGGATGTGAAAAAGAGATCGCCAGAAGGAGAAGTGAGATTTTGCTTGAAGAGCAGCCAGCTTTGAACATCCAGATGGTGTTCTTTGCATAGACAGCATTATTCTTCATAGGACTGCAGGCATTTTTATGCTTTCTTTGCTTCTGCTCGAATAAGGGTGATGGTCTTTTTTTCACACTTTTGCTAAATTTGGTTAATTTCTCTGTACATTTTCACTAATATGTACATCTGGAACTTTTGGTAAGATTTCTTTAGAAATTCATGGAATGTGGGTCTGTTGAGCAGGTATTTTGAATGGAGATTGGTGTCTTAGAAGGCTGTAAATTCAGATTTCCTTGGTGTTCCTTGGTGCCCTTAACTACGGTAGGATTACCAGATCTAGAGTGCAAAAATCTGGACACCAGATGGCAGTATCTTGAAAACTAACACGCTGCTGCCATCTAGTGATGACTTGGGTTTTGCATCCCAGATGTGTACCCCACCTTGGCCAGGAAGGTTCTGTTGCACATATTTTGTTCTAATAAAACAAGAGTGAAAAATACCAGATACTTAGTTCAAGAAGTAGTTATAAGACTTAAAGGTTGGTAGTCGCTTTTAAATCTAAATTTAGAGATTAAAAGCTTAGATCACACGTAAGAATAAAACAGACTGGAGGCTGCTTGCTTTTTGACTTAGTATTATGTGTGCAAATCAGTGTAGTTACCGATTGAGGCCGGGTATTGCATGCATGGAGGTAGTGACAGATTTTATTTTCCTGGGCTCCAAGATCACCGCAGATGGGGACTGCAGCCAAGGAATTAAAAGACGCTTGCTCCTGGGGAGGAAAGCTATGGCAAATCTAGACAGCATACTAAAAAGCAGAGAAATCACCCTGCCAACAAAAGTGCGTATAGTCAAGGCCATGGTTTTCCTGGTTGCAATGTATGGCTGTGAACGTTGGACCATAAAAAAGGCTGAGCGCCAAAGAATTGAGGTCTTTGAACTATGGTGCTGGAGAAGACTCCTGCGAGTCCCTTGGACTGCAAGGCGTTCAAACCGGTCAGTTCTAGAGGAGATCAACCCTGACTGCTCTTTAGAAGGCCAGATCCTGAAGTTGAAACTCAAATACTTTGGCCACCTGATGAGAAGGAAGGACTCACTGGAGAAGGGCCTAATGCTGGGAAAGATTGAAGGCAAGAGAAGAAGGGGACGACAGAGAATGAGGTGGCTGGATGGAGTCACTAAAGCAGTAGGGCGTGAACTTAAATGGACTCCAGAAGATGATAGAGGAGAGGAAGACCTGGAGGAACGTTGTCCATGGGGTCGCGATGGGTCGGACACGACTTCGCAATTAACAACACAATTGCATGCAGAATATGGCTTGTCAACAGACCATGGCTTGAATGTTTCTAGTTTAATAAACCGTGAGCCATTTTGAGTCAGAAGACATTTCTCATTTTATTTTTTCACATTTCTAACCTGCTCACCTCTTCAAAGACATACTGTATATGTCAGATTTAAGATGGTTCTGATGGTTTCATGGAGAAAGCCTATAGACACATTGGTAGGAACCATGTTGGAGACTCCAGATAGAGGGTTACAAGTTCCCCTCCCCCACCTTTAAGTTTTTGCATATGTTAATAACCAATTATTGTAACTTAATTAGGATGATGGTCAATTGATGCTTCTGTAAACTGCCATATAACATATGAAGAACTGAAGCTGGTTTTCTTTGCACCAAAGAAGGTGAGTGTCATGAATCAGTGTTTGTAAGATTAATGAATTATAATCAAAGATGTGATAATGGGCAATCGTTCACCTTTTGTTTTTCAAGCTAGCTAGATATCTAAACTAAGAATTCCCAAATTCTGAACAACCCTAACCTTGGCAAGATGTAATGTCCTTCAACAGCTGTTCTCAAGGGGAAATTGTCAATTCTTATTTGGACAAAGACTTTGCCCATTGGTGAACCAGTCCCTGAAGCACCAAATCTTGTCCTGTTATTTTGCTATATTAGCCAGTTAATCTCCCCCATCTACTCAGATTTTGAGGCCACCCAGATCTATTTTATTTACAGTTGCTATCATTTGATCAATGCAATTAATTTCTGTTAATACGGCTAGGTTTTGCTTTACCATCTGTAAAATACATCACAAGTTTACCATGCCATTTTTATAATTATGGGTTTTTTTTTCTCTTATATTTTGTTTTCTCTTGGTCTATGACTGTAATAAAATCTTATCTTTGGAAAGCTGTTAAATCTTTCAACGGTCAAATGACCTCAGTGGTACAACATGCATATTTATTTATAATTATAATTTAAGCTTTCTAAAGCTACCCAACATGATAGACTCTGGATGGCATACAAACTTAGACCACAAACCAATGGCATACAGTGAAAAGCCAAACAAAAGAGAGTTGTAACAGGGGAAAGTGTGCTGGAGGTGTGTGTGTGTGTGTGTGTGTGTGTGTGTGTGTGTGTGTGTGTGTGTGTGTGTGTGTGTGTGAATACTGGCTGGAGATATCAGCCTGACCATCCTCATCAAAATTCAGGGAACACTTTGTCTAGACATTTGTGCTATGTGCTGTGTCTGGAGTTGCTAGCAAACTGCAATTACGGTAATACCAAACACAGGTGCATGATTGCTAACTGAGGCTGGGTGTATGGAGGATATTTATACCACTGGCTATTGGACTATTTCTCAGCAAATTCAACATGCTTGATGGTGATCTAGGAAGCTCTATGTGGCTTGGGACCAGGCTATCTAAAAAAACATCTGCTCCTGCACTAACAGGCCAGCCAATCAAAATTGGGCTCATTGTTTATTTATTTTTTCCTAGAAGAAAAAAAATAATTAGTGGGGTTGATGGGGAGAGAGAAAGTGTTTAAATCAGCGGTTCTCAACCTGTGGATCGCGACCCCTTTTGGGGTCGAGCGACCATTTCACGGGGGTTGCCAAACAACGCAGTCCGCCATTTCCCCCCCTTTTCCTTAGCTGTGCTACTCCCTCTTATTCTATTGGCTTTTGAAAGCCAATAGAATAGACTCTCTTGAATAGAGTCTAATTCTATTGGCTTTCAAAAGCCAATAGGAATTGTCCAGGCTGTCTCTGCCCTGCTGAGCCCGCCAAAAGTCCCAGTCTGCAAACGGTGCTGCAAGTTGTCTGCAGCGAAGGCGAGCTGTCTGGAAGTTTCCACCCCTCCCTGCTGAGCAACTACTAAATGTAAGTAAAAGAGGGTCAGGGATGGGAGGGCCACCCAGGAGCGCCTGGGCTGTGGCCAAGGTAAGGCTAGCAGGGCAGCGGAGAACGCTGGGAGGGTAGCTGGCGTGCGTGGGGCCCGGCGGGTGACTTACCTCCCTTGGGCTGGGCCAGCTGGTGGCCCAGCCAGTGGTCGGCCTGCACCGTCGCTGCTGCTTGCCATGACCGCCCAGGAGCGCCTGGGCCTGCCTGCCACCGCCCCGAACGGGCGGTGGCCAAGGTAAGGCTAGCGGGGCAGTGGAGGGCACTGAGAGGGCAGCTGGCGCGCATGGGGCCGACTCTCAGCTGGCTGTCGGGAGCCGGGTGGTGTGTAGCAGCCCCGCCAGATCCCCACCGATGTCCGGACTCCGACCCAACTCCCAGCTGACTGTTGGGAGTCGGGCTGTGTTCCTGGGGGCCATGCGGACGTCGACTGGCTGCTGGCTGCGTCCTCCCCGTCTCCCAGCTCATGGCAAGCCCAGGGGCTTGAAACGCACCCCCGACACCGCCCCGGGCTGACTCAGCTGCGTGGGCAGCCAGTCCGAGCCAAGCCAGGTCTGGGCCACTGCCTCCACGCCGCGCCGGAGCTTCCCCCCGCACTGCCCGGCCCACCTCCCTCACCGTCGGAGGCCGCCTTGGCCCTCTGGTGCCCGGCGTGGCCCTGGGGCTGGTGGGCAGGAGCGGCTCCTTCCTGGCTTGTCGGGCTCCGGGCCTCGGAAGCAGCCAGGTGGCGGGGAAGAGGGCGATGTCCGCATGTGTGTCGGAGGCCAGCCGGATGGGCCGGAAGGGGAGAAGCGGCGCCTTTCGAGCAGGAGCTGGCGCTCCGGCCGCGCCCCCCTCGCGTCTGATGAATTGGGAAACACTTTGGCGGTGAAGGGCTATGCAGCGTGGAAAGGGGCTCCCACGATCCCGCCACTGCGATGGTGCTCAGGAGGCTGGAGGGGCGAGCAGGTCCCGGGTGAGGCGGCTGGGAGAGGGCAAGAGGTGCCGTGATGAGGATGGGGGGCTCCAGACTACCATCCCCAGCAGCCCTAAAAAGCACTGGCAGAGTGGGGAATGCTGGGAATTGCAGTTCATCACCATTTGGGAAAACATGACTCTCCAGAAATCAATCCTCCCTCCCTCCCTCCCTTCCTTCCTTCCTTCCTTCCTTCCTTCCTTCCTTCCTTCCTTCCTTCCTTCCATCCATCTCCTTCCCTTACCCTTCAATCTCTCCTTCCTTCCTTCCTTCCTTCCTTCCTTCCTTCCTTCCTTCCTTCCTTCTCCATCTCCATCCCTTCCCCTTCAATCTTTCTCTCCTTCCTTCCTTCCTTCTCCCTTCAATCTCCTTCCTTCTTCATCTCCTTCCTTTCCCCTTCAATCTTCCTTCCTTCCTTCCTTCCATCTCCAACTCCATCCCTTCACCTTCAATCTCCCTCTCCTTCCTTCCTTCCTTCCTTCCTTCCTTCCTTCCTTCCTTCTTTCCTTCCTCCTTCAATCTCCTTCCTTCTCCATCTCCTTCCTTTCCCCTTCAATCTTTCTTCCTTCCTTCCATCTCCATCCCTTCCCCTTCAATCTCTCTCCTTCCTTCCTTGCTTCCTTCCTTCCTTCCTTCTTTCAATCATTCATTCCTTCCTTCCTTCCTTCCTTCCTTTCCCCTTCAATGTAGATTTGGTGTGGCTTCAAGAAGCACTGGATCAGTGTTTCTCAACCTTGACAATTTTAAGGCATGTGGACTTCAACTCCCAGAATTCCACAGCCAGCATTGCTGGCTGTGGAATTCTGGGAGTTGAAGTCCACATGCCTTAAAATTGTCAAGGTTGAGAAACACTGCACTGGATGGAGGTGGGAAGGCAAGTTGGCCATCGATTCAAGTATCGAACATCTGGAAAATTGTATTGGTTGGTTACTTAACTGTGGGCATGTGTGCTTGCGAATCAAACCTTTGGCTAGTTCAGGGGTAGGCAACCTTGTCTTTTTTATGACTTGTAGACTTCAACTTCCAGAATTCCTGAACCAGCCCTGCTGGTTCAGGAATTCTGGGAGTTGAAGTCCACAAGTCATAAAAAAGACAAGGCTGCCTATCCCTGGGCTAGTTTGAGTGGAACCATTTCCTAATTTTCCACGTGAGAGAATAGGACCACTGAAATCTGCCCCATTTCTTACAACCAGGTGTTCCATGCGTGCCCCGGGTTTTCTGTGCTTAGTCTACAAAAGCTCATTCAGTAACTGAAATATCAAAGGGCTTTGTTCAGCCCGTAGCTTGGAAAAGTGTACAAGAAGCTCCAGGTGGAAAAAAAAAATGCATTTTTAAAACTAAATGGCGACACAGAGAAAGAGAACATATGGAAGATTTTTCATCTCTAGTTCACTCTTGCAAAGTTTCCACTGAAGGTGACGAACGTAAGAAAACATTACGTAGAAAATGGCTTCGGTTCAAAAGTGATTGATAGGCCATGAAATTTCATTCCATCTGTCCAACACAGTCTCTCTCTCCCTCCACACACACACACACACACACACGCACGCACGCACGCACACACACACTAGGAGAGAGGGAGGAACTAATACTAAAGCATCTTGATTCCCTTTTTCTTTTTTAAGCATCAGCTATTTTTTTGGCTTCTCAAAGAGCAGGGTACTTGAAATACGTTTTGGGAACATGAGTCATTATAGGAAAAACAAAGGTTTGAGGAAACACAAAATTTCCACTAAAATGGCAGCTCTTTCCGGTGTATTCTCTTCTCATCAAAGACGCCCACAACATTTTACGGCTTGCTTATATAAGACAGAATATAATTTCTGATTCTGCTGCAACATGCTGATGGAAACTTAAGAAACATGATGGTGAAACTTGGTATCATCCTTTAGCACAGTGGTTCTCAACCTTTTTCAGGTTGAGACCCCACTTTGCGCCGCCCATGCGCGCTGCGACCCCGACTTGGGCGCGTGCGCGTGTGCGCGCGCGCCCGCCCCCCCAAAAAATGGTGGACCGCGATGGAGCGATCTGCGCGTGCGACGGCCGATCTGCGCGTGCGCATGCGATGGCCGATCTGCACATGCGTGTGCGACGGGCCTGAACCACGCATGCGCGCGAAGCACTGAACTGCACATGCGCAGAACCGGCGGGCCGGCCGGCTCCAGACCAGGCCGGCCTCGCCTCCCATCGCTGCCTCAGAAACTCCGGCAGGCACACGGAGGAGCGGTCCGGAGCAGACGGGCGCAAAGCTGCCTCCTTCCCGCTCCGCTCCGCCACGTCCCAGGCCCGGCCTCCAACTCGCCCTCCGGCAGCCGGCCAAGCGGTCGGGGCAGCCAGACCTCGAGGCGGGCCCGCATTTCACCGAGACCGGCTCGGCTGTGGCGAGAGGCGCCCGGCGGCCGCCTCCGGCCCCCAAGTCCGCACTACAGACTGGTGTCCAGGTCGCAGCGCTTCGCCTGCCAGGCTCGTCCGGGACTCCCACGCCTTCCGCAGGGCCGGCAGCAGCCGCAGGTAGGTAGGCGGGCGGCAGGACTGGGGAGCCCGCCCGGGCCAGCTCACTCTTGGCGCCAGTCCCGCTCGGGTCGAGCCGGCCAGCCAGGCGGGGGACGTCTGGCCAGGCTCCCCAACTCAGCCTCCCCCCACGCCCGGCTCCCTCCCCGGCTCGGCCTCCCCCCACGCCCGGCTCCCTTCCCGGCTCGGCCTCTCCCCACGCCCAGCTCCCTCCCCGGCTTGGCCTCCCCCCACGCCCGGCTCCCTCCCCGGCTCGGCCTTCCCCCACGCCCGGCTCCCTCCCCAGCTCGGCCTCCCCCCCACGCCCGGCAGGGACTCACCAGTTCATCTTGCCGATCCGCTGGCTGGGCGCCTTACCGCCTGCTTCGGCCGCCGCCGCCGAGCGAGGGAGGGAGCTGGCCCGGGCGGGCTCCCCAGTCCTGCCGCCCGCCTACCTTCCTGCAGCCGCTGCCAGCCGTGTGGAAGGCGCGGGAGTCCCAGACGAGCCTGGCAGGCGGAGCGCTGCGACCTGGACGCCAGTCCGTAGCACAGACTTGGGGGCCGTAGGCGGCCGCCGGGCGCCTCTCTCCACAGCCGAGCCGGTGTCGGTGAAGTGCAGGTCCGCCTCGAGGTCCGGCTGCCCCGACCGCTTGGCCCGCTGCCGGAGAGCGAGTTGGAGGCCGGGCGTGGGACGTGGCAGAGCGGAGCGGGAAGGAGGCAGCTTTGCCCCCGCCTGCTCCGGACCGCTTCTCCATGTGCCTGCCGAAGTTTCTGAGGCAGCGGTGGGAGGCGAGCGGCCCGGTTGCGCTGCGCATGGGCCAAACTGCGCATGCGTGTGTGGATCGGGTCATCGTGCGCGCCGCACATGCGTGGTTCGGCCCGTCGCGTGCACGCGACGGACCGAACTGCACATGCACCGGCCGAAAAAAAATAACAATTTTTAAAAAAAATAAAAAAAAATAAAAAAAAATAAAAAATATGGCGGACGGTGTCGTTTGGCGACCCCCGTGAAATGGTCGTTCGACCCCAAATGGGGTCGCGACCCATAGGTTGAGAACCGCTGCTTTAGCACCAAGCTGTGGCTTGTATTGTTCTGTGTTGTTGTTGTTAGTTGCGAAGTCGTGTCCGACCCGTTGTGACCCCATGGACAACGTTCCTCCAGCCCTTCCTGTCCTCTACCATCTTCTGGAGTCCATTTAAGTTCATACCTACTGCTTCAGTGACTCCATCCAGCCACCTCATTCTCTGTCGTCCCCTTCTTCTATTGCCCTCAATCTTTATTGTTCTATAGTTTGGGGAATAAATCAGTGTGACCATGAGTAGATACAATTAGTTTACAGGGTGACTTGGCTCCTTCACTAAAAAAACAACAACAAATCACATTAGGCTCAGTGCAAACTATGAACCTCTCTATGGTAACACAAGTGGTGAAGGAAACTCTGGGTGCAGTGAGCCTGTTTTTCAGCAGTGAGCCTGTTTGTTTTTTAGCAATACAGAGGCATGTTTTTCAACATGAGTTAGAGAATAAGACTTAGAAAAGGTAAAAAGGGTCAAAAGGGTAATTTTGAAACCCCAATCTAATGGTTACACATGCAAAAGGGATGGGGAATGATGGCCCTTTTATGACTTGTGGACTTCAACTTCCAGAATTCCTCGGCCAACATGGCTGGCTCAGGAATTCTGGGAGCTGAAGTCCACAAGTCATAAAGGCGCCATAGTTCCCCACCTCTGATCTAGACCAATGTTTCTCAACCTTGGCTTCTTTAAGATACGTAGATTTCAACTCCAGAATTCTGGAAGTTGAGGTCCACTCGTCTTAAAGATGCCAAGGTTGAGAAATGCTGATCTAGATTCTTTTTGACTGCCAACTTACGGAGCACCCCTTTCTGCAGAAGTTAAGAGACTGGTCTCAGATCATCAGGCAAATGATTTGCAAGTATCTTGCGAGAATTTAAGCCTTTCCATTTTTATATTACATAAGTTGTGGGCTGATAAAGGAAACCTATCCTCACCTACCTTAATTTTGTAGCACGTCCCTTGGCTAATTTTTAAAACAATCTCTGGATAGATCATAGTCTGACTAAATAGTGAAGGGGGAGAGGGGTTAGGGCTTGCATAGGCAATCAGCCCCTCTTCCATTTTCCCATCCCGCCCTGGCCATAATTTGAGCAACATTTTTAACTGATTTTTTTTTTCTGAACAAGAACAATTTCTCCCAGAAGCTTCTTTCTCTTTTAAAGACATTTGTGGGTGGCTTTTTCTCCCCCCCCCTTTTTTTTTCTTTCTAAACCCAAATATAGACCATGTATTTTCAACGAGATCCACCAGGCTGTGCCCACACAAACTTCATTTGCTTTCAAATATTCCTTTCAGCAATTTGGAGATAAAATTTTCCATCCGTGATCTCATAGATTCAGTGATTCTTTCGAAGAGGGTCAAAACGAAGAAATCCTTTTTCTGTCCAGGGCTTGCAATTGTCCAGAATGATCAATTTGCTTAAGAAACCTTGTAAGTAAAAAAGGCTTATTCTTTACATTGAGAAGCATACGATGATCTCTGACTTGAAATTAGTATAATAATAAAAGAGATTGGTGCTTGTTTTTATTATCTCGAGCAAATAATGGATAAAAATATAATTTGCTGTGATTTTTTATTTGTAGATCTTGGTTCCGGTTGGTTTTAATTCTCTGTTTGTTTTTTTTTAAGTATATGCCCAAATTAAACCCATGTATAGATTCAATAGGATCAGTTTGTTTTCCATTTGTCAGTTTGACCTTGCTTCCTTGCTTCCGTTAATAATAACTGCAGTTATTTGCACATTGATGGAAGAATTTTGACACATCATTTCATTGGCAGTAAAAGTGCAGCTGATGTACAACTAATATTTTCTGTTCTTTTCAATAATCCATTTGAATCTCCATGGCTGCAGCACATGGAAGGGGATCTCAACATTAGCAGTGATATTTGGAAGCTCTTCTACTAGCTGTTACTCAGCAACTAGAAGACCTATTTTGGAAATTCTTGTGTTGATGTTTTAAAATACGCCAGTTGTACCTTAATTCAAATCTATTGTTTAATTCCGCTATAAGCAGACAAACAATATGTTTGCATCAGTTCCTAACCATGGAACAACAAATCCAAGTGTTGGTATATGACTGCTGGACTCTGTCTTTTTGTAACAATATTTGCATTACGCAGTATTGTTTTGCGACATAAAGGTTCTATAATGGCGATATGTGTTTAGCCAAAAGTAAGCCTTCTTAAGTTCACTGAGTCTTATTTTTTGAAGGAATATAGGATTGCAGAAGAAGATACTTTCCAAATTGAGACAAGAACCAAGAACTTCTCTCATTATTCCTTATTGTAATTTTACTAATCCTTTGCAATTTTCTATCACAATAATGCATTGATTGGACATTGAGATCCCACATTTGCAAAAGGCGGTGAATACCAAAGCACCTAACCTTTGCATCAAACCTCAGAGAAATCTTATGTGATATAAATGAACGGACCTGCTGACTTCTTGAGCATGTAGTTCAACTTATTCAGATAGATCATAGATGGAAAGTGTAATGTGAAACTTGTTTTCTGGATAAGTTGCTCATTTTTCAGTGTGCATGTTTGCTTAAGAAAGGAGATAGAGAAATCTCCAAATAATCCATCACAAGGTGATTGAGGTGTGCTAAGGCTTTGGAGGGGGGCTGACAAAAATGCTATAAACCCACACTAATCATTGATCTACATTTTGATTCTCTTTTCTTTTTAAAGTTGAGCAGCTACTCAGGATATTCTTAGCTGGCTCTAGGAGCTATGATCTTACATAATCAGGTCTGCTTTTGTATTGTATCTCCCTTTTATCCGGTATAAAAAGTTCCCCAATTGTGAGGATGCAACTAATAAAAAATTATTCAAGTGAAAAATAGACATAGGGACGCATATAAAGCTGACTTATATTGTAAACAATCAGTGGTCCATCCAGCTGGAGCCTCTGCTGGTCTCCAGATCTAATGGCAACTGCATCTACTAAAATTCCCAGCCGATCATCTTCATTTTTGGCTCCAAAAGGCGTAGTCCAAGGAAAAAATCAAGGTGGGCGCCATAGCTACATGATCAGAACTCCACCCCACAAATGTGGCTCGTGTAAAAAGGGATAGGGTTTCACCCCCCCCCACCCACCCAGATGCCAATGTTCAAAGTTGGGCCAATTTGTATAAAACGTGAAAAGAAAACATTTCCTTCTTAAAATCAGGTATTAATTCACAAAATACGTAATACCAACTAGTGGAAATAGATAAAATGCATGCTGATTTGCAGTGTTAAATCTGTCTCAGCCTTGCTACATAGATCGTTTCTATCTGGAGATATTTAGGTTGGAATCTGAGAACTTTTGCATATAATCTGTGTTTTCATACTGGTCCCTCTTCTCTTCCACGTCGTTCCCTATTTAGAACATACAATAATAGGGTTGGAAGAGACCTTGGATGTCTTCTAGTCCAACCTCTTGCTCATCCAGGATATCTTATGCCAGAGTTCCTTAACCTTTTGGGCACCAGGGACCGGTTCCGTGGAGAGAGGATTTTCCGTAGACCGGAGGATGTTTGGTTTTGTGACCTGCCTGCATCCCGTGGATGGGGCTTTGCTTGTTTGTGTGGACCGTGATAGAGCACCACAATTTCTGGAGGCAAGCTGTTCCACTGATTAATATTTCTCGCTGTCAGGAAAGCTTTCCTTAGACCTAAATTGGATCTCTCTTTAATGATCTTTCACCTGTTACTTCTTGTCCTGCCTTCAGATGCTTTGGAGAATAAGTTGATTTCCTTTTCTCTGTAACAACCCCTCAGGACTGGAAGACTGCGATCATGTCACCCCTAATCCTTCTCTTCATTAGACTATATGTACCTAATTCTCTCAATAGTTCATCATATGGTTTAGCCTCCAGGCCCTTAATCATCTTCATTGCTCTTCTCTGCAGTCTTTCTAGGGTCTCAAACATCTTTTCTGTAGCATGGTGACCAGAATTTGTCTCATCGATGCAGTATAAAGCGGTATTCCCTTCATGTGCTCTTGAAATTATCCCTCTGTTGATTCAACCTAGGACTGTATTAGCTTGCTTGCTGATTGATTGATTGGTTGGTTGATTGGATAGCACTTCATTGGCAGATAATCCTGGCACATTGCAGTGCCTTTTGATTTGCAAGTCGTTCCCCACAATTCTTCTTTGCTTGGTTCTCATTGAGTGCAGGTCACAGATGGCTTCAGAACTTTGCTTTGACTGGCTGAATGACTGTGAAAAGTGAACAGGGAGACTGAAGGCACACCAGGCAGGCAGGCAGGCTGTGTAAGGAGTGCAAGAGAAACGCTTTGTCATGCATGTTTTATTAGACATGGAGTCACAATAGAGAAGGAAACTGTTTTCCTGGAGCGTAAGAGCAACAAGATCCACTGCTTGCCTTGCAGTGTGACTGCGCTGGCTTGCAACTGGTGCTGTGCAATTGACAGAATACATTCAGTCACAAAATCCCCAGCAGTATGTTTAAAAGCTGTTTTCCCATCATATCAAAACAAGTAACTCTAATCTATTTGCAAGTTCCGTTCTGTTCTAGCAAATTGTGGTTTCGCTCCTCTTGTATTATAAGGGTTGGTATCCGTGGCCAGAAGGCTTATTGTTGTTTACAAAAATTGACCAAAATTCCTCATTCCAAGCAAATTCCAGCTGTGCCTAGTTTTATGTTGGGGTTTTAAGCACTTCGTACCATTTCAAAGTCCAATGTTTTCTTTTCCTATCCCGCCATCTTTCCTTGAGCCACTAAATAGTTATTTAGTAGCCTTGTTCTTAAGACTCTTCAGTGTTTAACTGGTTTAATGGAAGATCTGCAACAAATCTCTGGAGCTTTTCCTTTCTCCCATCTCAGATAATCATGTATCCATATTGACTAGAGACTTCGTACCAAAATTCTTCAGGGATAGAATACTGTACTGTAATGATAATCTTAAAATGACATCTGAACCAATTGGTCTCCGAACACAATTCAAAGTGTTGGTTATGACCTATAAAGCCCTTTATGGCAATGGACCAGGATACTTGCGGGACCGTCTTCTGCCTCATGAATCCCAGCGACCGGTTAGGGCACATAGGGTTGGCCTCCTACGAGTCCCGTCTGTTAGGCAATGTCATCTGGCGGGACCTAGGGCAAGGGCCTTCTCCGTTGCTGCCCCAGCCCTCTGGAACCAGCTTCCCTCAGAGGTTCGTACTGCTTCCTCCCTCCTAGTTTTCCGGAAATTGTTGAAGACGCATTTATGCCGACAGGCTTGGGGCGTATGAACTGCACTCTGCCCCTGGGCCTAGGAATGTCCCTCCATCAGCGACTGTGTGTTGACTGTGATTGTATGCTGTATGAATGTAATTAATTTTATTGTATTGTTATTGTAAGCCGCCCTGGGTCTTAGGAGAAGGGCGGCATAGAAGTTTAAATAATAAATAAATAAATAAATAAATAAATAAATAAATAATTGGGAAATATAATTATTCTCTTTCAACGGCTTTACTTATCATTGGGTTTCTTGTTCTATAAATCAGAATTATAATGCTGCTTCTGCTTCTAAAGTGGGTGGGGGAGTACACGATGCTAGGAGAATACAAAAGGAAAAATTTTCAGGTTATTTGATCTGGCAATCTCTTCTTTCTTTGTACAAGAGGAGAATTATTTTTTACTACACACTTGGAAACAACACTCTTTGACAAAGAAGTTTGTACGTTCGTTCACAGTGAACAGCTGTCATATTTTACAAGGAATATAATTTTGAATTTGAGATTCGTGAAATGTGAATCTGCTTCTTAATTTTATTCTTTCTGGATAGAAATATGGATTTTAATTCTGCTGGTTCATATTTTAATTAAAGTCATATTAAGGTCAAGTCCCTACTATGAAAGAGTTGCCTTTCTTTTGTTATTTTCAATAGTTAAACTAGGTGAAAATTTTCACCCATTCGGAGTAAGGACAGACAGCATTACCTTCACTTAAAATTGGCTTTGATAGGTACTGTAGTATAGTATATTATTGTTTAGCTAAGTCAGGGGTAGGCAACCTTGGCTCTTTTATGACTCGTGGACTTCAACTCCCAGAATTCCTGAGCCAGCATGGCTCAGCATGGAAACCTCTCCCTTTCCCCTCAGCCTGGCTGGCTCAGGAATTCTGGGAGTTGAAGTCCACAAGTCATAAAAAAGCCAAGGTTGCCTACCCCTAAGCTAAGTAAAACTATGAGAGACAATTGATTTAGTAAATTCCAATGACATAGTGGGTATCTTTTTCTGAAATGTCCATCAACTGAAACAATGCATCGTGTGGCAGAAAATATTCTCATCATTTTTTTTAATATATAAAATTCTTTTATTAAAACAATCAACATTGAACATAAAAACATATTGTGCAGCAATCATCATGGCACCTGATATACAATACTAAGTATTAGTCATTGAAAACGTCTGAATTAGTAAGCCTTTTTCCACCCCTCGCGTCTAGCCTCAACTATACTCCTGTTACACTTTGTTTGATTGGTGTTTCTCTTATCTGGTTCCATATTAATGTGATCAACATTAAACCAAAGATCCTATTGCTAAACAATCATCCTAGAACATAGCATACAACATTAGGTATTAATCTTTGTAAACATCTGTTTTAGTAAACGTTCTTCCCTCCTCCCTTCCCTCTTCAAGTATACTCCAAGTACCTTTTGTTTGGTTGGTGTTTCTCTTATATATGGTCTATCTGCTGTAAACAGCAGGAACAATACCACCATCCACCTAAGCAGTATTTACTGGTAATATGCCAAATAAAGATATTTTTCTGAGAGAAACCCATCAGTCTGTTAAGATTCCTTAACTTATTAGAGGAAAAGAGAGAGAGAGGCAGAGAAAGATTTAGGAAAACCAGTCAGAAAACAATCTAGTCATTATTTTCTTTCACTGAATTTTGGAGAAGTATTGATGATAACATGACACTAGCACTGGGACAATTTAAAGAGAAAGTCCTCATTATTCCTCTTCGTAATTTTTAAAACATTTTTCTATCAAGATCATCCTATATTAGTCAGACCATGTGCAGCTACGTTTTATTATAACAAGTTACCCGTTGGTCTAAATTTTGGTAGTTTGAAGCAATTGATAGGTTGCATTTTTTACTCATATGAAATATAGATAGTCCTTGACATATGACCACAGTTGAATCCAAACTTTCCATTGCTCAGCAAGAAGAGTTATTAAGTGAAATTTTGTCCCATTTTACCACTTTTCTTTCCACTGTTGTTAAGTGAATGACTGCAGTTGTTAAGTTAGTAACACGGTTAAGTGGATCTAGTTTCCCTGTTGACTTTGCTTGTGAGAAAGTCGCAAAAGGGGATCACAGGACCACGGGATACTGCAACCGTCATAAACATGAGTCAGTTTCCAAGCATCTGAATTTTGATCACCTGATCACGGGAATGCTGCTATGGTCATGGGTGTGAAAAATAGTCATCAGTCACTTTTTTTCAGTGCCATTGTAACTTTGGACACCAAATGAACTGTTGTAAATCGAGGACTACCTATAGTCTGCCTCATGAATCCCAGCGACCGGTCAGGGCACATAGGGTTGGCCTCCTATGAGTCCCGTCTATTAGGCAATGTCATCTGACGGGTCCTAGGGCAAGGGCCTTCTCTGTTGCTGCCCCAACCCTCTGGAACCAACTTCCCTCAGAGGTCCGCACTGCTTCCTCCCTCCTAGCTTTCCGGAAATTATTGAAGACCTATTTATGCCGACAGGCTTGGGGCGTATGAACAGTGCTCTGCCCCCAGGCCTAGGAATGTGCCTCCATCGTTGATGGTGTGTTTGATTGTGATTGCACGTTGTATGCATGTATTTTAGATTGAATTGAATGTGTTTTTGGATTGGATGGTTAATTATTATTATTAAATTCCTCACATGTAATTGTATTGTTGTTGTAAGCCGCCCTGGGTCCTAGGAGAAGGGCGGCATATAAATTTGAATAAATAAATGAATAAATAAATAAATAAAACAAAAAAGGGGGGCTTTCATGGGAATTGGAAAAATAAGATAGATGAAGGAAGAGAAAAATCTTCATTTCTGTCTCCCAAAGATGTATCTGTATGTCTGTATATGGAGGTCCCAGTTCACATATTCCTTCCTAATGAGTTCCGAAGAGTTCCATGTCCTTTGCATGTGTTCCTCTTTTTTTTAATCCTGCAAATATTAACTGAGTAGAAGCATATAGTAGAGGATTACATTCTCAGCTTGGCTAAGCCGGTTACAATTGTATGCAAGTTCCCAATGCTGTTTTTATTTAAACTCCAAAAGCAATAGTGCTAGCGATATATTTTTCTGAGAAGAGCTAAGATGTTGAATAACAACCAGTGAGATCCTCCACGTTGTTCGTTAAGTGGGAGGTTAAATAAAAATGGGAAGCAAGCAGATAAACTGCTTTGATATTGATGGGATTGATGCATACACCAAAAGTCTGCTTTTGCTGTAAGGCCACAAAAAGGACATAGGGGTTAACATTATGCAGTGCATCAACATTTAACTTGTACTGTTATACAGTTGGAAACAAAGCATTGCGGAGACATTTTGATAAACTATTTCGTAGATAATGTGTAAAGCAAGCTTGTCTTTTATGCTACTATTGTTCAGAAATCAAAGTGAAGGTTTTGACAATTGCTTAGACTAAAGCAGGGGTAGGCAACTTTGGCTCTTTTATGACTTGTGGACTTCAACTCCCAGAATTCCAGCCATGCTGGCTCCGGAATTCTGGGAGTTGAAGTCCACGAGTCATAAAAGAACCAAGGTTGCCTATCCCTGGACTAGAGCAATGACTGTCCCTTATTCGTGATTGGCTAACTGCAAATTGCTTACCAATTCTCGACATTGCAACTGAAACAAGATAAATTATTTCTGCAAATAATTTGATGCAATGATGAAAAGCATTTCTGATCACAGTGACAATAAAAAAATTAGCTTTGTAAGCTTGTAGAGATACTTATCTGATTGGTAACAAAATCTATAGTAAAGCTAATGAAAATATGTAATTTGCCTTTTATGGAAACAGATAAAGTGCTGCTTTTTCTTTCCGCCCTCTGCAGATATGACAAATGACTAGTAATACATTTAAGAAGCATTTGGAAGATTGTTTTGTTTCCGGCGTTTTTGTTTTTATATCTATGAAAAAAGAGAGAGCATGCTTCTTGTTTTTTTTTCTGACTATATTTCTTCATTAAATCAAGGGGGTATGAAACATAGCATAGCCACTCATATCTTACCATAGTTATGAACAACTGGAACATACAATCTAAGAGTTGTCAAACATTTTTAATGATTTTTGCTCATAAATAAATATACCCCTCCTCTTCACCAAATATATCTGAAATGTGGTTTACAATAGACATGTTGCTAGTTTTTATTGTGGAATATTATGGAAAGGCAGTGCTGAAAACTTTTAAAAACACATCTATGCAGACAGGCTTGGGGCGTGTGAACTGCGCTCTGCCCCTGGGCCTTTGATTGGGACTGTATATTGTATGAGTGGGTATAGTTTTATAGTTTTTTATATTGTATACTACCATTTTAACTGATTTATATTTTGTACTTGTATTATTTGCTGTGAGCCGCCCTGAGTCTGAGGAGAAGGGCGGCATATAAGTCAAAATAATAAATAAATAAATAAATAATTGCAAGCAAGTTTTACATTGAATAGAACTTTCTGTGTACCATCTATTCTTTTTTATATGTTTCTTGACCTTTTTTTCTCAACTTTTGCCATACAATGTGACATTTGGAAAAATACAGTCCTCCTGAGTGTGATTTTTTTTTCCCAGCATACTTTTAGCAAAGTTTTTTAATGGTAATCCTATGCTCGCCAATACATAGAAAAAAAGAAAGGGATTTCAATGGTTTAAATCCTAAGTAGCACCTGCAAAATTGCACTGGTCTCTTGGGAATCAAATAGCATATAGCGAACAATAAATATTGAATATTTTCATCCGTTAGAATTGTAGAAAAAGTTTTGGTGTAGCCATTCTGACCAGGACTGCTGCAGTTTGTTTGAGCTAAAGGATGCGTGGGAAGTTGGGTTATATTTAGAGCTCATCCAGACAATGAGACAATCTTCTAAGTCTTCTAGTTCCACATCTGAAATGGAGCAGGGCTGGAGTATTCAGTTCTGAGTGTTGAATGAACCAGGTTAGGAAACTTCTACTGTTCCCAGCCAACAGCTAATGAAATGTCTCCAGCCATTAGGTTACTCTTAAAGCATGTGGAATCTTCACTAGTTCAACATGCGGCATCCCAAATAGTCCTTAGATTCATCCAAGTATACCAGGAGCTGTACTGATTCCTAGTCAGCTTCTGGGTGTGCTTTGAAGTGATAGTTCAAGCTCTGAATGACTCAGAGCTTGGATATCTTCAAGAGTGCCTTCTCCATGTTGAGTCTGCCCATCTGGTCAGATGGAGTGGAGAGGATTTTAGATCTGATGGAAAGCCCTTCGCAGGAAACTCAGCTTGAGTTTCTCCCCGGATGCCACCTACCTCTGGATCAGTTATCTCAGGTATTCAGATCACCCCTGCCTACTCTTCTGAAAGACCATGAAGATCTGGCTATTTGGGGAAAATGTTTGAAGATTTTGCTGCCAAAATGGGGACACATCAGGGCCTTATGCTCCTGATTTTCATTTTATGTTGTTAATTAGCCACCTGGAATCTTTGGAAATGGAGTGACTTGAAAGCTAACCAACTAACTAACTAGGTCAATTAGCACTCAAAGCAAAAATCAGCTACTTGTGTATCTTAAAGATTGCTTTTATCTACTTGCTTTATAAATGATCGTCTTTTATCTACTTGCTTTATAAATGATCGTCTTTGCACCATACAGGTCAGTCCTTAAGTGACGGTTCCATGAGCTGTTTTTCAAAAGGGCTTTTTATGTTGGTTTCATTTTTTTTTAATGCCTACAGTTAGGTATGGAAGGATTGAAACATTCATTTTTATACATTCTGACTACATTTCTCTTCCCTTCTTTTTTTTTTTTTTTTGAGAACATCCGAGTTAAACAGCTGCATTAAAGATAGAACAGAAACAAGTATGGGGGGAAATTACAGTGGGTGAAACATGTTTTTTTATTGAAAATGTAAGATCTTTGAACACGTCAGACTAAAAGAAAAAAAAAATCCTTTTCTCCCAGAACATGTTGAAATAGTTCTTTTAGCCAGCATTGATAAAAGCATATTCTGAATTAATTAAGATGAAAAGGTATTAGAACAAGGTTCTTAATTGTGTAAATAAGGTCCATGTTGCAATATGGAAGCATCTTTGCCAAGCTCTAGCAAACTCATGCGGGCTACAATATACAAAGGCCTGGCAATTTATCAGTGCTGTTTTGAATTTTCAGTAATTACTTATGACATCCTATTTTGCAATATCTCAACAAAGCCAAAGTTAAGCTTCAGCTTTTCTTCACTTACCTTTAAAAGGGGAAGCATATTATATAAATTTCTGGTTAATTGGTTTTAAATCTCAACAAGTACGGTACCTTATTTTCCATTAGGCTGGCATATACTCAGTGGTGGGATTCAAATATATAAACAACCAGTTCTCTTGTGTGGATGCTGCTTCCGGAAGTCCGTTCTGGGCCTGGGCAACAAAAAATTAGCTACCGGTTCTGCCGAAGTGGTGTGAACTGGCTGAATCCCACCACTGGACATGCTGTTGTCTATTGATCTTACTCTTATCAAAACAAAGTGCAGATGCTCTAACATGATTTTCCACAGTAATATGAAGCTCCACAAAGATGGCAAGATTAATAGTTGGCATATATTTTGATCGCGCCGTAGACAACCCTGAGGTATTTTACAAGCTGTTCCTACAAAATTTGCCTCCATAGCTGTCACCTAGCATCATCCAGGGCATTAATCTGCTATTACTACATTTTTGATGGCACATGCTCTACTGTTAGCTCTTGTGAAATTTGTAGAAAAACACTCAGCCCAGTTCCGGGGACAACATGTTTGAATTCCCAGACTGTGATGCTGTTAAGTGGATTAGGTTGAGCTCATAGTTTTTTTGGGGGAAGCACCTGTACTTCACTTGTTTTAAATTGTGAGAAGTCAGTTGTGTACCATTTAGAGCAGAAATGGGGAACGATGGCCCCTTTATGACTTGTGGACTTCAACTCCCAGAACTCCTGAGCCACCCATTCTACTTTCATTTCTGACCTTAGCATTGCATAAGAAGGCTCAGCCAGTCCCATATGCCCTTTATTATAAAGGACAGTGCTTTATTTTAGAAAGCTGCCCTTTAGCTTTATTTATTTTTCAAAAAAAATCCCTCCCTTTTGTCCTTTATTTTGGTCATTTAATATTAATCATACAAATGGTACCACTTAATGCAGAGTCTTTCA
Source organism: Bothrops alternatus (assembly GCA_034064705.1). NCBI lineage: Eukaryota > Metazoa > Chordata > Lepidosauria > Squamata > Viperidae > Bothrops > Bothrops alternatus. The sequence goes on from JARGCV010000085.1 coordinate 1,353,414, forward strand.
CGCTTGTGTGAAAAATGTGGAAATGGAATTGCCTTTTAAAAATAATTTTATATATACTGTTTTATATTTATATACATTGCTTTTAGATATTTTTATTAGAATATGCCTTTTTGCAAAGTTTTTTCTTGGTTTTGCTCTTGAGTTTTCCTTTGTAAAGCAAAGTTATACGTGGTTAAATTTTTAATCCTTATGAATGTAATCACCTAAGCTCTGCTGAAGATGTTACCTAGCCTGGTTAATGAAACATTCGGCAACCAATCCACAAGCTTGAAGAACGAACCTTAACCCTCATCTTATGAATCTTCTTCAGATTTGCTCCCTTTTCAAATTTGTCCTTTATTTTTTCCCCCAAGAAAATATGGTCATGATACTTACAAGGAGACAGCCCCACCACTTCCAGGGGTCTACCATAGAAAAGGGCTGCCCTCTTGCCCACATTCATTTAACTCTGGAGGAGGGGAGGACATTTTTAATAGGCCTTATTAAGATACGGTGACCAGATGGGCTGATTCTGGACCTCCAGCGGTTCTCAACCTCTGGGTCGCGACCCCATTTGGGGTCAAACGACCATTTCACGGGGGTCGCCAAACAACGCAGTCCGCCATTTCCCCCCCTTTTCCTTAGCTGTGCTACTCCCTCTTATTCTATTGGCTTTTGAAAGCCAATAGAATAGACTCTCTTGAATAGAGTCTAATTCTATTGGCTTTCAAAAGCCAATAGGAATTGTCCAGGCTGTCTCCGCCCTGCTGAGCCCGCCAAAAGTCCCAGTCTGCAAACGGTGCTGCAAGTTGTCTGCAGTGAAGGCGAGCGGTCCGGAACTTTCCACCCCTCCCTGCTGAGCAACTACTAAAACTAAGTAAAAGAGGGCCACAGGTGGGAGGTGGGAGGCCGGCGGGCGCAGGGAGGGTTTTTGGTGCGCGTGGGGCCCGGCGGGTGGCTTACCTCCCTTGGGCTGGGCCAGCTGGTGGCCCAGCCCGTGGTCGCCCTGTACCGTCGCCGCCGCGGCCACCCAGGAGCACCTGGGCCTGCTTGCCGCCGCCCCAAACGGGCGGCGGCCTACGCCTCGGCTGGCGCAGGGGGCAGCCTCGGGTCACACCACGCATGCGCCGCGCAGGTCGGGGTCGCCGCCTGAAAAAGGTTGAGAACCGCTGTTCTAGTCTAACCCCTGCTCAAGCAGGAGATCCTACCATTCCAGACACTGGCTGTGTAATCTCTTCTTAAAAATCTCCAGTGATGGAGCACCCGCAACTTTTGAAGGCAAGTCGTTCCACTGGTTGATCGTTCTCATTGTCAGGAAATGTCTCCTTAGTTCTAGATTGCTTTTCTCCTGGATTAGTTTCCATCTGTTGCTTCCTGTCTTGCCCTCAGGTGCTTTGGAGAATAGGCTGACCCCTTCTTCTCTGTGACAGTTCCTCAAATATTGGAAACTTGCTATCATGACTTGAGGTGATACGGATATCTGCACATGCTATGTAAAACAGGACTTTATAGATATTAATCAGAATATCTATTGGGCTCGGAAGCTTACTGACAAGTCATGAAGAGATTTTTTTAGAAACACACCACCTTTTATATAACAGAACATTTCTATTTGTTATGTCTGAGATCAAACTTGGTCCAGATGGGCATGCATAACCTAGCTAACAACCTTGCTAATCATCAAATTATGCAGAAGGATGAGTAAACGAGTCTTCCTTTTTAGAGCTGTTCTCTTTCTGACTTGCTTTCCTGTCTAGCACACAAATAATTTGTAAAGTTAGTTTGAAAAGCTCTTCTATCTCTTTGATAGTGAGATACATCAAGGAGAGTCATTCAGACAGTAGGCTGTAATTAGTCTTTATGTAGTTTGAAATGTTAACCTGGGATTGTATAAAAGCTTGGGGATACATTAAATACATTAAGTCTTCAAACTTGGCCACTTTATGACTTGTGGACTTCAACTCCCAGAATTCTTCAGCCAGCATGCCTGGCTGAGGAATTCTGGGAGTTGAAGTCCACAAGTCATAAAGTGGCCACGATTGGGGACCCCTGCATTAAGTCTTATTTTTTTCTTGTTTTTTTTTAATTAAAATATTTTAGAATAACATTTGCATTTACGTTTTAGACTTTAAAATTATAAGCAAAATATATGATTGAAAAATGGTCAGAAATACAAGAGGGACAACTTCTAAGAGTTTAAAATACTTTTAGAGAGAAATATTTTAAAATATAAACAAACTGTGGTAGGATTGTATTTAAAATAAAACTATGAAAACTGGTGAACAACCTCAAATGGAGGGTAAATATATTGAGAAAACGTTTAGTTTAAATTGGCATTTACTAATTCTATATGTTAACAGAAATGCATTATATTAAGATTTGTGCTTTTCTGAATATTGTATCCTAGTTCACAGTTCAAACATGCACAAATTATAAGGAAATTTATGATGTGCATAAAGTAAAATTGATTGCAGCAGGCAAATATTTAGAAAATGGATATAATAGGAAAATGTACAAAAAGGCATAACTCAAAGGAATGGAATAAAAAAGTTCTCTGAAGGAGAACACACAGTACACGCAGGCACATTTGAGACAGATTTTAAAAAGTAAAGACATAGAAATGGATTAAAATGAATTTAGTGCAGGAAAAATAATAATAAATAAATCAAAATGGATGGATTTAGTTCATATGAGCCCTCTTAACTTTTATCATTTCTGTCTGAAAACCAACAAAAATATTAAATTAACAGATCAGAACTATTATAGTGACATTTCATTTATATAGATCCTGAAATTGTGTTTCCTAAATTGATCTCCTGTGAAAAATAAATTTACTGGTACTTTAACCCATGGAATGGAAATGTGCTTTCAGCTATTATATCATTAATTGGCTCTGCTTGTTTGAGTAATATAGTATTAGCAACATATGAAGTGCAATTTGTTTTAAAATTAGATGCTTCACTTGCAATTTAGTTTTAGTGATGTAATTATGGGTTAGACAAAAAATGGTTTGCAATATTCGTTTCCAGCTTGAATTGCATCAAGGACCTCCTTAAATGACAATGTATTAAACACCATTTGCTTTGTGCTATTTTTTAAAAAAATTAAAATATATCTTAGTTTATTTGTTTGGCTTTAACCAGATCTTGGATAAGTCCAATATTTTCTGTTTTGCAGTTATAAATGATATACTGTATGTTCATGATATACTGTTAATGATATACTGTATGTTCATTTTAGGTGTAATTGTTCTCAGAGTGGTTCATATTCTGATCTGCTGTTTTTTTCTTCTCTCTTTAGAGCTGAGTTTTTATTGGTCTTGGGGTTAAAAAAAATAATTTACCAAATTGTAAGCCACTATGGTTTATTAAGGTCTTCACTGTCCTAGCTGTAGTAAGCTAGATGCTGTTATACAGTGTCTCCTATGTTAGCGGTTCATCAAAAATATCTCCCTTTTGGCAAATAATAAACAAGGAGTTACAAGGGCAACTTGAAAAATCACTACTTTGATAGTTGTCTCTATCAAAACTGGGAAACATATCTGTAGTGTGCTGTGAAAAGTTCTGGATTTTTTTTACATTTTACAAGGCAATAAAGTGAATTGAAATGGATTTACAAGTTGCCTCCTATTCTGTATTTGGCAGTCCAACTGTGAATGCAATGATAGCCATGATCCTGCCCACCATTTATACAGTCAGTATAAGATTATATGGACCCTGGTCATTCCAGCTGACCTTTCAGAGACCACAGGAAAAGACCACTGTTAGTTAAAACCCTTTGCCTACCCATTATATCACTTGTACTAACCACTGCCTGAGAACTGAGTCAATGTTTTATTAATGCACCATAAATACGTCAATGCTATACTGTGGCATGGACCCAGTCCATAGTGGGATAGTGGTTACTAGGTAAGTCAAGGCATAATAATATTGATACACAAAAGCAAGACCTGAAATAACATTTGCCATCATTTCTCACTCTCTGCAGTTTAAATGCAGTTTTCTTTCACTACGTTGTAGGGCTACTTCTGTTATACTTGAGATTCCTTTAGGACAGCAGTTCTCAACTTTTTTCAGGCCGCAACCCCAACCTGCACCGCGCATGCGTGGCGCGACGGCCCGCACCGTGCATGCGCGGTGCAACGGCCCGCATCGCGCATGCATGGCACTACCCCGCACATGCGCGGTGCTGCCCCCTGCGCCAGCCGAGGGGAAAGGGGGGAAAATGGCGGACTGCGTTGTTTAGCGACCCCCGTGAAATGGTCGTTCGACCCCAAATGGGGTCGCGACCCACAGGTTGAGAACCGCTGCTTTAGGAAGATGAGCAGCAGTCATGCCTAATGCCAGGAAAATCTAAATAAAGCCATTCCTCGTTCAGGATTATAGTGCTGAAGCGTTCTTATTGTTGAAAGTAGTCTTCTACCATTTCTTTAAAGAAGTATCTTGATCATGTCTAAGCACTACAGCAGGAGTCTTCAAACTTGGCCCTTTTATGACTTGTGGACTTCAACTCCCAGAATTCTTCAGCCAGCGTGCCTGGCTGAGGAATTCTGAGAGTTGAAGTCCACAAGTCATAAAAGGACCAGGTTTGAAGACCCCTGCACTACAGGATGACCATTTTTAAAATATATATTTACTATGTTTTATTAATGGAAATAAAATACAAAACAAAAAAAACATGCATCCAACAGTAACAACAACAAAAAAAGAAGAAAAAAAATTATGTACAAAAAAGGGTAAAAAGGAAAAAAATGACTCAAACATCTAACATTAAACATAAAAAAAAAAAATACCCAGCCTGGCTGGATGCTGATTTTTTAAAAAAAACAAAAACAAAAAAACTGATAAATTATCCTCCCCTTACATAATGGGTCTGCAAATAGTTATAAACTTTCTCCCCCCCCCAAGTTTTTTATTAATTTTCCAATATTACATTTACATATTTGAAAAGTAGCGTAGCGGTTGAGCACCGTAATTCCATTACATTTGAATATCATCAATACAAATCTCAAAATATTACAACAACTAATTCCCTCTCTTTCCCCCATAAGATCTACTGTCATATTCAGATCAATACAGTTCTTATTCTATCAATCAAACAAAAAATACCTTTCTAGTATTCATCAATAATCTTCAGTCTACACATATCTTAATTAATTTGACATTCCATCTTTTAGACAATAAGTTTAATAAGTTTTTCTTAACTTTAATTTCGCATTGATATTTAAATTTAATGTTTAATCTTTATCATTTCCGGATTTTAAATGATCCCAATTTCTCAGTCTCCTATCCCATATTTAGGGCTAATAATTTTTTTCTTTTTCTCTTTCTACTTTCTTCCTTTCCAGAAAGAGAGAAAAAAAATATAAGTTTTATTTAACCTGTGTCTCAACTCATGACAATATCTTAAATTCAAGTCATAGTTATCTGTAAACATTCAAACTTTCAACAAATCAGTGATCTGTTGATTAATTTTTCCTTAATATTTTAATTTAATGTTTAATATTTATTTTTTTCAAATTTTAATTAAGCACAATTCCTTTATCACAATTCCTCATATAATCTAATATTTAAAATACAAACCTTATATGTAAATTCTACCATATATCTTAACAAACTAATAAGACAATATAGCATTCTTATTTCGATATTTATATTTCTAGATTTTATAAAACCATTTTTTATTGCAAATCATTACAATATCTTATGTTCAAAATACATATGCTATCCATTTATATATATTCTATTTTAGATCTCATGTATAGATCAAAACCCCAATCCCTTTCAGTCTTATTCTAGCTTTTTTCCTCTGTCAAATCATCTTTCGTATCTTCGCTTTTAAATCATCAAAAAGATCTCCTTGTATTGTTGTGACTATTGTTTGATATTGATAAGGGTGTTCAGTTGCTATTTTCTTAAGAGGGCTAGCTGATTTAACAGGTCTTCTCTTTGTTTTTCCAGTTCGATGCTGTTGTCCCAAAGTATTTATCTTCTCTTTCATCTGGTTTTTTTTTAATCTTCAAATTCCTTCTGGTTTATAAGAAAAGTCCTTTCCTTGTTCTCTATTATCAGGTTTCCTTTTTGTGTTTTCCACTGTTTGTATTTATTGAGTATCTAAGGCTTCTGTCATAGCATTTGGTTGTTTCCCTTTCTCTATAGAATTCTGTATAGATGATTCTTTAGTTGAAGTTATAGTTTGAGCTTGCATACGGAGAGTTTGGATAATTGCTTTTAACATATAAAGAATTTGTTCCTGTATTTCCTCTGGGGGAGAAATCCATTCCTGTTCTTCTTCCATTGTTGTGTATTAAACTAAACAAAAAACTTACAATCAGAAAGTCCACCGAATAAAGAGCTGAGCTGAGTTTCTTGCAGATGGTGCTTCAAGGTTGCTTTATATCTTATCTATTTTCAAGGCTTTCAACAAATCTTTCTTAAAGAATAGCAGGTTACAGTCTCAAATTTAGCCAGCAAATGTCATCTCAGAGTTAATTAGATCTTTTCAGTTTTCTTTTCCCCCTCTATTTTAAGGGGGAGAAAAAGAACCCAAATCTTCAATAATAGTAGGGTAAAAATCAGAGAAGAAGAAAAAAATAGAAAGTAGAAAGTTACAAGTCTTATAATCCACCAGTTTTAGAAAATAGAATTCCAATTAGGATCCCAGTATTTTTCCAACATTTTAAACTCCCGAATGGTTGATAGCTGCTGTTTCTGGAGGGAAGACTAAAATCCCCCTTCCCTCACCACAGGGGGAAAGTACTTCAGCAGCTTATGCAGGTAATTAAGTAATTAGGATGTAAGAGAGGCAGATCTCACCCAATCCTTTCCACACTGCTTTGAAGTTGCCAGATGTTAATGTGACTTCGTCTGTTAGCAGCCTAGGGACGAGCCATATTTCTATGGCCGGTTTGGAGGAATTGTCAGCTCTAACAGGAGAGTTGCTGCTCTCCTGCGATCCAGCAAAAGCCTCTCCTTGCTGGTTGCCTCTTCGGGGCGATTTTTGGCCCTTTTCAGGGCCCCCCAGCAATGCGAAACTGAATGGGGGAGAGAGAACAGATCTCCCAGCCGTCCATGGCGGCTGCGTGACGAAACCGGAAGCCCGAATAGTTATAAACTTTCTCATCCTTATTTAGCAAGAAAAATATATAAACAGATATTTCAGATGAGAAGGTCTCTATCTAATAATTGAATCGACTCAATATCTTATGTTCAAAATACATATGCTATCCATTTATATATATTCTATTTTAGATCTCATGTATAGATCAAAACCCCAATCCCTTTCAGTCTTATTCTAGCTTTTTTCCTCTGTCAAATCATCTTTCGTATCTTCGCTTTTAAATCATCAAAAAGATCTCCTTGTATTGTTGTGACTATTGTTTGATATTGATAAGGGTGTTCAGTTGCTATTTTCTTAAGAGGGCTAGCTGATTTAACAGGTCTTCTCTTTGTTTTTCCAGTTCGATGCTGTTGTCCCAAAGTATTTATCTTCTCTTTCATCTGGTTTTTTTTTAATCTTCAAATTCCTTCTGGTTTATAAGAAAAGTCCTTTCCTTGTTCTCTATTATCAGGTTTCCTTTTTGTGTTTTCCACTGTTTGTATTTATTGAGTATCTAAGGCTTCTGTCATAGCATTTGGTTGTTTCCCTTTCTCTATAGAATTCTGTATAGATGATTCTTTAGTTGAAGTTATAGTTTGAGCTTGCATACGGAGAGTTTGGATAATTGCTTTTAACATATAAAGAATTTGTTCCTGTATTTCCTCTGGGGGAGAAATCCATTCCTGTTCTTCTTCCATTGTTGTGTATTAAACTAAACAAAAAACTTACAATCAGAAAGTCCACCGAATAAAGAGCTGAGCTGAGTTTCTTGCAGATGGTGCTTCAAGGTTGCTTTATATCTTATCTATTTTCAAGGCTTTCAACAAATCTTTCTTAAAGAATAGCAGGTTACAGTCTCAAATTTAGCCAGCAAATGTCATCTCAGAGTTAATTAGATCTTTTCAGTTTTCTTTTCCCCCTCTATTTTAAGGGGGAGAAAAAGAACCCAAATCTTCAATAATAGTAGGGTAAAAATCAGAGAAGAAGAAAAAAATAGAAAGTAGAAAGTTACAAGTCTTATAATCCACCAGTTTTAGAAAATAGAATTCCAATTAGGATCCCAGTATTTTTCCAACATTTTAAACTCCCGAATGGTTGATAGCTGCTGTTTCTGGAGGGAAGACTAAAATCCCCCTTCCCTCACCACAGGGGGAAAGTACTTCAGCAGCTTATGCAGGTAATTAAGTAATTAGGATGTAAGAGAGGCAGATCTCACCCAATCCTTTCCACACTGCTTTGAAGTTGCCAGATGTTAATGTGACTTCGTCTGTTAGCAGCCTAGGGACGAGCCATATTTCTATGGCCGGTTTGGAGGAATTGTCAGCTCTAACAGGAGAGTTGCTGCTCTCCTGCGATCCAGCAAAAGCCTCTCCTTGCTGGTTGCCTCTTCGGGGCGATTTTTGGCCCTTTTCAGGGCCCCCCAGCAATACGAAACTGAATGGGGGAGAGAGAACAGATCTCCCAGCCGTCCATGGCGGCTGCGTGACGAAACCGGAAGCCCGAATAGTTATAAACTTTCTCATCCTTATTTAGCAAGAAAAATATATAAACAGATATTTCAGATGAGAAGGTCTCTATCTAATAATTGAATCGACTCAACATCTAATATATATAAAAAGTGAAGTTAAAAAAAAACACTACAGGATGAACATTTTTTACGACTTGTTTTTGCAAGATACGGTCTTCTTCAACTGCAATAGACAGATGTGCTTTTAATGTCTAATATTTCCATAGTCTAATATTTCCATAGACTAATCAACTGGTTTGCTCTTCCCATCTTTTTGGGTGGCTTCTTAACTAAGTTTTTGTTTCCCCAAGTGTTTGCAGATGAAATGATGATGTGCCCTTCTGTGTATTTTTGCCTTGTTATCTGCAGATAAGAAAAAGGGCAGTAAGTTTCAGCCCTTCAAAAAGTTTTTTGGAAGGAGAAAGAAACGGGAGGCCACGCCAGATCGCGAGACCACCAAGTTGAAGGCAAGCAGTTCCTTTGGAAATGTCTGTAACGGGGCGCTGTCTTCTGATGAAGAGACCAACAATGGCTTGAGGTAATGAAATTTCGGCATGCTGCCATTGCTGAATCTAATCCAGGGGTAGGCAACCTTGGCTCTTTTATGACTCGTGGACTTCAACTCCCAGAATTCCTGAGCCAGCATAGCTGGCTCAGGAATTCTGGGAGTTTTGAAGTCCACGAGTCATAAAAGAGCCAAGGTTGCCTACCCCTGATCTAATCCATTGCCTTGAGGCAAAGCCAGGAGAAGTGAATCTATGGATATTCTTAGTCATTCAGGTCATGGTTGTCCCACAGTTGCTTTTTCAAAAAACAGTTGGACTTCGTTTTTCCTTGAAGATGTTTTGCGCCTCATCCAAGAATCTTCCAAGACCAGGAGAGATGTAGTAGGTAAAATTGTGAAAATCTCATGTGAATGAAATCTAACCCTTTATTAATAATATAATATGGAACTGGTGTGTTGTGGAGACATTTCTGATACACGTATATAGTATTACTTCAAAACACTCCTTTTGAAGGAACTAATTCTGTGATTTGTTCACCAAAGAAAATAATTTCAAGGTAATAATTTTGGTGTCTTCATCTATCAGACTGTGCTCAGTACATAATAAAAAACAAGCTAGATTGCAATGTCGTAAGTTCAGCACTGTCTGAGACTGTGGGTTGAAGATAACTGGCCCCGGGGCCTTTCTGTCTGTCTTTCAAGGCCCGTATAAAAATGGAAGGATTGACCAGCCTGTTCCTTCTTCTTGCTGTAGGAAATTTCAGCTGAGGTTCTTCCCTGAAAGCTTTGCCTATTTCAAGGGAATCTGTGTTTCCTACCGATTAGCATTAGAGGACATTCTCCTTTTTCAAAGTGTGTAATACACTCATCATAGATTATTTCAGACAGGTAGTCATCCTATAATCAGATAATAAGAGAAAGGTACGGAAGCATAATCAGAATAATAAAATAACAGAATTGGAAGGGACTTTGGAGGTGTTCTAGTCCAGCCCCTGATCAGACAGAAAACCCTATACCAGTGGTGGCGAACCTATGGCACGGGTGCCAGAAGCGGCACTCAGAGCCCTCTCTGTGGGCACGCACGCCGTCGCCCCAGTCCTAGGCCTTCAGCTGAGTTTTATAAAACCTTTTCGCTTTAGGCCTCCACCGCCGTGTGCAAAAAAAAAAAAAGGTTCAATCAATTTCAACTTCTCGTGAGAGAAAAAGGATCTTGCAAAGTTGGAATTGATTGATTGAGCTTTTTAGTCCCACCCAGTCTGCCGTTACCACCGCAGCCACGCCCACCCAATGGGCCACACCCACCCAGTGGACCACACCCACCTGGCACCCGACGATGCATAAGTGGGTTTTAGGTTGCAGTTTGGGCACTCGGACTCTAAAAGGTTTGCCACCACTGCCCTATACCAAATGGTTGTCCAGTCTCTTCTTAAAAACCTGCAGTTGTGACACCCACAACTTCTAGAGCAGCGGTTCTCAACCTGTGGGTCGCGACCCCATTTGGGGTCGAATGACCATTTCACGGGTGTCGCCAAACAACGCAGTCCGCCATTTTTTTCCCCTTTTCCCCTCAGCCGGTGCAGGGGGCAGCACCGTGCATGCGAAGGGCAGCACCGCGCATGCGTGATGCGGGCTGTCGCGCTGCGCATGCGTGATGCGGGCCGTCGCAGTGCACATGCGCGATGCGGGCCGTCGCAGTGCACATGCGTGATGCGGGCCGTCGCACTGCACATGCGCGATGCGGGCTGTCGCACCGCGCATGCGCGACGCGGGCCGGCGCATGCGCACCACGCATGCACGATGCGGGGCATCGCGCCGTGCATACGCGATGCGGGCCGGCGCGCCGTGCATGCGCGATGCGGGCTGTCGCACGCGCACTGCGCATGCATGATATGGGCCGTCGCACGCACACCACGCATGCGCAATGTGGGCCGTCGCGCCGCGCATGCGCGGTGCAGGTCGGGGTCACAGCCTGAAAAAGGTTGAGAACCGCTGTTCTAGAGGCAAGTCGTTCCACTGATTAATTGTTCTCACTGTCAGGAAGTTTCTCTTTAGTTCTAGGTTGCTTCTCTCCTGGATTAGTTTCCATCCATTGCTTCTTGTCCTGCCTTCAGGTGCTTTGGAGAATAGGTTGTCCCCCCACCTCTTCTTTGCGGCAGCCCTTTAGATACTGGAACAATCAGGAGAAGGGTATCTGAGTCCTGTAATCTCAGAAAGGATATGCTCATGTGTTGATTCTCCTGAACTCAGTCAAATCTCCTGTTTGTACGAAATTGCTATAACTCTATCATTATCTACTATATCCCTTAAAGTAAATTTGTATGGTGCAACTATTTATGCACACCACTTAGTTACTGTAAGTTGCTGTAGTATAGAGGCAGTTATTTGATAAAATATAGAAATACCAACCAAAGGACTAAAAAAAAATCTGATTTATGAGACACAATTCTGTGTTAAATTTCTAATAACATTCTACTGTTAATTTGTCCTTGGATCTAATAATCGCTGTGGTCTAAGGAGTAACTCACATGTATCCTGGCAACAGTTGTCATAGCATTACCATGCCATTTGAGGGCTATTGAGCACATAGTGGGAGCTTGCTCCAAGCATATATTTGCTCAAACTTGGTTTTTTTTTCTTTTTTGATGGTTGTTCTAAAATATGACAGGATGCCTATAATCCCAACTTATTCTTATTTTTGACTGGTAATCTTCAGAAAGCATCAATATTAAGGTATACAGGCTCAAGGGAGTTTTGTAAGCAGGGTCCCCCATAACATTATTCCTCTTTTACATTTTCTCATTTCTAGTTGTGCATGCTTCAATATGGGAGTGGGAGGCACATTCCTGCACTCTAAAAATAGGTGATAACAACTTGATCTTTTTGGAATGATCATGTTCTTAGAATTGTGCAAAGCACAGTAGGACCATAGCACAGTTATATTGCCATATTTGGAATTCTGTTTCTAATGTAGATTCAGTTCAATTCAGAATAGAGCTGGAAGGGACCTTGTGGGTCTTCTAGTCCAGCCCCCTGCTCAAGCATACCATTTCAGACAAGTGACTGTCCAGGCTGTTCTTAAAAACCTCCAGTGATGAAGCACCCACCACTTCGGAAAGCAAGCTGTTCCACTGGTCCATATCATGAACAGGTCCATATCATGAAAAGTTCAACATCATAAAGATGCCTAGAAAAGAAAAGAGACAAAAGACGACTAATTGCAGTAGAACTACTCATAAAGCAAGCTGTAATCCTTCAGTGAATTTGGTATTTAAAAATCCAAAGAATTATGGTCACCAGGACTAGTATGTAGTTGCAGCAAACCTGGTGTCACCATCTTGTAGACCAGTGTTTCTAAACCAGAGCTTTTCAACCTTTTCACCCATTGTACTACTTTTAGGATATGGCAATATCCGAGTACCACCAGTCGCCTAGCAAGGTGTCAAAAACTTGGTGACCCCCCCCCAAAAAAGGAAAAAAGTGATAAAGTACAGGTAGTCCTCAACTTACAACAGTTCACTTAGTGACTGTTCGAAGTTACAGTGGCACTGAAAAAAGTGCCCCCCAAGCCATAGCCGAACAAGACACCTGCCTGCCCACCTAGCGGCGCTCTTCCTCCGTTTTCATTGTTGTGAGCATTTCTGTTGAGGATTGGCAGCGGGGGTGGGGTGGGGGTTGTTTGGTTTTTATTCCCCCCCGTCTGCTGGGTGGTTGCAGCAGGTTTTGGTCACTTCACATGACCCTGGGACACTGTGACCGTCATAAATATGAATCAGTTGCCAAGCATCTGAATGTAAATCACAAGACCCTGGAGATGCTGCAACATTCCAGCTGATTGGTGCTTCTTCTGGGCTCAGCAGAAGAGCCAGGGTCAGTGCTGCTTTCCAGCTGATTGATGCTTCTTCAGGGCTCAGCAGAAGCGCCAGGATCAACACCGAGCTCCAACTGGATCCTGGCGCTGATCCTGGCGCTTCCACTGAGCCCTGACAGCCCCGAAGAAGCGCTGATCATCTGGAAAGCGACACTGATCCTGGCGCTTCCGCTGAGCCCTGACAGCCCTGCAGCTCCAGCCGTCTCTCGCTCAGGCTTGTGTGGTGCTGCCACCGGTTCAGCTCATTCCCCTCCCCCGCTACCACTTTTCTAGGATGGTCGCGTACCACCTGCCAGGTGCCAATGTACCCCAGGTGGTACCTGTACCACTGGTTGAAAAGCCCAGTTCTAAACCACATCCAATTTTAAATGTATGGATTTCAAATCCTAGAATTCCCCACCCATCAGGCGGAAAGATAATGAAACGCTATTGCCCATACAGAAACTGATAGTCCATAGACCCTACTTCTGGTAAGTACAGGTACTCCTCAACTTATAATAGTTCATTTAGTGACTGTTTAACGTTACAGTGGTGCTGATAATAGGGACTTATGACTGTTTTTCACACTTACTACCATTGCAGCATCCCCATGGTCACGTGATCAAAATTCATATGCTTGGCCTCTGATTCATATTTATGACCACTGCAGTGCCCTGGGGTCATTTGATCTCCTTTTGTGACCTTCTGACAAGCAAAGTCAATGGGGAAACCAGATCTGCTTAATAACCATATTACTAAATTAACAACTGCAGTGGTTCACTTAACAATTGTGACAAGAAAGGTTGTAAAATGGAGCACAATTCACTTAACTAATGTTTCCCTTAGCAATAAAAGTGTTGTGCTCTGTTGTGGTGGTAAGTGAAGGACGACCTCTAGCCACCCTCATAAGGAATCGTCAACAATGATGAAGCTATAGTCCAGAGGGGGCCACAGGTTTGGTTTGCCTCGAATGCCAGATAATGCCTTTTTTGAATAATCTGGTTCTACAGAGCTGTTCCTTGTCATATTCACTGAATGTTCTCGTGGCGAATGTTTAAGCCAAAGGTGCTGAATCTTTTTTCAAGTCAAGAACCATATTTGACTTTTAGGTTGCACGTGAGCAACTGCACTTGCAAGCATGAAAGTGACAGCAGCAAAGAAATGGGCAGGGACAAGGCCAAATTAAAATGTGATTGAACTTAATCTGTTTTAAATACAATGTAAGTTGAATGAAAGTAATGGCATATGGTTATCAGAGTTGGTCCCCATGGACCAGCGGTTCTCAACTTGTGGGTCGCGACCTCATTTGGGGTCGAACGACCATTTCACGGGTGTCGCCAAACACCGCAGTCCGCCATTTATTTATTTTTGGTCGGCCATTTTTTTTGGGTCGGCCATTTTTTCCCCTTTGCGATGCGGGCTGTTGCGCCGCGCATGCGCGATGCGGGCCCGCCATTTTTTTTTTGGTCGGCCTTTTTTTTTTTTGGTCGGCCATTTTTTCCCCTTTGCGATGCGGGCTGTCGCGCTGCGCATGCGCGATGCGCCCCATCGCGCCACATATGCGCGATGCAGGCCGGGGTCGAGCCCCGGAAAAGGTTGAGAACCGCTGCCATGGATGAAGACATTTTTCTTTGGTAATACAAATTATAATTTGATAGCAACTTGTGTAGGAGCTCTGGCATTTGGGTACAGTGCATAGCCGTTATGTAAGCATTGAAAATAAAGGTGTAGTAAATCCATTCCTCTGAAAATATTATATATTCAGAGATATTGAAAAATGGCCTGCTAGCAGAAAAAAGAAAGTCCAGCAGTAGCCCACTGTGTTGGTAATTTAGGGCATACCTAAAATCCTGTTTATCCAAATTGTCTTTCAGGTCTCCCAGTTATAGCATGGGAACACGGGCCTTTTCCCATGAGAGTATTTTTATGCCTGATGGGCGAGCAGAGAGCGAAGAGTCAATTCAAGCAATGTCACAAGATAATCTCGTTGGCAAAGTCAAAACTCTTCAGGTAACAAGGAGCAAACGTTGGGCTTCCATGTAAGAGTTTAAATTCATCTGCTTTCTGATTGTATCATCCCATAATCTAGTAAAGGGAGTTGAAGTCCACAAGTCTTAAAGTTGCCCAGTTTGGAGATCCATGCTCTTGAGTTGGAAAGGAGGAAGGAAGTGAAACCATAGCCACACGGTGTCCTACCAACTGAAGGGAATATTTGCAGCTCAGGATTGAACTGTGGGGTCCTTGGTGGTCTCTGAGTTTGGTTGTGTGGTTATATGCTCTTATGTCAGGGGTAGGCAACCTTGGCTCTTTTATGACTCGTGGACTTCAACTCCCAGAATTCCTGAGCCAGCCATGCTGAGGGGAAAGGAAGAGGTTTCCAAGCTGAGCCATGATGGCTCAGGAATTCTGGGAGTTGAAGTCAACAAGTCATAAAAGAGCCAAGGTTGCCTACCCCTGCTCCATGTCTTTGAGCATTTCCTATTATTTCTTGATGTGGTTGGTTCAACTCCTAAGCCAGTTTTTAAAAAGCCTGTCTGGATAGAGACACTTGAGCACAATATTAATTAAGTATTAATTCGAAACAGCTGGCTACCATGTCTTCCCTAAGACAATTTCTCCTGTCAATTGCTTTCTTTTTTGTGGGTGGAGCTTTCTGTGTATTTGTGCATATGTGTGGATATACATATTTACATAAAAGTGCATGTGCACATCACCCAGTCGTGTCAGACCTGCCGGCACTAAAACCTCTAAATAGAAATGACCCTTGGCTCCATGTGTTGAGAAAAGTATAATTTTATTAGAAGTCAAGTGTAGTGCAATAATGCATAGCCAGAATTGAGAATCCTGTACCCAAATCCCTAAGTCCAACTTTTCCCTCTTTTAACTGCCTCCCATTGCTGAACCCCCTCCCCCCATGGCCAATCAAGTTCAAGTAAGACAAGACTTTTCAGAATGGACACCTCAAGCATAGGTTGGTATGCAGCTGACTTCTTCTCCCAATTGGGTGACCTTGAAGCAGCCTCTTGGGAAGATACAGCAGTTACTTTTGCTTTCCACCAAGCCATTCCCCCTCCCATGCACTCTCCCCAGAGTTCAGGGCAGACTGCCACTGCGTGGTAGCGAAGCACACAAGCAAGCGTAAGGTGGCAGCTGACCCAGTCAGCCATGCATCCCTCATCAAACTATGTGTTTGTGGAAGGACAGCAACCAACTTTAAAATGAAAAAATCCCTTTTTTACTGCTTTGCTGGTCTCTATTATATTTTATCTAGAGCCATCTTTGTTAGAACTAGTATTCCAGTGCTGTGTCGATAATGATTGCCTTCCAAGTAAAAGGTTGCCGGTTTGAAACCCTGCAGAAACTTTCTATTATTATTACTTTTCTTTCTCTGAACTACCTATTTTTTTCATGGGCTTCTTTTAAAATAAGAACAACAGTGCACCATGCCATCCTGTCTCCAGGCAGTTAGAGGAAAAGATTTTATTCTCTGTGGGAGATTAAACTTTTTTAACCCAAGTGACTAGAGACTCAAGGAACTGGATAAAAGATAGTGCACCTCTGGACTTACTAAAAAAACAAAACTCCAGGTAAAAAAGTAAATATTTCAGGCAAAGAAAAACAGTGATTAAAAAAAAAGTTTACACCAGGTTTGAAACCAGCAACTTTCTGTTTAACAAATCAACTGTTAACCAATCATTGTGCTATTTTAGCATTTGCAATAACTGCTAGGATTAGTTTGTAGTTAAATAAAATGTACCAGCTAAAGCGGACAAGAGCAGTAACATAAGGACATAAGGAGAAAAAAAAGAATATTTTAAAACTACAATAGGAAAACCTGCTAAAAGATCACCATTGCAATGGGAAAGGGTTGAATACAGTATATTGTCTGTTCCTACCCTGAAAAAGTTATTGCTGGCCAAATTCTGGGGATGGAGCAACTGGACAAGATGGATAAGTCCTGAATTGATTTGTTGGTCTTACTGCTGCTGTTGTTTATCTCCAGCCAACAGCTACCATTCACCTGCCTCTTTTTCCAACATAGGATGTCTTGGTGAATGTTGCTCCCAGCTTTAGGGCTCAAGTTCTCTATGAAAATAGCAAGACTTGGGTTTGCTACTGAAGGGGAAAATTAGAAGGATCAAGATGACATATTGTTCCATTTTTGACCCATATGTGATGACCCAGGGCACAGCACAGAGGCAATGCAGTCAGCTGGCAATTCAAACCTCCCTTTAATTGCTCCAAATTTTCCCCAAATGCTCCCACGTTTCTGGCAAGCCTCCAAACAAAGGAAGACACACACACACCTGGCTGCAAGTAGTTTCACATACAGTCTGATTAGGAGAGGATTTTACTCAAGGCCACAGAGATAAGAAAGAATGACACATACAACATAAACCTAACGAGTCTGTGTGAATACACACTTGCCTGAGCAGTCTCAGAAGGGAAGCCAAAATACAGTCCGAGATCTTTGAACATCCAAACAACGTTGTCAGCCAGTCCAATGGTCAGAGTTTCCGGGTTTCCAAGCAGAAGTCACAGAACAAGAGATCAGCAGCAACACACACAAAACTCCAAGGAATCAGCGTTTGTTCCCGACAAACGCCTCCCCCCCCACAGCGTCTTCTTAAATCTTAATCTCCAGGTGTGCCTTGTGGAGAGGGGCGGGACGCTCTCCTCCCGAGTAGTTGAGCTTGCCTGCGTTGTTCCCTCCTTCACTCTCCATGCTCTAGGATCAGGCGGGGGTGGCCCTTGCTCATCGCCTGAACTCTGTCTCTCCTGTTCCTCCTGTCCCACTCCTGAAGGGCCCTGGCCTGCCTCGGCCTGCTCTTCCCCACATTCCTCTGAAGCCACAGACACCTCTCCCTCAACATCCATAGGGTCCCGTTCCAGCTCATTTTCCTCCGCAGACGGAGGCATTACTCCATAGTTCATCAAGAATAAAATATCTATGTAGGGCAGACGGAGGAATCTAACCACCAGACTGCAATAACACAAGCGAGCAGTCAGATGAAGAGACCCAAACTCATTGGTAGCCTCACCTTGCAATAAACAAGGACATACATTCAATTTTGCAGCTGCTAAGATTGTTGGACAAGCAGGGAGAAAAACAGCCAGGGAAGTGATTGAAGCCTGGGAAATGGATCCCTCATCAATCAACAGGAGTGCTGATTTACCCCCAACTTAGCAAGTTCTTAGGAGGTGAAGGCCAGGGTAGCACAAGGAAACAACAGCCAATGGCTTAATAGCCAGCCATCAACACCCCAATCTACATCTAAAAAGTCACACACAACAGGCACCATATAAATACCACACGCAGAATAGACAACACACCTGGATGTGGGATTTCTGAGGGAATATGAATGAATGGAGGAAGGAGGAAGGCAAACTAAGAGGAACACAATAGTAAATCGTATCCTCTCAGTCCTCCACAATGGTGCTGCTCGGCAGAGAGAAATGTAGTTGACGAGTGGGTAGGCCAGCGGTTCTCAACCTATGGGTCGCGACCCCATTTGGGGTCGAACGACCGTTTCGCGGGGGTCTCCGGACACTGCGGTCCGCCATTTTGTTTTTTGTTTTTTTGTGGTTTTTTTGTTTTTTTCGTCGCGCGCGCGCGCCACGCATGCACGGTTTGGGCCGTCGCGTGCACGCCGCACATACGCGGATCGGCCCATCGCGGTCTGCCATTTTTTGTCACGTGCACGCCGCGCATGCGCGGTTCGGGCTGTCGCGCGCGCGCCGCACATGTGCGGATCGGCCCGTCGCAGTCCGCCATTTTGGGTTTTTTTCCGTCGCGCACGCGCCGCGCATGTACAGATCGGCCCGACGCGCGCGCGCGCCGGGGTCGCACCACGCATGGACGGGGCAAGTGGGATCTCAACCTGAAAAAGGTTGAGAACCACTGGGGTAGGCAGATTTAAGAATTAAATCATGAAATCATGAAAACGAAATAACGCGTCTCACCAAGCTGGCATACTTTCTGGGTATGCGCAACAGATACGGTGCCCATCCCTTGAGAGAGACTGAAAAGGAATTTCATCTTCAGAATTCTCTCCATTTTTCAAGTCTCTCCTGTAATTTTACACTTCAGTACTTTAAGAAAAAATAAATAGAACTTTTTTTGGGGGGGCGGAGAGTAAATCTGCCAGCCATATGGAAGTTTGCTCTGCCTGAATAAACTCCTAATTTTTCCCCTGCTGACAGAAACACTTCTTCCCGTTGCAGTCCAGAGGATTTCTAAATGATTCTGTCCTTCTCAATCGGAAGTTTCAGTAAGCAAAACATATGGCTGCTATAGGACTAAGAGGCGATCGAGGATTTAAATCTTGATTAGATCAGGTTTGAATAATTAACCACTAAATGAAGCAAAGAAAAACAAGTTTCAATAATATGCTTGAAAGACGTATCTTACTATTACAGTGCGTGAAGGGCATGTGAATGGAAAACAGGAAGCATATGTGTCAGTCTTGATTGTCTGAGGTATTTATACTGTAATGTCATTGGGGGAATTTATAGGTATTTTAAAAGGACGTTTTAATGTATTCATTAAATCAGGGGTAGTCAACCTCGGCTCTTTTATGCCTCGTGGACTTCAACTCCCAGAATTCCTGAGCCAGCCATGCTGAGGGGAAAGGGAGAGGTTTCCAAGCTGAGCCATGCTGGCTCAGGAATTCTGGGAGTTGAAGTCCACCAGTCATAAAGCGGCCTAGGCCAGGGGTAGGCAGCCTTGGCTCTTTTATGACTCGTGGACTTCAACTCCCAGAATTCCTGAGCCAGCCATGCTGAGGGGAAAGGGAGAGGTTTCCAAGCTGAGCCATGCTGGCTCAGGAATTCTGGCAGTTGAAGTCTACCAGTCATAAAGCGGCCTAGGCCAGGGGTAGGCAGCCTTGGCTCTTTTGTGACTCGTGGACGTCAACTCCCAGAATTCCTGAGCCAGCCATGCTGAGGGGAAATGGAGAGGTTTCCAAGCTGAGCCATGCTGGCTCAGGAATTCTGGGAGTTGAAGTCCACGAGTCATAAAAGAGCCAAGGATTGTATAGACCAGAGGTAGGCAACCTTGGCTCTTTTATGACTGGTGGACTTCAACTCCCAGAATTCCTGAGCCAGCCATGCTGAGGGGAAAGGGAGAGGTTTCCAAGCTGAGCCATGCTGGCTCAGGAATTCTGGGAGTTGAAGTCCACGAGTCATAAAAGAGCCAGGCTGACATGCCACCAGCTTTCTTAAAGAGTTCTGCTTGGCTCTGGTGAGTACTACTAATGTCTTCCTAAAGACCCCAAACTGGCAGCCTTTGAGAAGGTAAATATTTAACAGAAGTTTAAACAGGAAGTCCTCGACTTACAACAGTTCATTTAGTGACCATTCAAAATGACAACGGCACTGAAAAAAGTGACTCATGATCATTTTTCATACTTACGACCAATTCAGGCAACTGACTCATACCTGTGACTGTTGCAGGGGTCCCAGCTGATCATGCGATCCCCTTTTGCAACCTTCTGACAAGCAAAGTCACTGGGGAAGCCAGAGTCATTTAACAACCACGTTACTAACTGAACAATTGCAGTGATCCATTTAACAACTGTGGTGAAAAAGATCGTAAAACGGACAAAACTCACTTAACAAATGTCTTACTTAACAACAGAAATTTTGGGCTCTCGTTGTGGTTGTAAGTTGAGGACTACCTGTAATATAGTTACAGTATGATCTCCATTAAATTCCCAAAATACATGAGTTCAATTCCTGGTGTAAGGCTGGATATAAGAAGGAAAAGAAATAAGCTAAATCTACCCACGGTTCTTTAGAACTGTTCCTGCTGTTCTGTCCTTGCAAACCATCCTTGCTCATTAGATGTTTGTAGGGAGATCGGAAAAAAAGTCAAGATGGCAAATGAAGCCCTCATCCTCTTGGTGCCATTGAGATTTATCCACCAATTCTACACTGCTTTTTCTCTTTTAAAGTTTACTTTTTTGGGAGTTTCATCCCGCTTTTTTAAGGGTCAACTCCATCCAGCCACATCTCCTTGTTTCTCCTCTTCATTCTGCCTTCACATATTTGTTCTTTTTATTTATTTATTTATTTGTTTGTTTGTTTGTTTGTTTGTTTATTTATTTATTTTTAGTCAATATCTTTTTTATTAATTTTTATAATTATAAATATAACAAAAAAAATCAAATTAAAACAACCCAACTGAGTACAATCATTTACAACTTTTTCCATCACAAAAACAAAACATAAAAACTTAGCTAAAATAGTTAAAATAATTATGGGTATTGCTCGTCGGCACCCCCCCACCACATCCCCCTCTTCCTTTCTCCCTACCTCTACTTCTATCCACCCACTCTCTGCCTCCCTCTCTCTCCTCGCTCCTACTACCACCTCCCTACTTCCCTCTGACCTTCACTCCTCCGTCTCCATCCCCTCCAGATGTGGTGCCAGGGTGCCGCCCGAGCAACCCATCTTTTATCAAAAAAAATATGCCTTTCTTATATAATACCAATACAATATTACAGTTGAGAAAATTATAAGATTATAAGAATAAGAATAAGAACCCGCCTGCCCCCCCCCCCGACTTCCCAAAGTGAATACAGGGTAAAAAACACAAGAAAACCCACTAAACTACACCAAAATATTATATAAATCCTATTGAAGATTTAAATATATTTTTCAGTCCAACATATAAGTGTTTAACTATATGCTAAATACAATTTCTTAGATGATATTTCCCTTGTATATACTCTATCCATTTTTTCCAGTCCATATATTTGTTCTTTTTGATTCTCAGTTTATTTTTTCTAAAGGACCACATCACTTCAGTCTACTTGTTTGGGCATTCAATCTTGTGTTCATTTATTATCCATACATTTTTGACTATATCTTTCCTTGTTCTACGGTCACACTTTTCAAAACAACCGTTCCCAGTCAACTTGCTGTATTGTCTACCTGCATTTTCACAAATTAAAATGTTTCCATCCATTTTAACATTTGACCAACATATACAACATGCTTCCAATAAATCCACATATTCCAGAAGAGGCCTGTAAATAAAACTAATCCAATCCTCTGACATAAATAGCAGACGTGCATTGACAAATGACTCAGTAGGGTGTCTGAGATTCTCTCTGTACCATCAGAAAATTATTTTTTAGCAAGATCACAGATTACAAGCAAAGCCAATCAGAAATGTCACTGCCTTTAGTGGACATATGAAGAGACTCTTGCATTGCATTAATATTTAGAGCAGACATCTCAAACACAAGGCCCGGGGGCCGGATGCGGCCCGCAAAGTGGTTTCATGTGGCCCGCAAAGCCATCCTAGAAACAGTGAGGGAACAGCCCCCGCTGCCTTGGCCCTGGCCCAGGCTGGCCGGGAGCCAATGTACAATTTGTGGTGGCCATCTATGCTGAAATGCATTCAGTCTTAGCCGTCCAGAAACAGCGAGGAACCAGCCCCTGCTGCATTGGCCCCACCCCCTGGGTACATGCTGGGGAGGTGTCACCCTTTGTGAGGAATGAAGAAATGCACCATGCCTTGGCGCTTGCCCTGGTCCCACCCCCTTCTGCCAGAGACCCTCAGATCTGTCCCACTCCTGCCCGGGCCCCCACAGGCACCTTTGACGCAAACAATGTAGACCTGGCCATGTCCACCCAGTAGGCCACACCCACTCCATCCACGCCCACTCAGTAGGCCACACCCATCCTGGCCACACTCACCCGGCCCCCCCGAGGGCAACCGCAATGCTGATGTGGCCCTCAATGAACTTGAGTTTGACATCCCTGATTTAGAGTCTGTTATTCCTATTAAAAGAATATCTCATTATAAACAAATGGTGGAACAGAAATAAAAAAGATATTTTAAATTATCTCAGCTCTCAGAGATACAGAAAGAAAACTGAAATTGTTTTTAACGAAGTACTCTCTAAAACAGGGGTGTCAAACTGCCCGCCCATGGGCCAGATGCATCATACCGAAACCGCACCCACCCCATTGCCAGCAATGGAAAAAAAGTTGAGATATGTTGCGACACGTCACGTGACGTTGTGAGTTTGACATCCCTGCTCTAAAAGGTTGAAGGAAAGAAAGTAACCAGATGCTAATCTTGCAATTAAAACAGCCCTAAAGAGTTCATTCATCACATATTTATTTATTTATTTATTTATTTATTTATTTATTTATTTATTTATTTATTTATTTATTTTCCGATTTCTATACCGCCCCTCTCCCAAAGGACTTGGGGCGGTGTACAGCCCTATCAGGAACCAATGCAGCCTCTGTCAAATAGGCATTATCCTGCTGAACCTATATACACACATTCTAACTAATGCACACCCTTGAATTCTATGCCAGCTATAGATTTTGGCTTATCTAGGGCAGCTTGACATATAGTAAAATACAATAATCTGAGAGATGATGAGCATAGATCATTGTTGTTTGACATTACTTGATCCTTGCATTGAAACAATGCAACTAGCAGACAAATTAGAGCAGGCCTAACACTCTTCTGGGCACAGTCTTCATTGTTCTTCTAGCACAGGGGTGTCAAACTCACAACATCATGTGACGTGTCGCGATATATCACAATTTTTTTGCCATTGCTGGCAATGGGGTGGGCGCGGTTTTGCTATGATGTATCTGGTCCGTGGGCTGGCAGGACCTCCAGGTTGTGCATCTGTTTCTTTGGAGGAAGTACAATCCTACCCAGAGCAATTTATGTAATGTGCATGGACACAACAGTGAGTCTGCTTTGCTGGGATTGAATCTGTATGTTCTGTCCATATAGATATTCCACCAGCCATTGCCTCTAGCCACTGGGTAAAGACTTCTGCCATATCTCCTGTAGAAGAGTCTGGGCAAAGTCATAGAGGAGGAAAGCAAGGATGGTTACATAAATATCATAAACATCCGCTTAGTTCTAAAAGGAGAGGAGGAATCAGAAAGAAAATCAAACCTTGATTCTCTTTGTGGTAAGAGGGGGGAGAATAAATTCTTTGATGATTATCGCTAATAGATAGCTATGGCAAATATTGTATGGTAGGGAAATCTCAATAAAGCCAGATAAAAACATAGTGTATCCCAGCTTGCTTGTTTATTTGCTTGATGGCTTTGTGCCTTTCAAACTCTTTCAGATTACAATACATTTCTTTAATACAGAGGAATGCATTGAACAATTGCCTTTGAAAAGCCCATACTGTTCCCAACAATAGATCCATTCAGAAGCCTATGCACCATAACGTACATAGAATAGGAGGCCCACGTTGATTTACATCTGAAGGTTAACTTGCCCCAAAGATTTCAGTGGAATAAAAACACAATCATAAGGGCTGAAGAAGGGGGGGGGAAATGCCTGAACCTGAAGATTTATATAGTGCTCAAAATTAGCCTTTCCCAATCTGTCCCTTTGCAATGCTTGAAAATTAATGAAAGTTGTGATCCAGGATTTTTGGAGGATCGTAGCTTTGAAAATTTAGAAATTCCAATTTGCTAGATACTTCACAGAGAATTTTTATGAAAGAACAAGGAACATCTACAAAATATGTTGTCTTCAGAAAGGAACCAGCGGAGTGATGCACTAGCTTTCTCTGATCAAAAGAAAAGGAGAAGAAACATTGAGATGTCAGTTTTCTTATTTGTTAAGACAGATACATAAAAAACACCCCAACTTTTAAAAAATGCATTTGAAAATTATTTTGTGAAACCACGGCATCCAACCTGTATACGTACTTCACTAAGTTTTTTCTTAATCCTTCAACCTGGACTCCCTCAAAATGACATTTTGCATTCTTGAGGCATATTAATGTCTTATTTGATCTCTTCTTAATCCATATAATAGGGCAATTGTCACAGGTTTTGCATGTGGAGAAAAAGAAAATGTAAAAATAGTGGGGACAGATGTGGCTATCAGAGCACATACCATTCCACATGAAGCTTAAATATCTCTGAGATAAAATCTGTAAGTTCTCTAAATATCAAAGAGTTTGCGTAAGGTGTCTTGCAATTATGGACAACCTTGATTGCGCTCCAGAACTCAGAAGAGTTAGTTATTGCTTGGATTGAGGATTACCTGGTAATTTCAAAGCTATTGAATAAGTGTAAAAATTTTATTTATTTATTTATTTATTTTGTTTGGACTTATATGCCGCCCCTCTCCGAAGACTCGGAGCGGCTTACAACATATATATAAAACAACAATTACAATCTAAGTCCAAGCAAAACTATTTAAAAATAAAACCCCACACATATTCATCAGTCACACAACAATCCACAATCATCCCCAGGCCTGCCGGCAAAGGTAGGTTTTAAGATTCTTTTGGAAGGCCGGGAGAGTGGGAGAAACGCGGACTTCAGGAGGCAGTTGGTTCCAGAGGGCAGGCGCCACAACAGAGAAGGCCCTCCCCCTAGGGCCCGCCAGACGACATTGTTTCGCTGATGGGACCCGGAGGAGGCCGACCCTGTGCGCTCTCACCGGTCGTAGGGAAGTATGTGGCAGAAGACGGTCCCGTAAGTATCCTGGTCCAATGCCATAAAGGGCTTTATAGGTAATGACCAACACTTTGAATTGCGCTCGGAGACCAATAGGCAACCAATGCAGCATACGGAGAGTTGGCGAAATGTGGGCACGACACGGAAGGCCCACAATTGCTCGCGCAGCTGCATTTTGCACTAATTGTAGTCTCCGAACACTCTTCAAGGGTAGCCCCATGATACAAAATAGGAAAAACAGTGAGAATGGGGGGGAGGGGGAGAGGGAGGGAGAGGGGGGACGGAGAGAGAGAGAGGGAGAGAGAGAAGGAGAGGGGGAGAGGGAGACGGAGAGGGAGGGAGGGAGAGAGAGAGAAAATTTTGGGAGAAGAAAGTGTCAGATCAATTATACAGCTCTGTTGGGAAGATTTCATGGATACCGTCATCAGAAACTGAGCTCAACATGCGTACATATACACACAATTAAATCCAATTTGTTATTTGTCATACCATTTTCGAGGATTAAATCTAGCAGGAAGCATTATGAAATCTTGGTGTAATACAAGAAACTGTTCTGAATTAGTTTTCCCAGGAAGGGAAATAGAAGAATTAAACCTGATAGAGATAAACAAGGAAGATGTTCTTGCATGCCTTTCTAAACTAAATGTCAACAAATCGCCGGGTCCAGATGGCATCCACCCTAGAATTCTCAAGGAACTCAAGTGTGAAATTGCTGAACTTCTAGCTAAAATATACAATCTTTCTCTAAGATCAGGCACTGTACCGGAGGATTGGAGGGAAGCAAATATAACCCCGATCTTCAAGAAAGGATCCAGAGGTGATCCAGGAAACTATAGACCAGTCAGTCTAACCTCAGTTCCAGGCAAACTGATGGAAACCATTATTAAAGATAAAATTACAGGGCACATAGAAAAACAGGCATTGCTGAAAGAAAATCAACATGGTTTCTGCAAAGGCAAATCATGTCTTACTAACTTGTTAGAATTCTTTGAGGGTGTAAATAAATACATAGATAAAGGGGCCCCAGTTGATATTGTATATCTTGACTTTCAAAAGGCTTTTGACAAAGTCCCTCACCAAAGGCTCATAAAAAAGCTCTCCAGCCACGGAATTAGAGGACAGGTCTTGTCCTGGATTGGTAACTGGCTAAATTGTAGGAAGCAAAGAGTGGCAATAAATGGACAATTCTCCGGATGGAAAGAAGTGAGAAGTGGTGTACCCCAAGGTTCAGTTTTGGGGCCTTTACTTTTTAATTTATTCATCAATGATCTGGATGTAGAAGTTAATAGTGAGGTAGCCAAGTTTGCTGATGACACTAAATTGTTCCGGGTTGTGAAAAGTGAAACTGATTGTCGGGAGCTCCAGAAGGATCTCTCGAAATTGTGTGAGTTGGCAACAAAGTGGCAAATGCATTTTAACCTAAACAAGTGCAAAGTTATGCACATCGGGGCAAAGAACCCCAATTATACTTACCAACTGATGGGGACCAAACTTTCTGAGACAACCCAAGAAAGGGATCTTGGGGTTTTGGTGGACAGCTCGATGAAGATGTCAACCCAATGCGCAGCAGCAGTAAAAAAAGCAAATTCCATGCTTGGCATGATTAGGAAGGGAATCGAAAATAAGTCAGCAAGTGTTGTATTGCCTCTGTACAAATCGATGGTGAGACCACACTTGGAGTACTGTGTACAATTCTGGTCACCGCACCTCAAGAAGGATATAATGGAACTGGAAAAGGTGCAAAAAAGGGCAACAAGAATGATCAAGGAAATGGAGCGCCTCCCTTATGAAACCAGATTGCAACGCCTTGGTCTCTTCAGCCTTGAAAGACGGCGTTTAAGGGGTGACTTGATCGAAGTGTATAAAATCATGCACGGGATAGAAAAGGTGGATAGAGAAAAATTCTTTTCTCTATCACACAATACCAGGACAAGGGGGCACTCCCTAAAGCTTATAGCTAAGAAAGTGAGGACAAATAAAGGGAAATATTTCTTCACCCAGAGGGTCGTTGATTTATGGAATTCACTTCCAGAAGGGGTCGTGACAGCTGTCAGCCTTGACAGCTTCAAGGCAGGGTTAGATAGATTCATGGATGCAAAGTGTATCGGTGGTTATTAAAACGGATGTCCATGTGCCGCCTCTATGTTGGTTGAGGCAGGCAGGATTCCCTTGAGTACCATTTGTTTGGGGGTCAAGGGAAAGGGAGGGTTTTGCCTTCTCTTTCTGCTCAAGATCCCCATGTACAATTGGTGGGCCACTGTGTGACACAGAATGCTGGACTCGATGGGCTTTGGCCTGATTCAGCATGGCTCTTCTTATGTTCTTATGTTCTTATTCTGCGATCTTGTTTCCTTCTGCGATTCTTTACCCTTCTGTTTGAGCGCTCATTTCCTATGCGTTGTCACACATCAGATGACAGACAGCAAGATGAGACCTTGCGGAAAATTCCCCTGTAATTTAGAAAATAAAAATAATTGGCAGTGTCTCCTCTCTCAGCTGAGCACGATTCAGCTAGTAATTTTGAAGATGGGAATACTAAAGTACCCATTTGCCCATGCAATGTATTCTAAGACAGTTGAATTCTTACAAGAAGTACATGTCCATCTGTTAATTACTTTTGACACCACTTATAAAAATAATGGAAAGGGGAGGGATTCCTCTCAAGTACCAAAACTCATTGCTAAAAAAAGATAACTGAAGATATCTACGAACAATGGCTGGCAATGCCTCTTGCTTAACATGCGTTGAGGAAACGTCTACACCAGGGGTGTCAAACTCAATTTCATTGAGGGCCGCATCAGCATTATGGTTGCCCTTGGGGGGGTGCAGCCTACTGGGCGGGCGTGGCCAGCTCTACATCGTTCACATCAAGGGTGCCTGTGGGGGCCTGGGCAGGAGTGGGACAGATCTGAGGGTCTCTGGCAGAAGGGGTGGGATCGGGGCAAGCACCAAGACATGGTCCATTTCTTCATTCCTCACAAAGGGTGACACCTCCCCAGCATGCACCCAGGGGGCGGGGCCGACATGGCAGGGGCTGGTTCCTTGCTGTTTCTAGACGGCCTTGTGGAGCTAAGACTGAATGCATTTGAAGAATGTCCGGAGACTGCAGGTTGTCCAGAATGCGGCCGCGCGAGCCATCTTGGGTCTCCCAAGACATGCTCATATCACTCCAGCTCTCTGTGAGCTGCACTGGCTTCCAATTGGTCTCCGAACACAATTCAAAGTGTTGGTTATGACCTATAAAGCCCTTCATGGCAATGGACCAGGTTACTTCCGGGACTGTCTT
This sequence comes from Bothrops alternatus, assembly GCA_034064705.1. NCBI lineage: Eukaryota > Metazoa > Chordata > Lepidosauria > Squamata > Viperidae > Bothrops > Bothrops alternatus. The sequence goes on from JARGCV010000085.1 coordinate 1,382,110, forward strand.
CAGCCTCATGAATCCCAGCGACCGGTCAGGGCGCATAGGGCTGGCCTCCTACAGGTCCCGTCCATCAAACAATGTTATTTGATGGGACCTAGGACAAGGGCCTTCTCCGTTGCTGCCCCAGCCCTCTGGAACCAGCTTCCCTCGGAGGTGCGTACTGCCTCCTCCCTCCTAGCTTTCCGTAAACTTTTAAAAACCCATTTATGCCGACAGGCTTGGGGGGATATGAACTTTGTTCTGCCCCCGGGCCGAGGAATCGCCTTCCATTGCTGAGTGTTTATTTGCTTGTGTTTGCTTGTTGTATGTGTTGATTTTTTAATTGGATGTAATTATTGTTATTGATTTTATCTATGTCTATGTTCTTGTTGTGAGCCGCCCCGAGTCCTGGGAGAGGGGCGGCATAGAAATTTAATTAATTAACAATAAATAAATAAATAAATTTCAGCATAGATTGCCACCACAAAATTGTACATTGGCTCCCGGCCAGCCTGGGCCAGGGCCAAGGCAGTGGGGGCCATGCCCTCATTGTTTCCAGGATGGCTTCGCAGGCCACATGAAACCACTTCGTGGGCCGCATTTGGCCCCCGGGCCTTGTGTTTGACATGTCTACACTCACATATTTGCAGACAAGATCCACTTGGCTCAGCCTTACATTAAATACAGGGAAACAAGAAATGCAAGTCATATACCTGCCCTGATTATGGGAACACAACCAATTAGCTCTTAGGAACAAGAGGTATTTTTCTGGAGAACGACAAGGAGGAGAAAATATCCATGAATAGGTCAAGTAGCGGAGAAAGAAGGAAAAGATGTTCTCAAGGAAGCAGGATATAAGTGTACAGCCACCTGAAGAGATCCTCTCTTACTCTTGGGATGCTGAAAGTTAAATGCCAATGTATCAGGATCAGGTATGGATACCACATTAGGAAAGTTGGACAAAGAGAGAAAATGAAAGAGTGGACACGGCTTGAAGAATATGGAATGATCATCTGATTCTGAAGTATCAGCTGAACTGCAACTTGTGATCCAAGCCCGGCTGCCTTTCTGTGTTCTCAAACTCCAGACACCGAAAAAGAAAAAATAGCTACAAATAGCTACAGATGACTAATAGCTACAAATGACTAATCTCGCAAGACGTTTGCAGCGTCCTTTTGTGAAAGCTGGGGAAAGTTGAACTCTAACCTGATCAATCAAGATTTTCTCATTCTTGTGAGATCCTCTAATATTCTGGTAATCTCTGGAAATCTCAAAATAATTGGAATATTTTTTAAAAAAATAAAAAGCTAGTTTAATGGACAGGAAGGGAGGGTTGCTAACTATTATGTGATACATTGTAACCAGAAAAATCCTTTTAAACCTAGACTAGTCTCTTGAAAGTGATAAGGCGGTATGGATGGTTGAGCCTCACATTATATTATTTTTGTGGAAACTGCTTTCTCTTTCACCTAATATTTTAATATTTATATCTCATTGTTCCTAATAGAGATGTTTATGTGTACAAGGGCAGGGTGTCAAAAAGCCAATGTGATTGTGTATCTCAAGCTGTAGCTGCTTTTTACATGTGTGATCCATGCAAAACTTCTAAAAAAAAAGGGATGGGACTTTTACCACCTAGTTATAGCAATAGCACTAGCAATAGCATTTAGACTTATATACCACTTCACAGTGCTTTACAGCCCTCTCTAAGCTGTAAAGTAAGTATATTGCCCCCAACAGTCTAGGTCCTCATTTTATGACCTTAGAAGGAGGGAAGGCTGTCGGCTGGCGACCCCCAGGGGGAGCGCCTTCTCTGTGGGAGCTCCCACACTATGGAACGAGCTGCCCCCCGAACTCCGTACGATGACAGATTTACGCACCTTCCGTCGGGAACTAAAAACGTTCCTTTTTCGACAGGCCGGCCTGGCATAGAAGCTCCGGTTCCAGCAGGGTTAAAATGTTTTAGGGGGATTGAGTAATTTTTAAGATTCGTGTTGGGTTTTAAATGGGGATTTTACGGCCAAAATTGTTTAATTCATTTTTAATTATTCTAATTTTGTATATTTATATGTTTTTAAATTTTTAGGCTGTACACCGCCCCGAGTCCTTCGGGAGAGGGGCGGTATAGAAATTTGAAAAATAATAATAATAACATTGAGCTGGTTCAGAATCGAACGGCTGCCGGACGGCAGAATTAGCCTGCAGTACTGCATTCTAACCACTGTGCCACCATGGCTCTTGACATTGGGGCCATCTTGACATTCTTGCCCCTAAAGGATGCCCTTGATTGCTAAACCCAAGCTATCTAATTAAGAACAGCGCTGTTCCTGCTTCCATGTCTAATACACAATTGTATTTTGATTTTCAGCAACAGTTGGCCAAGAATATTAAATTTGGCCAACCCTCACAAATGACAGTTTCTGTGAAAGCACCTGGGGAAGTTAGTGCAAGTTTGGAAGCAGATGTGTTGCTGAATAACCCCATGGAGACCGTGATGCCACCAGATGTGGTCCTTCCAGAGAACCACCATAAAGTAAGTCTACTTAATGGTAAGGAGCCAATTACCAAGCTCCAAAATGAACTAATACCTATGAGTATAGAAGATGTTCAATGACATCAGCTGGATGATAAATTATGTATTGCAAAGAAATCCATCCTTTCAGAGTCTTTCAGACAGCGGCAGTCCTAGAGTTTTTAGAATTTTGGGATGAGTATATCATTCAGAATTCCATATATGATTAATTCTTGTTTCCCATCAGTTTGATGTATCTGACTTTATTCTTTGATTTCTCAACTCATGACATAGCTATGAAAGTACACTAATGAAACTTCATAAATAAAAGCAAACCGTAGACAAGCAAACCATACATTTTGTTCTTAACTTATATCTTCATTACAAGCATTGCCATATCTTCAAAGGGATCTCTTTCTGATATACTGAAATTACACCAACATTAGACATTACCTAATGTGTAGAACCTTGGACAATTTGCTTGATTTGCACACTTCTAAAGTTTTCACTGTTTACAGATCATGGGTAATATCAGCAATGGGGCAAAATGAACCCTCTGGTGATCAAGTTAGGTGGGTTCTTACATTCAAAGTATTTTATCACTGAGCTGGAAATGCCATTTAAACCCAGCAAATGCAAAGCAGTGGTCTTTGCTCCCATGGATGGAGACCCTTGCTTTCTAGCAATGTCCTCAGACTGTTGGAAAAGAGACACAAATACAGAACTCCTGTTATGCCAGCATGAGATGGGAAAGGGGGGATGGAGATTCTTGCTATGAAGATTAATGTAATGTTTTCAGTGGTTTGTCTTTATATGTTAACATTGATTTCCCTCTCGTATTCTCCTTTAAATGGCTTCTTGAGATTTCATGTAAAAGAAACCACAAATTGTTTTCCAGTACATAGCCAGAAGTACATGGCACATAGAAGAGGGGAAAGCTGTTAACCATTTATCTTCTTTCTATTTTCTCAGTGAGGGAAGCAACGCTTCTTTAGGCACAAATCTGATGGAAGTCTAGCAGTGTGATCAGGAAGTCAGTAATGGGCTAGCTCGAAATGATACAAAACAAATGATTAGTTGACAACATTCTCCCTTCAGAGATCACATTGGCCCTGGACCCTGCTGTCCTTTCATAAGGCCATAAAGACCTGATTCTGTGCTTAGACTTGGGACCCCGAGTGTATGAAGGGACCAGTCTCCTGTTTATGTGGATGATCATTGTAATCTTATCAGCTGCTGTATATTTTAATTTGTGTACACTATATGTATCTGTTTTTATTTTTTTGCCATTATTTAAAGCCTAAAGTCAGTTGTTGAGATGGATGACTTTATCAATGTATTGATTAAATAAATTTATCTGTCCTTAGACATTGGCCAGAAATAGTAGCTGCTGATTGGAGAAAAGTTCTCTCCAACATCTAGATCAAACTTTCTCAGGAGTCTTTGGGTTCTGTGAGAGATCACTAGAAGTTCTAGAACAGCGGTTCTCAACCTGTGGGTCGTGACCCCATTTGGGGTCAAACGGCCATTTCACGGGGGTCGCCAAACAACGCAGTCCACCATTTTTTCCCTTTTCCCCTCGGCTGGCGCAGGGGGCAGCACCGCGCATGCGTGATGCGGGCCGTCGCACCGCGCATGCGCGGTGCAGGTCGGGGGTCGTGCCACGCATGCACGATGCGGGCCGTCGCACCACGTATGCGCGGTGCAGGTTGGGGTTGTGCCGCGCATGCGCGGCGCAGGTCGGGGTCGCAGCCTGAAAAAGGTTCAGAACCGCTGTTCTAGAAGAAGTCATGATTAAAAAATAAATAAATTTTGTACTGTGAGTTGTAAGTATAATAATTTTTATGCAGTTGTTCCTTGAGCTCTGACAATTATTTCAAGGATTCCTCCGGAGTAAAAAGTTTGAAAAAAACTGTTCTGGATTCACAAACCTTAATATTTTGATGTCTGGATAGATCTGAAAATAAAACAGTCTAGATCAATCTCAAGTCAAGTGTACTTTAAACTAGATTGATAGATTGAGAAAGTTCTAAGGGATAATAGAGTCTAATTGACTTTTAGAGCATATCAAAGTACTGTACTGTTGATTCATGTAAATAGAGTTTTGAAGATTCTCGTCTATGTCTCTTCTGGATCACTCTTCTACTTTCTCTTCCTTCTGCATTTCTTATTTTCATTGCTCTGCTGACTTCTCTTATTTTCATCTTCTCTGCTTTTCCTTCAGCACCTACTCTCCTGTTTGCTTCTGCACATTTCACAGACTCTCTCTTTCTTTTCAGTCTAACCCACTCTTTTTTCCCCTCCATTTGTGCTCTCTTTATTTTCTACAACTTGCCTTGTGAAGCCCTGGGGATGAGGTATTACATAAGCATGTCACAGCAACGTATTTCACAGTGAAGCTAGAATGACATCTACTGAAACATAGGAAAGTTAATGGAGACTTTTCAAGGCAGATAAGTAACTTTAAATTCTGAGGGCTAATGTAGTTAATCCATGTTGTTAAACTTAAAAAATATTAACAAGTGGTTACCCAAAATAAGAGTTCATGTGTCTCCGCAACAGGAGAGAATCTGTAGGTACCAATTCAGTGACTTGCAAAATTAGTAGGTTTAATATTAAGTAGCTTAGGTGCATTACTTTACGTAGTTGACGTACAGCTTTATGTTCCTTCATGCGCTGGGTGCCTCTGCAAATTCTGAAATTTGATAGGCTCTGATTCTTTTGACTGGTGCAGTCAGTTCTTTAGTATAATCCACTAACCACTAACAATAGAAACATGTTGTTTTAACCGTGCAGTGTTTTGGATTCAAAGGCCAAGGGGTGCGTCAGAGCACACAGGCAAACATGTAAAAACCATGCCTGCAATTCCTGAAGGCACCTTTTTTCTAGGATCTGCTCACTGTCCTATTGCTTTGCCAACAGTTGGAAAAATTGTACAGATGGATCACTTGTGCAAAAAGGAATGACGGTTGTACCTATTTCCAGTAAAAACATTCTGGAGCAGAACAAAGATTCTAATGAATTCTATCAATAACTGAAACAAAGATAGGGAATACAAGGCTTTAATCGGGTTGACAATTCTTTGTTCCTGGAGTCCATAATCTCGTCTTTAAAGCCTTTTCCTATTTCTCAGGATTACAGAGAGTATTGCTAGGGATACCTATGGACAAAAATATGTGCCTTATTTTGCTTCGTTGTCTTCCAGGGCCACAAAAATAGGGCTGGCACATTGTGTGTGGCCTGTGGTTTGTATACCCTGTCCCTCAGAAAAATGATTGCCCATGGATAACTGCACTAAAAACCCACATTTCTTGGCTATTGATGAAGATCAAATGCTTCCTACTGGAGAAAACTTTTTAAAAGATGTTCTAGGAATGTTCTTCTCCAGACAGCATAGGAGCTTTGACTAGGACTGTTGATACATTGGTTAACAACACCCAAAACAGGAAGAGGCTTTTTAATAAAGTAGACAGAAAGTAAATGCATGTTTTGCCTTTAGCTTGAGTTTTTGATAGGACTGGACGCTAGCTGTTTTTTAAAAAAATGAAAGATGAGAATATTTGGATTATAATGCACACTCAGTTGACCCACTCCCTTAAATATGTAGCACCTGCATTTATAAGTAACATTCATTAGCCTCTTATTAATTCATTGTTTTTTATAAGCCTTACTTTTTACAGTTGTTTTTTCATAATTGTATGAAAGGTAAAGCATGAAAAATAGAAAAACATCCATCCTTTTAGGCTTGCAATCCAGCTTCCTCTTCTCATGATTTAAAATTGCTGGAAAAGAAGGGAACAAATCTGTTTATTCAGCCAATTTGTCCAACAAATGTAGATGGCATTAGATTAACATTGTAATAGGATCTTATTATGACTGTAATATAAAAGCATTTGGTGCTTCTAGAAAGTATAAATCTACAATATCTGGTTGGAATAGTTTTGTATGATATTCATATTTTTTTTTCTAGTCAGCTGTGATGCCTGATTCCTTAAGTCCCACAAGTCTGGGTGAAACAAGTCGTGACAGAGATGAGAAGGTATTAGAAATAAGACACTAATGGCATTTATTATTATTATTATTATTTATTTAATTTCTATGCCGCCCTATTCCGGAGAACTCAGGGTGGCTCACAACATGATAGAAATCACAATAAAATACATAAATATAAATATATAAATATTAAAACCCCAAAGTTAAAAAAGAAAAACCAATCATTCCACAAACATACACACAAACATACACTGGCTAGGGGCAAGGTGTTAGCTGCCCCAGGCCTGCCGGCAAAGGTATGTTTTAAGCAATTTACGAAAGGCGGAGAGGGTGGGGGCGACACGGATCTCCGGGGGAAGTTGGTTCCAGAGGGCTGGGGCCGCAACAGAGAAGGCTCTTCCCCTAGGCCCCGCCAGGCGACACTGTTTGGCTGACGGGACCTGGAGAAGGCCGACTCTGTGGGCCCTAACCGGCTGCTGGGATTCATGAGGCAGCAGACGGTCCCGTAAATAACCTGGTCCGATGCCATGTAGGGCTTTATAGGTCATAACCAACACTTTGAATTGGGTTCAGAGACCAATTGGCAGCCAATGCAGCTCGCGGAGTGATGCCGAAATGTGGGCATTTCTAGGCAAGCCCAACACTGCTCGCGCGGCTGCATTCTGCATTACCTGAAGTCTCCGAACATTTTTCAAAGGTAGCCCCATGTAGAGAGCATTTCTTAAGGGCCAGTTCAAAATTTGCAACAAATTACACGAAAATGTCTAACCACATTTCTTAATAGGCAACTCAGACTGAGGTAAACCTGTACCTTTGAACTTGGAGTTGTAGGCCATTGAGATAAAACCTTGGTATGGCTATAAATTTTATGACATTTATTGCTTGTGCCTGCTGACCTTCTATTCTTGGTTCCTATCAGTTTCTCTGCACCACCTGGCATTTTAGTTTTTCAATTTTGAGTTATTTTAACCATCCTCCCACCCAGTTGCCCAAAATGAAAAGTTGGCATGCTACAAAGCAAAGTGCTATCTTTTAGCATCTTTCTTTCTAGGATGGCAGCTCGTAGCCCATATTTTGTTTGAAAGTATGGCTACCTGTTCAGAAAACAAGGATGAAGAGAACCTGAACTGTATAGACTGTTCTGGGGAGCTATCAAAAGTGGTCTTTCGGGTCTGACCATACTCACAATGGCTGCCATTTTGTGACTAGATGAATTTACCCATGGCATTTCTTTGGGGAGACATATCAGACATAGTCTCAAAATTCCAAATGTCCTATGAATTATTTGGGGTTGACAGAATTACTGCAGGCTGCAATAGAAAGGATAACTGGGAGTATTGTATGAAACTCTGCCTCAGCTTCAGCTTTTGGTCCATGGCCATACCAAGACATTCTCTTTCCTTTGCTTCCACGCTACTACATTAGAGCAGATAATGTCTGTATTGTTCAGGTCATAGTCCAGATTTTTTTGAGAAAGTAACCTTGATAATAGACTATTTTATTTATTTATTCGGGCTTGTATGCCGCTCCTCTCTGGAGACTCGGAGCGGCTAACAACATGTATATAAAACATCAAATTTCAATACAAGTCCAAACAAAAATCTAAAATACAAAGTAACACCCACTCATATTCATCATTCGATCCACAATCATCCCCAGGCCTGCCGGCAAAGATAAGTTTTAAGATTTTTACGGAAGGCCAGGAGCGTGGGAGAAACGCGGACTTCAGGAGGCAGTTGGTTCCAGAGGGCGGGCGCCACAACAGAGAAGGCCCTCCCCCTAGGGCCCGCCAGACGACATTGTTTCGCTGACGGGACCCGGAGGAGGCCAACCCTGTGCGCTCTCACCGGTCGTAGGGAAGTATGTGGCAGAAGACAGTCCCGTAAGTACTATGTCTGCATAGAGATCCTCCACAGCTTAGTTCAGAACTTCACTAGCAAGGTATTAATATGGGAACATCGTTCATAAGGAAAGCTAACATTCTGAAGAGATTTTTGTCACATGGCTTTGTTAACAGGGGGAATGTTCAAGTGGTGCCCTTTTTGCCATACCTTTGCTGTCCTGAAAGCCAAAGAAATACTTGCCTGATACCAGCTCTTAAGTGTGCAGTCGCAGGGATGGGCATTTATGATGGGAAAGGTCTCCAATCCACTCCCCTTGCTGTTTGTTTCAGTTTGTGGAAGACCACTGAAGAAGGTGTTTAGAAGAAGTTAACTCATGGTGACAAAACAATCCGTTTTCATCCAAGGAAAATCTCTTGAAAGTTGGTTCAGCCGAAAGGAGTTTTGTGCCAATGCATTTTCCAGTCCTTTTAATTGCAATGAGTCTTGAGCTTGAGAGGTCAGGAAAGAAAACACCATATTATGTGGTGCTGAGGGGAAAAAAATCATAGTGTTTACAGAGGTTCTCAGTCATCTAGGTCATGGTTGTCCCAAAGATGCTTTTTCAAAAGGCAACTGGACTTCCTTTCTCTTTTCTTTGAAGATGTTGCGCTTCTCATCCAAGAAGCTGCTTCAGTTCTGACTGAATGGTGGGGAATGAAAGGGTTTATATTCCTGGCATTCATCTGGTTGCTAGCTCTCTCTCTTTGAGTCTTATCAAGACCATTTGGAGGCACAGGAAGTTATAAAAATAAAGAAGGAAAGCAATAAGAGAAACTGCCGAACCTGGCTTTGAATTCATTTCTGGAGTGATTACTGGATTTGGAATTCATTTTGCTTTAAATACAGGATCTCAGCTCTTTCCCTCATTTTTCCTTTTTCTTGGGATTTCTCTAGGTGACCCCTGTCAAAGTGTCATCTCGGTCAAAAAGACACCATTCCCCTTCTGGAACCATTGAAACTGTCAACCTTGATGCCATCCCTTTGGCCACCATTTGCCTGGACAACAGTGCAGCAAAGCACAAACTCTCAGTCAGGCCAAAGAACCAAAGGGTTTCCAAAAAGCACAGATTGTCAAAGGTATTGAACTGATTGCTATGGAGGTCTGAATTTTAGCTGCTGATTTTAAGACACAGAGCACTTCTAAGAATATTGGTTAACCTTTGAATCTTTCAGTATTACACTTCAGCTGGTACTGATGGAGGTAAATGTATCTCACCCCATTTGGGAGATTTTCTGCCCTGCTATATTTGATGATCATTTCTCAGAAATAAAGTCATAACTGTCAGGTTCTGCTATTTTATTTACTGACTTGCACTCAATATGCTTTTTCCTATTTATCTGTAAAAGAAATGTACATAGACTTAAAAAATGTGTATTCTATAGAGATAAATGATATTTATACACCATTTAAAAGAGATAATAAAGCGCTAAGGAGGAAACAAAACCGGCTTCCTCCACAGCAACCAGCAACCAGATAAGCAGGGATTAACCCCAGACAAACAATCTTAACAGAAAATAATTCCCTAATCAAGGAATTATTAGCATTCCCTAATCCCCCCCTATACTGGTAGGGCAAGCTACTATAAATAGGTGGCAAACCCCATTTGCTAGTACTAATTAGTACTAACATTTGGTAGTACTAATTATGTTACCTAGTCTGATAATGATAATGAAATGACTGATAATGAAATGACTACAATCAAACCACCAAGCTCAGAGAGTAGCAAGGAGTCCACAGTTCAACCCTGAGGTACAAATATTTTTTTGGAGTAGAGACTTTTATAAATCTGTTGGGCAAAATCTCAAAGAATCTTGAGCAATTTGCAAGCTGCGGCTCCGGAGCTGCATGTAGCTCTTTGAGCCTTCTCCTGCGGCTCCCAGCCTCCTCCGCCATTTGCAGAGAGAGAGAGACAGACAGAGAGAGGCACTTGCGCTTCCCTTCCCTTCTCTCTCTCTCTCTGTCTCTGTCTCTCTCTCTCTGTGTATCTGTATAAAAAAGAGAGTGGCCTCACGCTGTTCTTGGACAAGCTGACAAGCTTATTGGGCGGGGCTCCTGCCTTTGCTGCGTCTCAGCAGGAAGCAGCATCTCTCTTTCTCTCTCTCTCTCTCTCTCCTCAGCAGAAGATCGGAGACAGGGAGGGGGGAGACAGAGAGAGAGGGAAGGAGAGAGAGAGAGGGATGAAGGGAGGGGGAGAGATAGAGAGATAACTCATGCATAGCAGCCTCTATTTCTTTTTAATTAAACTCTTCAATCAAGTTTCCCCCCCCCTTGTGCGCGCAGGCATGTGCGCACAGGTTTTGCGGCTCCCAGTGTTTTCTTTTCTCTGGGAAACGGGTCAAGTGGCTCTTTGAGTGTTTAAGGTTGCTGACCCCTGAAACCTTAAACCTTTATCTTTTGTTATAGATAAATTTGAAGTAGAACAAATTGTACATGTTGTTGGGTGAGAATGAAATGTAATAACAATGACTGCTTAGTTCACCAATACTAGTGTATATAATTAACAAGGGTTTTTGCCAGATAAGATATTGTCATCTGCATGTTTTATATCTCATTTCCATTTTACTTCAACATTTACAGTACTATACCATTGTCGTCCTGCAGTTCTTTGTGCAAGTATACACCAGAACTGGGAATCATTCCTTATATCTTTGAATACAAGCTCTATCCTGCAACTTTCTTAGATGAATAGTGAATTTCTGAATGGGTACATTTTCTAAATGGTAGAATGCTAATTATTTTCCCCCCCAAAATAGGTATTTCCATAAATAGCAGTTCAAAATGCCTGAAACCTGGATGGAACCAACATGAGACAAATTACTAGACCTTAATCTATTCTATACATGTTGAAATGTTATATAGAATACATTAACATTGTTGCAATATATGACTAAGTTTTATAAAAGCCAATTAGATAGTCCTTGACTGATGACCACAATTGAGCCCAACATTTCTGTTGCTAAGTGAGACAGTTGTTAAGTGAATTTTGCCCCATTTTACAACTTGTCTTGTTATAATTGTTAAGTGAATCACTGCAGTTGTTAAGTTTGTACACAGTCCTTAAATGAATCTGGCTTCCTTATTGAGTTTGTTTGTCAGAAGATTACAAAAGGTGATCACATGCACAATGCAACTGTCCTAAATATGAACCAGTTGCCAAGTGCCAAAAGTTTGATCATATGATCATGGGGATGTTGCAACAGTTGTAAGTGTGAAAAACAGTCATAAATCCCTTTTTACAGTGCCATTATAACTTTGAATAGTCACTAAATGAACTGATGTAAGTCGAGGACTACCTGTAATTCATCCCAATGAATTGTTTAAAATAGGAATGGGATTACAATAGCCTTCTACTGCATTAAGTAAACCTATTTTTATTTCCCAATGCTAGGAGGTACAAAGTTTAATAGAAACTGACTTTGGACAAGACATCCTAGAATCGCAGGGCACTGAAGATAAAATGACAAAAGATGATAGCTATTACAGACCAGACAAGTTAATCCAGTGTGGAGAAGTCCAGGAACAGAAAACTGAAGGAAAACGAAAACAAGACCACTGGATAAAACTTGAGGCAGAGAAAAAGGAAGAAATGGCTGAAGCGAAATTCAAAAGCCCTAGGGAGCACACAAGATTTCAAGAATTTGAGGGAGTCCAAGGAGAACAAGTAGAGAAAAAACTGAAACTTCAGGAAGAACAACTTTATCAAATGGAAGAGAAAAAAAATCAAGATCATCAGGCAAAAGGCCTAAAAGAACAAGAAAAACAGAGAAGGAATGGAGAAGAGCTTGAAAAATTGCAGGCAGAAATCCAAAAAAAATCTCAGGATCTTAAGGAACAAAAACAAAGGGATCAAGAACAGGCACAACATGAACTAGAGGCACAAGGACAGCAGGAAGAGCAGAAACCACATGAAGTGGACATGCATTGGCAGAAGGAGAAAAAGAAGAAACAACAAGAACTAGAGGCACAAAGGCAGCAGGGAGAAGCAAAAATACAGGGTGAACTGGAGGTCCAAAGGCAACAACAGGAAGCAGAAAAGAGACAATTTCAACTGGAGGTCCAAAGACAGCATGAAGAAGAACAAAAGAGACAATGTGAACTACAGCTACAAAGACAACGAGAGGAAGAACAAAAAAGACAATGTGAACTTGAGGTCCAAAGGCAATATCAGGAAGAAGCAAGGAAACAACATGATCTGGAAATTCAAAGACAACAGGAGACAGAACAAAAGAGACAACGTGAACTGGAAGTACAGAGACAGCAGGAGGAAGAAAAGAGACAACATGAACTAGAACTACAGAGACAACAGGAGGAAGAACAAAAGAAAGACCGTCAACTAGAAATACAGAGACAACTGGAGGAAGAACAAAAGAGACAACGTGAACTAGAACTACAGAGACAATGGGAAGAAGAACAAAAGAGACGACGTGAACTAGAACTACAGAGACAATGGGAAGAAGACCAAAAGATACAACGTGAACTAGAAGTACAGAGACAACGGGAAGAAAAACAAAAGAGACAACGTGAACTAGAACTACAGAGACAACGGGAGGAAGAACAAAAGAAAGAACGTCAACTAGAAATACAGAGACAGCTGGAGGAAGAACAAAAGAGACAACGTGAACTAGAACTACAGAGACAATGGGAAGAAGAACAAAAGAGACAACGTGAACTAGAACTACAGAGACAATGGGAAGAAGAACAAAAGAGACGACGTGAACTAGAACTACAGAGACAATGGGAAGAAGAACAAAAGATACAACGTGAACTAGAAGTACAGAGACAACGGGAAGAAAAACAAAAGAGACAACGTGAACTAGAACTACAGAGACAACGGGAGGAAGAACAAAAGAAAGAACGTCAACTAGAAATACAGAGACAGCTGGAGGAAGAACAAAAGAGACAACGTGAACTAGAACTACAGAGACAATGGGAAGAAGAACAAAAGAGACAACGTGAACTAGAACTACAGAGACAACGGGAAGAAGAACAAAAGAGACAACATGAACTAGAACTACAGAGACAGCTGGAGGAAGAACAAAAGAGACAATGTGAATTGGAGGTCCAAAGGCAACATCAGGAAGAAGCAAAGAGACAACGTGAACTGGACCGACAAAGACAGCGAGAGGAAGAACAAAAGAGACAACATGAACTAGAGCTACAGAGACAGAGGGAGGAGGAAGCAAAGAGACAAAGTGAACTGGACCAGCAAAGACAACAGCAGGAAGAACGGAAGCAACATGAACAGGAGGCACGAAGGCCGCAGGAGGAAAAGAAGAGACAATATGAACAAGAAGAACAAAGGCATAAAGTTTGTATGATACAGAAACAGCAGAACGTCAAAGATCCAAAAGAAGAAAAGAGACATCAAGGAACAGAACAGAATGACAGTTTCATCCAGCAAGGATGGAAGGATAAAAAGAAAGAACCAGAAAAGCAAAAGACTCAGGAAGAAAAAATAAGCCATCAGTATTTGGAAAAGCCGGCGATGAAAGAACTTAAAACAGGGCCAGCTGAAGAGTCTGAAAACCAACAACTACTGCAAGAGCAAAAAAGAGAACTAGGACAGAGAAAGAAAGAACAAGAAAGCAGCAAAAAATTAGATGATAGAAACAAATTGCAAGAGAAGGGAACAGCTATGAAAGTGAAGGGACAAGAAGAGGAACAGCAAAACCTGAATGAAAAACAATTTAGTACAAATGAACAAAAGCAGCAAAAATTGGCAAAATCGGTTGGATCAGCAGAACATAGAAAAGTAGCACCAGCAGAAATAGGGCATTTGTGGGCTGAGAAGGAAGTGCAACAGGAGGAATTTATACAAAGGACAGAGGACCTACAATTGGAAAGACAGAAAACCCTCTGTTTAGAAGATCAGCAGTCACTGGAAACGCCGAAAGAAGAGAAGGAATCCCACCAGTTACACATGAATAAGCAACCAGAAGATGAATGCTTGGAAACTGTTGAGAAAGAGCTACAAGGTAAAGAGGAATCAGGGCAGCAACAGAGAACTCAGCCAGGCAAAGAACAGAAGGAAGAAGGCAGTCTAAGAGTTCATCAGATGGTGAACATTGAAGTTGAGAAGCAGGAAAGGGTTCTTGGTGAAGAATTACGTTGGCAGGAAGTGGACGCCCGGCAAACAATGCCCAGGGGCTTCACCTTTCAAGTGTCTTCTGGAGAAAAAGAAATTATATTTCCAAAAGTGAATTTAAGTCCAGTTACCCCTGTTAAAGAGGCTCCACTTCCTTCTGCCACAAAAGAATTTAAAGACCCTAAGTCTAGTAGAGGTTCTAGTAATCTTCCAACTTCTTTATGTGTTCCACATACAGCAATCTTGGTCACTGGAGCACAACTCTGTGGCACTGCAGTAAATCTCAATCAGATAAAAGATACAGCTTGTAAATCGTTACTTGGTTTAACAGAAGAAAAGAAAGTGGTGGACGCACCTCAGCCAGAAAGCATCCAGAAACCTGTTGATGGCAGGCCAAACAGTACTAAAGTGAAGCATGTTCAGGATTCAGTGGACAATCAAGCCATCCTGGATGAATGGGCTTCAATTCGTTCAAAAATCTTAAAAGGTGCAGAAAACGATAAATTTAATGAGAAAGACAATGGGAGTCTTAATAGGCATAGTGATGATTGGACAGCAAAAAGTCGAAGTACTTTCCATGGTAACTTACGAAAGACTTTGTCTGCAAATGCAAAGTTTTCTATAACTCCTGCATGGCAGAAGTTTTCAGAAATGTCCAAAACCAGTACAACTGCAGAGAATAAAACTGCTCCCGAAGCAGAAAATGCAGCAGAGCAGTTGAGTCCATCCACTCCGCATTCAGACGAGGCAGTCCAAACAGAGTTACCGGTTGGTACAAAGAATGTAGGAACTTCACCAGGGAAAATCAGAGGGCGACAGGAAGTAGCAGGTAATACCGAGGGATGTAAGTTTGCCAAAGATCTCCCATCTTTTCTTGTTCCAAGTCTCCCGTATTCTCCAAATAAAGAACTCTCCCCATCGGAGACTTCGTCAACAATAGAAACACCACAGAATGTTGGTTCAAAAAAAATGGACCGAACGTCACCAAGTGGAGAAGAAAATGTCGCTCCATTTGGGGTGAAATTAAGGAGGACCAATTACTCCTTGCGTTTTCACTATGACCAGCAAGCAGAGCAGAAGAAGAAGAAAAGATACAGTGCAGGAGATAGTTTTGATGGCTTGCCAACTCCACTTGTCACCCCAGACAATGAACAAGATGCAAAACCTTTATTTTTGAAAGATAGTAAATCTCTGAGTCAAGAGAGAAAAGACGCAAGACTTAATTCTGATAATAGCACATTAACTATTATTAGTCGCAATTACACCATCGTTGCACCTATATCTTGTCCTACTGGTCCTATGTCTGCACCTGGTCAAGAAAAAACTGTTTCTAAATCACCCCTCCCACCAAAACCTGCATTGGCTCCAAAGCCCATCAGCCAAACACCACCTTCATCTCCTCTCTCAAAACCCCGTAGAGCTCACGTCACCGAACCCATCGGGAAAAGGGTATCTAAAGTGGAACCTGACACCAGCTGGAGAAAAAGTGAAGGTAAAGGAAGTCCTCACCCCTCCCAAGCACCCAGTGAAAGCAAGAACGAGGAGGAAGAATCTAGAGAGAAGAAATCATTTTTTCCATCCATCACCATGCCCTGGAGAGAGAAAGCAGAAAAAAAGCCAGAGCCATTGAAAAAAGGTAAGCAAAAGGCAACTCTTAAGTACAACTTCCTCATGAAAAAGCTACCTTTGATTAGGAAGGTTCATAGGAAGGTGGACAAGGCAACATTAAATTAAATCTATTAAGAAGACATTCATCCTTAGTCAGTGGATTTGGTGCAGGTCTGCTTTATTGTTCCTCTAGACCAGGGGTAGGCAACCTTGGCTCTTTTATGACTCGGGGACTTCAACTCCCAGAATTCCTGAGCCAGCATGGCTGGCTCAGGAATTCTGGGAGTTGAAGTCCCCGAGTCATAAAAGAGCCAAGGTTGCCTACTCTGGTCTAGTCACTCCTCTTTTCCTAGCTGCAAAAGCTGAGGTTTATACAGGTGCCCGAGGTTAGCATGTGAACTGGAAGTAGACCTATACCTGATTGACTTGCAGTTGACCTGAAGACTGCAGTCTTTCTTGAATACTGATAACACTGCAATATTCACATCACTTTAAATAAAGACTGATGTGCTGTACTGGGACAATTCGCTGTAGTCAACTCACCGTGGCCATCTTGCCATGGCCATCTCACCGCAGCCATATCGCTGGGGCCATCTTGCTGTGGCCTACTCACTGCGAGAGAACTCTCAGTGGCCAACTTGGCATGGACAATTCCACATAGGATAACTCAACGTGATAAATATTATCTGCCACTGTTTCTTTGACATTATTTCCATTGACAAAAACTGGAATAATGTAGAAGAAACAGCGGTGGATAACCTTTATTGTGTTGAGTTATCTCACGTGGATTGTCCCATGGTGAGGTGTCCTGTGGCGCGTTGACCACAGTGAGTAGTTACATAGCAAGTTGGCCATGGCAAGTTGTCCTAGACCCCTTTTCAACAGGTATGTGTCAAAAGATGTTCACATGTAGGTAATTTGGAGCCACTATGATGTCTTTCAAACAAGATCATACAGATGTCTATCTTAGAGATCAGAGAATTCAGAAACGACAATATGGATCAAACATGAAAAAATTGGGTGCCTCTGAAAAGTAGTTGTTGTTAGTTGAGAAGTCGTGTCTGACCCATCGCAACCCCATGGACAATGTTCCTCCGGGCCTTCCTGTCCTCTACCATCTTCTGGAGTCCATTTAAACTCACGCCTACTACTTCAGTGACTCCATCCAGCCACCTCATTCTCTGTCGTCCCCTTCTTCTATTGCCCTCCATCTTTCCCAGCATCAGGCTCTTCTCCAGTGAGTCCTTCCTTCTCATTAGGTGGCCAAAGTACTTGAGTTTCAACTTCAGGATCTGGCCTTCTAAAGAACAGTCAGGGTTGATCTCCTCTAGGACTGACCGGTTTGATCGCTTTGCAGTCCAGGGGAAAAGTAAAGGGCTACATAAAATCCATCTGCACTCAGAGTGACAAATCATAGACTTTTATTTAGTCCTGAAAAAAAATAGCTAATAAAATGGGCAGATACTTAGCATAAGCCAAGATTTTTTTCCCCAGAAGTATCAAATCATTTTTACTTGGTACATATGCAGAGCTGCTGCGCATGGCAGATCTTTCCACTCTACGTATCTGCCTTCATCCTTTTGTTTATATACAACAGCTTATTCCTCTGATAAAACTCCTTGCTAGTGGAACTACTCCAATGTTATAGACCTTGCATTGCTTCTTCCTGCATCAGAGTGTAAGACTTTTCTGCAGATCTTCTGCAGGTCAAAATCTATATTCCATGTTCTATGTGCCGCCTACAAGCTTAAAAATTTGCTCAAATGGCCCAAAATAGCATATCAAATGTATCCCGAATTAAACACCCACGCTTTCTAGAAATAGATGGAAGTGTTGGTACTCGCAGATGCTTACATCTCAAAGCGGTTCTGCCATTTCTAGGATGGCATTTCTTGGAATTGAAGGATGCAAAACTTGTTAGCAAAGCTTTGAGAAAGTTGGCAACACTGAAGTATTTTCCAGATGTTTTCCAGAAGTGTATTAAGCTCCCTTCCAAAAATATAGGACTTTGAAGTGCTTTATTGGTGCTCCACCTAACAAATATTTTTCCCCCTGTGCATTTGAGGAAGAAACACTGTACTATAAGAGATTGTCTCTTTTCTGCCTTTTTAATGAAGAAAAATGCGTCATTTCGTGGCCTAGAGAAAGATAATGAATTTTAGAACTTAGCAGGAAAGGAAATGTTTCATGAAACACACAAGACATACTATGAGAGCAGACGTGTCTAGCAGATTTGTTTTATAGATTTAAAATAACATGCTAGAATGATATAAGCTTATGCAGACTTTGAAAATAGACCATTTTAAAATTGTCTAAACCAGGGGTCACCAACCCCCGGTCCATGGACTGGTATCGGGGCCGCAGCATGCCAGCAACTGGTCCCCACAAACAAGCAAAGCCCCATCCATGGGATGCAGGCAGCACACAAAACCACGCCCTCTCCGGTCCATGGAAAAACCTTTCTCGGAGCTGGTCCCTGGTGCCCAAAAGGTTGGGGACCTCTGGTCTAAACAATAGGTGAATTAAAACAAAAACAAAAAACACCCTGAGATATTTTAAAAATATACAAATCTATCAACTGTACATAGGCAGGATGTAATAAATGAGGCACACAGAACATCCAAGGACAGAGGACCATCAAAAATGTCTGAAAATATAAATGTGTAGATGGCTTGTTTAAGATGAATTTGTAACAGCAGCTAGGAGAAGTTTCAAGCAACATTTTGCACACCACAGATATAAGGTCTGGTTAGATGTCCTCCTTTGGACTGCTTCCATTTCTATCAGCACCAACAGCGTATCCACAGAATATTCTTCCACTCTGTTCCATCTTTCAGAAAGGCCAATTCTTCAGAGCAGGCATTCCATCGATGGTTCAAAAGTGATGGAGAAAGGCGAAACCGCACAGCCCCTGTGGATCACTTTGGCATTGCAAAAACAGAAGGGCTTTCGGGAACAGCAAGCAACACGCGAGGAAAGGAGGCAAGCCAGAGAGGCCAAGCAGGCTGAGAAATTGGCTAAAGAAAATGTAAGCATCCAAACACAGAAAGGGGGGGACAGTATAATGTATTGGGGGCACCTGGTATCTTCTGCTAGCAGGGGCAATGAAATTGGTCAGGATAAACAAAAGCACTGCTTTCATTATAATAAATCAGATGTGTGCAACTATGGCTCTTTTATGACTTGTGGACTTCAGTTGAAGTCCACAGATCATAAAGGGGCCATAATTGTCCACCCCCTGTAATAAATGATTAAACTCAAGTAAAGCTCTAAGTCTAGAAACAGAAAAAGCCAACACTCCTACTTTGGGAGGATGATGGCTTAGAGAGAGATGGATGCAACCTTCTTCATCTCACATTGTCAGCACGTGCACAGTCTTATTGCGTGAAATAATCCAGGAGTAAACACAGTAAACAGTGGTCTATAGTAAATGGTGGTTTATCTTACACTATCTACAATATCATACACCATGATCATACACATACACGAGCTAATACAGCAAGATCCAACAAACCACAGTTACAGCAGGAAAAGGGAAGAAGAAGAACAAATCAGCAGAGCCTTCCCTTTATACCAGGGGTAGGCAACCTTGGCTCTTTTATGACTCGTGGACTTCAATTCCCAGAATTCCTGAGCTATGCTATGGGAGTTGAAGCTAAGGTTGCCTACCCCTGCTTTATACATAGGCTCTTAAAGAGACACAGACCCTGCTGAGTCATTCCCATTATTACATCTTACATCTTACTTTACATAAGATCGTTAGCTGTTAAACCAACACCTTGACATTTTATCAACTGGGTATGCTGCCAAACCTCCCAGACTCACTGCAGCTTACAACGCAAATGGAAAGAGCTTCCACAATATAATAAAAAGCAAAGAAACAACTTACAGAAATAGAACACATGGCCTACAATACTAAAGACAGAAAATCAGAGTCAAAACCGTTGCATTGTACAGGTAGTCCTCATGACCAACTGAGCCCAAGATTTCTGTTGCTAAGCGAGGCAGCTGTTAAGTCAGCTTTGTCCCATTTTACGACCTTTCTTGCCACAGTGGTTAAGAGAATCACTGCTGTTGTTAAGTTAGTTTACAGGGTTGTTAAATGAATCTGACTTCTTCATTGACTTTGCTTGTCAGGAAGCCGCACAAGGTGATCACATGACCTGGGACTGTCTTAAACATGAGACAGTTGCCAAGAGATGCTGCCACGGTCCAGCGTGAAAAACGGTCACAAGTTACTTTTTTCCGGGCCATTGATACTTCTAGTGGCCACTAAATGAATTGCTCTAATATAAACTCTAATAAAAAGCAAAGGAACAGGATGCAAAATAAAACACATCCTTTTTTTTGTAACAAGTTTTTATTGGTTTTCCAGTTTTACATTTGAGTATTTAGAAAGCAACGTGGTAATTGGGTAATCAGTAGTTCAATAACAGAATCTTTAGTACATATCTCAGGTTACATTATTAAAAGTTCCTTCTCTATTTCCCTTAACATTTGCTATATCATATTTAAGCTAGTAAATTTCTAATTACCGTATAACAAGTTCAGTTGAAACATTTGTCAATATATTTTTGCTTATACATATCCATACCTTGTTTTTAATTTTTACCTAATTTTTAACTTTTAATTGCAGTCTTCCAATTTAACCTTTAATATCCATATTATTTAAGTTTCAGATATCCCAAATTTCCTTTATTTCACTACGTAAAAGTTATAATCTCTAAAAAACACATATTACTTACTTAAATATATTCTTATTTTATTTCATAGACATTATGCCTGGTTGGCATAAAAAGAAAGCTAGAGTTAGATTTAAAAAATGGGGTCTTGATTTATTAGAGAGGATCCTAAAGTCTCAACTAATGGGCTAAAGGGAAATTTTGAGATGAAGGGAAATATGATTATTAGATTTAAATATTGTTGGAAAATGATAAAAAAATAGGGGATTAATTGGCTTAATATGGAGGATTTAGATTTATAAATGAAAATTAACTATTAGGAAACAGCTTCGAATTATTGTTTAGCCCAGATAATACAGATGATGGATCTGAGACAATAAAGGATACTCCATTAGTAAGTGATGATGTACTAGGATGGCAAAATAAAACACATTCTGCATAATACTAAAGATAGAAAATCAAACTCAAAAGCATTGCATTGTGCTTCAAAGCCTACTTAGTTGGGAAGCCAAGGATACGGCCTTGGATGAGATACGATGAAGCTGCCAGGGAAACAAAAGCAGGCCTTGAACCCTGGAAAAGGAGAAAGCATTAGGAAGCTACTCAGACTGGCTCCCTCTGCTTCTCTATAGCAATAAGAGAAGGAAAATTCAGTTGATTGCTTTAATATTGGAAAAGCGTACTGAATTTATACCTCAGGTTATTAAATTTCTACCTCAGGATCTTTTGCTAGGGATCATAAAAGATTGCACTACTACTGAGACGAATTTACTTCTGAAGCTCGAATGAACAATATGTGATAGACTAGAAACAGTAGTTAGAACATATATAAGAGGAATGTTTACTAAACCAGACGTCTACAAAGACTAATCCTTAGTGTTGCATTGCAGGTTATATGATGATTGCTTTTTAATACGATCTTATGTTTGATGTTGATTGTTTCAATAAAAGAATTTTTTACAAAAAAAAAAGAGAGAAGGAAAAACGCAGGCAGGCTTGCAAGCTTTTGCTATTGTCTGTTTTCTGATCTGGAGCTGATAATCAACACAGAATCTGCAGGACAGATGCAATCCACGTCCAGTGAGTAATGCTAGTCAACAAGCAAATTTCATATGGGACCAAATGCAGTTTCTGAGTGGTCTTCAAAGGCCTAATTATTATTAATAATAATTTATTCAATTGATTATGGCCATTGTCTCTAGTTATTATTATTATTATTGTTGTTATTATTAATTAATTATTATTAATAATAATTTATTCAATTGATTATGGCCATTGTCTCTATGGCCTTATTAAATGCATTTATTGATAAGGATGTTCCATAGGAAGAAGATGCCCATGCACACATATTGCACGTAATCATTCTCTGTATTTTAAGTAAGTGTCGTGTGAGTTACATGACTGGAAGATAGCAAGCATTTACAAATGCTCTCTAACCCGTCCTTTTGTCCATGCTTTCTAACTTTTGAGTCAACATATATGAGTATGCTCTGTAAACATATGAATATTTAATACGTTTGTACTGTTGCTTTTTACATTAGGCCAGCATGAACAACCAGTTGGCAGATAATAAAAGCAATAATACGAGCAAGTCAAACATACTGCAAAAATCCACAGTCTCAGAAGAGGAGAAAAAAATCGAGACGGCTACATCAAGATTTGAACGTAGAGAACAGCTCAAAAAATCGAACACTCTGCCTTCCTCGGTCACAGGTATGAGTTACATTTTGCACCACGATTGTGGCTGTAATTTTATTTCTTTCTTTTTTTTTCAAATCATAGTGTTAATATAAACAATAAACATAATCACAACATAGATACATATTTCAAAATCATCCATAAACAAAACATAAGTACTTATTTCAATACATCTAATAATAATAACTCAACTGAAAATAATCATAGACCACATTTACCAAACAATTAACATTACTGCTCGGTACCCCACCACCACATCCCCCTAACCCTAATATTCCCCCCTCACTTACCAACTAACTACCTACTCTCCTCCCTCCTTCTCTATCTCCCTCCTTCTACTCCACCCAACTATCCCTACTCATCCCCCTTCTTATCAACTTTCTACTTACATCAGCCTTCACTCCTCCTTCCTCTTTCCATCAGATGTGGTGCCCAGAGGCCACCCGAGCAACCCCTTAATAACAATAATTACATATTCTTGCATCAACCCCAATTGCAGTTGAGAAAACATAGTATATAAAATTATAAACCCTCCCTACCCCCCCCCTGACTTCCCAGAGTGAGTACAGGGTAAAACAAAAGAAAACCCACTACTTCAAACAAAGTTATTATATAATCCTAACAAGAATTTTAAACTATATACTAAATACAATCTCTACTTAACATTTATTCAACCTTATCAATTCTAATACATATCTAATCCCTCAATCAGTCCATCTAATATCAAACCTTAAATCATTTCAATCCACTAAACAAAACAGACAAATCATCTTGTTAAGAGTATTAATTTTCATTTACATATCTAAACCATCAATCTAACAATCAATCCATCACTTCAATTCATTGAGAGGTTATGTAGAATCACCCAAACAATCAAGTTTAGTATATATCTTCCAATAATCAGTTTCTTTTAACATTCTAGACAATCATTTCAAACCAATAAACATCAAATAAATAAATCATCTTTTTTAAAAAATAAAAATAAAAAACAAATAATATCAATAAACCCCTCACTTCAAAAAAATATATATATTCTTAATCAATTTAGTATCTAAACAACCTCTCTTACATCTTACTCATAAACTTGGTCCTTAATTCAGCCCATAATCTTAGATTGGCCTTAATTCCTTACACTTAATTTTAAATTTCACTTCTTCATTCGACTTCTGGGCTTTCTCATATGTCAAATAAACCTAAATAACAAATACAATCTATTTAATCCATTTCTAACTTAGATTCCTTCAACCTTATCAAATCACATAATGCTTATCTATCCCATCAATCAATCAATCTAATGTCAAACCTATATCATTTCAAAGCAAGTACATTCTTCAATTTAATTATATCTTCCATTAATCATCTTCTTTTACGTCTTACTCATAATCTTAATATTATATCTTCCGTTAATCATCTTCTCTTACATCTTACTCATAATCTTAGTCCTTGAGTCAGTCCATAGTTTTGAATTACCCATAATTCCTTGCATACAATTTTAAAATTTTCACTTCTTCAATCGTACTCTTCCGGTGGCTCCGCCGGCGTCGCTAGAGTCTCCTCTGTGAGGCTCCGCTCCCTGGGTATGTAAAGCCGCAAAAAATAGCGAACATCAGCTGTTTTTTGCGGTGAAAAATCCCCTCTTCGGGCAAAGAAGAGGTGTAGAGCATCGGGAGTAAAGGGTTGAGCTCCTCTAATATCCCTGGAAAAAGCTTTCAGGAATCAAGAGTGAGAGCTCCCCATAACTCCTGAAGACGCTCCTGCTCAGAGACGCTTCTGTCATCAGACAGAAAAAGACGTCGCGACCGCCTCTGCTTTTAAAAATAGAACACAAGAGAGACTGTTTGCAGACTGAGTGAATACAGGAGTTTTTATTGGATTGCAAGTATTTTTTATTGTTTTTCTGGCTATATATTTCTAACTGTTACACTCAACATAATGCATTTAAGATGGCGTATAGCTTTCGCTGCTTTCACTGCTAAAGGAAAGTGCTTGAAAGTGAAAGTGAATTCTCCATTTTTTTTCTTCTTTGTTCTCGTAAGCGAAGCTAGAGAGACGGTTGTAGAAATTGGATTAAAGCCAGAGCGATTGTTTTAAAATTTAAAATGGAGTGGAATTTATGTTTTAATGTCAAACCTATTTTGGATCGCATTGATGAATTTAAAGAAGAAATGATTGCAATATTGAAAGAGACTAATACAGAAATATTAAAATCAATTAGATTCTTTTTTCCAAATGAAATTGATTTGCAACCGACTGTTGAACATTTTATACAACAATCCAAACAAGAAGAAGACAGTATTGAGAATAAAGAGAATAATGGGAAATGGATCTTGCTTGATGAACAATTCATTTACGGAGTGGAGGAAGAGGATTTGTTTCAAGACAGGAGGGGATGGCTATCCCTCTCAGACAAGCAGCAAGAAGAAGATTTAACTGAGAAAAAAGAGAAATTGATCCAGTTTAAGAAGCAATCTATCTATGGTGCTGAGGACCAGGAAAAGCAAAGACAGAGATTTGAAATGTTACCTCAACGAAAGTCTATGGTTAAGAGAAACAGAGGATTAATGCAAAGGTTAAGATGGTTTATATGGATTCAAATGATATTGCAAGTAAAAAAGAGAGACTTATTATTTGGAAGGGAGGCCTCGTTATGGAGATTTACCTGGCAGAAGAAAAAACCAAGAGCTGTAATTTTATTTCTGAGATGGTTGAATATGTAAGACTTCGTTGGTTCATCTTGCCTTGTGTATTTCCAATGTGCCGGTATCTTTCATAATACAGTTAAGGATTTTTTTTTTTTTTAGGAAAACCAGCCTTTTTCCAAGAAAGCGATGAGCAGAATGAGAGATTGCTTAAATTAAGAAACGTAGGAGCATGTCTCATACATGCTCAACTTACGACCACAGCTGAGCCCAAGATTTCTGTTGCCCCATTTTACAGCTTTTCTTGCCACGGTTGTTAAGTGAATCACTGCGGCTGTTAAATTAGTAACACAGTTGTTAAGTGATCTGGCTTCCCCATTGACTTTGCTTGTCAGAAGGTCCCAAAGGGTCATCGTATGACCCTGGGACACGGCGACCATCATAAATGTGTGTCAGTTGCCCAGCATCCAAATTTTGATCGTATGACCATCAGGATGCTGCAACGGTCATAAGCGTGAAAAACGCTCATAGGTTTTCACTGTCCCAAAAGTGCTTTCTTTCAAAAGGCAACTAGACTTTCTGGTTTTGCTTGAAGACATTTCACTTCTCACTCAAGGAGCTTCTTCAGTTCTGACTGAATGGTGGAGAATGGAAAGATTGATATTCCTTGCAGTCATCTGGTCGTTCGCACTCTTTCTGAGAGTTGCGCAGGCCACTTGGAGGTTTACCTGTGCCTTCAAAGTCACCTGAATCTGTAATCTGCCATTTTTTTCTGGAAATCCATTCATACTCCCGCACCCTTCGAAGGGTGTTCATCCCAAAGGGCAGAGCTAAATGTCTGTGGAGATTCTCAGTCATTCAGGTCAGATGGAAGCAGATTCCAAGTCCAAACTTGCTTTTTCTCAATGAATAAATATAGCCTGGATACAAACGTGGCCAACAATTAAGATATTAAGCGATTATAAGCTATTATGGTAAGCAAACAATGTGGTGATATAATAAATGGGTTGTTCCACGAAGCTTACTGAAGAAATTGTCTCCAGATTATTCTGCTTCTTAATTATGGCTCCTTTTGAATAGTTGTTAAATGCTGCCATTTAGGCTTAAAAACCAATTCACTGATTAAAAAAACAAGCAATAGCTTTGGGTGATAAAGGCAGAGGGAGTGGGCTAATTTTATTTTATGGAAAGGCAGGACCCAATAAGGGAGGTCTCCATAAAATTGTATGCACTCCATTATAATTTATTGTTGCTCTGCTAGTAACATAAAATAACATTAAATGATGGAGCTCATTCATATAAAAGAGCCATAACCATCAGAATAAGTTACTGTTGTGGAAGATCTAAATTAAGCACCATAATGTATTCTTATTCTATAAGCGTTCAGGCCGACTTCTCTTTCGAAAGGCAATCTTCCAAGTATCAAATTCAAAAAATACTTTGGATTGCAATATCTGACCAATTAAAATAGCATCACTGAATCATTTGCTTCTCAACTTACTGCTCAACTTCCGATCACAACTGAGAACAAAATTTCAAGATATTTGTTAAGTGAATTTTACCTCATTTCACAAGTTGTCTTGCCGTGTTAAGTGAATCCCTGCAGTTGTTAAGTTAGTAACCCGGGTGTTAAGTGATTCTGGCTTCCCCATTGACTTTGCTTGTCAGAAGGTCCCCAAAAATGATCACATGACCTTGGGGCACAGCAACGGTCATAAGTATGAACCAATTGTCAAGCATCTGAATTCTGTTCACATGACCACGGAGATGCTGCAAGGATCGTAAGTGTGAAAAACAGCCCTAAGTCACATTTTTCAGTGCCATTGTAACTCTGAACTGTTGTTAAGTCGAGGGCTAAGCTGTAAAAGGAAAGAGCAATTCTGTATTCTGTGCAATCACGAATCGATCGACTCCTCTTGCTGGAGCCTCTGATTTGGGCAGGAATTCAGAGTGATACCTCTTTAATCAATGAATAGATTTAGCGGCTGTTCCCATGAAGGTGGGAATAATCTTAAATGCAATTTTGCCTAGGCTTCTATAGGTAGCGGAAGAGGGGAAGTAATGAAACACGAGCCTGGTATCCATCCTATTCTTACTCATATCCACCATCATGGCCACCTACAAGTACAAAACAGGGATGATGTCATGATGTCACCGTATTCATCTTTTAAAATCTGGATTTATCTGACTACCTCTGTGGATGCTGTGAAATTCACTCATTAAAGCATAGCACTGAATTCTTCCTCTTCCTCCTCTCCCTTCCTTGAACACTAACTTCATCTTACATGTATGGAGAAGAAATGAAAGCCAACTTCTTGGTGGAAAATGGACATTATTGGTAATGTTAATCAGCAAGTTAAAAAAAATATCATCTATTAACTTCTTGCCTTCCTATTAATCCTTGGTGAAATTATAAAGGAAAAAAACCAATTTTCAGCTGTTGTGTTATCATATACAGGAAAGAACATGGGAGAAACAAATTTTGATTTCTCAGCAGGCAAGTATCTCAACCTGTGTTCAGCGTACCAGTTGCTTTAAGAGACCGCCTTAAACCATAACCCAAAGCCAAGAATGTGTTACAGATACGCAGACATTTGAAACGCCTTTGTGTGACACATTCTTGGTTTTGGGGGTATTTGCTGGGTATCCAACAAACATATTTTTCTTTCTCTGCCAGGTAACGTGTGGTCTTTTAACTAGTAGGGTCCATGTTTAGGGTGCTGTGGGGAAGCCTATCCTCCCCCCCAAAACACCACCCCCACCCCCACGAAAGTAAGGAAGACCAAAAAAGCAATAATAGTTAAAAAAAACATAGCAAAAATATCACTTAATTTCCGTTGCTTCTGCCTTTCAGTTCTAATAATCTCTTATCAGCGTGGGAAGGAGAGCTGCACTTCAGCTGCACTTCTGCAGAGCATACTTGGTTGTTGTTTGACTCTTGCGATCTTTGTTCTCGGCTTCTTTGCTGCCCTAACAAAATGCCAAGGGTTCTGCTCAAGGGAAGGCAGGCTTAGCGTTAACAAATTTCTGCAACGGTCCAGTTAACAGTTTCCCTTTCCCTCATTCTCTCACAGTGGAGATCACGGATTCCCTTTCATCGTCCCCTTTGGCTAAAGAGGTCACCAAGAGATTCTCTACGCCGGATGTGAACCCTGTCTCAACTGAACCTGCTTGGCTGGCCTTGGCCAAGAGAAAAGCGAAAGCGTGGAGCGACTGTCCTCAGATCATCAAGTAAACGGATCTTGCTTTTGTGCTTTACTCTGGTTGGGGAGCCGTCTCCTTTTTTACTCCTATTCTCAAGTGCTCCCGAACACATTTAAGGGCGTACTTTGTCCAACTGTTGATCACGAGGGGAATGTTTAAGCAGGTATTTTGAGTTTCAGGCCACTTTTAAGAATCAATGCTTCAGTGTTGTTGAATGTCAGCTTCCCGGTAAAGATATTTTGTTTACTTGGACATTTTACAAATGCCACTCAGGTACAGGAATAAGAAAGATCTGCTTCTGCCATAGTTACGAGATAACTTTGAATCATTTGCCTCTGATCTGGCAAGGATGACTCCAGAAATAATGAAATGTAATTTGGGAATAAGCACCATTTTTTTTTAATCCTAACGGGTTTTTCCTGAGATTTTTAATTTTGAACATTAGTCACATTTCTCAAATGTATTTAATGATTCGGTAATTAACACTCAAGTTACGTTACATCAAAGAGTCCCTACTTGTATTTGTCTAAATGATTCTCCAAGCCATCAACAGCCTGTGCAAACTGCATTATTATGTTTTCATTTCCCTCGTATCCAGAAATATATTAATGCAACAATAGCATTTTAACTTATTTATTTATATATGCCTCCTCATTCTACAGAAAGTCAGGATATCTCGTCTCTTCTTCTCTCCTCTATTTTATCCTCACTCTCTGTACAGTAATACTACACTGAATAAGTAACTCAACTGTATTTGGAGAGAAGTGTATTAGGATTTCCAGTCTTATCATAAAAGGTAAAATACAAAACAGAAAAACAAACAAAACAAAAACGGACATCCAGCACTAACAACAAAAAAAGAAAAGAAAAAAAACCTGATGTACAAAAAAAAAGAGAAAAAATATACTTAAAAATTATCCCCAGATGTCCAGGTGGCAGCGACAACTGTTACCCATAAACAATGGGTGGAGCTTCAGTGACACCATCTTGGCTTTTGCACCATACTTGGTGGACACTCTGGACCCCAGCCATTCATGTTATCTGAAGGAGGCTAGTCCAACTTTCTCCAGTCTGTTATCTTTCAGAAATGTTGAGTTTCAGCATCTGGAGGGCAGCAGACAATAGGGTGGAAAATCTAGCCCAGTGGTGGCGAACCTATGGCATGCGTGCCAGAGGCGGCACTCAGAGCCCTCTCTGTGGGCACGCGCACAGTCACCCCAGCTCCGCCTCCAACGGCCCCCTCCTCACCAGCAGTTCCCCCGGAGGAGAGTCACCCCCGGTTGTGGCCCGTGCGGAGAAGCGCAGCCAAGGACATGGCAGCCGGGCAGCAGGTACAAGACTCCGCCCCCACAGCATCATCTGCTGCGTGGCCATGGTGCTGCAGGGCTGCCTGGGCGATGTGCCGCGGCAGGCCGTGGAGGCGGTAAGTGGCCCTGTGGGGAGCGGGGCGGGGCAGAGTGGGTGGGGCAGGAGGTGAGGTGGAGTAGGCAGGGCAGGGGGCGGAGTGGTTTTGGGCACTCGGTGTCTAAAAGGTTCACCATCACTGATCTAGCCCCTTTACACTTCATTCCAGTAAGATGTATGTACTGCACATTACCTTTGCAAACTATTAGCAGAGCATTTCTGTTAATGAGTGTAGGTGAAAGTATAGCTATTCTGTTAATAGATATTACTTTTTGATCTGAAATTAGATCTGATTCAAGATTATGGAATTGGTTTAACGAGAGAAACTGAATTGGGACTGCCAAATTCCTGCCAGTTGCACAGCAACAAAGGTAATGGAACCTCCTAAATCTTTGCTGCTGTTTTATAGACATGTGGGCTCTTCTGGCAACAAAAGCGTTTGATTTGAAAAAAATAATTGTAAGGAAAATGCGAATCCTTTACCGCTAAGTATTGCTTTATATTTTCCAGTTAGACATGTAAATATTGTGAAAATAGTGTTCTCTTGCACCAAACGTCAGATTGTCGGGTAAAAAAAATGGTTGAGACAGAATTTCTGTTTCTCATAATTATAACATCAGTTTAGGATGAAAACACTTTTTAAGATAAAAGTGCAGTCTACCAAACTACATTCTCGTTCAAAACTTCCACCTCAAAACAACAAAAAAAACTCAACCCACGCACTATGTATCTGGAATCAGCAAAAACACTAATCCAAGGAATTTTGATCCAAGACAACCAAACAGATGCCTTTACTGAATAGGCATAGAAGCGCAGAGAAAATGGTTGTTGTGTTTATGGAGAAGCACAAGGATGCTAAGTTTGATAGCTGAGTAACTGTCCCAAAGAAAGTTATTCTTGTAGCCATTGTCGCTTTGGTATTTTATGTGAACTCAGGACATAAACCTTCTTTAAAACTCACCTTGTTTTAGGTCAGAAAAGTCTTATTAGAAATACAACTTCAAGGGTGCATTTAGGATCTCCTAGTAACTCAGTATATAGAGCCAAGGTGGTGGTTTGAAGAATGAAAAATAATCTTTTTTTTTTTTGGCCATTCACATCAAGAGTGAAGATTTCATCCAGTGTAACAGTGAGTTAATTCTTATTCATCCTCATGGCAGCTAAGTGATCTTTAGGAAGAGTAAAATATCATCATTTGGCTGTTCAATTCAAGAACAGTTTGAGTTTCTTCTGGATTTCAGTCTTGCTCACCCACAATTTACAGATTTTATTATCGGAGACAAGGTAATGTTTGATTAGGTGACCCCAGGAACAGCTTCTACTAAATATGCTACAAATAACATATAGTAGACATGGATGCAAATTTAGCAAAGACTTCTTGTGACTAAGGTAACACAATTCTCTACTCCTAAGGTGGCCTACAGCATATTTAGAAGCAATTTAATGTGCATATACTTGTGTCAACATGCAATTGCAAAAAAAATAAAATAAAATAGTATACATCTCTCAAATTTCTTCCAACTCGACGAGACTTCTAGATTGGGAGAACAGAGTTGGACTAAAGGGGATCAGGGAGGAAATTGGTGAGGCAGAAAGGGCAAAGCAAAGCAAAGCAAAACAGGTAATTTTACGGGGGAAGTGGGTGTCATTTGCATGAGAAAAGAGGGAAACAAAACTCCCAAAATAATTCTAGAGATGGTTAATGCAGAGCTTATAGTCTGTAAATAGTTCTAAAGCAGTCTTTTCAAGCATGGGGATCCATAGTGAATTAAAACTGTATTCAGTCCAGGGAAGCAGGACAAAAGCAAAGGGCCATAGGACCTTTGCTTCTCCCAATTTTACTCAGCCACCATTCTAACATATTTATGATCAACACTTATAGCCCTGATTAGCCTTCAGCATTAAAAGATTCCTGGACAGCAATGGTGCATGCTTTCAATTTGCTCTATCTAACACAGCGGTTCTCAACCTTTTCTGGGGCTCGACCCTGGCGCGCACCGCACAAGCGCGGCGCGACCCCAGCCTGCATTGCGCAAAAAAAGGCGCACCCGCACCACGCATGCGCGGCGTGACGGCCCGCATCGCGATAGGAAAAAAAATGGCCGACAAAATAAAAATGGCCGATCAAAAAAAAACAAAAAAACAAAATGGCGGACCGCGGTGTCCGGCGACCCCCGCGAAACGGTCGTTCGACCCCAAATGGGGTCGTGACCCATAGGTTGAGAACCGCTGATCTAACAGGTGATGTGAAACAGCAGGTGGATTGCATTCTCTGCTAATCTGCACATACAGAGACATTCCTGTTGGCCCTCCGTGCAACAGAGTTTTTGTATTAACAGTTCTCGATTTCTGCATCAGTGATTGGATCAAAGCTGGGCTACATAAAATACTTTTTTGTTTGTAAACATTTCTATCAGCCTGTTTTAACATTGACATTTCATATAAGGTCAACTTGCACTTTTGCACTAAATACCAATGAAGTGTTACTTTGCTTAAGCTTTGTTGCCGCCTTTCTTAATAAACAAACAAACCTGGAATCACTTCCAACATTTTAAAACTGATCAAACCACTTTGCACAATGTGGTCTCAATTTTATTTTATTTCTTTTGTAACATACACTTGGTCCTTACCCAGAGACAGTTAATCATATCCAAGCCTGGTTGGCATTAGTGGAGCTAATATCAGCAGTGACTGAATTATCCTATACACTAACAGGCATTGGGCGTAACTTTTTCTAGATAAAGGCAAAATATTATTTGAGGTTACGATTAACCTCAGTTGTTCATAAAGTGGTGTATAAAATTATAAACATGTATAATCGTGGATTTTGTTTTGTGGTACTTTTTTAATTTTTCAAATGTTTTAAAGTGCAATTGTTTCTTATACTAATATTATTTTAATTCCAATTAAACTATAATATGCTGAAAGTTGGGAGGTTTATTTATTCATTATCTTTTGTTAAATGTGTCTGGTTACCTTAAAACAAGAGCCTGAATTAATATATGAATAAAACTGTTTTTAGAAGATATTACAACCAGGGCAAAATTAACACTGACTAAAGGGGTATGTTAGTAGAATTTCTATTTTCAGTTTTTGATCGTCACAATTTTAATGTAAATGGTCCATCACTGAAAACCTGTTCTATATAAATAAAAATAGCTGTGTTTCTATAGAAAATACTTATTTATTTGCTGAGTCATTTCAAAAAATCATAAAGCCGTGAAAGAGTTAAGTAAACTTTTAGTAAAGCCATCCTTGATAATTAGTAATGGGAGGAAACACATTGATTACAACTATAGTTGGCATTACTAAGCGTTGTTTAAAAATACAGGGAGTTGTCAACTTACAATAATTTGTTTAGTGACTGTTCAAAGTTACAAGGGCGCTGAAAAAAGTGACATATGATCATTTTTACACTTAACGACCGCTGCAGAATTCTCATGAGTCACATGATCAAAATCCAGATACTTGGCAAGTGACTCATATTTATGACAGTTGCAGTGTTACCAGGATTATGCGATCGTCTTCTGCGACCTTCTGACACGAGAAGTCAATTGGGAAACCAGATTCACTTAACAACTGCAGTGATTCGCTTAACAAGTGTGGCAAAGAAAGGTCGTAAAATGGGACAAAATTCACCGAACAGAGGTCTCGCTTACAACAGAAATTTTGGACTCAATTGTACAAGGAGAGGAGAAAAAAGGTGACTGACCAATGCTTTTCTCTCAAGAGTTTTGCTGAAATGTCTTGAGACCAAGTAAAACCCAGTTTCGAAATGGATAATCGATGCTTCAAGATCACACTAAGTCGTAAGATGGCTGGCTTATTTTTGGTTTAAAGTGGTAAATAAACCAATCCCAATTTTGGAAATCTTGTTTTGCTGTCTTTAGGCCTTCCATTAAGACATAACAATGATTCAATTGGAATCCATATTTCAAAAGGTTCCTATGTATAATTATTCTTTGTAGGGCATTACTCTTCCATACCATATAGCAGTGATGGCGAACCTTTTAGAGACCGAGTGCCCAAACTGCAGCCCAAAACCCACTTATGCATCATCGGGTGCCGGGTGGGTGTGGCCCATTGGGTGGGCGTGGCTGCGGTGGTAACGGCAGACTGGGTGGGACTAAAAAATTCAATCAATCAATTCCAACTTTGCAAGATTTCTTTTTCCTGCGTGAAGTTGAAATTGACTGATTGATTGAACCTTTTTTTTTTTTTTGCACAGGGCGGCAGAGGCCTAAAGCGAAAAGGTTTTATAAAACCCAGCTAAGGCCTAGGACTGGGGTGACGGTGCGTATGCCCACAGAGAGGGCTCTGAGTGCCGCCTCTGGCACCCGTGCCATAGGTTCGCCACCACTGCCCTATAGCAATATCATTATATAATGATAATCATATGATTATACAGATTATAATATCCTTGTTATAGCACCTTAAATAAAAAGAGCAGCTATAAGAAAGGCAATCTTGCATATTCTCTGAAATCAATGTAAATTGATGTCATAAACTCTTAGTCTTTTGATAATATCTTTCCAACCTTCATAATTATACTTAGAATTTTAGTATACTGTAAGATTTATCATATACCAAAATCTCCTGAACTTGAACATGTAATTTCTTTAGATATGTGCAATATCCAATAACATTTTTCACACAGCCTAATTTTTGGCCTGAAGCCTGCACCCT
Organism: Bothrops alternatus; assembly: GCA_034064705.1. Taxonomy (NCBI): domain Eukaryota; kingdom Metazoa; phylum Chordata; class Lepidosauria; order Squamata; family Viperidae; genus Bothrops; species Bothrops alternatus. The sequence goes on from JARGCV010000085.1 coordinate 1,416,478, forward strand.
AGTCACCACGCCAAATAATTTCTGCCAAAATATGTTATATTTAGCTATACAATGTGTTAAATTTTTAAATAAATAAATATTCATCAGTCTAGTTTCCAGAAGAATCATATTCTATTTTGGATGTAACACTCCATACACAGCACTAACTCCCAGATTTCTAGGGGTTTTGACTTGGTACTTTAAAATGCTTTAAATCAAGCGCCAAATTAGCGTTCCCCTAAATATTGGACCAAAAAGTTCATACTAAGGAAACATTTAGCTCTCAAGTAGAAAATTAAAAACCTTTAAAAGCTCATTGTTACAGAGTTCTATTAGCTTTAGATAAACATAGATCTAAACAATAAAGATAATTGTTTCTACATCCTACAACAATGGACGATCCCCAGGTGACAGGGGAAGAGAAGACCTCTCCTGGAAGCGCTCCTCTACCTTCGGCCACTCCAGTCTTAGCATTCAGGATCCATATTCTGCCATCTGTAGATGACACCACCAGAAATGTTTTACTGTCCAAATTAGGACTACAGAAAACAAATGGAGTTGCATAAACTCTTGATGTTGTTTCAAACTTCCATAATACATTTCCTTCCCTGTTACAGCAATAAATAAAGCAGTCATGGGACCCAAAGAATATATCTCTGGAAAAAGGTGAAACACAAGGTGATGAAAAGATTGGTCCACTGCTGGAAAATGCCCAAACCTGTAGGACAGTAATGAGAAATTAAACAGGTTATTGAAATTTCACTTAGTGTGACAGAATCATTGCATACATTGTAATGAGTTTATGATGCATATACAAGCATTCGACTTTATTGCCATGTTTACAAAATATCTAAAGAAATGGGCTAGTTCTTCTAATTCATTATACATCTCAATATATATCATACTCAAACAAAGGAACTGCATTTTTGTATATTTTTTGCTTATTGAGAGGGCCTGCTGAACATATAGCAAATTGTTTCAATTTAGAGTCAGCAATGATCCTACTGGGCATGCCAAACAAATTGGAACATTTTAAAAGAATATATTTCATGGAACCACAAGTAATTTAGTAAAATGAGAATTGTACCAAGGTTATATTAGAAATGAAGATAGTGCAATGATAATTTGGACAATCATTTTTCTAGCATAGTCTTGGTCAATGCATATTTCTCCAACAGCATAGATCAGTGATGGCGAACCTTTTAGAGACCGAGTGCCCAAACTGCAGCCCAAAACCCACTTATGCATCGTCGGGTGCCGGGTGGGTGTGGCCCACTGGCTGGGCATGGCTGCGATGGTAACGGCAGACTGGGTGGGACTAAAAAGTTCAATCAATCAATTCCAACTTTGCAAGATCTTTTTTTTCCCGTGAGAAGTTGAAATTGACTGATTGAACCTTTTTTTTTTTTTTTTTGCACACGGCAGCGGAGGCTTAAAGCGAAAAGGTTTTATAACTCCGTCGGCCAGACAATGTCGGCTGGCGACCCCCAGGGGGAGGGCCTTCTCTGTGGGAGCTCCAACGCTTTGGAACGAGCTCCCCCCCGAACTCCGTACGATGACGGAATTGCGTTCCTTCCATCGAGAATTAAAAACATATCTATTTCGACAAGCCGGCCTGGGATAGTAGCTCCGGTTCCAACAAGGCCATGATTGTTTTTAGGGGATTGAGTTTTTAAGATTATGTATTGGGTTTTTAAATGATTGGGCCAAATTATTTAATCTATTTTTAATAATTTTACTTTTTGTATGTTGATGTTTTTTAATTGGGCTGTACACCGCCCCGAGTCCTTCGGGAGGGGGGCGGTATAAAAATCGTAAAATAAATAAATAAATAAATAAATAAAACCCAGCTAAGGCCTAGGACTGGGGTGACGGTGCGCGTGCCCACAGAGAGGGCTCTGAGTGCTGCCTCTGGCACCCGTGCCATAGGTTCGCCACCACTGGCATAGATCATTGTACTGTAGAACAATCTATCACTGAACTCAAGTCAAAATCATATTTATTATTTTTGTTGTTTTAATTTGGCTGTAAACCGCCCCGAGTCCTACGGGAGAGGGGCGGTATAAAAGTTTAACAAAAAAAACAAACAAAAAAGGAAGAACCTTGAATTTAATCCTAACATCAAGACCAATTTCAACAGGTTGCGAAGTGAGAAACTCTCAGGAACGCAAGTCTAGCAATCACGGTTGACTTCAAAAGAAAGTTCCAACAAAACCAAGATGGTCAAATCTTTCCAGAATGATTTAAAATCACAATAAAAAGAACCTCAGATAGAATGCATATCACAAAACAAGCAGGTAGCAACAAGTTGGATCCTCTTATGAATTAGTAACAAGTTAAAAAAAACACCATGAAACCAGACTCTAGAAGTAAATGAATGTTCCTTACATCCTTCATTACTATATGCAAAGAGGGGGGGGTCTGTTAAGCAAATGTACTGAATAGTGTGCTGGTTTATAAATGATTTAGAATTATAAATGATCCGGGCTGTAACCATGTTTGCAAATAATATGAAATTATTGAAGATGGTAAAAATGAAGCTAGACGATCTTGGAAGAGCTACTGCAGAGGAGAGACTGAGATGACAATCACTGACCCATTCAACTAGGGACTGGGCCAACTTGAGGCATTTAACTAATTGCTGGAAATAATGCAGAAAAAGTAACCCTAAATATAATGGAATTTTTTGTCATAGAACAGCTTCCTTACAAGGACAACAAGAAATTTTCAGTATGTGAGCTTTTTTTAAAACCGAAAACAATCCAGATAACTACTAGAGATGCATCTCTTGGCCAGATTCTCAGCTTGGAAAACAGCTCAACCATCTTTCTGTTAATTTAGATGTGGAGTGCATTGCAACCAGTTCCTGATTCTCCACCTTCCCAAGGTTTAGCACAGGAAATACAGAAATGCTGTTGGTTCTTGTGAAGTTTGGGGAAAAAAAACAAACACCAGAATGCCTCAACATTTCCAGGAGAGTTACGTCATTATAAAAGGACAAAGCCCACACAATTCTGCAGAAATCACCACAAGGGTGTCCAAATTGCATTCTTTAGAAATTGGGTTATTAGCTTTGCAGAATTTCACTAGAATGGAAGAAATGTAAATTTACCCAGTGTGTCATAGGAATCAGTATGGGGAATTAAAGGGTTTCTTTAGATCAGCGGTTCTCAACCTTTTTCAGGCGGTGACCCTGACCTACGCCGCGCATGTGTGGCGTGACCCCAACCTGTGCCGCGCATGCGCGGCGCTAACCCTGCACCACGCATGCACAGCGCTGCCCTTGTGCCGTGCATGCGCGGTGCTGCCCCCTGTGCCAGCCGAGGCATAGGCCGCTGCCCGTTCGGGGCGGTAGCAGGCAGGCCCAGGTGCTTCTGGGTGGCCATGGCGGCGACGGTACAGGGCGACCATGGGCTGGGCCACCAGCTGGCCCAGCCCAAGGGAGGTAAGCCACCCGCCGGGCCCCACGCACGCCAAAAATCCTCCCTGCGCCCGCCGGCCTCCCACCTCCCACCCCTGGCCCTCTTTTACTTACAGTTTTAGTAGTTGCTCAGCAAGGAAGGGTGGAAAGTTCCGGACCGCTCGCCTTCGCTGCAGACAACTTGCAGCACCATTTGCAGACTGGGACTTTTGGCGGGCTCAGCAGGGCGGAGACAGCCTGGACAATTCCTATTGGCTTTTGAAAGCCAATAGAATTAGACTCTATTCAAGAGAGTCTATTCTATTGGCTTTCAAAAGCCAATAGAATAAGAGGGAGTAGCACAGCTAAGGAAAAGGGGGGGGAAATGGTGGACTGCGTTGTTTGGCAACCCCCGTGAAATGGTCATTCGACCCCAAAAGGGGTCGCGACCCACAGGTTGAGAACCGCTGCTTTAGATCATAGCAAAGGCTTCCTCAGCCCAGTTTGGTACAGTCTCAGTCACTATGGTGTCACTATGCTACTTATTATATATGTTTCTTTGTTACCTTCTGGAAAGAGGGGGCTTCGTGGTATCCAAAGCAGAACATCAAGATCCAATCACAGTTATGTTCCATACATTATTAACCTTGTGAATTCTAAAACTTCCTCCCTCTGCTATGTATTCAAGATGGACAGCGATCTGTCTGCCTGTCCAATCTATCTATCTATCTATCTATCTATCTATCTATCTATCTATCTATCTATCTATCTATCTATCTATCTATCTATCTATCTATCTATCTATCTATCTATCTATCTATCTATCTATCTATCTATCTATCATCTGTCTGTGTCTATCTATCTGTCTATCTATCATCTGTCTGTCCGATCTATCTATCTCTCTATCTCTCTATCTCTATCTATCTATCTATCTATCTATCTATCTATCTATCTATCTATCTATCTATCTATCTATCATCTGTCTGTGTCTATCTGTCTATCTATCATCTGTCTGTCCGATCTCGATCTCTCTCTCTCTCTCTCTCTCTCTCTCTCTCTCTCTCTCTCTCTCTCTCTCTATCATCTGTCTGTGTCTATCTATCTGTCTATCATGTCTGTCCGATCTCTCTCTCTCTCTCTCTCTCTCTCTCTCTCTCTCTCTCTCTCTCTCTCTCTCTCTCTCTCTCTCTCTCTCTCTCTCTCTCTCTCTCTCTCTCTCTATATATATATATATATATATATATATATATATATATATATATATATATATCTCCATCCAGCCAGCCAGCCAGCCAGCCAGCCATTTCCTATCAGTAGAGCCCAAATATATGGGAGAGTTGCTTACATAATTATAAAAAGGCAAAATGTTTAAATACACAGGAAAATGACAAACCCACGTAAGTATGCATTCTTTGCAATTATTTACATGGTTGAAAAAACAGAAGCTAATGATAATGAACGATCGGCAGGAAGAACAAATGAACAAGAAAGAAGGACTTTTAAAGAGCAATTCAAAAATGTCTTTAGGCAATTCAAAAGAGCAGAATACATTGTGAAAAGAAATGAAGCGAAGAGGGGAAAAAAAGGAATGGAAATGGAAGGCGCTAAATGAAGTATAATCAAGAGAGACCAAGAATGATACATTAATCAGTTGGTTCTTTGTATCAGATTGCTACCATGGGTACCACAATAGAAGGAAGATCCTGGGCCATAGGAAAGTGTGACAGCAGCAACAATGACTACATCTCGTTCCTCACAATCTCAGAACCAACAACCCAGTCACAACATCCAGTATTGTTTTAATGGAGAAGCTATCAATAATGGATCCAATTTTCCTTTCTCCCACCAAGATTTTCTACATTAAGTGTCAAAGGATTAGAAAAATAACCCAGAGGAGCGCCATTTTGCTTGCATTGATAATGTCTTGTACATTTCTATATTCTGGAACTACAAATCAAAAGCAAAATTTTCACCGTATTCTTTTCTCAAGAAAGTTTCAAACCCATCCTAAATTGCCCCCCTCTATGATTGATACAAGGTCCATGTTGTATAAGAGCACCGTTCTGGCACCTGGCCTGATTTTTATACATTGTGAGAAAGTTTGGAACAATGCTGTGGCTTCTGGTGCTATTTTGGGGCTCCTCACAGGTATTTAATAGACTATTGTGGGATGTAAAACGGCATATATTAAAGAAAAAGCTTCTATGGGCAACATAAAAACCAAATCTAATGTTAATAGTAAAAAAAACCAGATTAAACTAATTATTGTAGAAGTTTCAACTATTCAGTAATACAATAATTTTAACCTTTTCTCCAAAGTGACTATAGCAGTATAAATTTCCATCCACGCAGCCAACATATACGTAATCTTTGTCACAATGGGGTGATGAGAAGACAGGTTTTCCACAAACGGTTTTCCAAACAGTTTTCCCCATAACCTGCAAAAGCAAACAATTAACACCAGCTGCCTTTTACGATGCTCCAAATGTTAAACTAATGGGAAATTAAGGCACCCAAACAAAGACTGGAAACAGGCAAACATACTAACTAACTAACTAACTAACTAACTAACTAACTAACTAACTAACTAAAAAGCAACGGGGGAAAGTATTTTCCTACGTTCAGGTTCACAGAAACACCTATATGTCAACCTTACAAAGTAGATCATAGTAGAAAACAAGGCCATATGGGACGGGACTACTTTTATTGTAAGAGCTATAGTTATAGAATCTTGCAAGTCTGAATGTTTTTCCCTCTCCCTCAGGTCATCTTCATGAGTTAGGGAAGGCCCTGTTTTCTGAAATTACTTTGTTGGCAGCTGTAAGCAGCTCTTTTTTCTGTCCTTCCAGGTCCCTATGCCTCCTACACATAGGAATCTATCTATAAAACAGATTAACAAAGGAGCAACCACCTCCATTTCTGCAGGAGTTTGATTGCCCCTGCTTTCTTATAGTTCATATATTTAAAGAAAAAAACATCTATGGTTGAAATAAGACACCACGGAATCATATTAAATAATGAAGAGTGCTTGTTCAGCATTGCAGTATAATTCCTCTGCAAAATCATTCGCTTAATTTTTACTTGTGTACATCTCTGTATATACTGCATCATTTTGCAGTTTGTTACGATTCCACAACAGTTAAATTTACAAGGAGCTGATCAGTAAAATAATTAGCTTTTGATCCCTTAACGTGTGCCATTTGTATAATTACTTTGAATTAATATATGCTAAGGTAGTTGGAAAACCTGGCATCAGAAAAAAACAAAACAACCAGGGGTATATGTCCAGTAACTGTAATGTCATTATCAAAAGTCTCCTTCTCTGTAGCCCTTTTATTTAGAGATTTTAACACCTTTAGTGAATCTAGAACTTCATGCATGCAGAACTAGAAAGTTACGTACAGGGTTAACAGCAAGCAGCAATCCTCCCAGTGTACCCACGTACAGGTGATGTGGCAACAGATTTAGATGAGGAGAAGAAAATATGCCTCCAGATTCACAGTGTAACTTCCAAACACATTCCTTCTTCTGTCAAAATAACAAAATTTACAATTCAGTATTGTGACTCACCTTAATTTAAGGTTTACATACAGGGTCTTACTGTAGAGCAGTGGTTCTCAACCTTTTTCAGGTTGAGACCCCACTTGTCCCGCCATGCGCGATGTGACCCCGGCGCGCGCATGCTTCGGGCCAATTTGTGCATGCGCGGTGCGTGCGCGACAAAAAAATGGCGGACCGCGATGGGCTGATTTGCGCATGCGCGGTGCGCGCAACAAAAAAATGGCGGACCGCGATGGGACGATCCGCGCATGCGTGGCACGCGCGACAAAAAAAATAGCGGACCACGATGGGCTGATCTGTGCATGCGCGGCGCGCGCGTGGCAAAAAAATGGTGGACCGCGATGGGCTAATCCGCGCATGCGCGGCGCGTGCGCGACAAAAAAACAAACAAAATGGCGGACCACGACGGCCCGAACCGCGCATGCACGGTGTGCACGCTACGGCCCGAACCGCGCATGCGCAGCGCGCGCGCAACGAAAAAAACAAAAACAAAAACAAAAAAAACAAAATGGCAGACCGCGGTGTCCGGCGACCCTGGCGAAGCGGTTGTTCGACCCCAAATGGGGTCGTGACCCATAGGTTGAGAACCGCTGCTGTAGAGCAATCCATTTCAAAATACTATATTCTCTTTATGTGAATCTTTTATGCTCAGGGCTTTTGGTGGTTTTTTTTTTTTTTCATTCAATTGTATATGATTCAGAGGCTGCCTGGACAAATCCCTGCAGTTTTCTTGGCAAGATTTTTCAGAAGTAGTTTGACGTCCATCCAAGGTCATTCAATCTTTTTGACTAAGGTAGGACCAGAACTCGCTGGTCTGCTGGTTTCTATACTGGCACCAAACTGGCTTTCTTGTGCTCTGTAGCAGTTCCTAAATCTATATCCATTCCAATGTTATTATTTTGATTATTACACATTATAGTAGCTTGCATGCATAATAAAGGTAGCATCACAAGCAGCAAGCTCTTGCTTGGTGTAGGCCAGTGGTGGCGAACCTATGGCACGCGTGCCAGAGGCGGCACTCGGAGCTCTCTCTGTGGGCATGCGTGCTGTCGCCCCAGCCCTGCCTCCCCCCACGGCCCCCTCACCAGCAGCCCCCCTGGAGGAGAGTCGCTCCCCGGCGCGGCCTGCACAGAGCAGCACAGCCATGGGTATAGCCAGGCAGCAGGGACGAGACTCCGCCCTCGTGCCTCATAGCGTGCAGATGATGCTGAGGGATGTGGACGGAAGGCGTGGCTGCCATGGCGCTGCAGGGCCCCCTGGACAATCTGCGGCGGGCCATGGAGGCGGTGTGTGGTCTTGCGGGCAGGCAGGGCAGGGGGCGGGCAGGGGTGGAGCAGGCAGGACGGGAGGCGGCGCGGGGGCACGGGGTGGTTTTTGGGCACTCGGTCTCTAAAAGGTTCGCCATCACTGGTGTAGGCAATGGAGGAAACAATGAATGAAGAACCACAGGCTGCAAATGTGTATGCTCTTTCATGGGTTTTTTTTTTCCCTCCGCAGAAGCAAAAAAATAATGGCGTGGTTAAATAATTAAACAGCTAGCGTTGTCAGTGCTGTATTTTGGGAGATTTAAAAACAAGAAGTGGTGCCTAATTTTTTTTAACAATTCCATAAAAACCAAAGCAAGGCTAATAGCTGATTATGATCTATAGCTCCTTGTTGACAATATATTCTGGAACTGGAATTAGATTTTAAACACCAGTATCTAAGGCTGCCGTTCTAAGTGCTCTGATTTGGCATTCGATATGAAATGGATACTAGGCTGGAAGTATCCTTAATACCAACATTCCTAGGTGTGTTTTTAATTTTGTTCCTTTGAACAAAATTAAAAACACACCTGCTGACTACCTGGCAGGTGCACAGGAATGCCCACATTCCTGCTGACTACCTGACAGGTGTACAGAGTTTTCTTGGCAACATTTTCAAACCGGTGTGCCATGATCTTTTTCTTAGGATTGAGCGAGAGGGAGTGACAGACCCAAAATAAACTGAGGTGGCTTCATCTCTAAGGAGGGACTAGGACTAGAACTCACAGTCCCCTGGTTCCTAGCTCAGTGCTCTTAACCCAGTGGATCCCACTAGCTTTGTGGACTGGTGGCAGCAGTGGGGGGAAGAGAGGATGGTTCCACTTTGGCAACGGGTTAAGCGCACACACGCAATTCCATTTGTGCAAGTGGAGGGCGCTTGGACAAATGGAGCTTTGTGCATGCACTCGCCTGCCACTTGTGCAGCCCAGTTCCGAAAGGGCTGTGGTCCAGTAATGGGCTGTGGCCCGGCGGTTGGGGACCCCTGCCTTAACCAAAGTGGACAAAACTAGCTCTCGACGTTCACATTCACGTTTACTTACATATATATCCAAAGCATATATATGCTGGTCATGAGATCCAATAAAGACTAATCCCGTGGAAGGATCTAAAGCGGGAGAACTTTTCACAGCATCTTCCGTGGGAAATGCCCAGTGGACTTCCCCACTGCTGTTTTGGAGAACATATACCAATCCGTTGTAACAACCTGCATAAAATCACAGCCAGAGAAAACAGGTGCATTTGGAAAAGTGTTCTAATCAGAGATGCGAAAAATATTTTCAACTTCAAAACAGACAGTTCTGATCACAAAAAGGGTCTGTATGCCTTGTGGTGAAAATTGGCAAGGCGGGCATATGCCAAAGGATCAGAGTTTGGATTGTAACACTATGTCCACCATCTTGCCAATGCTGATCTTTCTCTGGAGCCCCCTGGTGCTGACGCTTTTCTGACTCTGCCGGAGGGGGTCTAATCTCAAAGTATTTTTCACATTGAGTACCTGTATATACTTATTTCATTTGCAGCAGACAAAATTAAACCAGTTTTCAAACATTCAAACAATTAAGGTGAATTCACAAAGTCATCACTGTTGAATCTACCATACTGTTCACTCATGAATGAAGGCAAATATACATGTCCCAGGATAATGTTGCAGGATCCAACTAGGGACCAGAGGTTTAGTCTTCCGAGCTTTCGGACTTGTGCTGGAGCCCATCCTCCTAAGGCACAGGTGCCAAACTTGTCACGTCATGTGACGTGTCACGATGTATCGTGACTTTTTTCACATTGCTGGAGCTGGGGTGGGCGCGGCCTCTGCATGATGCAACTGGCCTGCGGGCCGGCAGTTTGACACCCCTGTCCTAAGGGCTTGGCAGCACAAGGAAACAACAGCCAATGACTTGATAGTTAGTCATCAACACCCCAATCAACACCTAAAAGGCCACATAAAACGGGCACACTATAAATACCAGACATAGAGTAGCCCAAAGCAGAAGTTCCCTGAGAATGAGTTCCAGGATGAATCCGGTGTCAAGCCCCTGGGCTTGCCATGGGCCGGGAGACGGGGAGCACGCAGCCAGCAGCTGACTGACACCCGTCTGTGGGTCCGGAGAACTGCCCAGTTCCCGACAGTCAGCCGGGAGTCGGGTCGATGTCTGTGGGTCGGCGGAGGACCAGTGAGGCCACGAGGAACAACCTGGCTCCCGACAGCCAGCTGAGAGTCGGGTCAGCATGCGCCTGCCAGCTGGAAGTCGGGGGGAAGTGGCAGGCGCTGCCCATCACCCGAACGTTGGCCCAGCTCCTCAGAATCAGCTAGGAGGCGGCTCAGCTCTTTGCCGGCAGCAGGGAGCCAGCATGGCCGCCAGACGCTGGAGACACTCCTGCCAGCTGGACCTTGGGACTGGGCAAGCAGAGTGAGGGGGGGATCGTGCCTTACCTGGGCTGCCTCCCTCTTCATCCAGGAGCAGGAGGGAGGAGGCAGAGTGCTGTCTGGTTGTCGGAACGAATGGCTGGGATGGCAGAGGCTACGTGGGTGTGTCTGGAGGGGGGGAATACGGGTGGTGCACTGCGACTATTATCCATATGGACCGGATGCTGGCTTGCTAAGTGTTGGGGTTGGTGGGTGGAGCACATCTATGTAAAAGCACTGGGAGCAATTCACTCCCAGTGCTGACTTTTCTTTCGCATTAAAGTTTGCTGGTCACCTGTTCCTTCTGTGTCTGGAGTTTGTCAGCAGCTGGCAGAGGACAGCTGACATCGGGAAACTCAGAAGACTAAACCTCTGGTCCTGGTGTCCGATCAAGATTGGATCCTGCAACACTGTTCATTGCATTTTATGTTTCAAAATATTACTGTCTGATTTTTTCCCACTTATACTTACTACCAAGGATTTGGAATACTTACCAACCACAATGAAGTTTCCACACTTAGAGATACACGCGGAGGACTCAACCCGGTCGGCAAGGTTCCTTGTCCATTTCACTTTCCCTGAATATAAGTCAATCGCTTGAATTGCTTGGGAATGAGATCCAATATAAACAAAAGCAGACGATGTGTCAGGAATTGGGATTACAAGCAGCGGAGAGGCATCAACACATTTGCCGAGGTCCGAGCTCCATCTTATGTGCACCGTTAGTTTGGGGGTAATTTCACCAAGGTATGCTTCACCCACATTTTCTCCAGCAGAATAACCTTCTGTTATATTTACACCGATGTTGCTCTTTTGCAACACCCCATTCTTTTCTGCCTGTTCTGCTTCAATCTGGTTCTTCGCAGGCTCACTGACAGACACCAAGTGGTTTCCACGACTTACTGCAATAAAACCTATGGTGGCCGCTTCGGTTTCCAGGGAGCTTTCGGGGTTAAGCTCCACCCACTTATTATTGGGTTCTTCACTAGGAGGGCCATCCAGTTTTCTTTTTACCGCACCATGACTGCTTATAGAAAGGTGGTCACTTGGAAAAGCTGCTTTTAGGACATGTTTGTAGATCTCACTAACGGAACGATTGAGAATAATTTCTATTAAGTCAGGAATAGGCCTACCTACCATACGTTCGATTTCATCGTGAAGCTGCAGCAATTTTAAAGAATCCCCACCGCTAGGCAAGAACTGTGACTCTTCCAAAACACAACTGGAACCCTCTGGAAGATTAAGAATAGACTGGGAGCAGAGGGAGAGAAAGGAAGAAACAAATGGTTGTCACGTATGCATTAACTTACATCAGACATACGTACCTAGTAGCAAAGCAAGTGAATAATCTACAAAGCAGTAGGGACCCAACAGACTCAAAGAGAAACAAGGACAGGCTATAGACCAGGGGTAGGCCACCTTGGCCCTTTTATGACTCGTGGACTTCAACTCCCAGAATTCCTGAGCCAGCCACGCTGAGGGGAAAGGGAGAGCTTTCCAAGCTGAGCCATGCTGGCTCAGGAATTTATTTATTTATTTATTTATTTATTTATTTATATTTCTATGCTGCCCTATTCCAAGAACTCAGGGCGGCTCACAACATGGATACTAACATGAAGAAATCTGGTATTAAAATACATTGTAAAACCCATTAATTAAAAACCAATCATCCAAAAACAAACATGCAACATACATACACTGGCTAGGGGCAAGGTGTTAACTGCCCCAGGCCTGTCGGCAAAGATGGGTCTTCAATAATTTGCGAAAGGCGAAGAGGGTGGGGGCAATACGGATCTCCGGGGGGAGTTGATTCCAGAGGGTCGGGGCCGCAACAGAGAAGGCTCTTCCCCTAGGCCCCGCCAGGCGATACTGTCTGGCTGACGGGACCTGGAGAAGGCCGACTCTGTGGGCCCTAACCGATCGCTGGGTTTCATGGGGCAGCAGACGGTCCCGTAAGTAACCTGGTCCGATGCCATGTAGGGCTTTATAGGTCATAACCAACACTTTGAATTGCGTTCGGAGACCAATTGGCAGCCAATTCTGGGAGTTGAAGTCCACGAGTCATAAAAGAGCCAAGGTTGCCTACCCTTGCTATAGACATTACTTAAGAAGAGACATCAGCTCTCTGAAGCTAGGTAAGAACACTATCTTTTAATCTTTTAAAGAAGATAAAAACCTCTGGGAAAAAGAAAGCAACAGTATTAAAATGAAATGATGAGAATAAAGTCACCATATGAGCAAAGTTGTAACTGATTCATATGCTTAATTTCTATGGACATTTCTGGGTACAGCATCTGATCAAATTTTATGCATTACAGGTTGAACATCTTAGTACAATAAAATGGATAGGAACTTCTATAAAGGATTGTAGCCACTTTTATAATTTTACAGTATATAGGGAAACAACATGCAAGCACCTTAGAAGGATGCAACCTATTGGAATGCATATAATGCCATTTGCATATGGATTCTAGCTCATAAAAATTAGAAGCTCAATGTTTCGTTTAATTTAATCCTGTTCTGATGCTTGCTTATTAGACAGGGCAGCTAATCTTCAACATGTCTTCTCACTTATAATAAATTAGAAACAGGTGCAGTGAATAAAACAGATATTTCGAATATTTGATATTCGATCTATGCAGAAAAGCTGTATCTGTTTAATTATTTTGCTCATGCTTTTATTAAAAAAAATGAGTCACGTTTCAACTTATCCCAGAGAGGCAAGCATTAATGGCTCATTGGGCACAGCATTATTCATTACAACTGCCTACCATTATCTGAGTTCTGAGTTTTTAGGAAAATATAATGATTTCTCCAAAGCTGTTGCAAAGAATTCAAGTCAATGAGAGACGCTATAGCACATACCATGTGGAGATCCAAGAATATTCATTCCTGTTTTTCTCTCCCTTGTTCAAATGACTAAAATATGGATACTTAAGAGAATTCTTATGGTATGTGAATAATGCAGTTTAATGGACTACCTGCCAGAGACCCCGTAAGCTTTCCCATAGTTCTTGTTCGCTTAGCGTGCTGTCGCCTTTTCGAGAATTCAGGTGGCTGCTGTAAATCTGGTTCAGCTTGGACACATCAATTTTGCCTTGGCACAAAGCAAAAATTAAACAGGTTTTCATTATATTAAAACAAAACAGTCCTATTATCTTTACTGTAATTTAACACTCCACTGCAGGTACAACCCACGTGTGTTTGAACATATATATATGTTTCATCGAAACATCGCCAAGACACTTCCAAATTTTACATGGGAGATATATATATGTTTTCTGAGGTTTTCGCAGGTGTTTGTATGTAGGTCTTTGGTTATTCGGGTTTTCTCCCGCGTAAAATTGGAAGTGTCTTGGCGACGTTTCGACGAAGTCCCATTCATCATCTTCAGGCTGGTGTTTTCGGCTTCGTGCTTTCGGCTTCTAGATTGCTCCTAGAAGCACGAAGCCGAAAACACCAGCCTGAAGATGACGCCTACTTTAAAATAATAGATATATCTGAATAAGAAACGTAAGAACATCATCATAGCATGCAGTGTCTGAATGCTGAGACTCTGGTTAGAACAACAAATCAGCGGTACACAGATTAGCTATCAATTCAAGTTAGCTGGACTTCTTACATACTACTAAAATAATGCTTATTATTATTATTATTATTATTATTATTTATTAGATTTCTATGCCGCCCTATTCCAAGAACTCAGGGCGGCTCACAACATGAGGATCATCCAACACAGATTACAGCCCTAAATGGTACGGAAATGCCAGATGTTTAAGCCGGCGTTAGAATAAGAACAAGAAACATTGTTGCTGATGTACCTGTAAAATTGAGAAAACCAAAGAATAACAAAAGGAAGGCAATAATGTGCTTTCTTTTGCCTTGGGCTGGGCCAACCATGTCAAGTTGTGGAACTTGCTTAGAAAAAGGGGAATCTCAGAACATCTCATTGTCTTTCTGAAACACCTATACCTAATTCAGGAAGCCACAGTCTGGATCAAGCACAGAGAAATAGACTGACTCTAGGTCAGCGGTTCTCAACCTGTGGGTTGCGACCCCATTTGGGGTTGAATGACCATTTCACGGGGGTCGCCAAGCACCGCAGTCCGCCATATTTTTTTTTTGGTCGGCCATTTTTTTTGGTCGGCCATTTTTTTTCCTATCGCGATGCGGGCCGTCGCGCCGTGCATGCGCCCCGTCACGCCATGCATGTGCGGTGCAGGCCCGCCATTTTTTTTGGTCGGCCATTTTTTTTGGTCGGCCATTTTTTTTCCTATCGCGATGCGGGCCGTCGCGCCGTGCATGTGCCCCGTCGCGCCGCGCATGTACAGTGCAGGCCCGCCATTTTTTTTTGGTCGGCCATTTTTTTTCCTATCGCGATGCGGGCCGTCGCACCGCGCATGTGCGGTGCGGGCCCGCCATTTTTTTTGCGCGATGCGGGCCGGGGTCGAGCCCCGGAAAAGGTTGAGAACCACTGCTCTAGGTCATCGAGGGAATGAGGTACGACTGTGTACTTTTGTAGAATATGTAAATGGTGGATAGCTTCCGTCTTATGCCATCAGCTTTCCTAGCAAACCAACCAGCAGTCAAGAAATACGCCACAAACTAAAACTTGGTACACTAATCAAGAAGTCTTGGAAAATATATTCAGATGCTATGATATATGTACAGGTGGTCTTCGACTTAACACCACAATTGAGCCCAAAATTTCTGTTGCTCAACGAAACATTAGTTAAGTGAGTTTTGCCCCATTTTGTGACCTTTCTTGACATAGTTGTTAAGTGAATCATTACAGTTAAGTGAATAACATTATCGTTAAGTGAACCTGGCTTCCCCGTTGACTCTGCTTGTCAGAAGATTGCAAAAGCTGATCACGTGACACCGGGACATTGCCACGGTCGTAAATATGAACCAGTTGCCAAGCATCTGAATATTGATCACGTGACCACAGGGAGGCTGCAACGGTCATTAAGGGTTAAAAATGGTCATAAGTCACTTTTTTCAGTGCCATTGTTAACTTTTGAACGGTCACTAAATCAGCGGTTCTCAACCTATGGGTCGCGACCCCATTTGGGGTCGAACGACAGTTTCGTGGGGGTCGCCGGACGCCATTTTTTTGGTTTTTTTTCCGTCGCATGCACAGTTCGGCCCATCGCGTGCGCGCTGCGCATGCACGGATTGGCCCGTCGCGGTCCGCCATTTTGGGGTTTTTGTTGTTTTTTTGTCGCACGCCGCGCATGCGCAATTCGGGCCGTCACACGCTCGGTGCGCATACGCGGATCAGCCCGTCGCGGTCCGCCATTTTGGGCTTTTTCCGTTGCGCGCACGCCGTGCATGCGTGGATCAGCCTGTCGCGGTCTGCCATTTTGGTTTTTTCCCCCGTCGCGCGTGCGCCGCGCATGCACGGATTGGCCCGTCGCACGCGCGCGGGTCAGGGCCGTGCCACGCATGGGCGGCGCAAGTGGGGTCTCAACCTGAAAAAGGTTGAGAACCACTGCACTAAATGAACTGTTGTAACTTGAGGAGTACCTGTATCAGAATGGTACAGGGAATAGTTCTCTATGTGAGACTCTATGGAAGTTAAATTTGGATATGAAGAGTAGAAAAAGTGTTGATGCTTTTGAACTCTGGAGTCGGAGCAGACTCCTGAGAATAACCTGGATAGCCAAGCAAAGAAACATGAGGCAATCCAGAGTTCTCGCTTGAGGCACAAATAACCAGACACAAATGATGATCACTCTTTGGACATATTCTCAACTCCCTTCAGGAGTCTGTAATGCTGGGGAAAGTGGAAAGGAGAAGAGGATGACCAGAAGCAAAGTGGTCATGAGCGCACGTGAAGAGCTGAAGGACCAGACAGGAACAGGTCATCCTGGAGACAATGTCTGTATGTGTCTCCCAAGACATGCTCATATCACTCCAGCTCTCCGTGAGCTGCACTGGCTACCAATTGGTCTCCGAACACAATTCAAAGTGTTGGTTATGACCTATACAGGCCTTTATGGCAATGGGCCAGGTTACTTGCGGGACCGTCTTCTGCCTCATGAATCCCAGCGACCGGTTAGGGCACATAGGGTTGGCCTCCTACGAGTCCCGTCTATTAGGCAATGCCATCTGGCGGGGCCTAGGGCAAGGGCCTTCTCCGTTGCTGCCCCAGCCCTCTGGAACCAGCTTCCCACAGAGGTTCGCACTGCTTCCTCCCTCCTAGTCTTCCGGAAACTGTTGAAGACTCATTTATGCCGACAGGCTTGGGGCGTATGAACTATACTCTGCCCCCGGGCCTAGGAAGGTGCCTCCATCAGTGACTGTGTGTTGATTGTGATTGTGTGTTGTATGAATGTGTTTTGGACTGAATGAATGTGTTTTGGATCGGATGGTTGGTTTTATTGTAATTTAATTTTTTATTGTATTATTGTTGTAAGCCGCCCTGGGTCCCAGGAGAAGGGCGGCATAGAAATCCAATAAAAGTTAAAAGTTAAAAGTGATCCGTAAAAATTGACTTGACGCTGACTGGATGGCCCATAAGCGGTCTGACTTGGCTTCTCTCAGGTTTTCCTACGCCCTAAAAAAAAACCCAGCTATTTTTGTAACAAGATGTTCCAATAAAATGTTATTTACATTTGGAAGCCTAAGAAAACACCCAATCAGTTTCTGAATTAATGAGCTAGCGGGGCAGATGGCTCCCTCGTGTGATGTTTGATCTGATCGAATTGGCGTTCTATCTGTACATTTGTTCTCGTCTGGTTTTATATCACTCTTGTTTTAATTAGTTCATGCCTTCAAAGGTGTGATGGGATTGGGTGCTTATAAAGGCAATAAATAAATAAATATAATCAAACATGGCATGTAAGCGATCCTTGAGCAAGGTCTCCAGGATTGCCTGGGACACCACACATCCTCTTCATGACCTGTTTTCCTTGTCACCTTTATCTGGGAGGAGGCATCAGAACAGAAGCAGAACATCCAGATTCAGCCAGTTTTGCTCCATATAGCATCAAACTTGTGAACTCTCAAATCTCCTCTTTCCACTATGTGTTCAAAATGGACAGTGATTAATGTGTGTGTGTGTGTGTGTATACAGTAGTGGCCAAAATTGTGGAAACTTTTGGGAAAAGTGTATTTTTGAGGTTTGATGGCTAATAACACCACTTTTTTGGGGGAGTAGTACCATAAAATTATGTATCAATGGAAAGATAATTTAATCAACAATGTAATGCAACAAAGTTTGTTCAATTATCTGTACTGTATTCTGTGAAACGTTATAGCCAAATAACCAGAAAAAGGAAGCACAACTTGCTTAGATTGATCTCAGGTAGCTTTCCTTCATCTGATTGTAGCCAATGAGCATGAGTGTTTAGAGAGCCAATCGGGTGTCATCTTGTTTTGGCCATGAGCCAATCAGATCACAGTAGGTTCAGCGATTGATGTCATGTATTGAAGCTGAGAGGAGGACATTGGTCAGTGTGTTATGTGACCGCTATCAAGTTGGTTGGGTTTTTTTGTGTTCTTTCATAGAGTGAGCTTGTAAAACGTAATAAAATTAAAGTAATGGTGCAAAGAGTTGACTGGTTGCCCAGAAAGCGATGTAAAATATTATTATTAAGTGAACAAGGCTACAGTTATAAAGAAATTAGAAGAAAAATGGGTGAAAACTTAACCAAAGGTGGCATTTCTACTGTACACTTTCCCAAAAAGGTTTCCACAATTTTGGCTACTACTATATATATATATATATATATATGTATGTATGTGATATATGTGTGTCTGTGTGTGATATATATGTGTGTGTGTGTTACAGTATATATGTAGCATGTATATATGTGTGTTATGTATGTGTATTGGTAGATTTATACTTTCTTTTGAGAGCAGGCAACAGAATTTCATTTTTAATGTGGGTTAGTGTACTCATAGTAAAAAATGACAATAAAAGTTCTTATCTTAAATATATATATACATAGGCATATATACCGGTACGTATATTTACCATGGGATGTGAATGGCAAAGTATCAATCGGCAAAACCTCATCTGGAATTGCATAGCTAGGGAGAGTTTCCTGGAGCTTTTTAAAAAGACGCTTCTTTGAAACAGCTTTGGGGGCAACAAACAAAATTAATTTTTCTTCTTGGTACCATATCAAAGCGCAGGTTTCCACTGTGCAGAGGCTCTCTGCCACCTGCAAAATAAAATCAGGACGATTCTGAGAACACTATAGAAAGGTGAAGACCCCTATATTTTTCTTCCCCTTATAATTCAAGTAATCTTCAGTTCCACAAAAGCACAGACAATCCAACCAGTCGAATTCAAATCAAGATCAGCTGAAGTGCTGAGGACACAATCTGTTCTAACACAGCGGTTCTCAACCTTTTTCAGGCCGCGACCCCGACCTGCGCTGCGCATGCACGGCGCGACCCCGACCTGCACTGCGCATGCACGACGGCCCGCATAGCGCATGCGCATCGCGACGGCCCGCATCGCGCATGTGCGGCGCCCCGCATTGCACATGCGCGGCGCGACGGCTCGCATGCGCGGTGCTGCCCCCTGCGCCGGCCGAGGGGAAAAGGGGAAAAAAATGGCGGACTGCGTTGTGTGGCGACCCCCATGAAATGGTCGTTGGACCCCAAATGGGGTCGCGACCCACAGGTTGAGAACCGCTGTTTTAACAGGTATTGCCAAGAAGACTGATTCTTTGTTTCAGTGGTTCTCAACCAGTGGGCCGCAGAAACGTGGGGTGGGGGTGGGCCGCAAAGAAGAAATATTATGATTTAAATCTTAAGTCTTGGGGGTCTGTGGCCACAAAAGGTATTTAAAGGGGGTCCGTGGTGAAGAAAAGGTTGAGAACCACTGCTCTATTTTACTCCTAACACCCGATCTCAGAATTTCCGCTTCTCTGTGGAGAAACAAACAAAAATGGAATTAAACTGAGTTTAAGTTTAAGTTTCACTTGAGTCCTGGAGACTACATTTATTCATCAATCAAGGAGAGAAGCAACCTAGAACTAAGGAGAAACTTCCTGACAGTTAGAACAATTAACCAGTGGAGCAACCTGCCTCCAGAAGTGGTGAATGCTCCAACACTGGAAGTTTTTAAGAAGAGACTGGACAGCCATTTGTCCGAAATGGTGTAGGGTTCCTGCCTGAGTAGGGGGTTGGATTTGATGACCTCCAAGGTCCCTTCCATCATCATCATCATCATATTATCCACGTAGATTTGTTTGAAAACAACACAGAAGTGGTTGGCCATTACTTTCCCTACTTCTAAGCTTCGCCTACAGTTCTGTAATTTCTTCGTGGTCTCCCAACCACACACTAACCAGTCTGATTCCGCTTAATTTTTCATTTAATGAAGGTGAGATGTAGCAAATTACATCATTTTCAAAGTGGTTTGCTATCACATAGCAAGTCTTTTCTAAACCAAGAAAAAAACCTCCACTAGATCTTGACTATACGCCATTGGAGTACATCACAGATATTTCTCTTTTTTACCATATCATGCTAATGCTTGAAGCTCACAAAGATGTAGATGTGTTTCCTGCTGCTTGGGTCCTAAATATGAAGCCACACTTGCTGCAACCCAGCTTTGATATGGAGCAGACAGACAAATGTTTATTAGTCTTTGATCAATGTGCTTGAGATGGGATATTCTAGAATTCAGGCCCCTGGTAAGTATGACACCATCCCTAAAGGAAGCGTTCTTATGATGTTCTTCTTAACAGTAGGAACACTGTATCTTTAATTTTAGTCCCTATTTTTCCTCCAGCCTCAATGAACTCACCTTGATTCAATTATTCTTTGAGATTCTCCTTCTTTGACACCTTAGTATTATGGTTGGAGACAATTTTATTGCAAGTAATAAACATTGCTTGCACTGTTTATGAACTCAGCAATTGTCTTCATTTTATATCATTGCCCCATCATGAATTATCATAAATTATTTGAAACCAAAACCAGTTCTATTTTAATATAAAAATTATAGGCACTCATTCATTCGATGGGGTAATAAAAGAAGGATTAATTCATGTGTTAGGTATTCAAGGGACTTATAGCAAGTTTAAATATTTAAAGATATGTTTAAATCATTAAAAAGGTAGAGACACCAGCTGAACATATATATATGTGGTTCCACTGAATTAAATTGGCTTACTTTTTTTTTTTCAGAGAAAAACTAGACTCCCTTGTGTTTGGCACTGGGTGTCTTTGTAGGCATCTACTTATCATGGAACTGAATAATCTTTGTTCCTTTTCATGATGTGCTTTAAATATCCCAGTCTATCCTACGGCCCTGGGATTTCCTAGTGGTCTCCTATCCATTTATTACCTGCTCTGCCCCATATAGGTTTTTATGAGGGGAGAAGGTTCAGCCGGTTGACTAGATGCTATCACCTGTTGTGGCTTAACTGAGAGGAATTCTTTTTTTTTTCTTTCTTGTTTAACTATGGATATGCACGATTTTTTTTTTGTGATGGAATATAAACAGGAGAAGTCAGCATTTTCCAAAGCCCAAGATAAGACTGCACAGTCTTGAACTGAGTGGAGGGGAAGGAAAGGGTTCATGGTAGCCGCATCTCCCCAAGGTATATAACTATTACCGGTAGATTAAAGGTTTTAGTTTTAGTTTGGTGAGATTCTGTCTATTAGATGTAGGCAAATAAAGACCTGGACTCAACTGGATCTCATTGTGTTGTCTTTAGGCTTAGGCCTGACAGCTTTTTCCTCCAGCACTTTCTTCTTCACATGACTTTGCACTGCTCACAGTGTAGGATCGCACTGATACATTCAGGATACAGATATCCCCTTGCATTTGTTTAAGACAGTGTTTCTCAACCTTGACAATTTTAAGGCATGTGGACTTCAACTCCCAGAATTCCACAGCCAGCAATGCTTTAAAATTGTCAAGGTTGAGAAACACTGGTTTAAGAGAACCCCTGTCTTATTTTTCTTGTCATATTGCTGCTTCTTCTCATCTTCATGAACAGCCTTGTTTTCAAATGGCAACGTGGCTCTTAAGAGATCTTTTCTGTTGGTGATCCTAAGGCAGGGGTCTTCAAACTTGGCCCTTTTATGACTTGTGGACTTCCAATTCCCAGAATTTGCGTGCCTGGCTGAGGAATTCTGGGAGCTGAAGTCCACGTCATAAAAGGGCCAAGTTTGAGGACCCTTGTCCTAAGGTTTGCTCCTGGTAGTTTTTCTTCAATTTATGGCATCCTAACCTTTTGATTTTTAAGCTTTCTGGTGCCCCTTATGTCATAATACAGATGGAAGTTAGAGAATACGATACAATTCAAAACCTAGGAGTAGCTAACTAAACAGTCTGCTTCCATGTAAGTAATATCGAAGTAATCTCAAAAACTCAGGTCACATCTCTCCATCCAGATTCTTCATGGCCCAAGCTCACTTCTGTTATTACTTAAAAAAAAGCTTCTCATAAATAGTTACCTATTACCTCACCTGCTGCACATACTCAGTGTTGAGACGCTTGCCATGCCGCTTAATTTGATTGTCCTTCCGCCCCAAGAAAAACGTTTCAGTGTTCTTAATTCTCACAAAATCTCCGGTGGCTCTCATTGTGTCCACAGGTAATGTTGTTTCATCATCAATGAAGCAGACGCGTCCGTTTCCTCCTATGCAAAAGCAATTCTAAGTAGTAAGTCAGGCTTCTCCTTATCAATCCATATAATGCAGACTAAAAAGATCTTAAATAAATCCCAGTGACCGGTTAGGGCGCATAGGGTTGGCCTCCTACGAGTCCCGTCTGTTAGACAATGTCATCTGGCAGGGCAGTGGTTCTCAACCTTTTTCAGGTTGAGACCCCACTTGCCCTGCCCATGTGCACCATGACCCTGACCCGGGCCTGCGCGTGTGTGGGGCGCACGCGCCGAAAAAAAAAATATCAAAAAAACAAAATGGCGGACCGCGACGAGCGGATCCGCGCATGCGCGGCATGCACATGACGGGCCGATCCGCACATGCACGGCGCGTGCGTGACGGGCCGATCCGTGCATGCGCGGCGCGCGCCAAAAAAAATAAAAAAAAATAAAAAAAAAATAAAAAAACCCAAACCAAACAAAATGGCGGACCGCGACAGGAGGATCCACGCATGCATGGTGCGCATGCACGATGGGCTGATCCGCGCATGCGCGGCACGTGCACGCCGAAAAAAAACAAAAAAATAAAAAAAAAACAAAATGGCGGACCGCAACGGACGGATCCGCGCATGCGTGGCACGTGCACGCGACGGGCCGATCCGCGCATGCGCGGCGCGCGCACGCCGAAAAAAAATAAAAAAAAATAAAAAATTTTTTAAAAAAGTAATAAAAAAATAAAAAAAACTAAACAAAATGGCGGACCGCGGTGTCCGGCGACCCCCGCGAAACGGTCATTCGACCCCAAATGGGGTCGCGACCCATAGGTTGAGAACCACTGGCCTAGGGCAAGGGCCTTCTCTGTTGCTGCCCCAGCCCTCTGGAACCAGCTTCCCTCAGAGGTCCGCACTGCTTCCTCCCTCCTAGCTTTCCGGAAAGCGCTGAAGACGCATCTATGCTGACAGGCTTGGGGCGTATGAGCTGTGCTCTGCCCCTGGGCCCTAGGAGTGTCCCTCCATCAGTGACTGTCAGCTGATTGTGTTTGTATGTGGTGTGAATGAAATTAATTTTTAAATTTTTATTATATTATTGTATTGTTGTTGTGAGCCGCCCTGGGTCTTCGGAGAAGGGTGGCATATAAATTTGATTAAACTAAACTAAACTAAACTTAAATGAGATTTATCAGCCCTGTGGGGTTCTCAGCTTTATGAGGTAGTTCAGACGCAAAGCATGCTCAGATGAGTTAAATTCTATTTTACCGTAAGGTTACGTTAACAGAATCTTGCAAGTCTGAAAGTATATTTCTCCCCTGTTGCTTTTACAGCCCAAGAAATTAGGGGGAGACTCTTCTGAGGTGTCCGCCACACCTCCATTGCTTTTGCAGACATAGCTGCCTCTTATCTGCCTCTTATCTACTCTATGGCTCTTCCTCCTGTCTATCAAAGTTATTCCCACCTACCATTATCTCAGAATAACATAGTTGGAAGGGACCTTGGAGGTCTTCTAGTCCAACCCCCTGCTCAGGCAGGAAACTCTATACCATTTCAGACAAGCGGCTGTCCAAAACCTCCAGTGTTGGAGTATCCCAACTTCTGGAGGCAAGATGTTCCACTCATTAACTGTTCTAACTGTCAGGAAATTTCTCCTTTTTCTAGGTTGCTTCTCTCCTTGATTAGTTTCCATCCATTGTTTCTTGTCCTGCCTTCAGGGGCCTTGGAGAATAGCTTGACTCCCTCTTCTTTGTGGCAGCCCCTGCTTAGAAGATATTGGAACACTGCTGTCATGTCACTCCTAGTCCTTTTTTTCGTTAAATTAGACATACCCAATTCCAGCAACCATTCTTTATATGGTTTTAGCTTCCAGTCCTCTAATCTTCATTTATTTATTTATTTATTTATTTATTTATTTATTTATTTATTTATTTATTTATTTATTTATTTATTTATTTATTTTATTTTATCAAATTTCTATGCCACCCCTCTCCTAAGACCCGGGGCGGCTCACAACAACACAGCTACATATAAAAAAATTAATAATAATGATAACATCCAATCCAAAGATCCATACATACAACATGCAAACAGAATCAAATACACAATCAACGATGGAAGCACATTCCTCGGCCCGGGGGCAGAACACAGTTCATACCCCCCAAGCCTGTCGGCATAAATAGGTCTTCAAAAGCTTCTGGAAAGCTAGGAGGGAGGAGGCAGTACGAACCTCTGAGGGAAGCTGGTTCCAGAGGGCTGGGGCAGCAACAGAGAAGGCCCTTGTCCTAGGACCCGTCAGATGACATTGCCTGAAGCACGGGACCCGTAGGAGGGCCCTATGCGCCCTAACCGGTTGCTGGGATTCATGAGGCTGAAGGCAGTCCCGTAAGTAACCTGGTCTTCTAGAATCTCAACATCTTTTTTACATCGTGGCGACCAAAACTGGATGTAGTATTCCCAGTATGGCCTTACCAAGGCATTGTAAAGTGGTATTACCGTGTGTCCCCGATAGTAAGACACCCCCGATTGTAAGACGTATCGGGGGTTTCAGGGGGGTCGGCTAATATAAGCCGTGCCCCCGAAAGTAAGACGTAGTGGGGTTTTGGGGATAAAAAGAAAGTCAGATCACTTTCACGTGATCTTGATTCTGTCCTGCTGTTAATTCAGCCTAGGATTGCAGTGGTCTTTTTGGCAGCTGCAGCACACTTGTGGCTCATGTTTAAGTGGTTGTCCATTAGGATACCAAGATCCCTCTCACAGTTACTACTACTGAGCCAGGTACTTCGAAAAGAACACAAGAGTCTTTCAAATGTGATCAACTAACTTGATAGATATTAAAGAACTAGCAACTAAATTAGCTAAATTCTTTTTTCCAAATGAAGTTGATTCACAATTGACTGTTGAACAATTTACTTCACAATCTGAACATGGAGAAGAATCAGATCAATTAACTGGAATCTTTTCTTCAAATGAAACTGATTTAACACAAGAGAAATTAGAAGATCATCAGGGAGAAGATGATAGTTTCGAGAATAAAGATTATAATTGGATTTTGCTAGATGAACAGTTCTTCTATGGAGAGGTTTTGTTTCAAAAAAGGGAATTCTACCCAGCCAGGCAGCAAGAAGAGGATTTAATTGATAAAAAGGGGACATTGTTTTACTTTATGATGCAATTAGACTATAAAGCGAAAAGGATTCTGTTTGATGAACAGTTTGTTTATGGAAAGCAGGATCTGATCCAAGAAAGGAAGACTCAACTTAAGAAGCAATTTATTTATGGGGTTGAAGAAATAAAGAGGAGAGACTTATTATTTGGAAGGGTGGCCTTGGTATGGTGGTTTATTTGGTTAAAAAAAAACCCTAGAATTCGTTTGAAGTAATGAATGGGTAATTTAAGGATTGAATCAAGGGCTAAGATTATGAGTAAGATGATTAATGGTTGATGTAATTAAATTAAATTGATGAAGAATGTATTTGTTTCGTTGATCTAGGTTTGACATTAGATTGGAATGTAAGTTAGATATGGTACAAATAGTTTGTTTTTATTATGGAGGTTTATTTGTTAAGTGGGAGAGCCCAGAACTTGATTGATTAAATGAAATTTATAGTTAAATGAGAGAATTAAAGTTAATCTAAGATTATGAGTGGAATTAAAGATTAAGATTATAAGTAAGTTGTAAGATAGGTTGTTTAAATGATATATTAAGATATATTAAGATATATTATCACAAATTAAATGTATTAGATTTGACTTAGATTGGTGGTTTAGATGTAAATGATAAATATTATTCTTAACAAGATGAGTTGATTGTTTAAAGGAATTAAGGTTAATTTAAGATTATGGATTGAATTAAAGATAAATATTATAAGTAAGGTTTAGGAGAGGATGTTTAAATGAAGATATATATTAAGATATATTATGGTAAATTGAATTGAATAAGAATATAATTATTATTATTCTTTCTTTTTTTTTATATAGTTTAAAATTCTTGTTAAGATTATATAATTATTTTGTTTGATGTAGTGGGGTTTTCTTTTGTTGTACCCTGTATTCACTCTGGGAAGTCGGGGGGGGGGGTTAGGGAGGGTTGATAATCTTATACATGATGTTTTCTCAAGAAGAACAGATTGAATGGAAGATAAACCTATCAGGACAATTGTGGGAAATTGGACTAATAGGGAGGCGATCTAATGCAGGGCTTTTCAATCTTTTCACCCATTATACGACTTTTAGGATATGGCAACATCCCAGTACCACCAGTTGTCTAGCAAGGTGTCAAAAACTTGGTGACCAAAAAAAAAAAAAAGGAAAAAAGTGATAAAGTACAGGTAGTCCTCGACTTACAACAGTTCGCTTAGTAACTGTTCGAAGTTACAATGGCACTGAAAAAGTGTCCCCAAGCCACAGCCGAGCAAGACACCTGCCTACCCAACCAGTGGCGCTCTTCCTCCTGTCCGAGGTTTTCATTGTTGTGAGCAGCGGGGGTGGGGTGGGGGGTGCTTGGTTTTTATTCCCCCCGTCTGCTGTGTGGTTGCAGCAGGTTTTGGTCACTTCACATGACCCTGGGACACTGTGACCATCATAAATATGAATCAGTTGCCAAGCATCTGAATGTAAATCACAAGACCCTGGAGATGCTGCAACATTCCAGCTGATCAGTGCTTCTTCTGGGCTCAGCAGAAGCGCCAGGATCAGCACCCAGCTCCAACTGGATCCTGGCGCTGATCCTGGTGCTTCCACTGAGCCCTGACAGCCCCGAAGAAGCGCTGATCAGCTGGAAAGCGGCACTGATCCTGGTGCTTCCACTGAGCCCTGACAGCCCTGCAGCTCCAGTCATCTCTCGCTCAGGCTTGTGCGGTGCTGCCACCGGTTCAGCTCATTCCCCTCCCCCGCTACCACTTTTCTAGGATGGTCGCGTACCACCTACCAGGTGCCAATGTACCACAATTGGTACCCGTATCACTGGTTGAAAAGCCCTGATCTAATGAATACAAATTGGCTAGTTCTTCCAAAAAACCTGCAACTAAATGGTCTTTCTTATTTCAAATAATATATATAATAATAGAGGGAGAACTATTTGATGATTTAAAAGCATTGACATGGAAGGCTGGTTGGCAAAGGAAAAAGCCAGAGTAAGGCTGAAGAAAATTAGGATTTTGATTTATTAAATTAGATGGTTTAATATGGTGGAAAATAGAAAACAGAACAAGACTATACTCAAATAGATAAGATGTGTATTTAGAATATTAGATTTTGTTACAAAAAGGGAAAAAAGAAGAAGTTGAGATAAGGGAAACTTTGGTTACCTAAAGCTTGGAAATTATAACTATCAAATGTTAATTTGAATATTGAGGGGAAATTAAAGCTTGGGAAAAAAGCAATAACAGGACTTTGCTTGTATATAAGGATTGAATGCAAGCACAATTAAGATATGTATAAGCCAAAAATTACTGATAAATGTAATAATGATGTTTTTACTTAGTTGATAATAAGAACTGTATTAACCTAATATGAGATAGTAGATATTAAGGGAAAAAGAGAGTAAATATCTGATGTTGTAACTTGAGATTTGAACTAAAGATTTAGGTATGTTATTGAATTATTGATTAACCCAGCCACCATGTTGCTTTTTAAATACTTAATTGTAAAATTAGAAAACTAATAAAATGTTATAAAAAATGACAAAAAAATAAAATTACCTATAAATACTTGGCCTTCACCTTCTTGGACAAGTAAGCCATTAGCGTCTTTGACTTGAACTGTTGTTCCAGATAATGGTATTCCCAGTGGTACAGGAGAATCAAATCTAAAAAAGGATGGGGTGAGCAGGCAGAAGACATGTGAGAGATGTGAAACATGGATGGAAAATAAGTATAGAACTAATTTCTTGATTCAGAACCTCAGAAAAAGAAACAAGCCACTTTCAAAATTGTTCACAATTATTAATCAGATTAAAAAAATAGAAAGCAAAAATCATTGCCAACAGCTACATGTTTTATCCACAAGTCAAATCTTGCAAAACCTGGTTCAGCGACTTTTAATTATGCCCAGCAGTCAAGTTCAGTTGTGGACTTTAAAATGCATAAAAGTGCATGTTGAATTTAAAAGACTGCTTTGAGTTCAAGTATTCCGAGTTTGAAATGAATTATTTGGCTCATTCCAGAAGTATGTTTGGTTCAAGTCATGCATGCCCAGCTCTGAACTCAAAATGTTTCCGGAATGGGTGAAACAATCCATTTGGCATACGAAACATTCCCAACTCAGAGTCCCCACAGCATTGAACTTTTATCATTTATGCACCAAAGTGCACACTAGGGCAGCAAAAACGATCATTTCCTACCGATGGCCCATGTCAAAAGCCTCCTCAGGAATCCTGTAACATGTGGCCCAACACGAAACTTCAGTAATACCATAAATATTAAACAGTTGAGTTTTGTTTCCTTTTCCTTTCCAGCTTCTCAACATGCTTAGTGCAGGGCAGGCTTCTCCACCAAGAACTAAGATTCGCAGGGAAGTATCCACAGTCAATACAGTTGATTTAATATGCTCAACTCCAAATCTTTTCAAAAGGGTTGGTGTAGCCTGAAGAAAGCAAGGTTCAAGGTTAGTCCAGGTAGTCCTTGCGTTATAACCGTTTGTTTAGTGCAGTGGTGCAGTGCGACGGGGCGCATCGCGCATGCGTGGCGCGATGGCCCACATCGCGATAGGGGAAAAAATGGCCAACCAAAAAAAAAAGGCGGGGCGCACCGCGCATGCGCGGCGCATCACGCATGCGTGGCGTGACGGCCCGCATCGCGATAGGGGAAAAAATGGCCGACCAAAAAAAAATGGCCGACCAAAAAAAATAAAAAAAAATGGCGGACTGCGGTGCTTGGCGACCCCCGTGAAATGGTCGTTCGACCCCAAATGGGGTCACGACCCACAGGTTGAGAACCGCTGGTTTAGTGTCTTTTCAAAATTACAACGGCACTGAAAAAAGTGACTTATGACCATTTCACACGCTCACATCCATTGCAGCCTCCCCATGGTCACGTGATCAAAATTCGGATACTTGGCAACTGGTTCATTTTTATGACCGTTGCGGTCTCCTGGGGTCCTGTGATCCCCTTCTGCAACCTTCTGATAAGCCAAGTCAATGGGGAAGCCAGATTCACTTAACAACCGTGTTACTAATTTAACAATTGCAGCGATTCACTTAATAACTGTGGCAATAAAGGTCAAAAAAAATGGGGCAAAATTCACTTAAAGCCTTGGGCTAATCTGCAATATAAATGGCCTTGTGAATATTTCTCCTTACTCAAGCAAATAAGACCAGTAGACAGCGACCGGTTTGGGCACATAGGGTTGGCCTCCTACGGGTCCCGTCTGTTAGACAGTGCTGTCTGACGGGACCTAGGGTTAGGGCCTTCTCTGTTGCTGCCCCAGCCTTCTGGAATCAACTTCCCTCAGAGGTTCGTACTGCTCCTTCCCTCCTAGCTTTCCGTAAACTTTTAAAAACACATCGTTGCAGACAGGCTTGGGGCGTGTGAGCTACGCTCTGCCCCTGGGCCTTTGATTGGGAGTGTATGTTGTATGAGTGAATATAGTTTTTATAGTTTTACAGTTTTTATATTGTACCATTATTTTAAGTGACCTATATATTTCTGTACTTATATTTCTGTTGTGAGCCGCCCTGGGGAGAAGGGCAGCATATAAGTCGAAATAAAGATAAAAGAAAGATAAAAGGTTAATTAACTCTCCAAATAACGCTGTGCAGTAGCAGTATTCAAGTACAAGTTTTTTACCTGCAAAACGGTCACTCTGTGTTGCTGGAAGAGAGCTCTGGATAACAGCTGTGGCATCATTTTAATCACTGTGGGTAATATAAGCAGACAAGCTCCACTAGCTAGAGTAAGGAACAGCTCAATGACTGATGGATCAAAAGTCAAAGGAGAGGCCATAAACACCACATCATCTGGGGTAATTTTAAAAATCTCTCTAAAATAAGGGGAAAAAATACATCTTTAAGAAATTAGATTTAGATGAAATTTTAAGCAATTTTGCACTTCTTGCAATACTGATCACACATAAACCGTGCTAATCAATTAAACCCTTTCTCCCACTCATA
Source organism: Bothrops alternatus (assembly GCA_034064705.1). NCBI lineage: Eukaryota > Metazoa > Chordata > Lepidosauria > Squamata > Viperidae > Bothrops > Bothrops alternatus. Next base: position 1,446,805 of record JARGCV010000085.1, read on the forward strand.
CAAGTTATACATTCTCCAATTCCATCTTTAAGTCAGATCAACATTACATAAACTATACACCTTGAAGGTCTGGGTTGCCATCTAAGCAGCCCCTCTAAAAGTTGGAAATTATAACGAGGTCAACCCAGAATGAGATTCATCTCCAAAATACGTTTTATGATAGCTTGCAAACTAAGATCTATGAGTTTATCTCAGATCTGTTCCAATTATATAGGAAGCAGAACACCGGAAGTCCAACATGAATTATGCTATTGTTATTCTTTTTGTTAACCCGTAGCAAAATATATTACTAAGTGAATTTGGGAAACACTTACCTAAGATGAAGGATATTTGGTACGATACATTTATGAGGCACTCTCACAATTTTGGGGAGCCCAGTTGTTCCAGATGTATGCAAAACATATGCCAGGGAATGTTTCTCTCTGACATCCAACATATCTTTTGGTGGTTTAGCCTCATGTTGTTGCACTTTACAAATGCTTCTGACCGTAGAGCCTTCACTGTCTGCATTTACATGTTTGGTCAGCTGAACACTATTGTGTCTTTGGAAAAGAACTAAACCAATTCTCTGCATTTGAAGAGAATTTTGGCTGTACAAGTGTCCATAGGTTATTGTGAATTTCTGGGGAAAAAAAAGAAAAAAAGGGAGGAAACTTATTCTAACACAACTTTCGCCTGTTTACTTCTCTGTGTCTAAAATCACAACAAATCAAATCAAATCAATTTAGAGCAGCTAATCCAGCGGTTCTCAACCTGTGGGTCGCGACCCCTTTGGGGGTCGAATGACCCTTTCACAGGGGTCGCCTAAGACCATCGGAAAACATATTTCCGATGGTCTTGGGAACTGAAACACCGCTCCTCTATCCGTCTCCGCACGGCTTCGAGCTGCGGGCCATTGCAGTGCTGGATTCGTTTCCGTCGAGCATCTCCTAAGGGAGGCCGCGCTGCTTCGCGGCCCTTTCCGCGGAGCAGGCTGAACTAAGCTCTGCCAGCACTGTCACCCTTTTGTCTCTCTCTCTCTCTCTCTCTCTCTCTCTCTCTCTTTCCCTCTCCCCGCCTGGGCGCTTCTCCAACCAGGTTGGACGAAGCCGGCAGAGCGGCCTTCCTGCCCCCCCCCACAGCCAGCTGGAGCCGGGCAGGCCGGCGACCTTCGGAAGTGAGGCAAGGACAGGCGAGGTGCGCTGAGCGCCGGGCGCGGCGGGTGAGTGGGCAGCATTGGTGCGCGCTTGGAGAGCCCTCAGGGTTGGGGGTCACTACAACATGAGGAACTGTATTAAAGGGTCGCGGCATTAGGAAGGTTGAGAACCACTGAGCTAATCAAATAAGATGTCTTTCAAGGGAATATGGCTTTTTTTTTAACCCAAAGTGACTCTGCAACAAGTGCAAAAATTAGTAACACACTTAGCTTTAATGGTAGGGCTATAGGATTTGAGTTGCAAAAATCCATTAATGCAGAATACAGGTGGTCCTCGACTTACGACCACAACTGAACCCAAAATTTATGTTGCCAAGTGAGACATTTGTTAAGTGAGTTTTGCCCCATTTTACGACCTTTCTCGCCACATTCATTAAGTGAATCACTGCAGTAGTTTGGCAGCACAATTGTTAAGTGAATCTGGCTGCCCCGTTGACTTTGCTTGTCAGAAGGTCTGAAAAGGAGATCACATGACCCGGGTCACTGCAATGTATAAATATGTGTCAGTTGCCAAGCGTCCAAATTTTGATTGCGTGTCTATAGGAATGTGCAACAGTCGTGTGAAAAATGGCCGTAAGTCGCTTTTTCCGGTGCCGTTGTAACTTTGAACAATTACTGTTGTAAGTCGAGAACACAGAACAACTGAAAGATCCAAAATAGCACACTATGATGTAGAAGTGTCACTGTTTAACTCAGCGGTTCTCAACCTTTTCCGGGGCTCGACCCCAGCCCGCATCGCGCATGCGCGGCGTGCGCATCGCGCATGCATGGCGCAACAGGCGCATCGGGCATGCGCGGTGGCCCGCATCGCAAAGGGGAAAAAAATGGCCGACCCAAAAAATATGGCCGACCAAAAAAATGGTGGGCCCGCATCGCACATGCGCGGCGCGACAGCCCGCATTGCAAAGGGGGAAAAAATGGCGGACCAAAAAAAAATGGCCGACCCAAAAAAAAAAAATAGCCGACCAAAAAAAAAAATGGCCGACCAAAAAAAAAATGGCGGGCCCGCATCATGCATGCGCGGCGCGACGGCCCGCATCGCAAAGAGGAAAAAAAATGGCGGAGCAAAAAAAAATAATAAAATGGCGGACTGCGGCGTTTGGCGACCCCCGTGAAATGGTCGTTCGACCCCAAATGGGGTCGTGACTCACAGGTTGAGAACTGCTGGTTTAACTTAACTCATATGACAATATTTCAAAAGAGTTGGACAAGAATCAGAAATTGAAATTAATACACTGGGATAAACATTAACAATCTCAGTCTTCTCCTCCATATTTACAAAAAAAAACCCAGCCATTAATGCCAGAGGGTGAAACAGGAACAGACATTATATTTCTAGGCTCAGCGTTCACAGAGATCTTGCTATTTGGGAGAAGAACTATGATATATCAAGACATGATATTAATATTAAATATACTAAAGTTATACACTCAACATACGACCACCATTGAGCCCAAAATTTCGGTTGCTAAGTGAAACATTTGTTAAGTGAGTTGTGCTCTCTAGGACTGCAGATAGCGCAAAGGGGTGAATGCAGCATAGAAATAAAATGTCAGATTGCACTGGGTTGCACAGCAATTATGAACATGAGCTGAATATGGAAAAGAAAGGGCATCAGCCTGGCAACCAAATGTTAGTTCACACTATTGTGTTTCCCATAGCTACCTCTGGTTGTGAAAGTTGGTCGTGAAGAAAGCAAGATAGGAAGAAAATCAATTTGTCTGAGCTGTGAGGCTGGAGAAGGCTCACGTTGGACAGCGAAGTTGACTATAACAAGCAAGTCCTGGAGCACATAAGACCAGACATATCATGAAATTGTGTCTTACTTAACTTTGGCCATGTGATGGAGGAATTCACTGGAGAAAGTAATAAAGGGTTAGGAAGAGCTAGCAGTAAAAGGAAACTAGGCAGTCAAAGATGGTGGCTGGACACCACCAAAGCTGACGCCAACCAAGAGCATATAAAAAGTCAAAGGAATAGTGTAAGATTGGAAGATGTGGGGAGACTCGGTCCACAGAATCTTCAAGAGTCGGACTTTGGATAACATTTGAATGATGATGGAATAACATCATCATCATCATCACCTCAGTGGCTAGAAAAGGTGGATAGAGAAAAATTCTTTTCTCTATCACACAATACCAGGACAAGGGGGCACTCCCTAAAGCTCATAGCTAAGAAAGTGAGGACAAATAAAGGGAAATATTTCTTCACCCAGAGGGTCGTTGATTTATGGAATTCACTTCCAGAAGGGGTCGTGACAGCTGTCAGCCTTGACAGCTTCAAGGCAGGGTCAGACAGATTCATGGATGCCAAGTGTATCGGTGGTTATTAAAATGGATGTCCATGTGCCGCCTCTATGTTGGTTGAGGCAGGCAGGATTCCCTTGAGTACCATTTGTTGGGGGTCAGGGGAAAGGGAGGGTTTGGCCTTCTCTTTCTGCTCAAGATCCCCATGTACAATTGGTGGGCCACTGTGTGACACAGAATGCTGGACTCGATGGGCTTTGGCCTGATTCAGCATGGCTCTTCTTATGTTCTTATGAAAGTGCTCATTAATAGTGAAGCTAAAGCTCAGATACTTTGGACATAAAATGTGAAAGCGAGAGTTATTGGTGAAGACCTTCATGTCTGGAAAAACAGAAGGCAATTGAAAATGAAGTTGTGAGATGGCAAGATGGCTGGAGACACTGAACATAAGGGTTTTTTAAATTAATGGTTCAATCATGTCTGATTCTTGGAGACTGCCTGGACAAGATCCTGCAGTTTTCTTGGCAAGGTTTTTCAGAATAGTTTGCCATTGCCTCTTTCCTAGGGCTGAGAGATTGACTGGCCCAAGGTTATTCAGCTACTTTGTGTGTAAGGCGGGACTAGAACTTATGTCCTCCTGGTTTCTAGGCTGGTGCCTTAATCAGTCGTAATCCTTAACTTACAACCACAATTGGGACCAGATTTCCAGTCGTAAATTGTTAACAGTTGTAAGTCAAAAGTCACTACATGATTAGACCTGATTTTAAGTGAATCATCACAGTCATTAACTGAATCATCAGTTCTTAAGCAATCACTGTGGTTGTTAAGTGCTATCCAAATGGTCATTATTTTGCCAGAACTGAGCAAAAAATGGCAGAAATTGGCAAAAAACATCGCAAATTGTTGTCATCTGACCCTGCCCAGTTATATTTCTGATCTAAAACCAATTCTCACCTTTCCCTGGATTCTGCCATACTCCCAAGGGAGAGGGGGGATATACATGCGGGTTTATTGCTTTCACTTCCTCTATTCACTACAATGTAACCTTTTGTTTATTCGCCTTCGTGTCTGCCACCCATTACAATGTAACAAATTGCCTCCCATACTATGCATCCCTCTGAACTTCTCCCTAACCGGGCAGTTAGGAAAAAGGGGGGGGGATGAGATACAAACCTCCGGGACCTGGTTTATGTCTCCATCCTCAAAATGAGGTGTGAAGAGCTGTGGAATGATTGTGCACAAACGGAGCCGGACTGATGTTATCTTTCCTTTCCCATCGATGGATTTAACACCTGGGGATTTGCCGGTCTGAACCGCCCGGATGAACTCTGGAGTGGGGTTTGCTTAGGGACACTTTAAAATATCGATCTGTAAGGGAATTCCTCAGATCCTGTCTATTATGCCTGCTATCAACTACTCTTAATAAAAGTTCCTGTTGGAAGAAATTGTTTCCAAGAGTTCTGCTTTCTTAAGATGTGGGATTGAAGTGAGTCCTTACAGGTGTGTGCATATGGGGGGGGCATGACATTTTGCAATGACCACAAGTTATTGATGGGTGGTAAAGTGCCCATCATAATTTCAAACAGTTATTAAGCAGCAGTAATGTAAGTCATAAGGTTGTAATTCAAGGACTACCTACAATGGTATCTTGTTACTCAACTTTAAGTGGTTCTGAGAAGCGCAATGAGTACCAAAGACGATGAGTACCAAACATTTTTTTCCCATAAGGAATAATGTAGTGAGTCACAAGGCAAGCCGACATCCACAAATTCTAGCTTGTGCATTGAATACCAAACAAATGATGAGTACCAGAACAAAATATGTCTGTCAAAATGCATTGAACACTAAAATTCAATGAGCTTCAAAGCAGTTGAGTACCAAGGAACTACTGGATATAATTACTTCAAATTCTGTGGGCTTACTTCACTATAAACATAAAACTAATCTACGCAAAAGGTTTGCATAATTCCAATTACATTTTAAATATCCCAATTAAAATAAAAATTGGAAGTGTTGCACTTACATCAACTTTATCTTCTTCAACAAGGACATATTGGAAATCACATTTCTTCATGAAGGAAATATAGAGACTGGGCAAGGCATCTGGATCAATGGGAGAATACACAGCAGGCACCTGCAGAAGTCTAGCAAAATGAAGCAAGCTATTCTCAGGCATCCAAACTTGCAGAGAGTTCTTACCAGCAGAGAAGCTTATGGCTTTCTATGTACTTCTATAATATTTTACAGAATATTGGATAAAGATTAATACATGAGTGCATGCCAAACTACACAGCTACCTATACTAAAAGGCCAAGGTTTTAAAAATAAAGAGGATTTATTTCTATATGTCTCACTCCATCTAGTGGCTTAAGTTGTCAAGCAAAAAAGTTAGATTCTACAGATATTTGTGCCAATATCGTTGTTGTTGTTAGTTACAAAGTCATGTCCGACCCATCGTGACCCCATGGACAACGTTCCTGCAGGCCTTCCTGTCCTCTACCATCTTCTGGAGTCCATTGAAGCTCACGCCTACTGCTTCAGTGACTCCATCCAGCCACCTCATTCTCTGTCGTCCCCTTCTTCTATCGCCCTCCATCTTTCCCAGCATTAGGCATATATCCCATTAAAACTGAATACATTACTATAGTGATGTTAAAATTGTAGGAGGCAAGTTCAGTAGGACATATTATACAAATAAACACTTTAAAAATGGTGATAGTTTGAACTTAATGCGGTGATAGTAGCATGTTCTGCATTTATGTTAACCTAATTGATATAAATGTAAAGGCACAGCATTACCCTAGAATCCAAGAAGGTAAGTTTATCCCAGGATAACAGTAGAGACCTATTTCCAAATTTTCAGTAAGGTGACAATGTTTCCTCAGAAAGTCTGTAAGCTCTGTAGCAAGGTTTATAACTGTCTTGTACGTGTAGGAAACTGGAGTCTGATGGTTACATGCATCAAAGCACACGGCTCTCCTTTCAGGATATAATCTAGCCGCAGTCTGAACCAGCTCATGCAATGCCATTCTCAATATTTATCCTGCGTATGCAAATAAGAAAAAAACCAATCAATTAACTGAGAGCCAGTTTAGTCTAGTGCAGTGATGGCAAACCTTTTAGAGACTGAGTGTCCAAACCACAACCCAAAACCCACTTATTTATTGCAAAGTGCCAGGGACACATCAGCATTGTGGTGCCCTCGGGGGGGGGATATGGAGGCTTGGCCCACTGGGTGGACGTGGCCCACTGGGTGGGCATAGCTGCGGTTGTCATGGCAGACTGGGTGGGTGTGGCTGGGATGGGCATGGCCACTTCAATGTTGCTCATGGGGGGATGCCTGTGGGGGCCGGGCAGGGGAGATCCAGGGGGTCTCTGGTGGGTGGGGTGGTAGGCAGGAAGCCCAGCATAGATGGGGGGAGGTACGCAATCCTAGATGGGATTGGGGGGCTATGGTGCCGATTGGGATCCGGCTTTCCCTGCTCGGAGTGGCCTTTGGCTTGCTGGGCGTGGGCATGCTCTACCACCTCTACTCGAGCTTCCTAGCTGGCCACTTTGTGCTGGGTGGGGCTGCTGCTCTGGGTGGTGGTGGTGGCCCAATGGACTTGCGCAAGCTGCTGGCAATAGCAGTGCGTGTGCCCACAGACAGGGCTCTAAGTGCTGCCTCTGGCACGCGTGCCATAGGTTCGCCACCACTGGCGTAGTGGTTAATGAACCAGACTAGAAGCCAGGAGTCAGTGAGTTCTAATCCTACCTTAGCCATGAACTGGCTGGGTGACTTTGGACCAGCAAAACCCACCTCACAGGGTTGTGGGGAAAAAAGGAGGAAGGAATATTAGTTATGTTCACTTCTTTGACTTATTTAAAAATAATAAAGGCAAGGTAAAAAAAATGAGATTAAAAATGTTCTTTTAATTTTTTTTTACAAAACATACTCAATAACTGAGGTAATTTTAAACTTGAAAGAAGTTTATTTTTAATGTACAAACTTGTGTTCTACAAAATGGGCAGCTATATAAAATAGAATAAATGCTTTCCAAACTAGGTGCACTGTATTTACATTTTCAGTTCTGATCGTTATTCTGATATCGGGGCATTGAGTACAAGAGAATTCTATTATATTTTTCTATTATATAAAAAAGAAAACCAGATATATACCTTAATTCAGACACAGAGTGGGAGAATTACTCATGTTTTCATCTTCCCATGTACCATCAAGCCTTACTGTACTGTATTGCTTCAGTATCTGTGAAGATGAAATCTAAAATAAATAATAAAATGTAGGAAAGAGATAAAACGCCATAAAGAGATAGCAAACTTGCAAGTTGGTTTTTTTAAAATTTACTTTCTAACAGTTATACTGATTAGCTTGACAGAATTAAAAGAGCCTGAGTTTGTAAAGCTTTGAAGCCAAAGCTGTAGTTATAAGCAGCATTACTATAGATCAGGGGTTCTCAACCTTGGCAACTTTAAGACTTGTGGACTTCAATTCCCAGAATTCCTCAGCCAGGTTGAGAACCCCTGCTATAGATCATGGGTGTTAAACTCGCCGCGTCACATGATGTCTCGAGACTTTTTTTGCATTGCTGGAGCTGGGGTAGACGTGGCCTCCACATGATACAACTGGCCCGCGGGCCGGCAGTTTGATACCCCTGCTATAGATAATTCTCAACTTAAAACTATTCATTTTTAAAAAACAAATTTTATTAATTTTTCAAATTTTAACATCCAGATAGTGGATGTTCCATCAATAACAAAATCATATATATCTCAGGTTACATCAATAATATTCCCTCACTGTTTCCCACAAATATTATATCATATTCATGTTAATAAGTTTCTAACTAGACTCAATCAATCAGTACATTTATCAATAGTATTTTACTTATATATATCCAAGTCCTGTTTAGAGGTTTTATTTAATTCCAATTTATATATTCCAATTTTATGACTTGTGGACTTCAACTCCCAGAATTCCCGAGCCACATATAGTCAGCCTCAGGAAGGCTGCAGGGAGCCAAGACGGCTGTCTTCAAGTGTCTGAAGGACATGCCGAAGGTGAGGCAGAAGATGGGATAAGAAAAAGTGGGCTTTAGTGACAAGGAACTCCCTTTTTGGCTGGCTGTGGAATTCTGGGAGTTGAAGTCCACACATCATCAAAGGGCCATCATTCCCCATTAAGTCTCCTGGGCCAGGGGTGGGCAACCTCGGCTCTTTTATGACTCAGGGACTTCAACTCCCAGAATTCCTGAGCCAGCATGGCTGAGCATGGAAACCTTTCCCTTTCCCCTCAGCATGGCTGGCTCAGGAATTCTGGGAGTTGAAGTCCACAAGTCATCAACGGGCCATCGTTCCCCATTAAGTCTCCTGGGCCAGGGGTGGGCAACCTCGGCTCTTTTATGACTCAGGGACTTCAACTCCCAGAATTCCTGAGCCAGCATGGCTGAGCATGGAAACCTCTGCCTTTCCCCTCAGCATGGCTGGCTCAGGAATTCTGGGAGTTGAAGTCCACAAGTCATCAAAGGGCCATCGTTCCCCATTAAGTCTCCTGGGCCAGGGGTGGGCAACCTCGGCTCTTTTATGACTCAGGGACTTCAACTCCCAGAATTCCTGAGCCAGCATGGCTGAGCATGGAAACCTCTGCCTTTCCCCTCAGCATGGCTGGCTCAGGAATTCTGGGAGTTGAAGTCCACAAGTCATCAAAGGGCCATCGTTCCCCATTAAGTCTCCTGGGCCAGGGGTGGGCAACCTCGGCTCTTTTATGACTCAGGGACTTCAACTCCCAGAATTCCTGAGTCGGTCAGCTATGCTGAAGTCCTCGAGTCATAAAAGAGCCGAGGTTGCCTAGCCCTGTTCTGGGCACACAGCGTGGAAGAGACGACCGTTACCTTCTTTACGGCATGCTTGTCCAACTCCCCACCTAAGGCACAAACCAGGGCCGAGTCTGCTTAACTCCGCAACCACAGCCGAGGTGGGCCAGAAGTTTGCACCGGGGAGCCTGCGGCCCAGGAGTCTCCTCGAGAAAGGAACGGGGGGGGGCAGGATGCAATTCCCCCGCAGGGGCCTCCTCGCTCTTCTTCTCGCTTCCCCCCCCCCGCGTCGCCCACCATTCGCGTCACTCCTTTTCTTTTTGCCTACAGCGGGGCGCGCTACGAAGGGCGGAAGAAGGGAGGATGAAGCCAAGGAGGAGGAGTCGGGCTGCACGCACGCCAGAGGGCGGGGTTTAGGCTGGCGGGGAGGGGGGGGCACCCCGGTTACCTAAAGAGGACTTGCAGGCTGTGTGTCTCCTCGGGGATCGCGGAGTAGCTTAGAGGGCAGGATGTGGGGAGGGGGGGATCTTGGGAGCGCGGCCGGGCGGACCAGCACCGTCATTTTCTCTCTCTGTGGAGGCGTCTGTCTCATCTTGGCGCGGTCCGTGATTCTCTTCCTTTGCTCTGGACCAGAGATAGGCCACCTTGGCTCTTTTAGGACTCGTGGACTTCAACTCCCAGAATTCCTGAGCCAGCATGGCTCAGCTTGGAAACCTCTCCCTTTCCCCTCAGCATGGCTGGCTCAGGGATTCTGGGAGTTGAAGTCCACGAGTCATAAAAGAGCCAAGGTTGCCTACCCCTGCTCTGGACGCTGCAACCGATTTGTCAGGGCGCTGACGGTCCTCAGCTCGGAAAGAAGAAAAGGGCTTGCTTCCTTTAACTGGCTTGGATGAAGCCCCCCCCCCAACACGTTGCGAATCTTGTAAGAAACGGGTTAAGGAGTCTGGGATAGGATAGAATAGAATAGGATAGAGAATATAGGATGGGATGGGATGGGCTGGAATAGAAGAGAATAGAGAATATAGAATAGAATAGAATAGAATAGAAGCAGGAATAGAATAGAAGCAGGAATAGAATAGAATAGAATAGAATAGAAGCAGGAATAGAATAGAATAGAATAGAATAGAAGCAGGAATAGAATAGAATAGAATAGAATAGAATAGAATAGAATAGAATAGAAGCAGGAATAGAAGCAGGAATAGAATAGAATAGAAGCAGGAATAGAATAGAAGCAGGAATAGAATAGAATAGAATAGAATAGAAGCAGGAATAGAATAGAATAGAAGCAGGAATAGAATAGAAGCAGGAATAGAATAGAAGCAGGAATAGAATAGAAGCAGGAATAGAAGCAGGAATAGAATAGAATAGAATAGAAGCAGGAATAGAATAGAATAGAATAGAATAGAATAGAATAGAAGCAGGAATAGAATAGAATAGAATAGAAGTGATGGCGAACCTTTTAGAGACCAAGTGCCCAAACTGCAACTCAAAACCCACTTATGCCCGGTGGGTGTGGCCCACTGGGTGGGTGTGGCCCACTGGGTGGGTGTGGCCCATTGGGTGGGCGTGGCTGCAGTGGCAATGGCAGACTGGGTGGAACTAAAAAGTTCACTCAATCAATTACAACTTTGCGAGATTTTTTTTTTTCCTTTGAGAAGTTGAAATTGAATTTTTTTTTTTTGCACACAGCAGCGGAGGCCTAACACGAAAAGGTTTTATAAAACCCAGCTGAAGGCCTAGGACTGGGGTGACGGTGTGTGTGCCCACAGACAGGGCTCGGCGTGCCACCTGTGGCATGCATGCCATAGGTTCGCCCCCATGGGAATACAGGTTCCCAACCAGGGGTGCTCGCATCCCCTGGGAGTGCGAGGTGATATTCCAGGGGGGTGCAAAAACTTGGGTTTTCAAAATTACAGTGTATATGCATTATTCATTGCCGTTATTTCGAACTTTAGTAAGGGGTGTGAGAATATATCAGAAGTGTTTTAGGGGTACGCGGTATAGAAAAGGTTGGAAGGCGCTGGAGAATAGAATGCAGTAGAGTTGAACAGAACCTTAGAGGTCTACTAGTGACCTAGTGCAACCCGCTGCTCAGGCAGGAAACCCTATAGTATACCATTTTAAATGACTTGCAGCTGGCCGGCTGGCTGATCAAATGAACCCACTTGACGGTTAAGCGGAAAGAGAGGTTGCAGCGTGGTGAAGTACAATAACAGGGAAACACTGTTTGAGGAGCCTGAAGAAGATTAAACAACTTGGCAAGCTTGGCTTATAGGAGGTCCCTTCATTGTGCAGATCTAGCACATTGCTGAAGAGTGCTGGAGTAGCACTACGGAGGTCAAGATCAACGTCGAAAGACAAAACTCTTGGAGCGCCTTTGGAAAACCGACTACTGGTATCTCTGCAATCTAAGGATGTTTGTAGGTGGAGACACGGATTGTAGGAGCACAGCTGCGAGTTTGAGAAAGGAAAAAAGTTTCTGCAATTGCTGTTTTACGGTCATATCAAATGAGTTTAACAAACTGCTGGATGTGGATTATTAGTTCCTGTGGGATATGCTTAGCTTGCTGCAGAGCAAAGGAAATTAGAAATGAACTGCTTTAGATTGGGTGAACGATGCTGCGTGAGGCCGAATGTTTCAAGAAATATCCAGAGATACTGGACGCTTGCAGACTTTTTTTGTAGATCTACTTCAAGCTTCATATAATACTTTACTCTTTTCTTTTTCCTCCCTCCCTCAGTTCACATACACTATAGGACAGAAAAGATAAGCCAAGTCCATGATGCAGTGGCATCAAAGCAAGTAAATGTGTAATTTAATATTTCTATAGTGACTGTTTACTAAGAACTGGTAACAGTTTCATGCGTGAGGTACATACAGCTAGTCTTTGACTTATCACCATTCGTGTAGTGCAACGGTTCTCAACCTATGGGTCGCAACCGCATTTGGGGTTGAATGACCGTTTCACGGGGGTCGTCAATGTTATGTCTGGTCTCTCTCAGCTCATTAAAAGCTACGTAAATGTCTTTAAGAGATTTATTAAACACATTTCAAAAGGATTCATTTCAAAGCAAACTGCTGACATTTTGCTGGCAAAACATCCAAGACTAATTATTTACATTTAGATTACAACAAACTCCTTCCAAACCTCCCAATTACTCACTCTGTCTTTATCACATTGTCCGAGACCTCATTATCCTTCGCTAGGTTTTCAAAACATCAGACTTTCAAAGCATTGCAAAAGTTTCCAAACCTCTCATTGATAAACGTTGCTCGTAACAAGGGCGTAGTCTACTTCCCCCCTCTAATATAGTGTCCGATACGTCACTTCCCCCCATTACTTCCTTTTTCCAGTTAACTGACACCTTCGCTTATCAAACCTTCGGAACCTCGGATCAATCCATTTCTCTTCTTGCTCTAAATCTGACTCATCATTTGGAGAGTCTGATTCAGAATGCATACAAAACTCCTCATTATCTGATTCGGCTGCCGGGGGGGGGGGAAATACCCAGAGGGGCCTGCTTGTGCTTCCTCCCCCTCTGATATGTCATCATCCAGTCGTGAGACACCCACAACAGTCAAACACCGCAGTCCGCCATTCTTTCCCATTTCCCCTTGGCCGTCGCGCACGCTGCACATGTGCGGTTCGGCCCGTCGCACCACGCATGCGCGATTTGGCCCGTCGCGCGTGCGCCGCGCATGCGCGGTTTGGGCCGTCGCACACGCCGCGCATGCGCGGTTCGGGCCGCACATGGGCGGCGCAGGTGGGGTCTCGGCCTGAAAAAGGTTGAGAACCGCTGGTTTAGTGACTGCTTGAAATTACAACAGCAATAAAAAAAAGTGACCGAGGAGCATTTTTTTCACACTTACGACCCTTGCAGCGTCCCCATAGGATCAAAAGCCAGACGCTTGGCAACTGACTCATTATTTATGATGGTTGCAGTGTCCCAGGGCCATATGTTTACCTTTTGTGACCTTCTGATAAGGAGTCAATGGGAAAGCCAGATTCAATTAACAACCTTGTTACTAACATAACTGCAGTGATTCACTTAAGTGTGACAAGAAAAATCATAAAAGTGGGGCAAAACGCACTTAACTGTTTCGCTAGCAACAGAAGTTTGGGGCTCGATTGTCATAAATTGAGGACTACCCGTATTAGCATGTAACACAGAAAATCTAAATTGGAGAATTAGTTTCAGGTGAGATTGCTAGTTATGGAATCTGGGAAGCTTAGAAAGTCACCACACGACTTTAGATAGAAGCTTTTTTTTTATAAGAAAGAATAAAGAAAAAGCTGTTTTCTTCTTTAATAAAACTAGTCCTCAGTTTCTTAAGGGGTGATAAAAACAATTCAGGTAGAAGCCCTAAAAATGAAATAATCTTATATTAAAAAAATTCATAAATGAGCAATTTTCTCAACTGTTTGGATTGCATTTTACTCTTCCTCAAGTGATTTTTCTTGTTTCTAAAAGGCCCGATAAACCAATAAATCTTTAGCTGAATACTGCTGGAAAGCCAAGGTAAATATGTTGCATGCTTGTTACTAATATTATATGGTTATTTGCATGAGTTAATTTGTTGATTTGGCAGATATGCATTTCTTAAGGAACCATGGCCGTTTTTCAAAAGGATGAAAATAAAACAATTTCGTTATATTGTTATAATACTGCTCTGGTATAATCAGTACTGAGTAGAAACCACAAATGGACTTAAAACATTCAAATACTGTAATCCATATGGACTAAAAGTTTTTTTTTTAAAAAAACTAGTTATACTGAAGTTTTTTTTAAAAAATCTATTTATTTTTTTAAAGATAACAGACAATTTTAAATGGATAGCATTTCAAGTGCACTTCCTTGTTGGTGGCAGTCTTATCATTTAAAAGACAGCAATTAGGGAATGTAAGATCTCTTGTTTTTCGCTGCCTATTTTCTTCATGAATACCCACATCTTTACCATTTACATGAATGTTTGAAAATCAAATAAAAATGAAAGCAAAGCTTCCCAGCTCAAACTGTTATTGCACTAAAAACCATTCATTAGCACACTGCGGTGGGGGGGGGAGTTGATTCTTTTTTTCCTCACAATCATCTCCTGGACAGACCTGGGAAAGAAATTAATTGCTAAAATACATCATGTATATTTACATTTCATTATATATAGCACTGCAACATCCAATAAGTTTCTTTGTGCCATTCTCCCTATAGGAACTAAGGGTTTTTTTAAAAAAAAAAAAGAAAAATCAGGTCTTCCAACCATTCTTAGGATCTCATTTCTTTTCCCTATTCATATGTTTTAAATGGTTGTATTTAAAATTGAAAAAAACAATTAACAATTAACAAGGACTTCCTCGCCCTTGATTTGGTGTTTCATATTAACTGCAGCCTGTTAAGGCATATTTTTAAACTTCACTTCTGTGTACCAATTAATGCACACCATTCCCGATTATGCATTCTGACTCTCTTCCGCCAATGAGGGACCTTTTCTATAGAACAGCGGTTCTCAACCTGTGGGTCGCGACCCCATTTGGGGTCGAACGACCATTTCACGGGGGTCGCCAAACAACGCAGTCCACCATTTCCCCCCCCTTTTCCCCTCAGCCGGCGCAGGGGGCAGCAGCACGCATGCGCAGGTCGGGGTCGCGGCCTGAAAAAGGTTGAGAACCGCTGCTATATAGAAGAAGGCAAAGCTTCACTGTGGCATTAAAAATCTGCAAGGTCATAGACCCTTATGAAGTCCTTATGTTCTAGAACAGGGGTACTCAACTTTTAAGACTTGTGGACTTCAACTCCCAGAATTCCTCAGCCAGCAAAGGTTGAGAACCCCTGTTCTAGAAGGAGCAGGCAGTAACACATAAGACAGTAAGGCTTGATCCCACATTACTAATTTTATGTCAAGTTCATCAAAACAAGTCAGCGACAGAAATGGGGTCTGTTTCATTTCCCTCACTGCTTCAGAATTAACTGACTGGACTCCCCAGAGGGAAACTTTAGGAAGAGACAGAGAGAAAATGTTTCAGCATGTGACCATCTCTGCAAAGATTAAAAAAAGGTTGGCTGTTGGGTATGACTTTTGATTGTGTGAGCTTAAGAGTTTGTCTCTAGTATTTATTTTGTATGTATAATCTGAGTAAATGTGTATGTGCAGACTAGCATCTTATAATTGACCCCTAACCATTATCTATCTATCTATCTATCTATCTATCTATCTATCTATCTATCTATCTATCTATCTATCTATCTATCTATCTATCTATCTATCTATCTATCTACCTACCTACCTACCTACCTACCTAATCTATCATTTCTATATATCTATATCCAGGGCTTTTTTTCCTCATAAAACGCCCAGAACAGAGTTCTGGCACCTTTTTTGGATGGAACCTTGTAGGGTGGGCAAGGCGGGTTGTATGACATGTTGAGTTCTGGTACCTTTTTTTTTTTTAAGAAAAAAAAGCACTATCTATATCTATCTAATTTATTTTTTATATGGCTGTTCAGATCAGACATTGTGTCATACAATATATCAAAAATAAAACAACAGTTTAAGTTAAAACTCTAAACTCTTAAGATTTTAATTTTATTTATCGTTTGTGAAATTGATCCATCTCCCAAAGGGAAAAAGAAGAGTTGATTCCCTTAGCCACATACCTCAATGTTACACGGCCAACAATTACCCTTTTTGCTTTTTGGGGGGGTGTCATTTGTTTGAAAAGCGGTACAGATTGTTGGAGCCCCCCTATTCATCCAATCAAATTAGTGAAAATATGCCAGGTGAAGTGTCTCATGGAGGTGAAGTGTCCCATGGAACACAGATGTAACAAGAGTAGCCATCATGCTTAAATAACAAAGCAGCAGACAGAGATCAGGTGTGCAGATTCAGGTCCATGCACTGATAGTATTACCTGGTGTAATAATGAAACATCCGCAGAAGCAAAGCATAGGGTACATCAAGAACCCAATAAAAGATTCACAAAAATTTGAGAGGGGTCTTGAGACCTCCAACATGTTACCCAATAGTCTCAGCCACAATGAGAAAAAAGTTCTCTACGTCTTAAATCAGCAATCTGACCTGACGTGTATGACAGTCCCACAGAATAGTTGTTAGTTTTTCCTCAGTTACACAGAAAACATTGAGTTTTTATGCTGACAAGCATTATCCAAAATGTGTGGAAATTAATATTTGGAAATGATGCTTGCTGTTTTATTCTACAGGCAGGGTGATAAGAGGAAGTCCCGCATTTGCTACTGGTCATGAATCTTGGCATCTTCCATTGATGTATAAATGAAATACAGAAAGAACAAGAGGGAGGGCAAACAAACGTCAAGTTTTATGTTTTCAAGAGACTAAGCACAGCAAGAAGTCCTTCATGTCATTTTTGCAGCGATCAAAAAAAAAAAAAGGACAGGCTGGTGTGAACTACACCTCCGGTAGCTGGACCTTAAAAGTCAGACTGAGTTTTCTCCTAAGAATTCCTTTTGGGAAGGAACTGTATAACTTTGGAAAGTAATTAACTACCTCTGATCAAACACCAAACCCGTTTGTTAGGCTATTTAAAGGTTAGAACTTTGAAGTAGGAACAGAATTATTTGCTACTTGAAATCAGAGGTGTCATATGAATTATAATAATGAATTGGCTTTCATTCCAAATGCCCTCAAAACTATTCAGAACCACTGAATAAAACAGCAATATATATTAAATTATCATCATTGAAATAAAGTTGTGTGTTAATTTTTCAGTGTTTGGAGTCTTCTTTGAAGGCTTGGATGCAGCAAAAGTAATCAACATTTAAGCATTGAACTTGAAAGAAGATATTGAGGAAAATTAGCCGTTATGTCTAATGCACAAGTGATAGTCAACTGGTTATTTTTTCCTCTTTGATTTGCAACTTGAAAAAAATAAGGCTCAAGGTATTAGATGCTATTTGTTTAACAGCTCCCTGAAGCTCCTCATCTCAGCCAAGCACTATATAAAAATAATATTCACTCTTTGGTAGCAGATTATAGCTGAAAGTTGCTGCTTTAAAAGTACACTCAGTCTATAAAAAACCAGGAATCCCATATTGCTGGATTAAAACCAGCGACGAAAGTAGTAAAACTTAAAAGATCTGTTTGTTGATTTAAGATCAAATTCACATTTTTTTAATTGATTGAACACTGTTTAAAATGCAAGATGGCTTAATGGTTCACAACCTCTTATAAGAAACATTACTGTAAGTGAAAGCCTTAGAAGATCTCCACCAAAGTTTCTTGGCCAGATTAGGCCACCTATGGAATCAAGAGATTTTTGGCTTCTTTTACCCATGCATCCCTTCCCCACTGCCCCCATTATAGCGCTTTTGCATAATTGTTTAACATTTATTCTATTTTGCTCCTTTTTTTACCCTCTTAATAAGGTCTAGGCAAACATGAGTGGTTTGATCATTTGCTTAGTTAGCAGCAACACATTTCATCAGTTCCAAATGTTAAGCCTTTGGTGATAATATTCACAAAATTCACCACTCTAGCTCTACTGGATATTCTCCGATAAGGCAAGCTGTACAATGGCCAATCTTTCCACTCTGGAACTTTTTTGATTTTAGGTTATTTTCATGGTCTTGTCTTGCTTTTATGCTTTCTTGAACAGACGATACCAATCCTTCTACTGAGAGGTAAACAACGCTGTCAGCTCCTGTAAAGAAGAAGAACATATCACCGAAGCTGTACTATTTTACACTGTCTAAATTGCTTAACTCAAAAGATTTTCTATACATGGATCTTTAATAAAATATAGTAACTGATAATTGTACCACTGGAACTACTGACTTTACGTATAGGGTAAATTTGTACATGTACAATACCTGTCCCTTAATTTATATTGTACATTTTAATTTTTTAAAATATTTTTGGTATCTTTTTTATCTCTGCATCTTGGATCTCTGTTGATTTAGTTACTTGATGCTTGTTAATCATAGTTTAATCATTGAACTAATCATAGTTCAATCAAAAGAATGAAAAAAGTGTTAAAATAGGATAGTGATGTTTTATTTTCCAACAACATTCCAACTGTAAAAATTTGTTTTCAGGAAGAGAAATTAAAAGTATAGAATTAGCAAGGACTTAATATTTTAATTAGATGGATCAATTAGCATTAGCTAATCTTGATTCATCAAATTTGCAATAAAGATTTTGGTTTTGGATACACCAGCTGTCAGTTTGGATTTCCAATTATATAAGGCAAAATATGCTGTTCCTTTTATTTAGATGAATGAAATATTGACCAAATATATGTTAGCTACTCTAAATATTCCATATTGATACTAATCTTACAGCTTATTTAATGATGTGCATGTAAATCTGCAGCACATTAATACATGCTTACTTCATTAAGCAAAGACATTAATATATGCAGAAAAATCAATGCGTTAAATGGATAGGACAAACAAATTCATGTAAACAATCCTCTTTTAACTGGCCACAAACACTTCTGTGTATGAAAGTGAAACATAGAAAAACAGAGCTGGAAGACCTCCAGAATTTGTGGGTGCTGCATCCCTGAAGGTTTATAAGAGACTGGACCTCCATTTTTCCAGAATGGTACAGGTCAGGTACCGGGCCACGGCATGCCAGCAGCCAGTCCGCACAAACAATCAAAGCTCCATCCGTGGGATGCAGGTAGCACACAAAACCACGCACTCTCTGGTCTGTGGAAAAATCTCTCTCCACAGAACCAGTCTCTGGTGCCCAAATGGGACCTCTGGTATAGGATCTCCTGCTTGAGCAGGGAGTTGGAGGTCCAGTCTCTTAAAAAACTCCAGTATACAACACCCACAAATTCTGGAGGCAAGCTGTTCCACTGATTGTTCTCACTTAGATCTAGATTGGCTGTCTCTTTAATAACCTTTCCTCCATTACTTCTTGTCCTGCCTTCAGGTGATCCACTAATATTCCATAAATTTCTGCAAAGAATTACTCCAATAACCACCAACACAACCTTATTAATTATAACCTTAACAACTAATCTCTGCCGTAATAACCCAGTTTATCTTCTAATTAACCTGGCTACCCTTCTGAAACTTTTGCTTGAAGAAAAATAAGGTACGTTTACCTATGTAGCCCGCTAGGTCTTTAAATTCAGGCCTGTTTGCAATAAGTTCTTCTTTCGTTGGAATGTTTATTCCCATGTAACAAGGAAATTTTATGGGAGGTGAAGCCACACGGATGTGTACCTGTGAGGAGAAATGCTATTATGATACTGGCAGTGTTTTAATTACTTCATAATTTGCAAGGAGCCAACTTTAGATGCTACAGGGATAAGGCTAAGAACAGAAGACACTGTCTGAAGAATTGACTGGGTTTATGTCTCTTCTTAGCAGCAAGAATACGTAGTAGTTAAGAGCAGAAGAGCATTGAGAGAGGAACATTCATGAAACATTACCTTTCCCCCTTTCTTCTCCCTCTATTCTGATATGTTCACTTACCTCCTTAGCGCCAGATTCTCTCAATAGTTTAATTATAGGGGAAATAGTGTTGCCTCGCACAATAGAATCATCAATAAGGACAACTCGCTTTCCCCTGAAGTTGTCTGACAAGACTCCAAATTTTTTGGCCACTCCCAGCTGTCTTAATCTCATGTTTGGCTGAATGAAAGTTCTTCCTACATATCTGTTTTTGCAAAGCACTTCGATGTACGGTAAGCCACACTGAAAACAAGCAAACACAAAGATCAATGTACACTTTTGGTGCAGCGATTAAAACGCTTTCCATATCAAATACTCACGATTGGTTTGGCATGAACTGACTTTTTAAGTCATTGCTTTGAACCGCACAAAGGAAAGACTACGTGCTAAAAGTCTGTATTAAGTAGAATTCCCTCCATTTCTCTGTGGGACACAATTTATTCATTTGGTATTATAATTCAGAGTAAAGGTAACGAACACCCAAAGTAAATTTTTATCATGCATTTTTTCCTGATGCTTTGTTTTGTATCGGGCTCGGGTGGATTATAAATAATAATTTAAAAAGATAACAATTAAAAACCAAAGAGGCTGTAGAGAGGTACCTTCTGCGCATAGCCAAGGGCTGCTGGTGTTGCCGATTCTGGGACTGTGCTAACCAAATCCGCTTCAACGGGCGCCTCTATAGCAAGCTGTTGACCGCATCTCCTTCTTACAGAATATACCATCTGACCTATAGGAAGAATGAAAAAGTTGTATGTTTTTGTGTTGAACTGGCCATGGATTTATCTTCTCCTTTTGAAATTATACCTCTACGGCAGTGGTTCTCAACCTTTTTCAGGTTGAGACCCCACTTGCGCTGCCCATGCGCGGCGCAACCCCGACGCGCACCGCGCACGCGTGCGGTTCGGGCCGATCCGTGCATGCGCGGCGTGTGACTGACCGAACCGCGCATGCGCGCGCGACGAACCAATCCGCGCATGTGCAGTGCGCACGCGACGGGCCAATCCACGCATGCGTCACGGCCCGAACCACGCATGCGTGACGCGCGATGCCCCGAACTGCGCATGCGCGGCGCGACGGGCCAATCCGCTCATGCGTGGCACGCGACGGCCCGAACTGCGCATGCGTGGCGCGCACGCGACGGGCTGAACCCTGCATGCAAGGCGTGCGCGCGACGGGCAAAAAAAATGGTGGACCGCGGTGTCCGCCGACCCCCGCAAAACGGTCATTCGACCCCAAATGGGGTCGCGACCCATAGGTTGAGAACCGCTGCTCTACGGAGAGGTGCCGCTTTAATTTAGCTTTCCGAGAACTGCCTATCCAAGTTTCAACTAAGTTGGTCAACAGCAATTTCCATATTATGCATCCAAGGCCCTGGTCCTAGAACCTGTAAGAGCAAGTCCAAGAAGCCAGAAATATACTTACTGATAGTCCTCAACTTGCCACCATTTGCTTAGTGACCGTTTGAAGTTACATCGGCACTGGAAAAAAAGCGACTTATGACCGTTTTTCACACTTAGGACCATTGCAGCATCCCCATGGTCACCTGATCAAATTCGGATGCTTGGCAACAGGTTCATATTTATGACGGTTGCCATGTCCCAGGGTCATGCGATTACTTTTGTGACCTTTTGAGAAGCAAAGTCAACGGGGAAGCCGGATTCGCTTAATTGTGTTACTAACTTAACAACTGCATGGATTCATTTAATAGCTGTGGCAAGAAAGGTTATAAAATGGGGCAAAACTCACAAAACAAACGTCTTGCTTAGCAAAAGAAATTTTGGGCTCAGTTATGGCCATAGGTTGAGGACTATCTGTACAGTCTTTAAAGCTGGCATAGGTAAAATACAGGATCATGAAAGCTACAATATAATAGGACAGTGATGGCGAACCTTTTAGAGATCGAATGCCCAAACTCCAACCCAAAACCCACTTATGTATCGTCGAGTGCTGGGTGGGCGTGGCCCTTTGGGAGGGCATGACCCATTGGGTGGGTGTGGCTTCGGTGATAACGGCAGACTGGGTGGGACTAAAAAGTTCAATCAATCAATTCCAACTTTGCGAGATCTTTTTTTCCCGCCAGAAGTTGAAATTGATTGAACCTTTTTTTTTTGCACACAGCGGCAGTGGCCTAAAGCAAAAAGGTTTTATAAAACCCAATTGAAGGCCTAGGACTGGGATGACGGCGCGCATGCCCACAGAGAGGGCTCTGCGTGCCACCTGCGGCACGTGTGCCATAGGTTCGCCACCACGGTATTAGGATCTTTCCACCTTCATTTATACTGAGTTAATTATGCTGAGCTTCATTGGAGGGCTTGAAATGCTTCTTCTAGATCTCTCCCTAGCAGCGCTATGCTGCTCTTTATAAGCTGTTAACTGCTTTGTCTGCTATTGCTCCTCTGCGAGAAATCTCTATTGATACTACACAATACAAGTTTCCACCCATCAGTATTATAATCCCACCCCACACCCCCTTATGAAAAGAAAGCAATGGAATTTACAAAGAATTGAACTGCCTCTTGATTCTACAACGGGATTCACACTCATAAAGTTTGTTTTGTGACATTTTTCTAAAGTACCCAGTAAAATGTTAGGATTTGTTTGGAAGAACTTAAAATCTAAAGTAATGTAGCCAAATGAAAGATGATTTGGAGATAGTTTACCTTCAAAGATGCTATCTGGCCTTGCAAAGTACACATATTCAAAAATGCAGAACGCTGATGGATCTCCCTGAGGTCTTGGTACAATATCTAAAGATTGGACATCATACTTGGATATTTTCACAATCTCTCCAGGCATGACTTCCCGATAGTATCTTAAAAATATAGTTGTACATGCTTTGTTTAGAAACACTGGTATTTGGTTATAGAGAAACATCGTTTTCAGACTGGAAAGACAATAACATGTTTTTTTTTCTAAAGAGGAAGGGTGTCTTTGAAAATCTACATTTATTCCTTACTTTGTCAGATGTTTTTGATAATTATTCTGCACTTATTATTTACTAAACTTATACCTTTATAATGGGAGGGCAACTATTTTCTCAAATTTTAAAATAACTTCCTTCTTTCCTTGAAAGGGAAAAATGGAATGAGTTAAAAAAGAAAGAATCCATTTTTCTCTGAGCATGCAAATGAAGCAGTCAATTTCAAGAACAAATAAAATATTTTCTTATTCTATATATATAAACAAAAGCACGATATTCAGAGTCTATTAATAGCTTTCACAGATGAAGTATTTCATTATTTATCTTTTAAGAAACGCCCTAATCTCAACATTGCAAACTGATTCAGTGCAATATGGATTTTCAGGCCAAATGCTTTATTGTCTTAAAATTAAATTACGCCAATGTAGTAGATGTAGTGCTCAGTTCTTCCTTAAACAATGAAGAAATTATTGATTTGCTTTTAATTCCTCTTTAAACAAATGAATTATGAACTTACTCTGCACCAATAGATAAAAAGCTACACGATTCTGAAGAAACTACCCAGCCTTCAGTTTCAGCATTAATTTTCCCTGTAATAAATTCAACAATAATTAAAGAAATGTCTTAACAATTCTAAGAACCTCATGTCTGTCTGTTTAATTTTACAGAGTACATTTGCTGTGACTGCAACCTGCTTCTTTTCTATAGTAAAACTGAAGAGGGGTGGAGAAACCTACTTAAAAAGGCAATAGACATTTGTAGGATATGAGTACACTGAAATTTTCCAAAACACGACAAACTGCCCGTTCACTAACAAAATATGTTATTTACACTTTGCTGTGATGGCAATATGAAAAATTGATCTGTCTACAGCAAATATACAGTGAAAAGAGTGAAAATAACTAATGTCACAGATGACCAGCTAGTCTAGATACCAAAGATTCTTTTCCAAAATTTATATCTAGTTCAAATAAATCTGAAAATATTTGTGGAAGTAGATCGATGTATTTATATTAAAATTTACATCGCTACATTTGAACATGTTCTTATTCTCTGTCATGATTACTAAAAATATTTATTTTCAAATATTCCAGTGGTCACAGACTAATCATAAACACACCCATTGCATATGTTTTACTTTACAATTTAATTTAATATAGGACATAACTGCATGTTACTTTCAGTGGTGAATAGGTCAGAAACGTAAAGGTACGTGCCTTCCCATAACGGTATGCAGTGATCACATTTTTAAGGTGAAAGATAAGTGGCTCACTGATTAAAAAAAAGAATTTGAGAAAGGTAAGAGTATTTTTTAAATAAATGTACTTTCAACTAGAGTTCTTAAAGGAGTTTATTGCACATAGGGAAACCATACCTTTCCTGCTGATATCACCTACTGGAACAAGGCGGCCAATACAGAGAGGACGGTTCCCATAGGGATCACGAACTGCATAAATAATGTCTTTATGCATCATCAGAAGGGAATATGAAGTGGGTGTTTCATTCATCAAATTTTTAATCCTGAAATGGAAAAGCTTATTTAATACACTTCTTTATTTCAAGAATTCCAGCAAAAGGGACCTTGCGTAAATGGAGGTCTGTTATTGATTTTAATTCTTTCCTCATGAGGCACATGATTTACCTTGCCACCCAGTCTGGTGTATCATCTTGCTCTAAAGGAGGGGTGAATGCCAACAGTTGAGTGATCAGTTCGCTATCAGAACTGGTAGATAGTCCTACTCCGTGACGCATTAGCTGCATAACAAAAGACAAAGGATTATTATAGGGGAGTAGTGGCGAACCTATAGCATGGGTGCCAGAGGCGGCATTCAGAGCCCTCTCTGTGGGCACACGCACTGTCGCCCCAGTCCTAGGCCTTCAGCTGGGTTTTATAAAACCTTTTCGCTTTAGGCCTTCACCACCATGTGCAAAAAAAAAAAAAAGGTTCAATTAGTCAATTTCAACTTCTTGTGGGAAAAAAAAGATCTTGAAAAATTGGAATTGATCAATTGAACTTTTTAGTCCCACCCAGTCTGCCGTTACCATCGCAGCCATGCCCACCCAATGGGCCATGCCCACCCAATGGGCCACACCCACCTGGCACTCGACAATGTATAAGTGGGTTTTGGATTGCAGTTTGGGCACTCAGTCTCTAAAAGGTTCGCCATCACTGTTATAGGTAATTATAGTACAGATTCATTCTCTCTCTCTCTCTCTCTCTCTCTCTCTCTCTCTCTCTCTCTCTCTCTCTCTCTCTCTCTCTCTCTCTCTCTCTCTCTCTCTCTCTCTGTATGTGTGTGTGTGTGTGAAGTCGGCAGAGTGCCAGTGGGAACAGCTAAATGAATCCAAATGACCATATAATTAATTTAGCACTCTTTGCAGATGGCGAACTCTTTATTCAGCATGCAAAAAGTGATGCAAAAGTTGGTGTTATGGTTACATTGATTGTTATCAATATAACATATTAACAACATAGTGTAGCATTGTGTTAGGTTATATAATGCATTCTAACAGGCACTGAAAAATTTCTTTCTATACTAACAATAACAAATACGCTTTGATCAAAAACACAAAAGACTGGATCAGGAAGTAGTTGCCATTTCCAGTCGTTAAACTAAGATGGCTTTTTTTTTTTTTTAAACTTAGAACATTTTGACTGTGAAGCCTGTATTACTGGAAAATAACACAGAAGGTTTTGGCAACTTTAACAAAAGAAAGAAGTCTGCCTGCATGGTCTTCCATGTTTCAGAGAATGGGAAACAGTAAGCAACTTGAGCTGCCCAGATACATGTCAGCTGTCTCACTAGAGCAGGGGTGTCAAACCCACAACATCATGTGACGTGTCGCGACATATCGCGACTTTTTTGCCATTGTCGGCAATGGGGTGGGCGCGGTTGCACTATGATGCATCCGCCTGCAGGCCGGCAGTTTGACACCCCTGCACTAGAGGCAACAGCATGTTGGATCACTGCTATACCACATTAAAAAGTGCTTATCACACTCTTCCTAGAGCGGCTGTCTCTCTGATCACTGTATGATCTATCCCTTCCTTACCTACATGCAGAAACTTAAGTGAAGTCTTGCACTAAGGAAGCAAAGTTAGAGCTGCAGGCTTGTTGTCAACGCTGCAAATACTGTATATTCTTGCTTTGACAATATGCAGAACTGTCTGGTATTTTGGGGGTTAATGCAGAGCAGAAGAGGGTGGGGTGGGGGGTAAAGCCCGGGAAAGAAAGAGGAAGGAAACCTTTGACCTTCACACTAATTGGATAATGTGATATATGACAGCTAATTTAGGGAAGGCACATGCTGATAATTTAACTGCTCAGAGGAAGAGAACCTAGATCGTAGCATCCTCCGTTATGCCTGTGCCGACATTTTGTAACAATAAATGACTTTTAGGAAAATCAATGCCTGGAAGTTCTTTGAACTGTTTCATTAGCCGGAACCATAACACTTGCTTTAAGTACGAAGACTGGGGTGTTTTTAAAGCTGATTCAGAAGGCTTGGATAAATTCACCGATACTGTGACAGTTAGCTTCTGTGAGTCAGATATGTGTGCGCCTACCAAGAACTTGTGTATATATAATAACAAGCCTTGGTTCACAGCTAAGCAGCTATGTTGTGCCAAAGAGAAGGCTTAAGGAAAGGAGACAGGATTTTGTACAAGCAGGCCAGGAATGTATTAACAAGGGAGATCAGAGTAGCAAAGAGAAGCTACTCTAAAAAGTTGAGAAACCAATTCTTAGCTATTAAACCAGCAACTGTGTGGAAAAGCCTGAAGGCCATCATTGGCTACAGCAGATTTCCATCTCTTATTGAAGAGATGACCTGGAAATGTTCTGCTGTAGGTTTGAGAGGAAGTCAATGTAATCGATTGCTACCTTCCCCATCTCAGATACACCAACAGGAGCCAAATCTCCTACACCTATCTCCATTCCTCTGGCCTCCCCCCACCTCTGGTGATCTCAGAAAAAGACGTGCAAAGTCTATTTCATTGATGAAATCTCAGAAAAGCACCAGTCCAGGCAGAGTAACCCCTTCTTGCTTGAAAGCCTGTGCTGAACAACTGGCCCCCATCTTCACAAGTCACTGGAGATGTATTATGTCTCTTCTTGTTTCAAATGCTCTATTACAGCGGTTCTCAACCTGTGGGTCGCGACCCCATTTGGGGTCGAACGACCATTTCACGGGGTCGCCAAACACCGCAGTCCGCCATTTTTTTTGGGTCGGCCATTTTTTCCCCCTTTGCGATGCGGGCCGTTGCGCCGCGCATGCGCGATGCGGGCCCGCCATTTTTTTTGGTCCGCCATTTTTCCCCCTTTGCGATGCGGGTTGTCGCGCCGCGCATGCGCGATGTGGGCCCGCCATTTTTTTTGGTCGGCCATTTTTTTTGGTCCGCCATTTTTTCCCCTTTGCGATGCAGGCCGTCGCGCCGCGCATGCGCAATGCGGGCCCGCCATTTTTTTTGGGTCCGCCATTTTTTCCCCCTTTGCAATGCGGGCCGTCGCACCGCACATGTGCGATGCAGGCCCGCCATTTTTTGGGGGGTCCGCCATTTCCCCCCCCTTTGCGATGCGGGCCATCGCATTGCGCATGCGCGATGCGGGCCGGGGTCGAGCCCCGGAAAAGGTTGAGAACCGCTGCTCTATTATCATCTCTGTTCCTAAGAAACCCTCCATCAGTGAGCTAAATGTCTACAGATGGGTTGCTCTGACATTTGTAGTTATGAGGACCTTTGAGAGGTTAGTGCTGGCCCACCTGAAAACCATCGCAGATCTGCTGTTAGACTCCTCGTGGCTTGCCTACAGAGCAAATAGATCTTGCAACATCTCGAATCCCTGGGGACCTATGCACGGGTCCTTTTTGTAGAGTTCACCTCAGCATTTAATACCATCATTCCAGAAATTCTTCACTCTCAACTGATTCAACTAGCTGTGCCTGTCTGCACTTATAGGTGGATTATTAACTTTTTGACAGATAGGAAGCAACAGGTGAAGCTTGGGAAAATTATTTCTAATACCGGGGCAATTAGCACAGGCACACCTCAGGGCTATGTGCTCTCTCCATTGCTCTTCTCTCCCTATACCAGCGGTTCTCAACCTTTTCTGGGGCTCGACGGCCCGCATCGCAAAGGGGAAAAAAATGGCCGACCAAAAAAAAAATGGCCGACCAAAATAAAAAAAAATGGCGGGCCCGCATCGCGCATGCGCGGTGTGACGGCCCGCATCGCAAAGGGGAAAAAATGGCCGACCAAAATAAATAAATGGCGGACTGCGGTGTTTGGCGACCCCCGTGAAATGGTCGTTCGACCCCAAATGGGGGTCGCGACCCACAGGTTGAGAACCGCTGCCCTATACCAATGACTGCATGTCCAGGGATCTTTCTGTTAAAGTACTGAAGTTTGCAGATGATATAACAGTCATTGGCCTCATTCGAGATGGGGATGAGTCTGCATATAGATGGGAGGTTGAATGACTAGCTCTGTGGTGCAGCTGGAACAATCTGGAGTTGAACATGCTTAAAACTGTAGAGATGAGAATGGATTTTTGGAGGAGCCCTTCCATTTTACCACCCCTTCTTATATTTGACAGCACAATATCAGCCGTAGAATCCTTCATTTTTGGGTTCTATAATCTCCCAGGATTTGAAATGGAACCTAACATTAGAAATATCATTAAAAAAGCACAATAAAAAATGTTCTTCCTGTGTCAACTTAGGAAATTCAGACTCCCCCTTGTGAGACTGTAAGACCATGATTTCTCCTTTTATATTCAATATCACTATCTTAATTAGTGTAGTGCAGTGGTTAAGGTGCTGGACTAAGACAAAGGGAATCAGGTTCGAATATCTCCTTAAGTATGGAAATCAGCTTGGTGAGTTTGGATCAGACCATTTCTCTCAGACCTAGACGGGGAAGTTGAAAAACATCTACCTACCAGCCTACACTGGATCAACATAGTAAATAATGGTATATAGCCTTCAACTTATCAATTTATTCACAAGTGGCATTTATAGGCCACCCAATTCAGAACAATCCAATGGAGAAATCTTCACCCAGTGGAGTGGATTGGTTCAAGCTGATGACAATTATATATTAATTATGGAAAATAGATGTAGCTGATTAGTATTCTCCAAATACTCATGCAAATTAAGTTCTGTCAATGGGATGTTAAATGTACACATTTTCAGAAACTGCACAAAGTAAATTTCTGGAAATGATTTACTTCTTTGGCAACTTGTTTCATTCACAACTACAGATACGATAGTGAACTGAACTGCACTCAAAACAATCAATTATCAGATTTACGTTGCGTGTGGTGGAGAATGAATTAAAGGTGAACGTTATGCTGACTTCTCACCAGACTTCCTGCTTATGAGGGAACAAGGGGACAGAGAATAAGAAGACCGTATCTATAGGCCTTAGACCTATGGGGCCATTTACCATCACCTGGGCAGATATGGTAAGAACATAAGAACATCAGAAGAGCCATGCTGAATCAGGCCAAAGCCCATCGAGTCCAGCATTCTGTGTCACACAGTGGCCCACCAATTGTACATGGGGATCTTGAGCAGAAAGAGAAGGTAAAACCCTCCCTTTCCCTTGACCCCCAACAAATGGTACTCAAGGGAATCCTGCCTGCCTCAACCAACATAGAGGCGGCACATGGACATCCGTTTTAATAACCACCGATACACTTGGCATCCATGAATCTATCTAACCCTGCCTTGAAGCTGTCAAGGCTGACAGCTGTCACGACCCCTTCTGGAAGTGAATTCCATAAATCAACGACCCTCTGGGTGAAGAAATATTTCCCTTTATTTGTCCTCACTTTCTTAGCTATGAGCTTTAGGGAGTGCCCCCTTGTCCTAGTATTGTGTGATAGAGAAAAGAATTTTTCTCTATCCACCTTTTCTATCCCATGCATGATTTTATACACTTCGATCAAGTCACCCCTTAAATGCCGTCTTTCAAGGCTGAAGAGACCAAGGCGTTGCAATCTGGTTTCTTAAGGGAGGCGCTCCATTTCCTTGATCATTCTTGTTGCCCTTTTTTGCACCTTTTCCAGTTCCATTATATCCTTCTTGAGGTGCGGTGACCAGAACTGTACACAGTACTCCAAGTGTGGTCTCACCATCGATTTGTACAGAGGCAATACAACACTTGCTGACTTATTTTCGATTCCCTTCCTAATCATGCCAAGCATGGAATTTGCTTTTTTTAACTGCTGCTGCGCATTGGGTTGACATCTTCATTGAGCTGTCCACCAAAACCCCAAGATCCCTTTCTTGGGTTGTCTCAGAAAGTTTGGTCCCCATCAGTTGGTAAGTATAATTGGGGTTCTTTGCCCCGATGTGCATAACTTTGCACTACGCCTAGACATGCCTTTCAGACATCCAGAGTCTTCTGAGAGAGGATGAGTGAATGCTGAATGCATGAGGGATTATAAACTGATTTGGGGGGGGGGAGAAACAGGACAGAAAAGATTTCAGTTGATTGAGAAGGTGAAGGGAAAGCTTTATACAAGCTCAGACTGCTGCTATGCATTAGGGCTGGGTTTAGGATTCAGATTCTCTCTCTTCCATCTGATCTCAATTGAATTTTGACTGTACCTTTAAAATGACCTGTGCATCCTTTTATTACCAGATGGATATAAACCCTTTCCATTATGACTGAATTTACTATCCGTTTCTGCTTTCTCGTGAGATTCCTACCTTTCTCCTCAGTCGCATAGCATTTGTGAGCTCTCCATTGTGGGCGACTGCAATCTTCCCATGCAAAGTTTCCACCACAAACGGCTGACAATTATCAAGGACAGATACTCCAGAGGTAGAGTATCTTGTATGGCCGATTCCAAGATTTGAAACGTTGAGTTTCTTCAGACTATCTTCGCTGAACACGTGATTAACAAGACCCATTCCCTGCGAAGGAAAAGGAAATGGGATGGATGAACTAAAATAGAATATCCAATATTGCTTACAGCGGATAGCAGTGTAACATTAATCCCTTTGAGCTAATTTAGAAGAAAAAGTTCTACTTAATTGGTATTTATTTTATTTACAAAACTTATATGGCTGCCTATCTCATACGATGCGTCTAGGCAACTCAAAACAATCCCCAAAAGCATGGTTAATCACAAAAGTGCCATTCCTCCCTCCCTAGATGCCAGATTAAATATCCTTCCAGCTCAAGCCAATCCTAGCCCAATGCTTGGGGGAAAAGGCAGGTCTTTGTAGCCCCATGGAAGAATAAAAGGGTAGGAATCCTTTGGATCTAAGGTGGGACAAAGTTCCAAAGAGCTTGCCCCCAAGACCTATCAGGTGGCATCATTTAAGGGAAGACATCTGGAGCAGGCCCACCCTATCTAGCCTAGTAAGAAGGGAGACAGTCCTGCAAGTAACCTAGACAGTTGCCATTTGGTGTTTTAAAGGTGATAACCAACACTTTGAATGGCACTGGGAAAACAACTGGAAATCAATGTGGCCCACACAGCAATGGATTACTCAAGTGAACCACAGGGCACCCAATGCATGCCACTGTATTCTGAACCAGCTGTAGCTTCCAGGTGGTCTTCAAGGGTAGCCCTATGGAGCGTTATTCACAAGAGAGGTGATTAAGATGTAACATCGCTCCTGCGCGAGCTGCACTGGTTGCCAGTGGCCTTCCGGGTGCGTTTCAAGGTGTTAGTGACCATCTTTAAAACGCTCCATGGCATCGGACCCGGATATTTACAGGACCGCCTTCTGCCAGCAAATACCTCCCGCCGTCCGGTACGCTCCCACAGAGTCGGTCTCCTCAGGGTGCCGTCGGCCAGACAATGTTGGCTGGTGACCCCCAGGGGGAGGGCCTTCTCTGTGGGAGCTCCAACGCTTTGGAACGAGCTCCCCCCCGAACTCCGTACATTGACGGAATTGCGTTCCTTCCGTCGAGAATTAAAGATATATTTATTTCGACAAGCCGGCCTGGGATAGTAGCTCCAGTTCCAACAAGGCCATAATTGTTTTTTAGGGGATTGAGTTTTAAGATAGTATTGGTTTTAAATGATTGGACCAAATTACTTTTAGGTAATTGGGTTTTTAAATGATTGGGCCAAATTATTTAATTTATTTTTAATAATTTTACCTTTTGTATCTTAATGTTTTTAATTGGGCTGTACACCGCCCCGAGTCCTTCGGGAGGGGGGGGTATAAAAATCGTAAAATAAATAAATAAATAAATGATACTCCTTAACTAAATCCATTAACTCAATTTACAATACACACCAATACTACTACATGCTATCATTTTCTGAATATTTTTTTCACATTCTTCTTGTGACAAAATTATGTTCCACCACTTTACAATGTTCTTTGTAGGATTTTGATGGTTACATTTATGAGAATGATAAATTACAAATTTGAGGAAAATCCTGCACAGATAACTGTCTTATTTACATCAAATATATACCCACTGAAATATTGTGAGTTCACCCGGCATTCATTTTTAAAGAGAGAAAATGAATTAGAGTAATAGCCACGTCTTCTTCTAGAATGGGCACAGCTCCTTCTAGAGAAAATCTATTTGTGTGGCCGCTAAAGTTAACACCAATTTGATGGCTCATCAACATCATCTAAGTTATCTGCCCCACCAGGAATACTAGACAATATTATTACCTTGTGCACTTTAAAAGAATGGGCTGATTCTCCATCACTTGTCACAATTCCCGCACTCTCTTGGCCTCTACAAGAAAAAGAAGAGCAGGTAAGGAATCTGTATTTCTGAGACTGGATCTTTATGTAACCAAGAAGGTGCCATTTATGGCTGAGGGATTTTTACAAGTGCTGGGAGGACCCCAAAATTTGCAAAAACGTTGTCTAAATTGTAAGAAAATAACTCTTCCCCATAGAACAAAAACAAAACCCACACATGGACAACTACAATAAATAAAATCAATTGTGGGAATGGGGAGATGGAAAGAAATATTCTATATAAACAGGCAGTTGACTGGAATTTTAAAGAAAAGTGATCAAACTGCAATATTTAGTTGGGGAGCCCATTTGTCCTGGCAAGTTCTAATGCTGGATATGTGATCTTGGTCCATATACGTCCTCTGAACTTTTATTTCTGCAGACCTCAGAGTTATTAGAAAAGGAGAGGTTTTCATGAGAAGACAATTAGGATTCTGAACTCTTAAGCATCAAAAAATATTCCAGAATCCCAAGATCTGAGCACCTAGAATCATGACACCGCCTTTTTATGGCATTTGTGGCCTCCAACTGCTAAAAAAAAACACATAATGAGCCACAGACCTCAAGAAAGACTATTCCTAACACTAGTGTTATCATACATCAAATATCATGTTTTTCCATGAAAAATTCTCTGGAACTAATTTCTATCATATCAGAATTTAAGACTACCATTAACTTTTTTGTCCTTGATTAAAAGAAACATGCACATGAAAACTAAACTTAAGTTTAAATGATCAGCAAAGAACTTTTAATTTTTTGCTCCTGAAATTACTCTTGGCAGGCCTACCCTATGGGCTTGGAAAGTTGTGTTTTATTTCATTCTAACATTGCTTCCTGGTGATAGGCCCAGTGCAAGAATGTATATGCACACATACAGATACTACACACATACAGATACTATAAAGGAAGAACAGGAGAAGATGAACCAACATTATTTAGTTACACAGAAGAAAATATCCATTTCCAATGACTATGAACAGTAAAGGAGATGGAAAGAATTTGAAAAGGCATCCTCTACATCAGGGGTTCTCAACCTTGGCAACTTTAAGACTTGTGGACTTCAACTCCCAGAATTCCTCAGCCAGCAAAGCTGGAGTTGAAGTCCACAAGTCTTAAAGTTGCCAAGGTTGAGAACCCCTGCTCTACACATTTCCCTATTTGTGTTTTAATAGTAATTTTATTAAAATTTATAATTACAAAGATGAAAAGTATCACCAAATTTTAAAAAAATAGAGAAAAATAGAAGGTGGGAGAAAAAAATAAGCATATAATAAAGAAAAAGAAAAGCAGTATTTTAAGAATGGAGTTCTTTCTTCATCATAATATATACAATTTTAGTAACTTAGAATACAACAAATTATCTGTTTTTCCCACATCCCTTATCTATAAACAAATTCTTAAACTCTCCTTATCCTATCAATCCTGATCAGCAAAAGTCAATTAAGGGTTACCAGAGATATCATATCTATCTTAACCCTGATCAAATGAACCAACTATATAGTCCTTCCTATTATTTTTAACTATCACGAGCTTTAGTCCCTTCAGATAATGTCCTAAAATTTGGTTCCTTTCCATTTTTCCTTGTCCCTTCTCACATACTTCTTCAAAGCTTCAACAAACCTCATTTGTAAATCCAATGTAGGAAAATTATCCAGGTTACGTGCTTGCTTTTTTTTAATGTGTATATCCCTTTTAATTAGGATGTCATCAGACAGTTCATTTTTTATGTCTAGCGCAGGATTTTTCTCCATATCATTCTTGTAGCTTGTCATTTTAAAATCTACTTCCAGATCAGCCTCAATATTGTTAGGTAAAACATATTCCTCTTCCATAATATCTTTTAAACAGTGTATCTATAGAGGCAGACACTCTTAAAATTAACTTCTGGTCCATTGTTGAAAAGTATCCTTCAATATATCCAATAAGTTAAAATATTTTACTTTATTTTGCATCTGTAAATTGGGTGTTCTTCTCCTTTAATTGTAATCTTTAGTTCCTTCTAGTTCCTTGTAGCACTCAACCTTCAAAGCCTTAAAAAAAATACTAAAAACAAAAGTGTTTTCCCATGGGTAGGATTCTTATAATTAATTCCAAAACCTTATTTCAAATTCATCTGGACATGTAACTTCCCAAAATCAAAATTCTAATTACCTTTTCTACTGCTTATTACCCCACCCCATTTTTTCTTTTTAAAAATCCTTAAAATTGTATTTCAAGCTTCTTTTACTAAGGCTTGAAAGAAACTCCACCACAGTTTTTAGATTTGTTGCTCCAAAGATTACTAAAAGCTAGAAAGTTAACAAGCAATTTTTGAAAGTGATTTGAAAAGGAAATATGTGAACTCAAATTATATTTTGAAGGTGCTGACCATGGTTTGAGCAAAAAGATTACTCCCCCCCCCTGTGCCAGAGCTCTAATTCTGCTGAAGAGTGATGTATTGCAGTATTCTCTTGAGAAGCAACTGTCTGGAGTACTTCTGGGTAATCTCAAATCTTTTCCTTGTCCAGAGAGGAATTACAAAGAGGTGGTCATTCCATCATGGTTATTGTCTGTGCTTTTAGTGGAGTCAGTCTTCAGTTCACGAGTTATTATAGGTCCCACATCTGAAGAACCTCAGGTTCACAGGGATGCCAGGCTCAAAGCATTCCATCAAAAATCCTTGATTAAAGAATTTTAAGCGGGGGAAGAGAAAGAAAGGCATTTCTTTTCCCCTTTCCTTCTTAGTCTCCCCCCTGTAAAATGAACCTGTTCGCTAGTTATTTAGTTGCCATGGCAACATCTCCCAAGTATTATAGAATACCAAGGGACCTTTGATGGCAGGTATGATATTACTCAGAGGGGTCTCAATTAGCATCTGAGATAGTTGCACTATATTACCTCTGAGAATGCTTTGAAATGGAAACACATAGTTATGCAGAACCCAAATTGATGGGGGGAAGGGGGGGACACTTAAAAAAAACATTTATATAGAAGAAATATATCTACACAATATATGTGCTTCTTTCCAAAATATCTTCTATACACAAACAAATATTTTAAGAAAATATTTTATTTGAATATAGAAAACAGAAAATGCAGATTTAATTGAATAATTTGCAAATACAACTAAATTTAGTATTGCTGTATCTGATTTTCTATTTAAGATGAATCTTGCACTAGTAAAGGATGTCATGTATTTGCTCTTGACAATACAAAAAGAATATAGACGTGTTTTCCACACAAATTTGATCTTAATTTGGCTTTTAGCATATTATACTTGATTCACTCAGAAGACTACTGAAGTGGAACTATTACTGACCATCACTGAATGCTCAGAATTCAAATTAGAGTGACTCCATTTGTTTAAAATCACAAAAGGCTCTGTGAATGCAATTCGAGCATTTAGGAAAAGGGTTATGTGTTTGTGTGAAATTATGATTTACAGTTTTGAAAGGGATTCTAAACCATGTGTTGAAGGAAAAGTCTTCATCCTGGTTCATCCAAACCGGGGATAAATAAACAACATGGCAACAGCTTTAGAAAGAAGGTTGCATTTTATCAAAGACAGAAAAGAGCCAAGGTTAGTCCTATTATGTCCCAAGGGTTATAGCCTGCTTCCCTGGTGTGGGAGCTAATGACTCTTTGAGTTTGGATGGGGTATGCAGATTTTACGTGTCTTTGTCTTCTTGATCTCCTAGTTGGGGCCTTTTTGATGGTTTACATCTGCATTTGTACAAAGCTGGCTTCTGTTTGGGGGAGGGAGACTTGGGGCTATCAAGGAAATCTGGGCATGCTTTTCTGTCTCTTTCCTCTCTTGGAGGAAATATATTTTTCTGCCCTTTTAATATTTCCTTCTCTGGGAGGGCTGACTTCCCACAATGTGAACAAATATTTTGCAAAATTGAAGACATTAGTTGCTAGCAAATCTGAAGAGAATCAGGGTGCAAATGTTTTCATTCCAAACAAAATTATAGCCTATAACTTTGTGTGGATATATGCTGACATATACTTGGACAACACCTCCCATCATCCTCAACACCCAGCTAGTTTTGTGATCCAATGCCTCTGGAGGGGGCCAGATGGAGGAAAGCTTAGTTAGAGCTCTCATGTACATTAAGAGCAGAGATTATATTTAAAGCCCATTGCATAACAAAGGTTACAGAATGCATTCCATCTCTGGAACTGTGCTTAATTTTTGCAAAGCAGAAAACAGCTTATTTGGGGTGCCAATGATTAACAGACTTTGCAATCATTTCTGCCCGAGCTGCTTTATTTTTCTGCCTATAAGACGGAACCTGCTTATTTGGCAGTTTCTCAAGTTACTCCCCTCAGGCAGCTTGAGCCAGTAAAACTGGATCCTTTCATCTCTGTGGAGCTTACTGACAATCAGCCGTCTGGTTTCCTAGGAAACGCAATCTTGGCTAGAAATAGTGAATCATTTCCAGGTCACTTTCAACATGGAGAGTGGAGCAGGAAGGCACTGGACGGAGGAGGAGGTTAAAGCCTTGCTAAGCGTCTGGTCAGAAAAAAATATCAGAGAGCAACTTCATGGGACCTTACGGAATAAAGGAATATTTATTTACGTTGCTAAAAGGCTTCAGGAGTTGGGGATCTGCAGAGACTGGAAACAGTGTCGGGCAAAGTATAAAAACCTGAAATATGAATATAGAACAGTTAAATATGCCCACAACTCAGGAGATGCTACAAAGACTATGAAGTTCTTTCATGAGCTGGATGCCATATTGCAACATAAATCTGTCACCCAGTTAACAGAGGAGGAGAACGGCAGGTGTTCATCCAATGACATCATAAATGCCACCAAGGAGAACAATGAAGGTAAAAACAACCACCCCAAACTCTTTTTCTTATTATTGTTATCTAAAATACAAACAGGCTTGTAAAACTCAGACCCATGCAAGGAACTGCAGATGACATAGTTGGTAGAACAAACTGACTTAATGCACTCCCTTATCTGTGTGTCTGTTGGGGAATGGGGGAGAGAAGCAGGAGGGTGTCTGTTCCAGAATGTTTCTATAAATACATAAACTTAAGTTAAACCAGCTGCTGGAGCTAGCTAGTTTCCTAAACTGAATTCCTCTAGAGAGGAAAAAAAAATCAAAACCAAAAAAGACTAAGGGCCTGCAAACTTCTGCTGGTTTTATTGCTGCTTTATCTGTAACATTTTGTGCCATTTTACAGCTGTGTTGCTAGGTTTGAAGAGAAAATACTGGGCCACAAGCAATATAAATATATAATTTCTGTTACTCCCAGTGATATGTTTATGCCCTGCTAGAATTTATGCAAAAGGACCAAAAAGGTACATCACTTGCTAGCAGTGATGCAAACATTTTATTCCTTTGAAATTTTGTTTTCCCAAGAGATTTATCATCTGCTAAGGGACTACACTATAAACCTTTAAAACACAGTATAGTTCTTTTAAAGTTATATGTTAAATCAGCTGATGAGATAGAAACCTTCTAAAAACTATATTCGCAAGAGTTTTGCATATTTGTATGTGATGTTTTTTGCTTTGCCTGCTGGAAATTGGAAAAAAACATTTTTTAGGAAAGCCAAAGAAAAAAGGAAAAAAAAAGGAAGAAGTCTTGAATCAAATCAAGCCACTTGACAAAAGTATTTCTTGTTAATAAATAAGAGCATGCATAAATTATTATTCCATGAAGCTTTCGAGTATCAATTTATAATTACAGGAAGATTTTTTTTCTTTAAAGCATGATTGGGCTGTAATTTAAAATGTTTCATTTTCTTTAGAAAACTCTTGGCTAAATATCTGATTGTAAACAACAAGAACCAAAAAAAGTCTGCATAAACCTTGTAATGCATATTAATTTGTTTTAAATTAATAACATAAAGCCATTGGATTTTTAAAAAAAAATAATTATCTTTAAATAATGCAAAATAATTCAGCAAAAAGAGGGAAAACTCACAAGTTGAACACTATGTAAATGGTCTAGTCGTTTGCTCCTGGTTTTGAGATGAGGGGATGGGGATGATTTTCTGGTTCTGTTTTCACAGTTTATCACATCCAACTTACATATAATTTATATTTAAAATTTTCTGAAATCCACAAAGAAAAGCTAAACCTTTCCCCTTTCTATAAGGACTTTATGCATGTGGATCATGTTTATAGACGTTCGCTGGAAAAATAGCAGTGTATCAAGAACGAAATTCTTCAATAATATTTCCCATCTACCGGTATTATTTTTAAAATCTCTAAATAAAGCAGTTGTGTTACAGCAGCCTAGAGGACATTTTTCCCTAATCCAAATCAAAGGGTTGAATCCACAGCTAATTGCTTGCAACTAAGTGAACAAAACCATGTTTCCATCCTCTCCACTCCCCTAAAGCATTGTTTAGTGGTACATAATGGAGTGAAGGACTCTGAGGAAGTAGACGGCTATACAGGAGGAAAAGTGGCATCTCCCAAAATCATTATAGTAATGGCACGTTCTAATGATCTTCAGAAATGGCTCCTCCCTCATTGTCAACAACATTCACGGGGTAAAGGGCAGATGGAGGCTATCCATTTTCCATAGGTGCGCCCACACTTTAAAACAACTTCCATGTAGTAATTGAACTCAATCTTCCATAAACTATTAAGAATGGAGTGTTTTCTTACAGCCTTTAGATCAGTGTTTCTCAACCTTGACAATTTTAAGGCATGTGGACTTCAACTCCCAGAATTCCACAGCCAGCATTGCTGGCTGAGGAATTCTGGGAGTTGAAGTCCACATGCCTTAAAATTGTCAAGGTTGAGAAACACTGCTTTAGATGGATGAACTGAAGCCATCCCAGACTGATTATGTGATGATGATGATTTGTTTGTCTATATTCTTTTACTAGAGATGTTTTATTTTACTGTATTTCTATTGATGTAGAAGACATCCAATACAAATCATATCAAACCAATCCATGAATCAATCATACATTTTGAAAATAGAAAGCCTCATTAAATGCCGTGTTTTCTACAGCAGTCCAGGGCTGCTGAATAAATGAATTCTGTGCTAATGCTTATGCAATTAATTTAATAGCTATTGTTTCAGATTATTATCGGACTATAGGGAAAGTGTTAGTGCTCAGATTGATTAGCCCTGTTTAACCAGTCTGGCCTGACACATTCCTTTCACTAGCCGAACTACAGGCCCTGTTTGGGTTCTCCATATTTCACAAAATGTTGATATATTTAATCATGATTTGTAGAATAAATAAAAACTATTATGGCTTATCATGAAGTGGGTAACTAGCTATAATGCAGCCATGGGATTAACTATTTAACCAAGTGTTTCTTGATTGGAAAAAAACTCAACTAGAGAGAAGAATTACAATTCTCCTTGCACAAACAAAGACTAAGGTATAGTCACTTTTGATAGTGAAATGGGCTGCAAATAAATGTAATGAGTAAATAATATGGTATTTGTAAAGTAAAAAGTAACTGTAGTTTGGATTTGGATTTGGGGAATATGGCAGCTCCAATTTTGGAGTCTATAAGCATCTTAAATTGTTGTGGTAGACCAGGGGTAGACAACCTTGGCTCTTTTATGACTCGTGGACTTCTATAACTCCCAGAATTCCTGAGCCAGCAATGCTGAGGGGAAAGGGAGGTTTCTAAGCTGAGCCATGCTTTCTCAGAAATTCTGGGAGTTGAAGTCCATGAGTCATAAAAGAGCCAAGGTTGCCTACCCCTGTGGTAGAGTTTCTAGATCAGCGGTTCTCAACCTGTGGGTCGCGACCCTTTTGGGGGTCGAATGACCCTTTCACAGGGGTCACCTAAGACCATCGGAAAACACATATTTCCGATGGTCTTAGGAACCGAGACACCGCTCCTCTATCCATCTCCAGGCGAGGGGAGCGGGAGGAAAGCCCGAGCAGGGAGGGATCTGGCCCGGTGAGGGCGGAGCCCCATTTGGGCGCTGCTTCTGGAGCTTGCGGATGCTGGCACGGCTCTGGGGTGCTTCGGGGTAGAGGTTGTCTGCTGCGTTGCCGCCGGGAGCCTCAGCTGGCTAAAGCGCCTTTCAGAGAAAGAGCGAGGCCGCGGTCCAGCATGGCCCTGCTTTCCCCTGCAGGGCGACCCAGCCAGCAGCGTCCTACTCTCGTCGTTTCAGGGAGGAGAGAGAGGAAGAAGGCAGCATCCGCCCGGTGGGCTGCTACCTCCGCCTCCTCGTGATGGAGAAGTGCTTTGAGGCAGATGGCAGGTTATAAAACTGATGCTTGGCTCAAAGCGGGGATGGGCGGGCCTACTAAGCCACTGCTCCTCCGTGGGTGGACAGACAGCTGGATGGCTAGGAAAGTTCCCCGACTCTTCTGCTGTGGAGGAAGAAAACCAAGCTTCGAGATCTCGCGAACAGGCGCGCAGACGCGACTGAGCTTGCAAGATGCCCGGCAAGCTTTACATTGAGGCGGGTGGTTTATAAAAGGAAGGAGCGGTCTCCTCGTGCTCCGGAGTGGGGGAGGGATGGTGGTATGTCCGTTCGCTTCCTGGGACATCTCCATTGCTAAAAGATAATGCCTTTGCTTTCCTATGATGTCGAAGGTGTCCTACATTAGGAAAAAACAAAACACAATCCCCACGCAAAAACAGTCCACCCGTGATAATGCAAAACCTAATGAAGAGTGTAGCTGTTTTATTACTCTTATCACAACTCTGAGAAGTAAGTTGGTGGCAGTTGCTGCACAGGAGTTAACTGAGCTCCCAGATAACCCATTCTCACACAACTGGAAGTTTGCATTAGATCCCCTAAATTCCCAGTGATAGATCACACTAATGATAAATGTGGGAGCTTTGTTCCTACTTATGTGGCAGGCATAAAAGTATAGTAGCTTTTTCCTCTCTTCCCACGGCAGATGATTTCCCCCCCCCCCCTTGTCCTCTCCTTTGAGATCCCTGCAGCCCTCCGTAAGACAGCACATACTTTTTGATTCCTGCTGCTCAATCCCTCCTCCTCCCCCCCCCTTCATGGCTTCCCACTTGTGGGATGCAGAGGAAGGGACAGAGGAAGGGAGCGCCATTTCATTACAGGTGGGAGAAGGAAAACTGGTCCAGGCAGTGAAAAGGGAAGAGATCAAAGGGGGGGGGGCTTTGGAGATGAAAGCTGCTTTGGGTGGATGTTTTGATCTGCAGCATGTGTTTCCCTTTCCCCTCCTGCCTGCCTTTTCTCTGTTTCCTAGTGTGCCTCTGGAAAGCTGGGAAGCGGGGGGGGGGCGCAAAATGAATCTGCTCCTAGTGTGGAATCAAGAAGCTCCAAGGGGCCTTTTCTTGCACTTGCTGCAGTAATGCCCCCCATTCTTCCTGCCCTGGCTGCTGCACCAAAAGGAGTCGATTATTGCTCAGTGGAACCAGCAGTGGGGTGGGAGGAAGGAATGGATTTCCCTTCTGCTGCCTCTGCCTCAGTGGACAAGACCTCTTTCCAAAAATCTCTCCTAAGGTTCTGGCAGGCACAGCTCCAGAACTGAGCTATGCTGGCTCAGGAATTCTGGGAGTTGAAGTCCACGAGTCATAAAAGAGCCCAGGTTTCCCTTCTGCCTTCTTCAGAGAGAGAAGCTCTGAAGGTCATTAGGATCAATTGTCCTGGAAGGACAGGGGTCCTCTTCCATACCCTCAGTGAATTTCAGCTGGAGGTAGAAAAACGGGCAGTGGCTCAGGCTGAAGAGGCAAATTGTGTGGGCCACATCACACACATGGACAACAAATGTCTACAAGTATAGCTCCCCTTGAGTATCACCTCAACTAATCCTTATGTTCTCCCACCCCATAAGCACTCCCCCCCCATACACAATCATATTAATTTTTCACAGGTCATGCTTAACCTAATCAGGCAACTTCAAGGGCTCATTTAAAGAAGAGAAAAGGTCAGGTCTCCCTTCAGAGCCATAGGTGGAGCACCCATGCTTCAAGACAAAATTTCATTTATTTGTAACTAGAAATAAATATTTCACACTATATAATTACATATTGTTTTTGTGATTAATCACTATCCTTTAATTATGTTCAATTCGCAACAATGAAAATACACCCTGCATATCAGCTATTTACATTATGATTCATAACAGTAGCAAAATTACAGTTATGAAGTAGCAACGAAAATAATTTTACGGTTGGGGGTCACCACAACATGAGGAACTGTATTAAAGGGTCGCGACATTAGGAAGGTTGAGAACCACTGTTCTAGATGGAAAAATATCAGTATCTGTGATGGAAGCATTTAGCTCAGGTTTCCAGTTTTGTTTTATATATTTGTAAATAAATTTAAGTCTTTAGAACCTACATGGAATGGGAACCCAAAAGGTATGGCAGCAGCACTGCTGGGACATCCTGTAATTCAAAGAAGTCAGATGTGTTTAGAATAATTAGTTTATAGCTTAAATGTTTATAGCTATTGTTTTGGTTGTGTAGCATGCAGGAATCATCACCCCAAAGTAATTGGGTGGTATCATGAAAGCTAGGTTTTACTTCATTACATTTCTGTTTAATTAAAAGCTGAAATAATATGATTACTTCCCAGGCTTGACTTGAATGATTTCTCACCTTCTAGCCTATAATAAATACACAGTTATCCCAAGCCCAATCTGTAGAAAGAGCTAATGGGTATACCCATTATAATGTCAGTTCCTTGGATATAATCCTACCTGGGGCTAACTTTAAGCAATTTTAAAATGCTTACGGGCTGGGAACTTAATACTGCAGTTCCAAATCACTTCAGTTTAAAGCTAGACTTAGTCAAGTAATTAATTTCAACCTTAATTTGTTTATAGTGCAGAAGGATAGTAAGGTAAGTAGATGCTATCTTTTATTTAGAGCAGCTGTTCTCAATCTTTTTCAGGCTGCGACCCCGACCGACGGCCCGCATCGCGCATGTGCGGCGGCCCACATCACACATGCGCGGTGCTGCCCCCTGCGCCGGCCGAGGGGAAAAGGGGAAAAAAATGGCGGACTGCGTTGTTTGGTGACCCCCGTGAAATGGTCGTTCG
Source organism: Bothrops alternatus (assembly GCA_034064705.1). NCBI lineage: Eukaryota > Metazoa > Chordata > Lepidosauria > Squamata > Viperidae > Bothrops > Bothrops alternatus. The sequence goes on from JARGCV010000085.1 coordinate 1,490,110, forward strand.
ACCCCAAATGGTGTCGCGACCCACAGGTTGAGAACCGCTGATTTAGAGCCACTTGTCTGGCAATATAGCTCTTTAACATTCTGTTGTGTGAGTAGAGTCTTGTTCCTGTTTCCACCTTATTTTCAAACTGTACACAAATGCAGTATGCCTCTTCTATTTTCCAATTCTGAGTGTGTTTAAAAATGACTTATTCTACCTGAGTTTATTGAACATACTCCTTGGACTTTACCGTATTTATTTCAAGAGATCATGCTTCAGGACATTTTATGGCTATGTTCAATTTTGTGGTTTTATCGAGGCTTTTTTGCATTCTCAATATGGATATGTACTAGCATAGATTCATGTGTTTTTCAATATGCTCTATGCCCTCCCTCCCTACACATATTTTCTTCTTTATAACCCTAGGTGAAGTCTCAATAACATTGGAAGAAGATGATGATGCTTCTACAAATCCATTTCTTTTTATTTCCCACTGCAGGCCTATTGAACTAGGTAATGAAAGGCAGCATATGGAGAGTTGAAATGGATTGTTCTCCTTTGTACTATTTTAGTGGCATGACCATGATGTATTCTTAAGTTGGGGGGGGTTGTTGGAGGGGGCAAGCAGAAGACTAAAAAAAATATATCAATATGGCAGTTTTGAGTGCACGGTTGTACGTACCATTTGTCATAACCCCCTCCACAAATAAACTTGAATAGGTCACATACATACTGCTGTAAGCCGCCCTGAGTTCCCGGAATAGGGCGGCATAGAAATTTAATAAATAAATAAATAAATAAATAAATAAATAAAAGGTAGGAAATATAAAATGCGAGATTGTTATTGGAGTTCGATTTTCAGCACCTATTTCTTAATTATTGCCGTCAGAGAAAATGTATTGGAAAATGCTCAACTGAGAAGCCCAAGCCCAGAGACACCAGAGTAAAGTCCAATCAAGTTCAATCCTTTAATTGCTTACACCTAATGAACAGAAGCTTGCCAAATTAAAGCTATACACTTCTAACCTACTGGACATATTCTGAGAGATGTTAGGTGTGGCTATCCTGGACCTCTTCCTCTTTCTCCCCTACCCCATCCTGGAATGTGCAGTCTCTTAATCTGGGATTCTCTCTGGGAAAACCTCCCCACTGCTTCTCCAGGTGCACATTCCATCACACCAATGTGGCTGAATATACCAGTAAAGGAGAATATTTGTATCTGAGGATTAAAATGAGGGGTCCTTGATGCTCTCTGTAGACGTCTCATTACCCAAACTAGGTAACACCATCAGTGCTAGCAGCAAGGAGTGCGGTTTGCTTTCAGTTTACATTCTATGGTTTACCCTGTCAGTGTTCATGGGGATGGTCTTACAGATTCTTTGGTTGGCTGCTTACTGCTGGCTTCTTTGGCAGCTTCTTGGTTGGGGTATTGTTCAATTGATTGTTGGTCTGATGTTAATTTTGGAGTTAATCTATGCTAATCTGGGTGCTGATTACTGGTGGAGAGATGCTTTGGATCTTTTTGTTCCCTTTTGGCTGGTTGACTGTCTCTCTTGCATTGACCAGGGGTCCTCAACCTTGGCAACTTTAAGACTTGTGGACTTCAACTCCTAGAATTCCTCAGCCAGGCTGAGCAATTCTGGGAGTTGAAGTCCACAAGTTTTAAAGTTGTCAAGGTTGAGGACCTCTGGCATATACTATAGAGGTGGCTGAATATAAACTGATAAAACACTATGGTAATGGGATGAAACAAGAAACTAAGTGTGAGAGTTGAGACAATTCAGGCATTTGAGGCTATGAAAACTGATGTCACTGGCTGAGGTGAGGACCTTGACATTTTGTGGATTATGGACCATCAATGATGTGTCCGTAGGTGGCTGATAAGACCAATGTTAGCACGGAATGTTCTGCCACATACTGAACGAAGAAATGTAGACACTTACTGGCTGAGGTATTGATTGGTTTAAGTACGCATGATGTAACTAGCTAATTTAGCAGCTCTTGTTAATACTTCAGAGTCATGGGGGGGGGAATGTCTTAGCATGTCTAACCCAGAAGTAGAATTACTTTGTTTTCCTGAGACTGGTAACAACATTAAGGATTTAAGGAGGTTAAATATATTAAGAAAAAAAACATACCTTCTGCACGTTTTCCACCCCAATCTGTTTATGTCAATCCTTCCAGGTAAACCAGATAGTAAACTCAACCTGATAAGCTAATTCTACTTTATTATAAGGCTACATTAACAGAAGCTTTCAGGTCTGAAAATATAAATCTTTCCCCCCCCCCAATCACTTTTAATTGCCTGATTCATTTGGGTGGGGTGGATCTTTCCTAAGTTTGTTATTCTGCCATTGAACCACTGGGGGCTCCTTCCTCTCTTGTCTGATCAACATCTTTTCCCTCATCTCTCAAGGTCATTCTCACATACCATTCCAGTTTAGAAATAACTCAATATACATCTAGTTGACATTCACAAAAGAACTGCCTACCTGCAAGTGTGAGTCTACTCATATGAGAAGTAAAATGCTGCAGTGAGTAGATGCAGTAAAATAAATTTTTGAAAAATGCTGAAGTGACTAGCTCCTAGCAAATTTCGCTATCGACAGGGACAAAGTATATAGGATGAGTTAGCAGTTCTGAGGCTATATACAAGAAAATAATGCCCACATGCAAGTTTTTATTTTAATTTTAACAAAAGTCAGTTGTTGATGCATTTTTGGAACAAACGCTAACAGAGAGTTGATTCCAAAAGACAGAACACCATCTGAGGTAAAGTGAATGTAATTTCTCTACTTAAAGATCATTGCACCTCTAACATACAAAGTGAATATGTGTAACTATCACCCATAAAACCATGGAGAGCCCATTCATAATAGTAATTTCAAGAAAAAGTTTCAGGGTATCACAATTATGATTTTGGTGATTTTAGACGCTAATTAATTAGGTTTTAATAGTATGACAATCAATAATGGCCCAGATATCACAAAAGGGAGTAAGTCCCCCCACCTTTTGGACAGAGGTTTCTTTTTCTTTTGTTTAATGGAGTCTGATTTTCAGAGCCTGCCAGGAGAAATCCCTGCAGGGTTGTTTTTTTTTTTTTTTGTTTTTTTGGCAAGGTTTTTCAGAGATGGTTTGCATTGCATCTTTTCTAGGGCTGAAATTAACAAGGTCACCCAGCTGGCTTCATGCCCAAATTGGGATTAGAACTTATGGTCTCCCAGTTTCTTGATGATGCCTTAATTGCTATACCAAGCTTGCTTCCTGTTCTGTTTGAGGTTGATTTTAAAAAAACAGAATCCCTGAACTTAACAGACACTGAACACAACTATCTTGGTTGCTGCTGTTATAATTTTAAAAATATCTCCCAGAAAAAATGCACAGCCAAACTTGTGCCATTTTCTGTATGGCTTTGGAGATTGCAAATAAAGATCTAAGGGCTGAAAATAGTGTTCTGTGGATTGGCCAGTCTAGTATACAGCTCTGAACAGTGAATCATCCAGAAGAATTAATATAACAGTGATAATCAGATCTCATTAATTATGGATTCACTTTCAGATCCCCCCCCCCAAAAAAAACTATTGTTGCTTGACATACTAACTTTACAAGAGAAGGTATAAAAACAATTTCATTTTTTACTGGTTTGTCATCCAGCTTGAGTTTATTTCTATATTTTCCTATTAATGTTCCTGGAGAAGAAAAATAGTTAACCACACCCTTTTTCTCTTACTATCTCTACCTGATCCTGACCTCCCACCCTACCCATTGCAGGTAATACATATCTGCGTCTTTCTCCCATCTTACCTGATGCAGGTAATCCAACCACAGTATTAGATGCTTCCAAAACTCTCCCCTTCATTCCTTCTGTAGCAAACGAAGGAGGAAAGCACTGGACTGTTAATGAAGTAAGAGCTCTAATACGTGTCTGGTCAGAAAAGAGCATTCAGCAACAATTGGAAGAAACAGTGAGAAACAAAAGAATATTTGAACACGTTGCTGCTAGACTACGAAAATTTGGAATTGACCGGGACTGGAAGCAATGCAGAACAAAATATAAAAATCTAAAGCATGAATATAAGAGTGTTAAGGATGCCCAGGACTCGGGCAACACAAACAAAAGTATGGCGTTTTTCAGAGAATTGGATGCTATTTTGGGACCCAATGCAGATAAAACAAGCAGACTCCATAATGACTATGGTGAAAAACCAACAGAACGGATACAGACCACAACAGGAAAAAAAATAAGAGGTAAAAGTTTTGTTGCTTTTTAAAATAATTTTGCAGCAAATTCTGCAAAATTTCTTTTTGAAGTATGCCGATTGGTGTACTTTCAAAGTGACAGTGAAGTTGTTGTTATTATTAAGAATTCCAGTAAGTTTTACAAACTCTGCTTAATTCAAACTATGAAATGGGGAGAAAGAAAACTAGAAAAATAATTAGTGTGGAAAGAGTGATATGTGATCCAGTTGGTCAGGTGCTTTAATTAAGATGACAGGGATATCTTATTAATAATCAGGGATTATCTGTGGGTGTTTAAAAACAAACCAAACCAAGATGGCAACCACAGCTGTATGGTCAAAGATGGTCCCTTTCTATGATGCAGGTGAAAAGTTGTAGGTATCTGAAAGTACAGTTACAACTGCTTGTAATTAGGAATAATTAGGAGCTGTGGTGGCGCAGTAGATAGAATGCAATTAGAATGCAGTATTGCATACTAACTCTGGCTACAGCCTGGAGTTCGCTCCTGATTGGCTCAAGGTTGACTCAGCCTTCCATCCTTCTGAGGTCGGTAAAACGAGGACCAAGATAGTTGGGGGCTGTATGCTGATCAGAATATGCTGGTTCTGCCGAGAGCTGTAAAGCACTATGAAGCAGTATATAAGTGTTATTGCTATTTTTCAGCATTTCTCAACTGGATGTCCTGCAGACCACATCACCTCTAGCCAGCACAGCTGTTGATCTGCTGCCCAAGGATGGCTTGGGTTGTCCACACTGCTAGGAAGACAGTTACATAGAATACTAAGGCGGCCCACTTACGATTTGCAAAGATATTCACTATAATAAATGCAGTCCAATGAATATTAGGGTCTTCTGGACGATGTGATTAATGCATTATGTTTGTTTCCTGTCTGGAATTGTTTAAACATGGTGTGTATATACTTCTTGAGTACTCAAGCAAAATACAATTTAAGGCTGATGGACTGTGTTTGGCTTCCCTGGTTAAGGACTGAGCATCATTTATAAGAAATATAAGTTTACGGCAGTAACACTAATCCGTAACATTTTATCCTGAATTACAGCTGAAGAGGACTTCATTAGTAACACATCTGGAGACACTAATACAAGAGAAATGGCAAATGCAGGTGACTATGAGACACTGCTGATCAATTTCTTGACTCAATTATTAAAATTCCAAGCTCTACAATATGATACCAGCATTTACATAATTATCCTTTTTGTTGTTTTAGTGATACGCAGCACAGCAGAGAGGGAGAACCCTGGGCACTTGAGAAAACCCAATTCCACACTTAGAAGGGAGCATATAAAAGAAGAAATTGTTGATTCAGGTAAATGTTTTGCAATTTCATTTCATCCTTTCGCAGATTACTATTTGTGTATGATATCACTGAATCAAACAACAGAGAAAGGCATCATGCAAAAATCCAAATGAAAGCAGATAGCTTTCCAGCCGCTAGTAAAAGGATATTTTTCAGGAAAATTAGATTTGATGTTGAACTGCTATTATTATTATTTAGGGATATTTTTCTAACACTGAACTGCAATCTCCTTCCCTGAAATGTAACCCCATTATTCAGTGTATTAGGACTATAGAAAAGTGGTCTTGCTCTTCTGTGGTATTCTTTCAAGTACCTAAGGATTCATATTATGTTCATCTTCTGTTCTGATTAAGACTATGAGGCTAGCAATTAGATGAGAAAACTAGGAGCTATAATGAATGCATTAACTAGGAAATAGACAGCTTAAATGTGGAGGAAGTCTAAAGTCATAGTTCCTGTAAATCCAATAATTTAGAAGTTGTGAGAAATTGTTTAGATGAATTACCAAAAAGTCTGTTAATTTATCTTAATGTAATTCTAACTCCTGCTACTCTTCTGCTAATGAAACTTAAAACCACACTTACATTTTCTTTAGCTGCATTTCACTGTTGGGTCATAATTCAATTTATACTCAGGCAGGCAGGACCTAATCTGGGGCATCCAGGTAAATGTTAGAGGAAGATGAGAAAAAGTTGCACAGTACAGTATTTTCAAACCAGCAGCAGCTCTGTGCAACGGACATGTGAATTACTCCATACTTTGAAATCAAGATCAATTATCCTTATAGCATTTCCAGAGTCTACTAAGGATGTAAAAATGAGACATGGTTAGCCCAGCAAATTCTACTTTTTAACAATTACACTCTGGGCTCTAATACTTTTATTGTATTATTTTATTATCTGATCAAGGATTGATGTTAAAACTATTTAGTCTAGTTCTCTGGATCTTTATTACTTTTTGAAATTGGGGGCAGTGCTAGATCTCCATTTGCCATCAAGCAATTCACCAGTTCTCAAGGATTTATTAAAAGTAACGAACTGTGGTTCAGCCACACTATCAGTAAATTGTTTGCAATATCATAGGATGTAATTCATCTGAAGCTAGAGACTTATATTCGGCTTATAGCAAATAGGTTTTCCTCAACATATTTCCATCAGTCTCAACCTGATGGCTTCTTTCTGTTCTTCACAACCACTTGCAGGGGTAGACAACCTTGGCTCTTTTATGATTCATGGACTTCAGCTCCCAGAATTCCTGAGCCAGCATGGTTGGTTCAGGAATTCTGGGAGTTGAAGTCCATGAGTCATAAAAGAGCCAAGGTTGCCTACCCCTGACTTAGTGGAGCAGATATCCACACATCAGAGAAGGTTGAACCAAAACAGATAGAAATCATCCTTGACTTTCCACATTTTGGCTACTGTTCGAAGTTATGACACTGAAAAAAAGTAAATTACAACCAGTCTTTGCCCTTATGGTCACTTCAGCATCACCATAGTCATGTAGTTGAAATTCGTGTACTTGGCAACTGGCATACACAACAGCTACAGGTCATTTGTGACCTTCCCAGCTGACCTTTAACAAGCAAAGTCAATGGGGAAGCCAGATTCGCTTAATGACTGTGTGCTTCACTTAATAACTGTAGTAATTTGCTTAACCACCATGGCGAAAAGGTTGTAAAATTGGGCATGATTCACTTCACAATCACCTTGCTGAGCTATGGAAATTCTGGTCCCAATTGTGCTCTTAAATTGGGGACTACCTGTATGAGGTAATTCTGCCTTTCCTCCATTACCAATGAGAATTTTGCCATCTTTATTTGTGCAGTTAGTATGGTCATTTTTTTTTCCCTGAAGAAACCTTTTCTGAAGAAATTTCAGCTCATTGTAATCTGTAGCCCCTTTTAACACCTTTTCTACATCTCTAAGTTCTCTCTGAGCACTTTATTTAATTTGATAAATAAAGCACAAGTCTTTCACAACAAATACTCGTGGTAGTAATGGAGAAAGACCTTGACAAATGACGTCAAGCGTAAAATGCTTATGAAAAGTCTTTGTCTGGGACAGAAACTCATTTTACAATTTTGCTGAGGTCTGGGTGTTAAAAAAACAACCAGGCAGTGCAGCATTTTCCACACAAAGTGATAATCAACAGTTTTACAAAAATCCTTCACTGAACCTGTCAAACCATGTTCCAGTTTTATGAGGGTGAAAGTTCGTTGTCCGAGCTTGTGGGTTGGTTTCTGAATGTTTTGTTATCAGGCTAGGTAACATTTTCAGTGGAGTTTAGGAGATATCAGTGTTCTTCTGTTTATAAGGGCTTCAGGTGTGGGTGTGTCAAGTGAGGGTCAGGTGTGAGTCATCAGTGAGAGGCATGTGATGGGTCTTGTGATGGGGAGTTAACTTCCGGTCAGGGTCCTTGGGAGGTGAACTGCTGGTGGGAGGGGGGCTTGCATGGGTTGGTTGAGGGTCGGTGCTGTCTCCGGTTGGCTGTGTGGTTGATTTGGATTCTGGGGGGCTCATAGGCCGATTGTAGGTCAATGTGTCTGTTGATGGAATCGCTTGTGCAGTGCCAGGCTTTGAAGAACTCACAAGCGTGGCAGGGGATAGCATGGCCAATGATTTTTGTGTTGTTCTAATCGAACTGGTGTTGTTTGGTGTCAGTATGGACAGAGATTAAGTATTTGGGATCGTAGCTTTTGACTATCAGCCAGTTTTAGTATGCCTAGTTCATAGGTTGGCAACCTGCGGCTCCGGAGCCGCATGCGGCTCTTTGAACCTTCCCCTGTGGCTCCCAGCCTCCTCTGCCATTTGCAGAGAGAGACAGAGCCAGAGAGAGGCAATTGCGCTTCCCTTGCTCTCTCTCTCTCTGTGTGTGTGTGTGTGTGTGTGTGTGTGTAAAAAAGAGAATGGACTCACAGTGTTCTCCGAGGAGCTGAAAAGCTTATTGGGCTGAGTTCCTCCCTTTGCTGCATCTCTGCAGGAAGCAGGAAGGGCAGGAGAGAGCTAGCTAGCCCAGCTCTGCTGACTCAGGAATTCTGGGAGTTGAAGTCTATGAGTCATAAAAGAGCCAAGGTTGCCTACCCGAGCTTGTTGGAGAACAGCTTGAAGCCAGCTTGCCAGGTGAGCAGAAGATCGGAGGGGGGGGAGAGAGAGGGAGAGAAAGAGAGGGAGAGAAAAAGAGAGAGGGGGAGAGAAAAAGACAGAAAGAGAGAGAGACAGAGACCCTTCTGACATCTAAAGTGAAGATAATACTGCATATATCCTTTTTTACCTTTATTATACACACACACACACACACACACACACACACACACACATATAATAAAGGTAAAAAAGGATATATGCAGTGTTAGCTTCATTTTAGATATCAAATGTGTTTTGCGGCTCCCAGTGTTTTGTTTTTGGTGGGAAACGGGTCCAAGTGGCTCTTTGAGTGTTTTGGGTTGCCTACCCCTGGCCTAGTTTATTCTACTCAAAATGGAGATGCGTCTATTGCAGTGTTTCTCAACCTTGGCAACTTGAAAAGGTATAAACTTCAACTCCCAGAATTCCCCAGCCAGCTGGGAGTTGAAGTCCATACCTCTTCAAGTTGCCAAGGTTGAGAAACACTGGCCTATTGTATTATGTAATAAATAAAATATAAAGTGAAGTCCTGAAGACACCTTCACCCCCAAAACCTAAATAAGAAAGGATGGAGGGAGAAGTTGGAATATAGGTAATGTTCACATTAGCCCAGACATGTCAAACACAAGGCCCGCGAGCCGGCTCATGAAGGGCCCAGATTTGGCCCCCAGGGCTGTTCCAGAAATGGCAAGGGACCGGCCCCTGCTGCCCCAGCCCTGGCCCACCCCAACTCAGCTGGGCGCAACTTCCGCAAGAAACGGAAAGTGCTTAGGGGCTAGTGGTGCGCAGCAGCAGCTGCAGCTCATTTGCCTCACCCCATTCCACCCCTCCCAGCTTCGCCCCACCCCTCCTGGCCTCATCCTGTCATGCCCGGCCATGACCAGCTTTACTGGGCCTCTCCTCATCCGGTCTGCTTTGCTGGTTCTCATCTCACCACGCCCGGCTCCACTTTGCTGGGCCAAAAGCACCGCCGAAAACAGCAGCATCTGTATGCGTGCCTGCCTTGCCTGTGTCAGCCATGCTCTCCACAGTGTACTACAGCTGATCCAAGGCGGCCGGCCAGACACCGAAGCGCTGCCGAAAAGAGCGGAGTCTGTGTGTGTGCCTGCTACACACTCACCCATCAGGCAATAGTAGATGGAAACTAATCAAGAAAAAAACTAGCCTAGAACTAAGGACTTGTGAAAAAAAACTAACGAGTGAAAAGGCTTGCCTTCAGAAGTTGTGGAGGCTTTTAAAGAAGAGTTTGGATATTCCATTGTCTGGAATGGTATAGGTCTCCTGCTTGAGACTCTCAAAGGTCTCTTCCAACGCTGTTATTCTTTGAGAGAAGCGCTACCAACCTCTCCCCATCCCCTCATCCTTTCCTGAGCAGAGAGAGGGAAGGAGGGAAGGAAGGAGGGGAGGGAAACAGGAAGGAGGGAAGGAAGGAAGGAGGGAAACAGGAAGGAGGGAAGGAAGGAAAGAAGGAGATGGGAATGAAAAGGAGGGAGACAGGGAAGGAAGGAAGGGAGGGAGGAAGGAAGGAAGGAAGGAAGGAAGGAAGGAAGGAAGGAAGGAAAGAAGGAGGGAGATTGGAATGAGAGGGAGGGAGGGTCTGAGGGAAGTCCTGCCTTAGCATTTGGCCACAAGCAGCCTGCTGCCCTTTCACCATCCCCTGGTGGTCTCCCATCCTATTGTTGAGGATGCTGTGGTTACAAAGCTGGGTCTCCTCACATGGAGGAGTGGGCCTCCCTCTGACCCACGCACTTTGCCCTCCTGCACCCACCATGAGCAACCTGGCCAAGGAGAGCAAGCACAGAAGCCTCGAGGAGGTGTGCAGCTGGGCGTCCCCTTGGGGCTAGGCTAGACTGGGCTGCAGGGTCCCTGAACCTGAGGGCTGGGCACTTGACCTCTGCTACTCATAGCTCTGGACAGCCTGTGCCACTGTCTGGGGGCCCCCTGCATGGCCTGAGAGGGACAGTGATGGTCCTCCAGTGGACCATGCCCTGGCGCTCACCCCGGTCCCACCCTCCTCTGCCAGAGACCCTTGGATCTGTAGCAGTCCTGCCCAGGCGCCCAATGTGAGCGATGTTGAGCTGACCAAGCCCACCCAGTAGGCCACGCCCACCCGGCCATGAGGGCAACCACAATGCTGATGTGGCCCTCAATGAAATTTGAGTTTGACACCCCTGCATTAGCCTAATACAGATAGCCCTTGACATTTGACTGGTTGCTTAATAACCAAAATTACAACAGACCATGAAAATGGGATGGATGACACTGGTTTGAAATTTGTGGCTGTTTGCAGCACTGTGTTCATGTGACCCGTGATTTATGTTTTTTTTTGCTTCCTAGAGAATAGATTTGCTTAATAATTATGGAGTTCATTTAACGCAAAACAGGTGGTAAAATTATGTGCAGTCACCTGCTTTATGATCGTCACAACGTATGACCAAAATTGTGGTATCAATCATGGCCATGTCGAGGACTATTTATATTCTTCTGCTTTGATGATGAATTCTAGGCATTACTAAGTCTATACTTCATATGTTGCTTGTTAGAAATATAAATCCATTGGTTAAGAGGTTTTCTCATTGTATTGAAAACCAAAGTTAACATTTCAAAATTAAGAACATCAACTCCTAACATCTGCCTTTTGCTACCACCACATGCTGTTACCATATATCAGCCAGTAGAGGGTGCCAAATTATTATAGAGAATTCTCTAGAAACCTATTTCTCCACAAACCCGCAAAGCATTGAGTTTTTAGTTTGGTTTTGTTTGTTCTGCCCGAATGAACATTTTAGCTGATAAGAGCAAACTGGCTAAAGTTTCAAAAGCCAAAAGGAACATGTACACCACCAATGCTACTTTCTTGAGGTAAAAAACAACAACATAAGGGATGTCTTTTTTTTTTTTAAGATGAAAAAATTCTTTTATTAAAACATTCAGCATTGAACATAAAATCATAGTATGCATCAATCATCATAGCACCTGATATACATCACTAAGTATTAATCTTTATAATCGTCTGGTTTGGTAAACATTTTCCACTCTGCACTTCAAGCCTCAACTAAACGCCTGTTACAATTTATTTGCTTGGTGTTTCTCTTTTCTATAGTCTATCAACAGTTCCTAGTCTATCACATTTTATTCATCTCAGTATTAGTACAATCTTTTATGATCCCTAACCAATAATCCTAAGGTAGAAATTCAGTATCCTGAGGTATATATTCAGTAAGCTTTCCCAATATTAAAGCAATCAACATTAAGTCTGGGTTCATATTAATAAGCTGTCTTCATAAGACCCGAAAATACATCTCTTGTATATGGTCTATCTACATTCATACAATCAGCATTGAACATAAAATCATAGTATGCATCATTCATCATAGCCCCTGATATACATCACTAAGTATCAATCCCTGTAAACGTCTGGTTTGGTAAACATTTTTCGCTCCTCACATCAAGCCTCAACTAGACGTCTGTTACAATTTATTTGGTTGGTGTTTTTCTTCTCTATAGTCTATCCAGTTTCTAGTCTATCACATATTATTCATTTCATTATTAGTACAATCTTTTATGGTCCCTAACCAAAAATCCTGAGGTAAGAGTTTAATAACCTGAGGTAAATGTTGTATATGGTTTATCTACTATGTCTAGTCTATCACATACTGTTCATTCACGCTTCTGAATTAACTTCGTCTCAGCAATAGTGCAATCTTTCACATAAGGGATGTCTTTTAAACGGATATGAAAATGGGCATGAATAAAATCAACAAACCAGCATTGGTTTTGACAATGTTGACTGAAATGTTACAATTAGCTTGCCTTGCGTAATATTTGCCAATTATCTAACAGCTTAGACCGTAGTTGCAGTTAGGCAACGAAGCCAATGAACCCCTAGCGGACTTTTACCCCTTTGATTGGATCTTCCTTCGGCTGTAATTGATTATATTATGTATCACAAGGATCACATCACCAAACAGCAAGAAACCAATTATATTAAAGGTCAGACCTCCTCCCCCTTTTTTTGGGGGGGGAGAATAAAACCCAGTAGTGTGCAAAGTAAAATGAATGATTACATTATTTTGTTAAAAAAAAAAAAAAGAAGACCCTTGACTTCACTTCTTAAGAGAATTCTTAATGCCATCATAAGGACAAAAAACTCCCTGAATATGTTTATGCAAGAGGAACAATGCATTCACTGTTCTTTATGTTAATGCCTGCAAACTTGCTTGAGTTAGTAACCTCAAAATAAATGTCAGGGTACCCATCCTTAAACTAATCGTATTGTGTGGGCGCATTTTAGTATGCATACCAGTATCCCACAATACAGGTAGTCCTCAACTCAAACCATCTGCTTAATGAGGGTTCGAAATAAAGAGCTTCAGAAAGAAAGTTTTATTTATTTATTTATTTTATTTATTCGGATTTGTATGCCGCTCCTCTCCGAAGACTTTATGGTTTGTAAAGTACCTCCAACTGTCGCACATACCCCCAAGTGATGTGATCAGGGGTGCTTGGCAACCTGTTTGCCTTTATGATTATTGCCACATGCCCTGCGATCATGAGATCACCATTTGAAATCTTCTCTGCCAGCTTCCCGGGAAAGACAATGGCATGAAAGACAATGGCATAACTGGCAGGGAAGCCTCTCTGGAGGCTGGGTGAAAGAGCTGCCCCCCCCCGAACGAGTTCAGCTCCCCACAGGCTGCTCCCCAGGGGTTGTTGGGTGAGGAACAGAGCCAGGCCTCCCAGGCATGGCAGGTGTCCTCTTGCCAATGGGCCTTATAGCCTGCGCTGAGCCTCCCAGAGCTTCCCCCCCCACACAAACACTCTACTTTATATATAATATATATAAATAAAAATTGGATTTCTATGCCGCCCTATTCCAGGAACTCAGGGCGGCTCACAACATAGATAGAAATCTAACATTAAAATACTTTATAAGAAAAACCCCTTAATTAAAAAATCAATCATCCAAACAAACATGCACACAAACATACACTGGCTAGGGGCAAGATGTTAACTGCCCCAGGCCTGTCGGCAAAGATGTGTCTTTAGCAATTTGCGAAAGGCGGAGAGGGTGGGGGCAATATGGATCTCCGGGGGGGGAGTTGGTTCCAGAGGGCCGGGGCCGCAACAGAGAAGGCTCTTCCCCTAGGCCCCGCCAGGCGACACTGTCTGGCTGACGGGACCTGGAGAAGGCCGACTCTGTGGGCCCTAACCGCTCGCTGGGTTTCATGGGGCAGCAGACGGTCGCGTAAGTAACCTGGTCCGATGCCATGTAGGGCTTTATAGGTCATAACCAACACTTTGAATTGCGTTCGGAGACCAAATTGCTTAACAACCGCAACTGGCAGTGCTGGGATTGCGGTCATTGAACAAAGTAGTCATGGGGATGTCCCGCTTCAGAGCCACTTTACTCAATGGTTGAGATTCCAGTCCCAATTGTGGTCCCGAATCAAGGACTACTTGGGTCAGAAAGCAACATTTTCCCACATCCTCTGATAAATTTCTTCAGTCAACACACCAGACTATTAAATCTAACTATGCACACTTCCCACATATTTAAAGAACAAAATGGAATGTGGGAAACAAGCAAGGCTTTATGTGCTTTTTAGCAATACGGGATTCATAGTAATCTTGAATTTTAAAAACTAAAGACAGTCAATCTGGCTAGCACAAGAATGGGTAACTATCAAGGATATACTGTAGACTGGAAAGGATAAAAAAATCTCAGAAGAAAACAATGACAAACCATTTCTGTATTATTGCCGAGATGATCAGATGCATATGTAAATGCTGTTAACAGGAATCAAGTACAACTCAGAAATGTTTTTACCTTATTAACATGTGGCGCATGTAGTCAGTTAAGTGACTACCAAAAAAAGTGAAATAATCTTTAAATAATCTGTACATGCTTGGTTTTGATGTGGAAAAAACGCACAAAGTATTTCATATCGTTTTCTGGATCTATTTGTTCATACTTCAAATGCACAAATAATTACTATCTTGCGGTCTAAAATAATAAATGGTATGCATTTAGGATAGTTCTGTTTGTAAAATGTAAGCTGCATGGTTAACAATAGGCTTGATCCCATCGAAAGAAAACTTGAAGTCCCAAACCTCTTAACCAAAAGCAGCTATCTCTGTTTCCCATCTTGATGTAGCATCTTTGTAGTTAATGCTGTCGCCAGCTACCTTCTAGGGCAGGGCTTTTCAATCTTTTCACTCATTGTACCATTTTTAGGATATGGCAACATCCGAGTACCACTAGTTGCCTAGCAAGGTGTCAAAAACTTGATGACAAACAAAAAAGGAAAAAAGTGATAAAGTACAGGTAGTCCTCGACTTACAACAGTTCGCTTAGTGACTGTTCGAAGTTACAATGGGACTGAAGAAAGTGCCAGCCAAGCAAGACACCTGCCTGCCCACCCGGCGGCGCTCTTCCTATCTGAGGTTTTCATTGGTGTGAGCATTTCTGTTGAGGATTGGCAGCAGGGGTGGGGTGGGGGTGTTTGGTTTTTATTCCCCCCCCCCGTCTGCTGGGTGGTTGCAGCAGGTTTTGGTCCCTTCACATGACCCTGGGACACTGTGACCGTCATAAATATGAATCAGTTGCCAAGCATCCTGATGTAAATCACAAGACCCTGGAGATGCTGCAACATTCCAGCTGATCGGTGCTTCTTCTGGGCTCAGCAGAAGCACCAGGATCAGTGCTGCTTTCAAGCTGATTGGTGCTTCTTCAGGGCTCAGCAGAAGCACCAGGATCTGTGCCTAGCTCCAGCTGGAGCCTGGCACTGATCCTGGCATTTCCACTGAGCCCTCACAACCCCGAAGAAGCACCGATCAGCTGGAAAGCGGCACTGATCCTGGCGCTTCCGTTGAGCCCTGACAGCCTTGCAGCTCCAGTCATCTCTTGCTCAGGCTTGTGCGGTGCTGCCAATGGGTTCAGCTCATTCCCCTCCCCCGCTACTTTTCTAGGATGGTCACGTACCACCTGCCAGGTGCCAATGTACCACAGGTGGTACCCGTAGCACTGGTTGAAAAGCCCTGTTCTAGGGAATGGCACCTTACTCTAAGTCCTGATATTCTTCACTATGGAAGGCAGCATTCGGCATATAAATATTTGTTTATAATAGAAATCTTTGAGTACAATTGTTTAGAACAATGACAGGAAAAATATTAGAGAATATTTTAACTCCCAACTCAATTTTTAATGTTGAAATAAGTATATTAAAATATATGAAATCCAGTCATATGTCAATTGCATTTTCTAAAAAAATACTTTAAATTTACAGAAATTCAGGAAGACAACAATTCCATTAATATGACTCTTGAGTTCTCACATATAAAGCAAGAACCAATTGACGTAGGTAAGTCAATCCATTGAGGGTATTTATACGTAACACTTTATAAAAGACAATATTTTTTTAAAAAAATCTTCTTTGTTTACCTCTCGTCTGTTCACTGGCTAAAATCTTGGATTAATCAAAATTAATTTCAAACAAAAACTATTTAACTGTAGCCCAGAGACATGGTTTAACTGACAAGATATGAGCTTCATAAATTTAAAGTTTTTAGGGGGATAGAGGTCTCAGCTTTTTAAGATATAGCACTGATGACAGATATATATTCCACAAAAAACATTGTTGAGATTATTATCTAAACAGATAAGAGAATTCAAAAATTCTGATAAATTTCAATACCAATATTTTAAGATGTTATTGTGGCAACTGCAATCATGATAACAGATAACTTGCAAAGCCATTTTCAATGAGAAAAGGCGGCTTTTTTAATTTAAACACTGGACATATTTGACGTCTTTATCTTCATTTTAAACACCCTTGTTTGGTGTAAGCTTCACCAGATAAAGCATGGCTTACTTAAAAATATAAGCAGAGAATTATGTGCTAATTCATTACAAGCAATATGGTTTTTATTACCCACGCTTAGTGTCTCTTTGCTTTTTGCTTAAAACTGTAGTCTGGAGTAAGCTGAAAGAGCATAACGGGCTGTATTTTCTCCTGGGGAACAGCATTATTTTTTTTTCCCTGTCTTTAATTTTATTGACCAAATTTAATAGATTGGAAAATAAATGGAATCTAGAAAAGTCTATTAGTTTTAAGTTCCATTTGATCTTGGCATCACATTTCTTTATCATAATCCATCCCCTTGTTTCAGGCCATAGCATTTTTTGTTTTGCTTGATTTGCACATCAGTCTCGTGAGGAATCTCCTCTTAAAAGGCCATTGAGAAAGGGGTTTATCTAGAGCAGTGGTTCTCAACCTTTTTCAGGCTGCGACCCCGACCCGCGCATGCGCGGTGCTGCCCCCTGCGCCGGCCGAGGGGAAAAGGGGAAAAAAATGGCGGACTGCATTGTTTGGCGAGCCCCGTGAAATGGTCGTTCAACCCCAAATGGGGTCGCGACCCACAGGTTGAGAACCGCTGATTTAGAGGGCAGGAAATGCAAAAAAAAGGGACCCTATTTCCAGACTTAGGGCTTCATATAATGGTTTGCTTGGTCTTTTCATCACAATGGTTTTAGACACCAGCATTCACCCAGACAGTATTTCAGTAGCTCTGTAAATCCTGTTGATTAGAAATCCTTGAATGAATGGCTGTCCTTTAGCTTAGTTCTCCACATGTCCAAAATGAGAGTCACAATCACTTGTCCTGGAGGATTGATGAGATGTATTTATTTTTACCTAATGAAGCTCTTTGGTGTGACAGAGATTGTATTGCTGAATGCATTAAGCTTAACCATCTTCCACACTTCTACATTTCCCCCCCCCCTCTCTCTCCTCTTTCTTTCTCTCTTTCTTTTCTCTCTCTCTCTCTCTCTCTCTCTCTCTCTCTCTCTCTCTCTCTCTCTCTCTCTCTCTCTCTCTCTCATAGAAAACTGTGCAAGCTTCTGATTCCAATTAATTATAGCCCACTGCAGTTTGGTATCACTTTATATGAAACAAGACACATAATAGCAAATAATGGTAAGGCTTCCTGGTATCGGAAGCAGAACATCCATTTCAGTCACAGTTTTGTTCCATACAGTATTAACCTTGTGAACTCTAAAGCTTCCCTTTTCCGTTATGTACTCAAGATAGACAGTGATTAATATTTATATGTTACTTATATGTAAGGGTGTAGGTCACGGGTAGATAACCTTGGCTCTTTTATGACTCGTGGACTTCAACTCCCAGAATTCCTGAGCCAGTCCACGAGTCATAAAACAGCCAAGTAGGTCTATACAAATGTTGTATATAGTATGTTTAAATGTGTGTTGTGTATGTGTACACTTTGAGAGCAAGCAACTAAATTTCATTTTTAATGTGTGCCATTGTGCCCACAATAAAAAAATGACAATAAAAGTTATCTATCTATCTATCTATCTATCTATCTATCTATCTATCTATCTATCTATCTATCTATCTATCTATCTAAATCAAATCCAAACGCTTCTGAACATATTATCAGCAACATATTGTCTGGGTTTCAATGCCTAGTTTACTCATACATATTAAGTTCCTTTCTCTCTACCTCGTTTTTCTAGCCAATGATAAAAAGTATCCCATGTTCTAAAATAAACTGAGTCTTTTTTCTCTTTCATTTTCAATCTCAAATCTATCCATTTCGGCACACTCTTAAGATTTTTTTAATTAACACTTCCTCCGCTGGTAGATCTTCATTTTTCCAATATTGAGCGAATACAATTGTTGCAGCAGTTAATATATGTAAAATTAAATATATACACTCTTTCTCATAATTACCTACAATTATGCCTAGCAAAAATAATTCTGGCTTAACTCTATATGTTTTTTCGTCATTTTCTCTAACCATGTATGTATTCTTAACAAAATCTTTTAGCTTTAGAGCATGTCCACCAAAGATGGTAGTAAATGCCTGGTTTTTGTTTACATTTCCAACAATTGCTTGATATATTTTTAAACGTTTTTGCTAACCTCACAGGTGTTAAATGCCACCTATAAAACATTTTATATAAATTTTCTTCGTACGCTACCGCTTTTATTATTTTAGAACAGTGGTTCTCAACCTGTGGGTCGCGACCCCATTTGGGGTCGGACGACCATTTCGCGGGGGTTGCCAAGCACCGCAGTCCGCCATATTTGTTTTTGGTCGGCCATTTTTCCCCCTATTGCGATGCGGACCGTCGCGCCACGCATGCGCGATGCACCCCGTCGCGCATGTGCGGTGTGGGCCCGCCATTTTTTTAATTTGGGTCGGCCATTTTTTTTGGGTCGGCCATTTTTTTTCCTATTGCGATGCGGGCCGTCGCGCCGCGCATGCGCGATGCATCCTGTCGCGCCGTGCATGCGCGATGCGCCCCGTCGCACCATGCATGCGCGATGCGGGCCGGGGTCGAGCCCCGGAAAAGGTTGAGAACCGCTGTTTTAGAATTTCTTTCCCAAAGGCTTTGCCATTTTTCTAGTTCTATATTATGTCCAAAATTCTTTGCTCGTGTTATCATTGTTTTTTTAACTTGTTCCTCTTCCATCTTTAAACTTAGCATATATTTATAAAGTTTCTTAATCAATTTTTCATTTGATGTCAATAATGGCTTATCAAATTCTGTCTGTTCTTTATAGAATCCAGATATTTTAACATCTTTTTCATATCTCATTTGGATTTGCAGATATGGCCACCGTGATAAGTCAATACCCTGTTCTTCTAGTTCTTGTCTATGTTTTAATTTTCCTTCTTTAATCAAAATGTCTTTATAAGTCACAATTTTGTCATAGTTTATTAAGTTTGGGTGAACAAACGCTTCCATTGTTGAAAGCCATCCAGATATTTTCATATAGATTTTCGTTTTTATTTTTTCCCATCCTAAGCAACAGTGTGTTTCTTATGTAGTGATATCGAAAGTATCTGTGAATTTTATTTTTCCCGTACCATAGAAAGGCATGCCATCCAAGTTGTAGGTCATGTCCCTCTAGGTATAGTAATCTTCTATCTCTATCTACTCTTTTAGCCATGTTAGAACAGTTGCTTGATAATATAGATTCCAGTCTGGCAGTCCAAATCCTCCATTTTCTTTAGCTTCTTAAAGCATTTTCAATTTTATCCTACCTTTTTTTCCTTGCCAAATAAATTTCAGTATTGATTTGTTTAGTTCATCAAAGAAGTTTTGTCCCACTTTTATAGGAACTGTTTGAAACAAAAAGAGTATTTTTAGTAAAATATTCATCTTCACTGTTGCTGTTCTCCCCAGCATTGAAAGTTGTAGGTTTTTCTAGTTTTCCAAGTCTATTTAATAGTTTTGCGTAATTATCTTCTTTTATTGTTGCACATCTTGCTGTTAGGTAGATTCCCAAGTACTTAACTTTTTTGACTATTTGAAGACCTGTTTTTTCTGATAATTTGATTTTTTTTGTTTTTCTGTAAGGTTTTTAGTTAACACTTTAGTCTTTTCTCTATTTATTTTCAGACCTGAGAGTCTGATAATTTTCATGTCTCCATAAACCAAGCAATTATCATTGCAGAAAAAATCATAAGCTCAGTGCTTATAAACAGGTCCATTTTTTAGGGACAAGCATCTAGGACTCCAAATAATTCATATAAAAATGATAAAAAGCTCTATGAAGTATAGGTAGATTTGCTTCCATAGATGGAATACAGTAGAGAATCCATGAAAGATCAAAATATCATCAGATCTCATGAATGGAGTAAAATATTTGATACAAAATACTATGAATAGTAAAGTATCATGTTAATGTTGCAACTGAATTTCTTTCTGTAAAAATGGTGGTATTATTCCTGGAATGTAAAATTTATCTGAAAATGGCTGTTCTGGATCGTATAACTCTATGTAACCCTAACTAGAGAGCATGTATCTGTATGTTAGAATATCTGGCATTATTGGATTAAGTCCTGTCTCCTTAAGAGATGGCTTATGGGAAATGTAGTTTTAGCTAGTCAGTCATCCCATGCTAATGGATCAGTGGGAGGAGTTTCTAAAGGGCATTGGGAGACTTCCTGGACACAAGCCAGATTGGAATGTCTTTGTCTAAAGAGAAGCATGGGCCATCGGATGTCACCCAATGACCCTGTTCCGCTATAAAGATGGTATGGAGAAAGCATTATCTTCTCACCTATGGGAATGAACAGAGATGTATTTGTCCAGAAGTCACCAGCATAAATGCAAGTAATCTCTCTGAATAAATATATTTTTGTTATGAAATTATTCTTATTGAGTTTAACTATCTGACCCGGGTTTACAACGCAACTTAATTCTGGGTCAGAATAGTGAGAAAGCTAATTGCATAAAGTTCAATATACACATTCCATTGCTTGAAAAGTGCTTAAGAAGCATTTCAGGAAAAGGAAACAAGAGGGAGCATTGCAGAAATAACAATTCAGGCCATGCTTATTATATCTTTCTTGTCAGAGTAATGCTGGGTAAAGCTCATGGATCTGAAAAATTATCTTACATGAATAGTTTTTATCCTTCAAAAAAAAAAAGGTTGAATTGGAAACTGCCTATTTTCTAATATAGCAATGTCCCTGATTCAGAGTCAAATTCTGGCACAAAAGCACATGTCACAGCATTGCTGATATCAAAAAAGCTGTCACTACAGTAGTTGAAAGCACTTGAAAACGTTACTTAAATTTCATCAGTTTTAATACACATTATTACACAAGCATGAGAAATGCCAAGGACTGGGCTATTCCTATTCTGACATGAGTCCACTGTGCCCTTTGGAACATTTAAGTTGCATCAATGGCAAGAGATGATTTTGAAACCACTACCCCTCCCCATGGAATGAGGTCAGGAGGTGATCACATCAGAACATTAGTTTGATTTTTTACTTTTTATTGTTTCCCCCTTTAAAAAAAAGATATCTGGAAGTAAAATGCTGACACAATAGCAAAGCTCTCTCTACCTATAGCAGGGGTGTCAAACTGCCGGCCTGTAGACCGGATGCGTCACGCAGAAGCCGCACCCACCCCATTGCCGGCAATGGCTAAACCGTCCCGATACGTTGCGCGATGTATTGAGTTTGACACGTCTGACCTATAGCATAGGCTACTTTTAAACTTCATTAAACTTCAAGCCTAAATTATAAATTTCACTTGATAAACAGCTCACCTGAACTCGCAAATACAATTGACTGTTTTATGCATTAATGCACCTGAATCTGATTCAGTGTGGTCCTGCAATCTGCAGAAGTCTATCGGTTGGTCTGCTAGAGCCTTTTCATGTTCCCTGGCTAGACCCTGTTTAACACCTAAGCCTCCACCTCTTTATAATCAATGAGAGTTAGCTGGATGAATGAGAAAATTGATCTGTGGCTGAAAAATAGTTCAGTGAATGGCACAAGTGATAATTTAAGCAGCCATGTGAGTAACCGTTCAGAAAAATGACAACAGAGTAATCCCTGCTGATGTCTACTTAGGTAATCAGGTGTTCACGCCATACATTGTCTGACATCTCAATGAAATGTTTATTACAAAATTTTGAAAGCTCTAATATTTGCATGCTACATTTCTTTGCAAGCTGCAGTTTGGGAAGGGAGATTATATATTTAGTGGTCCACAACTGCTGAAAGTGATATCCAGATTAGAGGTGGATAAGAAAAGATTCTGCAGATGTTTGTGAATTTCAATGCCCAGCATTCTTAACCATACTGGCAATGAGTGTTTTAGCAATCTTTGAAGAGTCCTAGGTTTACCCACTCCTCTCTAGGCAGAAGGAAGCATTGGCCCAATGGAATGATACCATGAGCCAGTGATGGCAAACCTTTTAGAGACCGAGTGCCCAAACTGCAACCCAAACCCCACTTATTTATTGCAAAGTGCCAGGGCCGCATCAACATCAGGGGGGGCAGGGGGGCGCCTCTGAGTGCCGCCTCTGGCACGCAAAGAACAGGGGCGCAAAAATGGGCCAGTGTGCTGCAAGGCACAAAAATGGCCACCACCGCACCATGGGGTGCAGATACAAGGCGCTGCACCACACAAGAATGGAGCAGGGTTAGTGAATATCACCCAGGCACTAACTTTGCCCCATTTGCAGCGTGTGCGTGCTCATGGCCTTGTGCTCGCATGCATGCATGTAAAATGCTTTCCCCTCCCTTTTCTTCCAGTCCACCAATCGACAATGGTTGGTGACCTCTGCTCTACCACCTCTACGCAAACTTGCTAGTCAGCCGCTTTGCCTCCTTTGTGCTGGCTGGGGCTCCTGCTCTGGGCGGCAATGGCGGCCTGCTGCTGGCGGTGGTGGCGCGTGTGCCATCAGAGAGGGCTCTGAGTGCCGCCTCTGGCACTCATGCCACCACTGCCCTAAGCCAATCCTCCAAACACTACCGGTATCTTTACCATGATTGTATCAAGCACTGATACAACCACCGTGCTTCACATTGCTCAAGGAGATCTGATGTCTTATAAAACAACAATATTAAGTGGTATAATCCCATGCCAAAAACATCTGAAATCAATTATGCAATGCAAAAAGCTGTTTACATAAATGTTGTGCAACTTGGAATAGTTTGTTCCAGCTGTAATGTTTGCAATTTGGCAACATTTGGAAATTTCGCATGGAAAAAGAACGATAGCAAGGAAAGCTGAACCACTGTCAAAAAGAGCCAAGAGTCACAGACAGGAGAACTGTGTCTTCCAAAGAAAGGGGAGAGATATGAGATATTTTTTTCATGGGCATTTTCTGGCCCTGAGCCTCAGTCAAACACTTCCCTTGAGTTTCCAACTATCAATATAGTCTAAAGGGAAAAAAACAAGCCAAATCAAGTACCAGCTTTCAAGCCTCTACATGATTTATTTGAAACTATAGGCCTTAGCCCAGTTGCTAAATATTAGAGAAACTACCAAGATAATTTTACTGTTGCTGTTTCCAATGTTGGCACAATTCACATTTCTTCCACAGCCAATTTGCATTCCTTGGCTTCCATAGCCAACAATGGAATTCACTTCCACTGTAGCTCTACAAGATCACTTAAAAAAAAAAATGCTAACTGCTTATAATTCATATTACAACCTTCATTTTATTTACAATTCTATGGACCTCAATGGTCTTTTCTGTGGATGATTTTGGAGAAAAGAATTAAATACAACATCAAATAAATAAAAATCAGAATCGTTTATTTAGGAAAAAAGGGGGGAGGGAATATTGGATAGCATATATAAAAACCAGGTAAATTATTTCCAGGCTGTGACCTGTTGCAAATTTATTCAATTTGCAAATATAAAGCTATAATAAACACTCCCCACCAGGTGCAACTATCTCCCCATCAAAAACATAAGTTTTGTTGGATGACAATGACTCTCAACTTGTAGCATCATATTGCCAGTTACAGAAACAGGACATTAACTGATTATTATTTTTTGTGTGTGTGATCTGGCTCTATCAAATAACTTACTATCAATAACTATCAAATAAGTTTCCACTTACTCCACACATTTACAATGTAAAAACAGTCCTCAACTTACAACCACAACAGAACCCAAAATATTGTTTGAAAGTTGTTTGCAGTTGTAAATTAAGATACTTTGTGACCGGATGAGATTATATGAACATTTTATGAAGGGCCTTAAGTGAACCACAACATTGGTTAAGCGCATCACGTGGTTATTAAGTGAATCCAGCACATCCAATAAGTGTTTTTTGCTGGAAACTGGCCAATTTAGTCATGTGACTGTAAGACACTGCAACTGGTTGCAAATGCAAGCTGGTTACCAAAATGCAATAATGTGACTGGGGGAGACAATAGCTGTAACTTCAAGGAAGAGCTGTAAGTAGCTTTTTTTGAACTCTGTGATAACTTTAAGTGACTGGTCAATTCGCAGGGATTGTTGTGCTCAAGTTGCTATTTTCCTCTTTTTGTGTCCAAAATCCTTTCGAAATTAGGACAAAGTTATACAAATAAAATATTATGGAATCTATCTGAATTCAGATGTAGACAAAAAAGTGAGTTTGCCTTGTTTTTCCCAAATGCAGTTCCCCCCCCCCACCCTTCAGCTATTTTGACTGGTAGCCGTTTCAAAGAGCTCCAAGGCTTTATTCAAAGGCCATTTGAATAGCGGCACGTTTTCACCAAGTCAATTTAATTGTCCAGAAATTGCAAATTGAAAAGTAATTTTTATCCTTACCAAATTATGTATTTCATTCCTGAAATGAAACCTCAGCTATTCTGTCCTTTTAAAAAAATAAACAGCAGCCTCAATATTTTACAATAACAAAACAGAAAAGCAGTGTTTCTGTGTGTGAGAGAAAGCTGTTTAACTATTTCCATTAAATCACCTTTTCCAGTTATAATCTTTCCTATAGGGTTTCATATGGAAAATATATGTCTGTCCCTAGTGAAAACAGTTGAAAGCCACTGATTTAAGGTAATGCTTTGCACAAGGAATAAGTAATAACCCTTGCAGGTGCAGAGGAAGGATTTGAAAGTTCAGTAGGTCCCAAGTCTTTTGGTGTCAGTATGTGATTTGAGAACCTATTCCAGCAAATGTGGAACCCTGGTCTTATGTAGAGCAGGGATAGGCAGTTCAATGGTCCACAAGCCACTGGGGGTCCCCTAGACCAGCGCCCCCAACCTTTTGGGCATTGAGGACTGGTTCAGTGAAGAGTGGTTTTTCCATGGGCTGGTGGGGGGCCATGGTTTTGTTTGCTACCTGCATCCTGCACGTGTGCAGATGGGGCTTCGCTTGTTTGCATGGCCCAGTTCCTGGCGGGCCACAGATCGATGCCCGTCCATGGACCAGTGATGGGGGCTCCCGCCCTACACAGCCCATCCCTTAAGACCTGTGGGCTTCAACTTCCAGAATCCCTGAGCCAGCCAACCCAAGCTGAAATCCACAAATCATAAAGGGGGTCATAGTTGCCCACCCTTGTGCTCCATTCTCTCTGAACATTAACACAGAAGTATTCTACTGCCTATTCAGTAGCAGCATAATTTACCAAACTGCATTCTAATTAGCAATTAGTAAGTGAACTTGTGGAACAATTACTCATTTAGAACTTCTGAAGAGACAAGAAAATCATGACTGCAAATCCTCCTATACTTAACTAAGCAGACTTCCAAGTATATATCACTGGAACAGAACATATAAATGACTTTGGATGAGATGCATCCTGGATTAGAAATTATAACAACAGGAAGAATGAAAATATGTTAAATCATAAAATGGAATAGTTTTCACAATTTGGTATCTTTCAGCTGTGTTGGATCTGCAAAGCCCAGAATTCCCAGTCAGCAGAACTAAAAGAAGATGCCAACTTCAGAAAAATACTTACAAAACCTCACTAGCTACTCATTCTGGAAAGTTAATTTTGCTTACCAGAGAAGGAATATTGAAGAGTAAAGAAGATTCTTTCAGTGTTATGGACTAGAGTCATACTACTAGTCTTTATTAATAATATACCAGTATTGGGGGTGAGACTCGCTGTTTTTCCCAATTTAGGGTTACAACTTTATTTGGCAACACAACGTTTTTAGATATGAAAATGTTGTGATGATGCAATAATTCATCCAAACTGCACAATGCAATCAACCCTTTAAAGATTTTACTATAAATGCTATAAATATGAAGAAAAAGATATGGGTCTAAGCATATTTAGAATCATCCCTAACTATCAAAAGCTTACTATAACATATACTGGTTTGGAACTTCTGTTTTGGTCAATATCTTGAAACAGGCAGAACAATCTTGTAACAGGCATGCTCTTCTCAACTATCTCAGGATAAATATTAATTTATTAGGGTTATATAAAACCAGGTAAATTATGTGACCTGTTGCAGATTTAGTAAATTTGCAAATATAAAGCTATAATAAACAGGTGCAACTATCTCCCCATCAAAAACATAAGTTTTGTTGGATGACAATAATTCTTAACTTGTAGCATCATATTGCCAGTTACGGAAACAGGACATTAACTAATTATTATTATTTGTGTGTGTGATCTGGCTCTATCAAATAGTGTTTCCGCTTGCTCCACACATTTACAATGTAAAAACAGTCCTCAACTTACAACCACAATAGAACCCAAAATATTGTTTGAAAGTTGTTTGCAGTTGTAAATTAAGATACCCTGTGACCGGATGAGATTGTATGAACATTTTATGAAGGGCCATAAGTGAACCACGACATTGGTTAAGCGCATCACGTGGTTATTAAGTGAATCCAGCACATCCAATAAGTGTTATATAACCACGAAATTAGAGAGGCCCAAGGCAGTTGAAGTCTACAGAGCAAGAAACACCTCATATGAAGCTGCAGCATTAAAGAACATGGCAACGGGAGGAGCAGTTTCCTATATTGCTTCAGCTTTCCTAAGTTTAATTAGAGATTAATATATAAGACTTGCAACATTATAATGAACAATTGGGTTATTTTGACAGATGATGATTCAGTCAGCACAATCTCAGAGGATACATCTGGATTCTTGGTGCATAAGCAGGCACCTGGAACAGGTAAGCCTTTTCTTTGCTTCTAATCAGCAATGGGAGAAGAAGATAAAGAAAAATATTTTTTTTCATGAATTGTGGCTCTGGATGGGGTTGCCCTCTCTCTACAGAGCGAGGTTCAGTATTTGATGATCCTCTGAGAGTCAGAGCTCCTGCTTGAATGGCAAATGGAAGCCACAGCTAGGAGGTTCTTGCTCAGCTCATAGTGGTGAGCCAATTGGGCATGGTAATAGGGACTCATGCTCTTATAGCACAGTACATTCTAATTGTGACACGTGACATGTTCTACATGGCCCTGTCTTTTGAAGATGACTTGGAAACCACCATTGGTATAAAATGGAAGCAGTCACAAAGTGGTCACCATGGTCATTCCCGACTTGCTGCAATGACTGTAGGGTTTCAACAGGGAAAGGGTTAGGGATTTCCAGATATCAAAGGGACATAGACAAAGTGGCCATCTTTCTCTGTAGCAGTCCCCCTTTTGGAAGACTTTGCCTTCAGATAAGCACAAGGCTTTCCACAGAGCCATCAAACCTGTTTCAATAAGCCTTTGAGGAATGAGGATTCACGCCTCTTACATTCCATGCATGCATGCATGCATCCATCCATCCACTCACCCACCCACCTATCTAAATTGCAATTTGTCTTACACTAATGTTAGATGAGACCAGAGATATTGACCTTTTCCACCTGCCTTAGTTTTGGTCAGGTGAAGCTTTTTAGTAAGAGAGAAGTAGATTGGGTTAACAACCTTAGTCATATCAGTGCCACCTATAGCTAACTATAACGACAGTACCAGTCACTTTGGCCACATTTTATTTACTGTATTCATAAAATTCGGAAGGTGTTCCTACTGAAGAGTCTACGAAAAGAATATCAAACTATCTGTTGACAAAAAAAACCACCCCACATCTAATGAGTCTCCCGAAGCTTTTCAAAAAAGCCAAATTTTAATCAGCTTTCAGAAGACCATACATGCCACAGTGTTGTGAGTCCAAGTACATCAATGCTATCCTAGGTAAAACACAATCTGCAATTTAGATCCTTTCTCATATCCTACCAAGTAGGAGGCATATGCAGTATGCTTACCTACAATCAGGACACAGTGATATATTAATGATTTGAAATGCTTCCAAATCGGTTACCACATCATTCCTAAATGAAAGTATATCTATTTTAAGTTATTAAACCCTCTAACTATACTTTGACATCTAAACATGAACATCTAAAACATGAACTCCTTCCTTGTAGCTGCAAGATGCACTCTTAACTAGTTTCCTGTTTCTCCCATGTTGCCTTCAGATGTGTGGAGTTCAGCTCTCACAAGTCTCAGTAACCTCCACACTATAATTAAAATGTACACATGTGGAGAGTGTCCCAGATAGGAAAACAATGTCTTGTGTAAATCAGTTCTTTGGAATAAAAGTAATTGCTTCCTTTCAAATTATGAAGTGGATAAACACAGGGTTCTTAATTCATAGATACCCACTCTCTACTTTACATATGGATCACCCAAGTTAAAAAGCCAATACTAAATAGTGTATAGAAAATCTCCTTAAAACTATTTTTCTGTAGCTAATATTTTCTAATAAAAAGGGGTTTGTCAGAAAATATGGACACAGCACCTGGCTACAACTTTTCCAGGATTGTGTAGTAGTTTTAAGAAGTTACAGGACTATATCTGAAGTGGTTGTTGTTGTTAGTTGTGAAGTTGTGTCCGACCCATCGCGACCCCATGGACAACGTTCCTCCAGGCCTTCCTGTCCTCTGCCATCTTCTGGAGTCCATTGAAGCTCATGCCTACTGCTTCAGTGACTCCATCCAGGCACATTCTCTGTCATCCCCTTTTTCTATTGCCCTCAATCTTTCCCAGCATCAGGCTCTTTTCCAGTGAGTCCTTCCTTCTCATTAGGTGGCCAAAGTATTTGAGTTTCAACTGCAGGATCTGGCCTTCTAAAGAGCAGTCAGAGCCCTAATTTCTTTATATCATATTCTATTTTTCATATTCTAGTTAAGTACCCATTAAATCATTTTATCTAATAGCTTATCGAGGGAAATGCAATAATATGCCTTTTATGTGAAATACATTTGTTTCAGTTGTTTAATTTTGAATCTTCAGACAATCAGATGACCTTGGATGAAGCCCAGAATCACTTTAGAGTTATTACGGTCAATGACACAGGAGCAGGAAAGCACTGGTGTGACAATGAAGTCAGAGCTCTAATAAATATATGGTCAGATGAAGAAATACAACAAATGCTTGAAGGAGCAACAAGAAATAAAGAAATATTTGAGGAGATTGCCAGAAGGCTAATGAAAGTTGGAATAGACCGAGACTGGAAACAGTGTCGTACAAAATACAAGAATTTAAAATACGAGTATCGAGCCGTGCAGAAAGAAAACAACAATCAGCTTGGTAGCCCAAGCAGGAGGATGAGATTTTATGATGAAATTGACTGCATTTTGAGGAACCAGCCCTCAGGTATGTTTACATGCAGGGATAGAACCAATTTGGCATTAAAATACTAATAACATCACAGAAGCAATAGCTTGAATATTAGAAGAAATGCCTTATCAAAGCTATGGCTATATCACGATGGTAACAAATTTCATCTAAGCCTTGAAATTCAGAGTTAGTAATCCTCATCTCCACAGAAAATCACAGGATGGGTGTTGTATATAAAACAAGGAACTTATTTATGTTAGTAATCAGAAGTAGGTCACAAGATTATATGCCTGCTCTCTCTTCCCCCTTTCTGCCGAGTATGACTCCCCATTAGGCCCCACCCTTGTTTTTACAGAGATCTATATATCAACATGGCTGATAAATTCCTAGCTCGAATTAAATTTGATTGCAGTTGAAAATTAAGTTTGGATTTGATGTTATAAATAAGCCTACAAAAGGTCCTGGCCCTCAGATTACGTTTTGTTCTTGTTGCCAGGCAGTTAAAATACACATACCATCTATTCTTATGTAAAAGCTGCCTATCTTCTGATCACTACAAGATTAGCTTTTGTTTTTCAGATAACAGAATAATAGAGTTGGAAAGGATTTGGAGAGACCATATATCATTTCAGACAAGTGGCTGTCCAGTCTCTTCTTAAAAGTCTCCAGTGATGGAGCACCCACAACTTCTGAAGGCTAGCTGTTCCACTGGTTGTTCTCTGTTGGGAAATTTCTTAGTTCTAGATTGCTTCTCTCCATGATTAGTTTTCATCCATCTTGTCTTGCCTTCTGGTGCTTTGGAGAATAGGTTGACTCCCCTGTTCTCTGTGGCAGCCCTTCAAATATTGGAACAGTGCTATCATGTCACCCTTAGTCCTTCTTTTCACTAGACTAGACAATCCTAATTCCTGCAATTGTTTTTCATGTTTTAGCCTCCAGCCCCTTAATCATCTCTGTTGTTCTTTTCTGCACTATTTCCAGAGTCTCTACATCTTTGTTATAATATGGTGACCAAAACTAGATGCAGTATTCTAAGTGTGGTCTTTATAAAGTGGTACTAATACCGGTACTTCACATGATCTTGATTCTATCTCTGTGTTAATACAACCTAGGATTGTGTTGGCTTTTTTGGCTGCTGACACACAGTGCTGGTTCATATTTAAGTGACTGTCTACCAGGACTCCAAGATCCCTCTCTCAGTCACTGCTATTCAGCCAGGTTTCACCTAATCTATACCTGTACATTTGACATTTCTTGCCTAAGTGTAAAACCTTACTTTTCTCTACACTGAATTTCATTTGGTTAGATAGGGCCTAGTGATCAAGTCTGTTGAAATCCATCTGGATCTAGAGCAGCGGTTCTCAACCTGTGGGTCGCGACCCCATTTGGGGTCGAACGACCGTTTCACGGGGGTCGCCAAACACCGCAGTCCGCCATTTTTCCCCCATTTCCCCTCGGCCGTCACGCGCGCACCGCGCATGCACGATTTGGGCCATTGCGCCATGCATGTGCGGTTCAGGCCGCTGCGCGCGCCACACATGTATGGTTTGCCCATTGCGCTGCGCATGCGCGGCGCAGGTCGGGGTCGCACCGCGCATGGGCGGCGCAGGTGGGGTCTCGGCCTGAAAAAGGTTGAGAACCGCTGATCTAGAGCCTATGTTCTGGAATATTGGCTATTCCTGCCTGTTTAATGTCGTCTGCAAATTGGATGAGTTCCCCTTCTATTCCCTCATCTAAATCGTTTCTGAAAACGTTGAAGAGTACTGGGCCTAAAACAGAACCTTGGGATATCCCACCGATTACTTCCTTCCACATAGGTGTATTTTCATTGAGGACCACACATTGAATGCGATTTGTCAGCCAGTTTCAAATCCAACTGATGGTGATGCTGTCTATCCCACACTTTTTTAGCTTACCAAGAAGTATTTTTTGTCTACTTTGTCAAATGCTTTGCTGAAATCCACGTGTACTATGTCCTGCATTTCACTGGTCCACAAATTTAGTCGCTTTGTCAGAGAAGGGGCGTTGTCTTACCTAAATGTCTTTTCTCAGCATTATGATGTAGAATCCACTGGTGGGTAATTATAGCCTTCCTGCTCAGCTAGACTAAGTCAGAACTTTAGTCACGCCTCCTTCAGGGAGTGTCCTCCAGTTTTGACGAGGCGAAGCATCCATGACGAAGTCTGTCTCAATGGCTCCAGAACAAAAACAAACAAAGACACCTGCCTAGACTGTTAGAGGAGGGTGTGGATTCTACATCATCATGCTGAGAAAAGGCGTTCAGGTAAGACAACGCCCCTTCTCCAGCATGATGCTTGTAGAATCCACCGTTGGGACATACCAAAGCCCAACATGTCCTACGGGTGGGAGTCTAGGCTAGTGTCTCCCGAGAAGAAACGACCTGCTGCAGCACTCTTCTGCCAAATGAGGCATCTGCTGCAGCAAATCTGTCAATTTTATAATGTTTGACAAAGGAAGAGGGGGAAGACCAGGTCGCCGCCCTACAAATCTCCTCCACGGAGGTCTGAGTGAGCCAGGCTGCAGAGGTGGCAGCACTCCATGTGGAATGAGCCGTAATGTTTGAGGGTACCGGGAGTGATAATGAGACATAAGCTTTAGCGATACAAGCCCTGATCCACCTGCCAATGGTCGATGAAGAAACCTTCTGACCCATGGACGATGGTTGAAAGGAAACGAATAACGCCTCCGATTTGCGGAAGGCCAACGTCCTTTTGACATAATGGAGCAGGGCTCTGCGAACGTCCAATGTATGCCATCGTCTCTCCAGATGATGGGAAGGACGCAGACAAAAGTTGGGAATGACGAGGTCCTGCGATTTGTGAAACCAAGTGTTAACCTTTGGAACAAAAGAAGGATCCAAACGTAGGATGACCTTATCCTCAGAAAAGATACATAAGTCCTTACGAACTGAAAGAGTGGCTAACTGAGATTCTCCTAGCTGAAGTAATAGCCACCAGAAAGGCTACCTTCAGGGAAAGGTAGCAAAGTGAACAAGAACCCAAGGGCTCGAATGGCGGCGAAGTCAAAGCCTGCAGGACTTTGGGCAGGTCCCAGGATGGGAAGCGATGGACTACAGGTGGCCTTACTGTAACAGCCCCCTTCAAAAAAGCACTTATGGCTGGGTGTTGTGATAAAGGAGCAAGATTATCGCAAGAAAGGAGCGTTTGTAAGGCCGCCACCTGTCTGCGGATGGTGTTGAGCGCCAGACCCTTATTCATGCCCTCCAAGAGGTACTCCAGGATGTTAGGGATAGTGACAGAAAGGGGTGCCAGTTTATGCTTGCTGCACCAGGTGGAGAAGTTCCTCCACGTAGCGTCATATATTCGATTAGTGGAAGGACGTCTTGAAGACTGTATGATCGAAATAACCCCCTCCGAATAGGATTGTCTAATTAGACCCTCCCGCTCAAGTGCCATGTGGCTAGATGGAGCCACTGAGGGTCCGGATATTGAAGGTTCCCCTGACTGAGAGACACTCGGTGCGGGGGGATCTTCCACGCTGGCGAGAGCGATAGGTCTACAAGGTCTGCAAACCACGGGCGCCGTGGCCAATGCGGAGCAATTAATATTATCTCCGCCCCTTCCAGTAATAGTTTGCGGATTGTTGCTTGCAGCAATGGGAGCGGAGGGAAGGCATAAAGCAGCCCTTACGGCCATTTGCACCTTAGAGCATCCGTTCCCTCCGCTCCCCTTGTTGGAAACCTGGAAAAGAACTGGGGAAGCTGGGCATTCGCCGGAGACACGAAGAGATCCAGGTGAGGGTGGTCGAACCAGTCCGAGATCTCCTCGAACAGAGCCGGATCCAGCCTCCACTCTGAGTGATCTACTGTGACTCTGCTGAGCGAATCCGCTTGGCGATTCGCTTCCCCTGAGATATGTTCCGCCTTGATGGAACCTAGGATTGACTCCGCCCACAGACCCAGATCTCGGGCCTCCTGCATGAGCGCCGCCGATCTGGTCCCTCCCTGTTTGTTCACGTGGACCTTGCTGCCATGTTGTCCGCTAGCACTAAGACGTGACGACCCGCCAGAAGGGAAGAAAAGCGAAGGAGAGCCAAGTGTATGGCCCTGAGCTCGAGCCAATTTATATTGTTTTAGGTCCTGTTTTGGCCACCTGCCCTGTGCAAGATGTGTTTGAAGGTGAGCCCCCCAGATGAACAGGCTGGCATCTGTGGTCACTGTAATTCTAGCTGGTTCTCTGAAGAGTGTCCCTTTGGACATTGCTGTCGAGGCCCACCACAGGAGAGATAGAAGGGTGTGCTGAGGGACCCTGACCTTTCTTGAGGATGCGGTGAGGTTCTGTTTTTGGAAAGGAAGAAGGAACCATTGTAGACTTCTGGAGTGAAGTCTGGCCCAGGGAACGATCCCCATGCACAAAACCATCTTTCCCAGGAGTTGGGACAGCTGCACGAGGGGGACCAATCTTTGTCTCCGAATGGCTTGTACGAGCTGTTGAATGCTTACCCGACACTTCTGGGAAAGATAAACCATGCATGAGTCGGAGTCTATGATCGCTCCTAGATGGAGTAATCTTCTTGTGGGAACGATGTGACTTTTTTTGTAGTTCACGGAGAAGCCGTGAGCCTGCAGGGTGCGTAGCATGACCTGTAAATCTGCTTGGGCCGACTGGAGGGAGCTAGACTGGATTAAAATATCGTCCAGGTAACATTGGACGCGCACCGGCAACGTGCAAAGGTAGGCCGCCAAGACGGCCAGTACCTTTGTAAATACTCGAGGGGCCGAAGATAGGCCGAATGGAAGGGCCCTGTATTAGTAGTGCTGGTGCGTGTAACAGAAGCGGAGAAATTTTCGATGTTCCTGAAGAATTGGGATATGTAAGTATGCCTCTATTAGATCGATGGATGAGAGCAAGTCTCCTTTTCTGATGCTGGCCAAAATGGATTTGAGGGATTGCATCTTGAACCTTTTGTAGACTACAAAGTGATTTAGACTTTTTAGGTTGAGAATAGCTCTCCAACCCGAGGCCTTGGGCACGATGAACAGGATGGAGTAAAACCTGTTTTTCCTGTTCTTGAGGCACCGGTTCTATTGCCTCGATCTCTACAAGGTGGTCTATTGCCAATGTTAACAGCCTTGCTTTAGCTGGGTTGCATGAGACTGGGCATTTTATGAAGCGACTTGGAGGAGGGGAGTAAAATTCTAGGGCTAATCCCTTTCTTATGGTGTCCCTCACCCAACAATCGGTGGTTGTTCTTTGCCAAACGTCGCTGAACCGCGCCAGGCGACCTCCAATGGGAGCGCTGTCCCTGGCGTCACTTTGATTGTCTGTAAGGACGTCCCCCTGCAACCCTAAAGGGTCGCTTCGATTGGAATTGGCCCCTGGCTGTGCTCGGGCGGTCCTGGTTGCGATCCTGCCTGGAGGGGAAGGGTCGCGAGCCTCTGGACCAATCCCAGGACTGCCCGCCACGAAAGGGCTGTCTCCATTCCCAGGAGCCGCTCAGGAGAAAACCCTGTCTGCGGAACTCCTGCTGTGGCTACCTATCAGACTTTTTGGAAGGGTGAGCTAGAATTTTGCGCTTATCCTTGCCCTCAATGATGTGTGGCTCGAGAATGGGACCAAACAATTTTGAACCTGTGTACTTGGAGGTGGACAGGCGCCACTTAGACTTTAAGTCTGTCCTCCACTGCTTTAGCCAAAGGAGCCTCCGTGAGGCCACAGTTGCTGCAATTGATCTGGCTGAGTACCTTGTGACGTATAAGGAAGAATCAGCCATGTACTCTGCTGCAGTGAGCAGCTTTGTCAATGTCTGGTGCGTGTGTACCGGCTCGGGTGGAACACTCGATTGGAGCTCTCGGAGCCACATAATAGAGGCCCTTGTGAAGAAGGAGACCAAAGTGGCGGCTCTAATTGACCATGCTGATGATTGGTGTGCCCGATGAAGGGAAAATTCAAATTTTTTATCCTCCGCCTTCAAGGCCTCAGCCATGTCTCCTGGAATGGCAGAAGTGGAAAAAAGAGAAATTAAGTGATCGTCCAACGACAGCACGTCCAGGAGAGACGCAAAAGAGGATGAAACATTAAACAATTTTTTCTCCGTATTGTTAGGGGATGGAACAGTTGCTAAAAACGCCCACTGTGTCTGCACCGTGGAGCGAAAAACCTTTGGGCAAAGAATCTTGCTTATCCTCTGCCACCTGAGTGGTGAAGAGGGGATTGGATTCATCCTCCTTGTCAGAAGTGGCCGGTTTGGCTACCTTGGCCGAGGAAAGATTGACCGTTGCGCAGGCCTTAAGGAGGAGAGAACGGAATAAGGCGGGGTCGAATAACCCTGAGGTGGATGCCTGTTCTGGAGCTGCTTCCTCATCCTCAGACATTGGGATGTCAGTCATCTCCAGGTCCACGGATCCCTTCTCTACTACCTGCAAAGAAGTCTCTGAGATGCCAGAAGCCTGGGTTGCGCCCGTCCCGTGCGGGAAGGAAGCACAGATGGAGGCAGGGGGGCTTGAGGAGGAGGGTGACCCCTAGAGGAAGACATAAACTGGTCAAATGCCTGCTGCATAAATGAGTGGAATTGTTGTGACCACTGACTATGCTGATCCCTAGAACTGTCCCCTGCCTCAGCATGAGTGGCTGCAGAACCTGGGTGTTCAGGTGAGGATAACGTTGAGCAAGGGGAACCAACCTGCTCAGTTCCCCCCCCCAGGAGACCATGCCCTAGGTTGTTGCCCAGATTCCAATTGGGGCTTAAATGGAATATGAGTGTCCAATGGGGCGGGGGAAACCACTTCAGCCCCACTGAGCTCTGGGCCTTTGAGAACTCCCTCTCCAGCGCCTGGTGCCTCCTCCTGGCCTCTCGCTCGGCTGCCTTCGACGGCTCCTTTGTAGACAGGTGCTTAGTTTTAGCTTTCTTCTTGCCCCCCCCCCCCGCTTCCAAATCAACAGATCTGCGCTTTTGTGATGTGCGGGCGGGTGCCTGAGCCTTGATATGCCTGGGGTGAAGCACTGTCTGCCATGCTGTCTGGATAATCCGGTAAAGGTACCCAGACAGTGGGGGGAGAATCCAAGGACACAGATCCTACTGCCAGAGATGGGAAACTAACCCTTGTTCTGTACTGGTGCAATGGCAGTCACAGTCAGGCAAATCCCTAAATTTGTCTGTGACTAAAGGTCACAACTAATCACAACAGGTGGTATGAAAGTCCCCTATTTCTAGTAAGAAGTACACCAGCTAAAGTTCTATACTCTGAAATTACTGGCAATAAGACACCCTTCAAACAAGTGATAGACTTTCATGTTTTAGAGGATTAGTCCATAAGCTCTTTTCCCCCAGTAGGGCCTGACTCAGCAGGCACTATGACGGAAACAGACGCGCGTCCTGATTCAACTAGGCCTTTCGACTGGCCTGTGTGAAATGTCCGGCCACACCCAAGAACAAAATGGCGGCCGCGCCTCCTAAAATGGCGGCCGTGCCTGTGAAGTGGCCTCCGCACCGGCTCCAAAATGGCAGTCGTGCCTGTGCTCAAATGGCGGCCACGACTCTCACACGCAGCCAATGGCAGCCGCAACCTCTGATGCCCGCAATCGGGCCAAAAAACCAGTGGGGAACCCACCACCCCTTACAGGGCAACCAGGGCCGCTTCCCCCCACTCTGAGGCACTTGCGATTTCGTTGAAGCAGCAGCACTGCTATCCGGAACGCCTGCTTCGTCTGTCTAATGAAAAGACGAAAGGAAAAACCTCCCCAGGGATGCTCCTGTAAGGGAGCAGGTTCGCCGATCGTCTCTCGGGCGGCAGATATCGAATGAGGGAAAGATTCCCTCAGCAATCCTACGGCCCGAGCCTCTCAGGCTCTTAGGCCCAAAAGCCTCTCCAACGGCAGCCAATCTCGTTCTGACCAAATTTGACCAATTTGTAATCAATTAAATCCAAATTGTAATCAATATTGTAAATTTAGAGCTGTAAGAAATCAAATAAATTCACTAAAGCACAAACTACTCTGACTAGGCCTAACTAGCTAAGGAGCCTCCAAATTTTGCTGCTGCTGAGCTGTAGACTAAGTCAAAACTGGGGGACACTCCCTGAAGGAGGCGTGGCTAAAGTTCTGACTTAGTCTAGCTGAGCAGGAAGGCTATAATTACCCACCGGTGGATTCTACAAGCATCATGCTGGAGAATGAAATAAGATTTGTTTGGCATGGTCTGTTTTTCATAAGACAAACCCATGGTAGGCTTCTGATTATAACTTTGCTTGCTTCTAGGTGTTTGCAGATCTGTTGCTTATCTTTTCCAGTATCTTCCCAGGTATTGATGTCAGGCTGATTGATCAAAAGTTTCTTGGATCTGTTCCCCCCTCCCTTTTTTTTGAAGATGGGAACCACATCAGCTCTTTTCTAGTCCTCTGGTAGTTCCTCAGTGTTCCAGAATCTTTCAACAATAGGACGAAAGTACCTATACTGGTAGCTAGCAAGACTATTACTGGTTTAGGAGGGATGAAGGGATGTATTTGTTGCCTACGACTGCCTAAAATTGTAAAATATAGGACTGTGTTAATGATCACTTATTTGAATTTCAGATTAAGAAGTATTTTTTAATTAACCTACCACTCTAACTCTACTCAACTACTTGTAGCATTCTGCAAATCACAGTTTAATTATCAGAAACTGACTTGGGTTCGAATGGCTTAGCGTTCTTTGAGTCAAACTGTATTTAGCATAGCATATGTGGATTCAACAAAACATGGTTTGAAAACTTGTTTAGCAAAATGTGACTTCAGCCATTGCGTCTTGTTGGTCCTAAGAACATCAGCAGCTGGAGCTAAGGCACTGAGATGGATACAATATAGGCGAAATAAGGAAAATGCCCTATTTAGATAGCAGGCATTGTAATAAAATCATACACAAAATCTCAAGCACCAAAATTATCCTTGTTGGTGGTCATTATTATTATCCTATTCATTCCTTATGGATGAAGACCTCTTCAATGAAGATTATGGACTATATCCCCTTAGACCAGTGCATGTTGACCAAATATTTTTGATTTTATAGTTTAAGGTAGGAGTCCTCAATCCCTGGGCCACGGCCCGGTACCGGGCTGTGGCCGATTCAGAACTGGATTGCGCAAGCAGTGGGAGAGCATGCGTGTGCAAAGCTCCATTTGTGTGAGCAGGGTGTGTGCGTGCCTGCTGCTCGTGCAAATGGAGCTGTGCGCATGTGCTCAATCACCATTCACACAGAACCTTCCCCTCTTCCTCCCGCCAGCGGTGGGCCACAAAGTCAGAAAGGTTGGGGACCATTGGTATGCTGGTGAAAGCCCCCAAATCACCCAGCTGAATAGTGTGATCAAGGGAGGAATTCTCCCTACTCCAGCACCGTCATCACCACACTATATTGCATTGATACAGATAGGCAGACAGAACAGATATATAGAATATAGAGATAAGTGGCCAAAATGTCATGAGAGTTCATCATTCTCATCCGAATATTGACATCTTATTACTTTTTATTTAATTTCAGGATTTAAACACCTGCCCTATGCCACTTTTTCATGGGCGTTGTCTAGAATTGCCACGCATTGCACACTGCCACTTTTTTGAGGGGTGTAATATGCCCTTCCCAAGTTCTCTACACCAGGGCATTTCAACCTTTTCACCCATTGTACCACTTTTAGGATAGGGCAATATCCGAGTACCACCAGTCGCCTAGCAAGGTGTCAAAAACTTGATAACTCCCCCAAAAGGAAAAAAGTGATAAAGTACAGGTAGTCCTCAACTTACAACAGTTCGCTTAGTGACTGTTCAAAGTTACAATGGCACTGAAAAAAGTGCTCCCCAAGCCACAGCTGAGCAAGACACCTGCCTGCCCACCCGGCGGCGCTCTTCCTCCTGTCCGAGGTTTCCATTGTTGTGAGCATTTCTGTTGAGGATTGGCAGTGGGGGTGGGGTGAGGGGATGTTTCCCCCATCTGCTGGGTGGTTGCAGCAGGTTTTGGTCCCTTCAAATGACCTTGGGACAGGATCAGCGCCGAGCTCCAAATGGAGCCTAGCGCTTCTGCTAAGCCCTGCAGTCCAGCCATCTCTCGCTCAGGCTTGCGCGGTGCTGCCACAGGTTCAGCTCATTCCCCTCCCCCGCTACCACTTTTCTAGGATGGTCGCGTACCACCTGCCAGGTGCCAATGTACCACAGGTGGTACCCGTACCACTGGTTGAAAAGCCCTGCTCTACACATTGTAAGGACGTGGAGATTTTTTCATGCCAAATGAAACTCCATATATGCTTCTTGAGCATATAGTTCTAATTTTCAAATGCTCAGAGAAGTTGCTTAGAGAAACCCATGGTTCTTGCAAGTATACACAAAATCACACAGAGAGGTTAAAAGGTCAGAGCATCTGATCATCACTGAAATAGTCTTTATCTAACATTAATGAATGAATTTTTTGAGCGTGTGTGTGTGTCTTATTAGCAGGAGCTAAACAATTGGAAAGATATCCAGGGTATAGTTACATAGGCTTTCACTGAAAGAAGAAAAGATTTGACTAGCGTGCATGCAGCTCTGCATCTATATTGATGACCCAGGCAATGATCACTGAAGAAATTTCTACAAAGTTTAGAGCAGCGGTTCTCAACCTTTTCCGGGGCTTGACCCCGGCACGCATCGCGCATGTGTGGTGCGACGGGGCGCATGTGCGGCGCGACGGGGTGCACCACGCACACGCGACGGGGCGCACCGCACATGCGCGACAGGGCGCATCGCGCATGCACGGCACAATGGGCGCATCACGCATGCGCGGCACAAGGCACATTGTGCATGTGCAGCACAATGGGGCACATTGCGCATGCGCGGCAGGGTGCATTGCGCATGCGCGGCGCGACGGGGCGCATCACAAAGTGGAAAAAAATGGCCGACCCAAAAAAAACTTGGCGGGCCCGCATCGCGCATGCGCAATGGCCCGCATGGCAAAGGGGAGAAAAAATGGCCGACCCCCCAAAAAATGGCTGACCCCCCCAAAAAAATGGCCACCAAATTTTTTTTAAAAAAATGGTCGGCCCGCATCGCGCATGCGCGACGGCCCACATTGCAAAGGGGGAAAAATGGCCAACCAAAAAAAAATGGCGGACTGCGGTGTTTGCCGACCCCCGTGAAATGGTCGTTTGACCCCAAATGGGGTCGCGACCCACAGGTTGAGAACCGCTAGTTTAGAGAAATGTAAAACAAAAAAAATTAGCTGTGTTTCTGCTTATTTTAGTTCCAGAAGTGTGAATTAAGCCAGTTAAATTAACCTATGAGCAAATGTATTCATCTTGCACCCCAAATTTTAATAGCACATTGACAATAAATATT
Organism: Bothrops alternatus; assembly: GCA_034064705.1. Lineage (NCBI taxonomy): Eukaryota > Metazoa > Chordata > Lepidosauria > Squamata > Viperidae > Bothrops > Bothrops alternatus. The sequence goes on from JARGCV010000085.1 coordinate 1,530,954, forward strand.
TACTGTCTTTTTAAAGAGATGCTTACAGAAGTTATTACAGACCCAACACCACTGAGGGTCAAGAGAAAAGTCTCTGAAGAAGGTAACGATTTTTCACTATATCATTGGGTAGATGTGTAAGAGACATAAAATAATGACTAATTGCCCAGGCAATCCATTTGTTTATATTTGGTGCTTTGAATTCATGGGGACTGAGAAGAATCTCTGCATTCGGTGTGTGAATGTTCCACGGAATCTACTGTGAAGAGATAAGCAACCCAATGTGTGTTTCAATATATAAATAATCCTTGACTTACAACTACAACTGAGAACAGAATTTCTGTTGTTGAGCAAAGCAGTTGTTAAGAAAGTTGTATCTGATTTTACGACCTTTTTTTGCCATGCTTGCTAAGCGAATTCCTGCAATTGTTAATCATGCAGCCATTAAGACAATTGGCTTCTCCCGTTGATTTTGCTTGTTGGAAGCTCATCTGGGAAGGTCAGAAATGGCCAGTCACATGATTCTTAGATTGCTGTAACTGCGTACAGTTGCCAAGTGTCCAAATTTTGATCATGTGACCCTGGGGATGCTCTGACAGTCCTTAAGTGTGAGGATCATTTTTAAGTCACTTTTTTCAGTGATGTGACAACTTCCACCATCCCTAAATAAATGGTTGGAGGACTATCTGTAAGAAACGTGTTGCATGTTTATTTGCCCAAAGGGCATAAAATAGCACTAATGTCCACTACTTATCTTCAGAGATTATGGAGAGACACAACACTTTGCTGCATGCAATTATATTCGGATGGATCCATGAGTATGAATATTTTTTCAAAGATCACTCCTGGTTCACTAGCAGGTTTCCCTTCCCTCCAAAAGGGAGAGGGAAGGGAAGGGAAGGGAGAGGGAAGGGAAGGGAGGGAGGGAGGGAGGAAGGAAGGAAGGAAGGAAGGAAGGAAGGAAGGAAGGAAGGAAGGAAGGGACTACCCCAGGGTACAATATTTCTTTGGGAATTTATAATAAAATAATAATAAACTGGAAGCTGGCACCATGCAGCCTTTAGCATAGTCTATATTTAAAAAAAAAATCTCTGAACCCCACAATATTTCTCTACAATTCAGTGCCTCCCTATTTAGTAAAAAGACAAATATATAGGTTGCAAGGAAAAACTTTAGCACTTTGCCTTCTCCTGACTTGGTGCTTTTATCATGATGGCCATAATATGTTTCCAAAATTTTGAATGTGCTCCGGCTTGAAAGGCTTGTTTGCAGAGATATAAAAGTTTCTTTAGGGCAAAATATCCAAAGATTGGAAGAATGCCCCAAGCAAGCCAGTGCAATCTATATCTCCGGATATAGACATGTCATGATCTCCGCACCTTCAGGAGAGAATTGAAGACTTATCTCTTCAATCAAGCCGGCCTGGCCTAGAGCTCCTCGGGTTTTTATGTACGGTAATTTAAATTAAGTAGTTGGGTTTTAGTATGGGATTTTAATTTGGTTTTAGTACAGCCTAGATTATTTAATTCTGTTTTAAATATTTACTATTGTTACGTTTTAAATTTGGCTGTAAACCGCCCCGAGTCCTATGGGAGAGGGGCGGTATAAAAGTCTACAAATGAATAAATAAATAAATAAAATATCTGTAAATAGATAAGATAGATAGATGATAGATAAGATTAGATTGACATTAGAATCAATCAGAGTGTATCAATTTCTTGACAAAACTAAATAAATAATCTGATACTGTTTTTCTCATGCAGAACCCTCACCTATTCAATTTAAGAAAAGCATGTTGGCGAATACAACCGTGCAATCTCAAAGATGTGTATCTGAGGGCTTGCAGTCTGTTATTAAAAACCGAACAACATTTGTAGAGAGGTTTTACAAACAGGAAGAGGTGCAGGATATCAGAAGAAAACCACTGGACACTGCCCTTCCCCTCCTGCAACAGGTTTGTTTAATATTTTTACTTTATTAAGGGTGTTGGGCAAAGAGTAAAACAACAGCAAATGAATTGCTGAAATGTCCAATAGAAGAGAGTTAACAAGTTCAACTTTCAGGTGCTACCACTCTCGTATTTCAGTAACTTCAAGGACCTGTTATGAAACACATAGTAAAATGTGCCCCAAGATATAAATATGAGCTGCAATCTTATACTTACAGGACAGTAAGACCCACTGAATCAAGAAGCCGTATGTGTTCTGGGCAAGTAGAAGTATAATTAGACATAGAAATGAGATATAAAAATGTAAAACTCTTAGACTGCTCACGTAATTCTCCCATAAATAGAACCGTCTGACTCTGCTAAGCAAAAGAAACTAGAAAATAACTCAGTTATAAGGTCTATATGAATCAGAAACCACAAAACATGTGTTTAATAAAAGAGGATGCTATGATAGCTCAGCCATCATTTTAGAAAAAAATATATGTAAGCTATACTGAAAATAAATTTTATTGAAAACGTTTTCAAATCTGAAAATGTATTTTCCCCTCAATTTTGCAGGTTTTAATTTTAAAAGTTGTTTTCTAACTACAAAGCTATTTAACTATATTTTATTTGTCCAAATGCTTTTTAAAAATGGATTCTTGATTCCCTCCCCCAATTCTGTGCTTTAGTATTATTAGTTACAAAACAACGTACTACTTTTTAAGAACAATGGATGTTGCTAATAAGAATTGGAGACCTTTATCCAAGCAGTTTAGGTACTGAATTGACAGTGAATCTGCTTTCTTTCTTGTTCAAATAAATTGTTTTATTTAAAACAGGGGTGCCAAAAGTGGGACATGGAACATCCTTTCAGATAATTAAAGTACACTCATTTTACACCCACAGTTGGTTGGGATTTGGGGGGGCTACCTGAACTCGTTTTTCAATTCTTGCAAATGTGTCACAGCCAAACTAGATAACATCACCACTTTACCATGTTTGGTAATGAAATATTTGCAAAAAAAAAAAAAAAAAGCTATCACTAAACACCATGATCCAGCATTTCATCCCTGAGCTATACATGTTCTCCATTATTGACACTCCATTTGAAACAGGAAAGGCTGTGGCATTAAGTTTGTTAAAAGAAGCATGTTATTGCCTATCCAATGTGCTTTAAAACTTGAGAAGGTTATTTTCATTTAACATTATTTTCTGTGTACTCTGTTTAAGCTTAAGCTTCTACTGTGTAAATTGAACTGATACGTGGTTAATAATGACAGATATTTCAGATTTGCCCCTTATTCTATTGTAGATGCAATTTCTGGTTAATTTATAGGCAGATCTTCATTGAGCAAACAGAGACTCTGATCACTATAAGCAGCCTCAATTCATTAGATAGATAGATAGATAGATAGATAGATAGATAGATAGATAGATAGATAGATAGATAGATAGATGGGTGAGTGGGTGGGTGGGTAGGTAGGTAGGTAGGTAGGAAGATAGATGGATAGATAGATGATAGGTGGTAGGTAGGTAGATAGACAGACAGATACAGACAGACAAAGGTAGGCAAAGTTTATATTCTAAGGACCATATCCTTAGTCTTTATTTGGTGATACAAATGCATTTGTTTTGCTTATTAGGTCTATTGTACCTATTCATTTTGTATTCCAAGGGAAACTAACTACTTGTCTTGAAATAACGTTCATCCCAGTAGGGGAAAAAAAATTAGGCCTACCAAAACCTTGCACCATGTCCCAACAGATCCTTTACACAATGGACTTTTCTTAGTCACAATTTTCCACACTACAGTAGACCTAATAAACTAAACAAATGCAAACCACACTTGCAAATTATCTTGCACTTCAAGCCATTCACAGACAAAGTTCAGATAGGATTACTTTAAATTAGTATTTTAAAATGTTAATGTCACTATTGTTTCTTGTAGATGTATAATAAACCATAATGTTGCATGTATTTTTTTTCTGAACATCATGGGGAACAAATCTCTGTAAGTAATCTAAGTGAACATACACGAAAAAAAGATTTTTCAAAAAGACTGGATATTTTGTAAAAACATGAGAAATTTTCTGAGATGTTATATTGTTATTTTCAAGGTCAGGAAAGTGAAACACTAAGCCCACACAATTAAAGAGTATAAACCTTCCTTTTCTTTCCGTAAAAAAAATCTGTCCAGTTCCACAGAAATCTTAACTATGCTGATTAACTGCCAAATTTTCTGATTGAGAAAACTCCTACAATCTGTGACCATCCTGTTCTTGCCAAAATGCAGTATTTCTCAAAATGAAGTATCTTCTAGAAAAAGATTAACAGGCAAACTTGTTCCAAAATGTTACAGAACAGTTTGGGTCAAGGACTTGCATGACGTTGTTTCATATATTGATTAACACAGACTAATTGCCTAAACAAGATCATTAGTAATAGGGTCTTATTTATTCTTTATTAAGAGTTCGTTTTAAAACTATTCAACTGCTTTTCATGTTTTGATTTTTAGCGCTCCAATCCAGTATTTTAAATCTATCCTTGATCATTCCTGAAGAGCGAAGTACTTTTTAAAATCTCTTTTGACATATTACTAGCTCCATTTAACCAAATGGAGTAGTGGATTGCAGTGTAAATGATTTTGATTACATGATACATACCTTGTTTTCCCCAAAATAAGACCTAACCGGAAAATAAGCCCTAGCAGGATTTTTCAGGATGCTTGTAATATATTTATTAATTAATTTATTATTTATTAATTAAATTTTTATGCCGCTCCTCTCCGAGGACTCGGAGCGGCTAGCAACATAAATAAAAACAACATCTCAACATTTCAAAAATCTAAAACCAAATCTAAAAACCATTCAAAAAGACCCCCAGACACATTCATTATTCACACACAATCACAGTCATATAAGCCCGACCCCAAAAATATGCCCCAGTTAAGATCCTCAGTCATACAGACGCATGTAGAATCATATTTCCCCTAACCAGAAAATAACCCCTAATGTGTCTTTTGGAGCAAAAATAAGACCTGGTCTTATTTTGAGGGAAACACGGGTACTTCTGAAATCCATGATACCTTGCTTGGTCTGCTGAAGATGAAACATGCAAGAAACATTAATTTTATTTATTTGGTAAACTTATACAATACACATGTTGCCTGGAGGTGACTCTAGGTGTCTTAATCATATCAATAAGGGTACACCTCATACTACACAATACTTTGTGTCATGCTATACTGGATGGAATAGAGTGCCACTCGTTACTCCTAAGGCAAATTAGCTGCCCTTTTTCTAGCATGACCATCATGTTTTTTTCCACTAAGAACTGCTGACTTCTAGCAGGTATTATTGCACACCAATTCCCATCAGCTCTACTCAGTTCTGGCCATTGGAGATGAGTGGGCTGAAATGCTGGGCAACACTTGGAAGTGAAGCAGCATACCTTGCTCACATCTGGAAAAGTCAGTTCAGAATCACAACGTTCTGAGGATAGAATTCTTTCTGTAAAAGAGCATTCTTTGTTTTGTTTTGGCAGATCCCTAAATCAAACTAAAAAAAAAAAGCATTCTATAAATGGTGAATCCAATGTTAAATTGTGCCCTAAAATGCAGAAATCTGATCTATTTTGGGATGTTTCCTTGAACCTTCATATTAGATATTCCCACTTTAGATATATAGGTAATCCTCAACATGACCACAATGGAACCTGCCCATTATGCTCACAAGTTAGAATGATTGTAAAGTGAGGCAACCACATTACCGTCCCGATTTTACAATCTTTTTTGTGGCAGTTGTTCAGTTGTTAAGTGAATTACCATGGTTAAGTAAATCCATAGTCATTAAGCAAGGTCGTGGTTAATTATGGGGCATTTTTGCCCAAAACTGGAAATAGATGCCTTTTGGGGAGGGGGGACGTTGAAAAGCATGATCACATGACCATGAGATGCTGCAGACAGCTGTACACGTGGGGCGGTTGCTGAATGCCCAAAATGCAGTCATGTGACTGTGTGGGGGGGGAAATGGAACTTTGGAATTGGGTCATAAGTACCTTGGGGGGGGTCCTTCATAACTTTGAATGGTTGATAAGCAACGGGTAAATTGGAGATTTAAAAAACTTTAGCTTTTAAACTCAGTCATAGGACACACCTCTCTCTTTAAAATCAGTATGCTGCTTTTAACCAAGCTTCTTAATTATTTCAGTTTTGTGGAAAGGATTTGGAGCCATCTAATTTCAGTAAACACCAGGAAACATGTACCCAAGTTACACCTTGTGTGTCAAGACATTCCAACAAATATGTACCAGGGTACACAACAAAAATCACCTAAGAGTAGTTTAAGGTGATCTTCAGAGTAGTCCCAATACTTAAGTGCATTAGAAGAAGGAAGATTCCTGTAAAAGAAATCTCATTATTGTTAATTCAGCCTATAAAAGTTAAGGGAAAAAAGGAGGGGAAGAGTATAGTTCTCAAGAAATTAGTCTCATGGTATAATTTTAAATGTATTTAGAGCACGATTTACATAGAGCACACATTTCATTTGTTTAGCATCATTCACACTGGTGGGAGATTTTGAGGGTAAAGCACCACAAAGGTTAGAGCCATTTTAAATTATCTGAAAAGTACACTTTGGATAGAAAACTCCGTAAACATACACAGGAAGGAATTATTGTATGTATCTATGCAAAATATTCCCTAAACTTTATGCCCAAATGAATCATATGAAATACTCCAACTAATAGACACAATTATATATATAGTAAGTGTTTTCTGGTGAAACTGGTCTGAATAGAGCACCTGATGATAGCTTTTGCCTTGCAAAACTTTAACTCTTTGTCAGCAAAATCTAAATTTATATATATATATATATGTATATATATATATATATGTATATATGTATGTATGTATGTATGTATGTGTATGTATGTATGTATACGTATGTATATGTATGTATATGTATATATATATGTATGCATGTATATACACACACACACACATATGTAGGTCTTTGGTTATTCGGGTTTTCTCCCGCGTAAAATTGGAAGTGTCTTGGCGACGTTTCGACGAAGTCCCATTCGTCATCTTCAGGCTGGTGTTTTCGGCTTCATGCTTCTAGGAGCAACCTAGAAGCCGAAAACACGAAGCCGAAAGCACGAAGCCGAAAACACCAGCCTGAAGATGACAAATGGGAATTCGTCGAAACGTCACCAAGACACTTCCAATTTTACGCGGGAGAAAACCCAAATAACCAAAGACCTACATACAAACACCCACGAACATATATATATGTTTGTGTGTGTGTGTTCAGGTATCTATCTATCTATCTATCTATCTATCTATCTATCTATCTATCTAAATATAACTTAACAGAACTATATTAACCAATTAGTATTATTAACCTTCTCTTATAACATGCTATAATTCATGCCAATATACTGTCAGGACTTAGAAATACTAAACATAGGCTTCATTTGTGCCTTGCTTTTTGCTGTATAGTTTTATAAAGGTAGTCCTAGCTTACCAATGATAACTGGGACTGTAATTCCCATTGCTAAGTGATGTGATCATAAAGTACAATGTCATGTGACATATCACTTAGCCATGGTAGTTCCAGCAGTCCCTGGTTGCTGTCATTAAGTGAATCATTATGGGTTGTTAGTGAGGACCTCATTTGGTTGTGACTTCCAACTTCTTGGTAGCTACTGCTATTGCTGTGTGACTGTGGGGAAGCTGCATGGGCCAGAATTTCAAAGACTGGTCATAAGTACCACTCATTTTGTGCCAACATAAATTTAAATGGCTGCCAAATGAGTGATCATTAACTAAAAACTACCTGTATTGCCTCCATCAACTTTTACCAATGACTTGTCCCAGCTGAATATTTTTTTTTTGCATATATCTTTAATCTAGATTTACCAACTAAGTTTAATTGATATATTACAACCTGACGCATTTTCCCACCTAAAACTCACATTCTTCAGGCTGACTGGAGAATGCATTGTTGGAAAGGCATACAAGAGGTAAAAGTGCTCAGAATTTATATAGTTCTATTGTTCAAACTAGGTCTTCAGGTTGTTTCTAGAATGATGGGAAAGAAGCCAGAATCATTGTTAAAATCACCTTACTTTCCCTAACTGTAACTAGATATTAGCTACTATGAATTTAGCTCTGTATAGAAGTCTTTATAGTTAATTGAAAATGGAAACTTAAAAACAGGAAACCAGTTGCTCTGCTGCCTGTGCATGCGTAGGTACAGCTGAACAATTTGAATGATAACCCACCATTTATGTAACAGAGGTCATATGTGCAAGGATAGCTACTGTGTAAAACCTGGCAAGTTGATACTTCAAACTGTTACTATCAAAGCAGGAGCAGAACTTTAAAAATTAAAGTTTGAGTTGCAAATTTAGGGGTGGAGTTGTAAATGTTTTGTTACTGCAGTGTAATATTTTTTTTCTTTTCTTTTTACCAAGAAGGTGACTGTTGTGTCTTAAATATCTCTGCCTGTATAGTCTAGGGAATTTTTTAAAAGTAAATCCTAGACACATGTGCCACATGATCCTTTGAATCATTATTCAAGAACCCATTTGAACATGATTACTTCCCAAGAAATATATAACATAACACAGTAGCATCCAGCCACGCAACTTTTGAAGAATGGGCACAAACTTAGAGAAGGTACATCTTTAGAGTACTTTCTGTTAAGGGTGTTGAGAATTGTGGTTTCTACTTGGTTCAGCAGTCCCAATCCTCTAAGTGAGCAGGAACAAGTATCCACAGAGCAAACTGAATCTAGAAATGTATCACTCCATGAAGAAATGCATACAGCTAAAGTTTTAGCAGGCAAGAGAAACAAGGGTAAAGAGATGTAGACCAGTTTGATGCTCTCTGGAGATGCTGGATTAAACCTACCAATATCCCCAGCCTGCTGTGTCAAGAAATTTGAAAGAGATCAGATTTTATATAGCCAATATAAAATAAAGCACAGATATGAAGTAGATAAGATGAGCAGGTGTTTGCAAAACGAGGAGTTTTCTACTGAGAGGATGGGCAAGTGAGGCTGTAGTTGTTATCTTGTTGGATGTTTCTGGGCAGATTAGGCAGAACAAATATATCACAGCAGGAAAGGATTATGGGCAGAGTCTGCAAGGGGTGGATATGTTGCAAAACAAACCCATACAGTGCCTTTATCCAAATTTTTGTTTTTATACTTTTCTATGGCTAAAACCTAGAATAAGCCAGATTACCAAAACTGATTTGTGTCCAATAGGCTACAGCAGGGCTCTAAGATTGCTGCAGATCCATAGCCAAGTAAACGGATCCGGAGATAATCATGGTTTATTGGGCCATCATCCAATTCAGACACGAGATACCGATTTTCAAGCAAGTTTGAGGCTCGCCTAGTGGTTCAAGTGGTTAAACTTTGATCAGGAAGCGCTCTGGCCATCCTAGAAGTTTGAGGAAGGGCTAGGATCTTTTGCATAATCGGCGTTCCCCTTTAATCTTACCGCCAAGCATGTTCGTTTTCTTGGAATCGGGGGAAAACAGGAAGGGCTCAGCCTGCACAAACTTACTTGGAGCAAGGACTTTATGGCCATGCAGAGTGCATATGCATGTGAAGGGGGGGGGTTTACATCCTTAGCACGTGCTTTAGTTATTATCAGAGCAGACCCTACCGAACCAGCCCCGGCTTAAGTCTTAACCCCACCGCATTCCTCCCACTCTCTCCCCCACCCACCCCCGCTTCTTCCACGCTCCCTGCCTGTCTTCAAGGCGGAGAGGTCAGGCCTTCCATGTCAAGCCCCCCTTCCCCTTCCCTGGCCACCGTCCCCCCACCACCCCAGTTCCTACCTGTGCTGCAACCCCACCAACCCCAGCGTGATCACATGGGGCACATCCAGCTCGGTGGGCCATAAGCCGGCGGAGATGCAGCCGAAGACGCCGCATTCTTCCCCGATGCCCAACTCCTCGAATTCCATGGTGCAGGAGGCAACACGTGTGTGTTGTGTCTATGTGTGCGGGCGTGCGCGCGGGATGCTTACACGCAGCTTCTCCTGTCGCTGCCGCTTCAGCCGCCGCCTGAGTTTGTGGGAAAGGAGGCGGAGGAGGCGGAGGCGGGCTGGCCTATGCAGCGCCAGTTCCCTGCTCCCACCCCTGGCCTTATTTACATAGATACACATATACACACACACACAACTCACTCACATGGGGAGGGGGCGGCCGGGTTATTTTTCTGGCCCCCAAGGAAGCGCCGCCTCAGGCGAGGCGCCCGCTCCCCCCCTCCCGAGTCTTCCCCGGGCCTGGGGTGGGGGGGAGAAAGGAAAAGGCAGGCAAAACAGGCGCTCCTCACGGACCGCTTGTTTTCCAAGCTTTCATCGAAACTTTTTTAAGTTTCGCAGCGGAACTTTCTCCCCGCCCCCCCCAGCACCCCGCGCCCTCCCATCCTCTCACCCGCGGATTAAGTGTGGTGCATTTTACTTTTGACGCTTCGGGGGTCGGGTCTGCGGGAGGGGAAAGGGAGGGTGGGTGTTGAGTGTGAATTCTGGCAGAGAGCGGCTGGGGCCGCGCATCTGAGGCAAGGGACGCTGCTCCCCGTTGACCAGGGGTTCTCAACCTTGGCAACTTTAAGACTTGTGGACTTCAATTCCCAGAATTCCTCAGCCAGCAAAGCTGGCTGAGGAATTCTGGGAGTTGAAGTCCACAAATCTTAAAGTTGCCAAGGTTGAGAACCCCTGCGAGCGTGGAGCAAAGCGAGGGCGGGACCTTGGGTGAACTCTGGCGCGAAACAGCCCCGTGGGGGGGGCCGGAGGGAGCGAGACTCTTGGAAAAGGGCGCGCGCGGGAAGGGGAGGGCGGGGAAAAGGATACCACTTCGCTTCCCACGTTACTCTCGCAGCGCTGCCCGCAGGCCGGGGAGTGGGGTGGGTGGGAGGTGGAGGGGCGGAGGTGGAAGCTTCTCGCAGATTGGAAGGCCGAGGTAGCGGACCCACCTCCTCCTCTTCCCCCCCCCGCCCGGAAAGGGGAGGTCGGGGTTGGGGGGGGGAGAGCAAAACGCGCCCGGGGTGGTGCACTTCGGGGCGCCACCCTGCGCTTGCCGCGGCCATTGGTGGGCTCCGCGGCTAATCTCCACCCTCTTCACCGCCCCCCTCCCCGTCGCCGCTCCGCCGGCCCCTTCCGCTGGGTCCCCTTCTTCTTCTTCTCCTCCTCACGCAGCTCGGCCGCCAGTTCGAGACCCCGAGTGTTCTGGGTCGCTTCGCTTCACACGCGCACCCCTCCCCAAAAGCCCTCTTCGGAACTTTCCTGGCAGGCGGCGGCGTCGCGCCTCGCTTCTCCTCTTCGCCCGCGTTTCACTTTTTCTGCTTTTTTATTTCTTTTCCTCTTTTTTTTTTTTTTAGGCGTCCCGGACCACCACCTCCTCCTCCTCCTCCGCTCCTCTGGTCGCGATGCCTCCGATACATTCAGGTGAGTGGCTCGCCCCGTCGGGCTCCGCGGAAGGAAGGCTCCGCTGGCCCGGACTCGAGTTGGCCGCCTCCCCCTGCCCGTTCCCACGTCGGGCCCCTTTGCAGGTTTCGCACCGAAGTTCGAAAGAAACTCTTGGGAGGACCGAGTGAGCGGCGCTGGGTTGGAATCCTTCGCGCTCTCCTTGTCCTGCAGGGGTTCTCAACCTTGGCAACTTTAAGACTTGTGGACTTCAACTCCCAGAATTCCTCAGCCAGCTTTGCTGGCTGAGGAATTCTGGGAATTGAAGTCCACAAGTCTTAAAGTTGCCAAGGTTGAGAACCCCTGTCCTAGAGAAGAGGCGCAGGTCAATAAGAATAATAAGAATACTTTCAAAGTCCATTCTTCAATAGGTGGTATTTCTGGCTTCTTCCAGTATTGTCCCACCAGCAGTCTCGATATGGGCATATTTGAAGGATCGCTCAAATGAACAATATATGATAGACTGGAAACATTGGATAGACTACATACAAGAGAAACACCAATCAAAGAAAATGTATCTGGCTTATAGTTAAATCTGGACATACAGAGTGAAGAATGTTTACAAATTTAAATCGATTGTATTAAGTTGGATAGCAGTTAACTGGATTTTCCCCCTGGTTTACATGCACAAATATATATCAATTAATGGAAGATATATATTAAATAGACTAAGAATGTACTTGTTGAAGGGATGGGTATATTGACATGAAAATTATTAATTTTAATAAGATGACTTGTTTGTTTGATGTCCAATGGATTGATCTGAAAAGAAATGAAATTTAAAATTGGTAAAATGTAGTTGGCTTATAGTTAAACTTGGACATACGGAGTGAAGGTCTACAAAATTTAAAATGATTAATTGTATTAAGTTGAATGGCTTTAACTTGAACTTTTTCATTGTTTACATATCTAATAATAAAAAAATTATAAAAAAAGAATAATAAGAATAATAAAAAGGATTCCTTTTACTCCCCGTCCGTGCAGAGCGCTGCCTTTACCTCTGCCACCAACGGGCTGCAAGAAAAATCCTTTTTTAAAAATAAATACATAAATCTGCCCCTCTTATCCAGGACTCCAGGTACAAGGAGAGCGTGTGAATGGGTCCCAATCTGGTTGCGTGGCGATGCGTGCAATGCAATCTCTTGTCTTGCCGCGCTCACGTTTGGGGACCCACAGAGCGAAGGTGGGGGATTCGTGGGCCTGCTGGCTGGGCTGCCTGGAGGAGCTGGCAGTTACGGTCCCATAACTTGGGACTTTTGACAACTTGGTTGTTGTACACACACACGCACACACACAACACATTCTTTCCTGCTCGATTTCGCTTCCCATGGTTGGTCTCCACTAGAATGGGAAATGGATTAAGCCGGTGGTGGCGAACCTATGGCACGGGTGCCAGAGGCGGCACTCAGAGCCCGCTCTGTGGGCACGCGCGCCCTTGCCCCAGTCCTAGGCCTTCAGCTGGGTTTTATAAAACCTTTTCGCTTTAGGCCTCCTTCGCCGTGTGCCCAAAAAAAAAAAGGTTCAATCAATTTCAACTTCTTACGAGGAAAAAAAAAGATCTTGCAAAGTTGGAATTGATTGATTGAACTTTTTAGTCCCACCCAGTCTGCCGTTACCACCGCAGCCACGCCCACCCAATGGGCCACACCCACCCGGCACTTGGCGATGCATAAGTGGGTTTTGGGTTGCAGTTTGGGCACTCGGTCTCTAAAAGGTTCGCCATCACTGGATTAAGCCATCTAAATATCTTATGGAAAAGATGTGCAGCGAGCGTTGAATTCTCCATTTGAGTTTTGGATTGAATGAATTATGCAGAATGGAGGGAAACTTGCTATGTGCCGGTGGTCCTTGACAGCCCATTGAGTGACCATTCAAAATTACAACGGAACTGAAAAGCAACTTATAGCTATTTTTCACACTTATGACTGTTGTAGCATCCCCACGGTCATATATTTTAAATTCAGATGCTTGATAACTGGTTCATATTTATGATGGTTGCAGTGCCCTGGGGTCGTGTGGTTACCTTTTGTGACCTGACAAGCAAGGTCAATGAGGAAGCCAGATTCTCTTAACGACCATGTTACTAATTTAACAACTGCAGTGATTCACTTAACAAATGTGGCAAGAAAAATTGTAAAATGGGGCAAAACTCACTTAACAAATTTCTCACTTAGCAACATAAATTCTGGGCTCAGCTGTGAACTACCTGTGTTTTATATTCACTCAAAGGGTGATTGGTGCTTCTGCCTCTACTGTTCATTAGTTAATATAGCCATCTAGTTTGTTATACCACATTCAGGACCCAATAGGCAAAGTTGTGAAGTTTTTATTGGACTTTTCCCTTGTAGTTCTGAAAATTTTGCAGCCTAATAACGTCTCCCGTTATGTACAATATGCAGTTTTAGCAATATGAAACTTCAAATTCAGATCTCCTGCAATATATATGCGGGATCTATCAGAACAACCAAATTTGATTCCCTTATGCATATTCTCCCACTATCAGACTTCGTATATATCAGTTTAAGATTTCTCAAAAAGACTGGAGAAATTTAAGTGAAGATTTCAAACAGCTAATGTTAAAGCAATATCTTAGTCAATTAAAAATTCACAACATTCTCCCCTTTTTAAGTTTTTTACAGGATTATCCTGAAGTCATATATGATAACTAGGTAACAATGTGTTCATTAAAAAAGTATAGAGAGCCAACCATCCTCCCTTTTTTAAAGATCAGCTCTGTATAAAGATTCTGGTCAACTTTAGAATATCACTTTGCTCAATACAACTCCTCATTATCCTGAACTGTGAAGAGAGGCCCCAAATCAATAAAAGTTTTTGACAATTCAACATCTTAAGAGAGGTGAGGTTGAATGTCATCTTGCCTTAAACCAATCCAGGACGGTTCCCTAAAATGTCCTTGCAAGAAGAGTACAGTGTACGGTGATTACAGCCATCTTTGCTTGGTTCCAAGGAAAAAGCTGAGGTTTCATTTTGAGGGCAAGGGATAACTGATAGGCAAAAGTTCACAGTTCAGTGGGTGAACTGTCCTTGTGTAAATAGAAGAAATTCAGAAGATATTTTCATTTTGTCGCCCAAGAGTTAAAACCAGGGCAGAAAGTTAAAGATTTAACATAGACTTATTTTTCTTCATAAGTGTAAGTGGAGAATTATCACAGCCTGGAAACCAAACAGACCACACAAGAAAAGAATAGAGTGGTTGCTCTCCATGGCTAACTGGATTATTTGATAAATTGCATTCAGCAACCCATTTGTTACCATAGGAACTAAAAAGACTTCAACTCTGTTTCCTTCTCACCAGGCTTCTTATAGTGCAACATGATTCTCTTTTTAGTTAAAAGCAACATCAAAACAAGCCTTTTACAAAATTCTCTGCTCATGCTAAGGCGTAACGTGTCTTTTTTTTAAAAATGGCTAAGTTTGACAGGAGAACACATTCTGAGAATAAAGACATGGTTTATACACCACTTATTAGCAAGCCAAAGCAAAAAAAAAAAAAGCATTTGGTGAACAAAATGAATGAGTGGTGGTCTTTGATATTCAAACAAAATGTTAAATTGCGGACAGTAGAAGGCTTCCCAAATTTGAGATGCCCTAAATATAATAGAAATGTCTTAGTAAGCATGCACAAATTTGTTCTATAAACTTTAAAATTCAGTGCCTTGTTTTCATGTATGTTCATGATGTAAATATCTCCCTTCCTCAATTATTTCTCCAGAACTTAAACTAGGCAAAAAAGTAAATGAGGGAAAAACAAAAGAAGTTTATGAATTGCTGAATTACCCAGGATGTGTTCTGCTGCAATCAAAAGACCAAATAACTGCCGGGAATGCAGCTAGAAAGAACATCATGGAAGGGAAGGCTGCAATCTCAAATACAACAACATCTTGTGTGTTCCAGTTGCTTCAAGAATCTGGTAGGTGGTGGAAAAGTTAACCCTCATGCAGAAGAGTAAAATAACCCTGTGTATAAAGCAATAATGGCCTCACTATATGGTAACTATTTTTGCTATATAGGAAACTTGCATGCTAATTTTTCTTGGCTTTATTATAATTAAGAGATCCCGTGACTATATGCTTAAGGAGCATAGGACTTTCAAGAACACAACAGTAATACTTTTTTCACATTAAAAAAAATACAAGTTAGTTTCTCCATAGATGAGTCACGTTAAATATTTGTCCCTTATATCATTAAGTAACATTGGCAGCCATTGGAAGAAGCCTTCGAAACATGAGCAGTGGAATTTAACATATACTTCTCACTTCAAGCCAAATGGATTGGGGGAAAAAATATTTTAGGTGTTTATTACTGACTGTTTTAAACTAAGTTGGGTTTTCCAAATTTATAGTCCTAGACAGATAACAGCATTTTGACATAAAACAAATTGGAATAACTAGGATATTCAGTAAAAGTGGAAATAATAATTTCTGGCTCACTACTACATAGAGAGGACAGTAGAGCAATTATTCTACCACTGCATGGACACTGTTTGAAAAGGATTTTTTTTGCATCTTCCTTCTGTAATGGCTGTTGGAAGGGCATGGAATATGGCTAAAGAAAAGGCCCTTCTGAATTTTGGGATCGTTACATGACTGAATTATCTGGCTAGTTGGAGAAAGCTGGCTAGGGCTGAGAAGTCAGCTTGCAGCTTTAAATCGATAGCCCCTCTTTGACATCACTTGCAGGACATTCATAGCCATGAAGCTCATGCTAATTCTATAACCATCCTGAAAACAAGACCTGCTTATGTTTCTGTTGTAGAAACTTTGAAAAGGTGGGTTCAATACCACCTAATAATTTTATGTATGCATTTCCCTGCCAGTGCATTCATTCATTCATATCCCACCTTTATTATTTTTGCAAATAACTCAAGGTGGCAAATACATCCAACATACCCTCCTGCACCTATTTTCACCACAACAAAACCGTGTTAGGTAAGTTGGGCTGAGAGAGAGAACGATTGGCCCCAGGTCACCCAGCTGGCTTTCATGGCTAACCCAGGACTTGGAATCAAGTATGATTTCTTATGACCTATGCCATGGTGAACCTTTTAGAGACCGAATACCCAAAAACTGGCCCTGCTCCGCCCCCCATCTCCTGCCCCGCCTGCCCGCAGGGCCACTCACTGCCCCCAGGGCCCGCTGCAGATTGCCCAGGCAGCCCAGCAGCGCTGTGGCGGTCATGCCCTCTGCCCGCGCCCTGCAGCATCAGCTGTGCACAATGGAGTGTGAGGGCAGAGTCTTGTCTACACTGCCTGGCTGCCATGTCCTTAGCTGCGCTACTCCGCGTGAGCCACGCTCAGGGACGACTCTCATTCAGGGGGGCTGCTGGAGAGGAGGGGGTCGTGGGGGAGGTGAGGCTTGGGCAACGGCACGTATGCCCACAGAGAGGGCTCCGAGTGCCACCTTTGGCACCTGTGCCGTAAGTTCACATGCTATGTGAACTATGCTATGATTTGTTTCCTATTTACATTGCACATGCTTTAATAACTTGGATTAAAACCCTCAAGGGTGAGTTATCAGAATTTTTACCCCTTCAGCCATGAAGGTTATCATTTGCTTGAAATTATAATCCTTGCATTGTGTGTCAAAAATTGCATATAAAAAAATACACCTTGCAAGGCTACTGATTACCAAAAACAGGTTTGCATCAGTTTATTGAGTTGTACTTCCAAACCTTGCCTCACATTAATATGTTATGAAGAAATGTTGCTTTGAGTAAGTTTAAGGATTAAAAATTAACATGGAGTCCTTTCCTGCATCCCAACCTTTTCCCCCATGGAGTGTTGAAACATTTACTTTAAAATATTCTGTGGCAAACCTTTAGCTTACTAGTGCCTTCCTGCCTCATTAAAAAATGTAGGGGTGCATTTAGCACAAAAAAGAGAGAAAAAATCTGTGCCCACTGATTTTGAGTATCCACTCATACCAAATCATTAGTCTCTTTTTGTATACTAACAGTTTTGGTAATAGGACTGCAATTCCTAAAAAAAAGTGAAGTTTCCTTTCAGACATGCTTCCTGCTGATTTCCTGGAGCTGTTAAAATTGTTTTGTTGCATCAGAATGGACATGGTTTGCCATTACTTTGTAGTTTAATCTGTAGTCCTGTGGTTTCTTGAAGTTCTCTCCCAGCCAAATGCCAACCAGGGCTGACTCTGCTTAATTTGTGAGCTTAGGCAAGAGGCTGCCACCTGCATGATTGGTAGTGAATGAGCAAATAATAGATTTCCACAAAGCATGAACTTAAGTAGTAACACATAAAAAAACAATAAAAATAGATAAAACAACCAACAATATCATATGGAGGAGGCAAATTGAAAAAATATAATAGGCTAGATCAGCGGTTCTCAACCTGTGGGTCGCGACCCCATATGGGGTCGAACGACCATTTCACGGGGGTTGCCAAGCACCACAGTCCGCCATTTTTTGGGGGGGCCACCATTTTTTTTTTATTTTGGTCGGCCATTTTTTTTGGGTCGGCCATTTTTTTCCCTATTGCGGCGCGGGCCGTCGCACCGCGCATGCGCGATGCGGGCCGCCGCGCATGCGCGGTGCGGGCCCGCCATTTCTTTTTATTTTGGTCAGCCATTTTTTCCCTATTGCGATGCAGGCCGTCGCGCCGCGCATGTGTGATGTGGGCCGTCGCACCGTGCATGTGCGATGTGGGCCGTCGCACCGCACATGCGCGATGCGCCCCGTCGCGCTGTGCATACGCGATGCAGGCAGGGGTCGCACCCCGGAAAAGGTTGAGAACCGCTGGGCTAGGTCATTTAAGATAAGACATAGAAAAAGAGAGATTTTTCCCAGTTGGACATCTGGAAATTGTCTGTTCTTGGCAAGTTGATTAATATTAATGTTTATAATAATTGGTTAAAATCACATTGTTACTTAGGACTGATTTGAACCTTTTCTCAATCCAAGGCTAGCTGTGCCATCACACTTTTTCCTTCCTAAGCCCCCATAAAGTTAGAAAAGTTTTTGTTAATAACTTTAAGTTCAAGAAGTCTTGTCCTTAGATTTTTATGGCTTTTTTTTAAAATTAAGTTATGCTCTACTACGTCTCTAAATCTAAGGGGATATAATTTTAAGTTTTAATCACCCCCCACTCTTGCTTTATAAAATCTTCTCAGTCTGATACAATACAGGTAGTCCTTGACTTACAACAGTTCATTTAGTGACCATTCAAAGTTACAACGGCACTGAAAAATGTGACTTATGACCTTTTTTTCACACTTACGACCATTGCAGCTTCCTCTTGATCATGTGATCAAAATTCAGAGGCTTGGCCACTGCCTCATGATCGTTGCTATGTCCCAAAATCATGTGATCACCTTTTCCAACCTATTGACAAGCAAAATCAGTGGGGAAGCCAGGTTTAACAACTGTGTTACTAACTTGCCAATTATGATGGTTCACTTAACAACTATGGCAGGAAAAGTGGCAAGATTCATTGAACGACAGAAACGTTGGGCTCAACTGTGGTCGTAAATGGAGGACTACCTGTAAAAGCAATTCCTATTCTAGGAGTTTGAAACCAATGGATTGCTTAGATCAGCGGTTCTCAACCTGTGGTTCGCGACCCCATTTGGGGTCGAACGACCATTTCACAGGGGTCGCCAAACACCGCAGTCCACCATTTTTATTTATTTATTTTTTTGGTCGGCCATTTTTTCCCCTTTGCGATGCGGGCCGTCGCGCTGCGCATGCGCGATGCGGGCCCGCCATTTTTTTTTATTTTGGTCGGCCATTTTTGGGGGGGGTCGGCCATTTTATTCCCTTTGTGATGCGGGCTGCCGCGCATGTGCGATGCGGGCCATCGCGCCGCACATGCGCGATGCGCCCCGTCACACCGCGCATGTGCGATGCGGGCCGGGGTCGAGCCCCGGAAAAGGTTGAGAACCACTGGCTTAGATGTAGGTGAAATATCATGCTTGGGATTTTCATAAAAAGCAGCGATAGATTTTTCTGATCTGGATGAAGATCAAAGCAGTCTGCTGGAAATTCCCAGAAAAAAAATCTTCACTTGTATATTTCTGTTTCAGACTGTAGGTTGCTTATTTTGCTTATTGGCAACTAAGATCCAGGCGACCATTTTGATCGAGAAAGTTCCTTTACAGGTATCAAAACCGCTTTTGTGAGAAAACACAACGATACAGCATTTATAGCTGCTCACTGCGAAATGATTCCGATTGAATGGGTTTGTAGGAGAATCGCTACTGGATCTTTTCTGAAGAGAAATCCTGGTGTTGAAGAGGGCTACAAGTTTTACCCACCTAAAATTGAGATGTTTTATAAGGTAGGTAGCACAAACATGATTGGCTGTAATGGAGATGATGGTTTTGTATAATTTTAACAATGACCACATTTTTGTAAGCTTGAACCTCAGGCTAATTATGTGCTTCAGTTAAACATCCTGATCCAAGCCTTCCTAAAATAATTCCTCTCCCCCGCCTCCCAAATACTGTCTCTCAGTACTGATAGAATTTTGCAATATATAGGTCATCCTTAAAAGCAGTCTTGATTCTTAGACTCTGTTTTATATATATATATATATATATAAATATTTCATTAAAATGTGTTCATGCCCAAGATTCTAATCATAGGTGTCATGTCAACTAGGAACCGGTGTTTTGTGTATAAGGAGTCCTCAACTTACATTTAGTAACTGTTCAAAGTTGTTGTTGTTGTTAGTTGCGAAGTCGTATCCGACCCATCGCAACCCCATGGACAATGTTCCTCCAGGTCTTCCTCTCCTCTATCATCTTCTGGAGTCCATTTAAGTTCACGCCCTACTGCTTTAGTGACTCCATCCAGCCACCTCATTCTCTGTCGTCCCCTTCTTCTCTTGCCTTCAATCTTTCCCAGCATTAGGCCCTTCTCCAGTGAGTCCTTCCTTCTCATCAGGTGGCCAAAGTATTTGAGTTTCAACTTCAGGATCTGGCCTTCTAGAGAGCAGTCAGGGTTGATCTCCTCTAGAACTGACCGGTTTGATCGCCTTGCAGTCCAAGGGACTCGCAGGAGTCTTCTCCAGCACCATAGTTCAAAGGCCTCAATTCTTTGTTGCTCAGCCTTTCTTATGGTCCAACTTTCACATCCATACATTGCAACTAGGAAAACCATGACCATCACAGCATACCCAAATTTGGGAGCTTGCCAACTGGCATGGAGTTACTATGGTTGCAGTCTCCCAGGGTTACACGAAGGCCTAGTCAGAATCTGATAAGCAAAGTGTGCAGAAAGTTGATTCACTTAACGACTGCATGGTTCAGTTAACAACAGCAGTGATTTGCTTAGCAATTGTGTCAAAAAAGGCAATGGGTATGACTCACATAGCCACCTTGTTTAGCAACAGAACTTATGGTCTAGAATTGTCTGTAATAACTTCAAAAATGTTTGTTTTTGGTGAAAACTTGGGTAGGCAACTTATTTCTCAGTCTGAATGGATTCTGACTTGTAGACCTCTAGCAGAAATGATCTCTTTCTAGTCTGGCCATCTGTCAGGGAAGGTCACAAGAGAGCAAGTAGCATCACACATCATTATATCATTCTGCAAACAATTCTCAGATTACATCATTAGAATGATGGCATTATTGTGATGTCTACTGGTTATATAAAGCAGAAAAGAAGAAAAAGTCGTACCAGAAAGGCCCATCCACCCCAAACAATCACTTACACCCTCAATTAAATGTGCAATGAAAACTGTGTAGCTCAGCGGTTCTCAACCTGTGGGTTGCGACCCCATTTGGGGTCGAACAACCATTTCACGGGGGTCGCCAAACACCGCAGTCCGCTTTTTTTTTTGGTTGGCCATTTTTTTTTGTCGGCCATTTTTTTTGGGTCGGCCATTTTTTTCCCCTTTACGATGTGGGCCGTCGCGCGCGCATGCGCGATGTGCCCCGCCGTGCTGCACATGCGCGATGCGGGCCGGGGTCGAGCCCCGGAAAAGGTTGAGAACCGCTGGTCTAGCTTGCTTCTATATGGAATGGAGAAATTGAGCTTTATCACGAATGACGATATCAGTTATTCCAACCAAATCTCACTTTTTATTACAGGATGATGCAGCAAATGATCCACAGTGGTCTGAAGAGCAACTCGTTGAAGTTAAGTTTAAGCTGGCCGGACTTGAAATTGGACAAACGGAAGTAGATATCATGGCACAATCCACCCGAGCCATTTTTGAAATCCTTGAAAAAGCATGGCAACCCCAGAATTGTACGCTGGTGGATTTGAAGGTAGATACATTTATATTTTAGATCTTGGTTGTTTTTTTTTAAAGTAAGGAATGAAATTATTGAATTCAGCTAATCTTTTCTTTCTTGTGTTGGATTTCCATTTTTAGGTTGAGTTTGGTGTTAATGTAGCCACGAAAGAAATTGTTCTTGCTGATGTCATTGATAATGACTCTTGGAGGCTGTGGCCATCTGGAGATAGAAAACAACAAAAGGACAAACAGGTAATTCTGTTTTCAGTGCAGATTCTGAAAATAAGCCGATATTGCAGTTTTACAAGGTGCATGTAACTGCTGTATGAAACCTGCTTCTGTTCTCCTTGGCTTCCACTGAATGTTTGTTTCTTCACATGAAACAGAAGATGGGGAAAGCCAAATTCTACAGTTAAACCTGGGAAACTATTAGATATCTTTCTTTCTGCTAACTTATTTGTTTTATGATAGACATTTCAAGTGTCCAAAAATAAAATTCCTAATTACATTTCAATTAAATTAGTGAAAGAAATATATAAAATATTATGCATGTTACCTTAGACTTTTCTAATTAATTACAGTTTTGGCAATAATAATGGATATTTTAGATAATAGCTATTAATACCTATATATTCCAACTATAAGAGGAAATGAGTGACTACAAAATTCATATTCCAAAATATTGTTTATGAGCTATGAAAAGTATCCTTCAAATATGCTGTTGAATCTGGGCCTATTATTTGATGTAAACACATATTAATATGTATTAACTGGTCATTACAGCATAGTGAACCATGATTTTATTAATCATCTAAGCATAAAGTATTACTTTGTCTGATTTGATATTGGAGAGCTAGGTAAGCATATATGGCCTTGCCTCAGTGATAAGTAAAACTTTGGAAGTTTCAAAAAAAGGAACTGGGGAGTCATCAACAACTTATAAAAATCACATTTTTGATCCTTGCATGCATTGGACCTCTGTGTCAAAACCCTATTATAAATATGCATATAAACTTGTCAGTTAATTATAATATTGGCATTTTAAGTAGGTATGAAGTAAGTGAATCTTGGGCATTTTATGTGTAATGTTTTTTGTTCTTTTGTGTGTGCTTTTAGTCTTATCGTGACCTCAAAGAAGTGACACCTGAAGCACTGCAAATGGTGAAAAGAAATTTTGAATGGGTGGCTGAAAGAGTGGAGGTATTTATACCATCTCTGAGAAACACATATGGATAATCCATACCATCATTTTCAGTACTTTTAAATTGTCCTTTGGTCTTTTTTTCTATTAGCTGCTATTGAAACCACAACGTCAAGGCAGAGTGGTTGTCTTCATGGGTTCAACTTCCGATCTTGGTCACTGTGAAAAAATTAAAAAGGCATGTGGCAGTTATGGGGTGCCTTGTGAATTACGAGTGACCTCTGCTCACAAAGGACCAGATGAAACACTGAGGATCAAAGCTGAATACGAAGGTACCTAACCCAAATTTGTCTAAATTATCTATTTTAGTGAACTATTGTTTAAGTTCAATGGCAATCTCAATTCCTGTTTTTAAAAAATGATAAATAGTCCTGGCCTTTAGTTGAGGCTCGACGTAAAGAGGGAAGAATGTTTACCAAATCAAATGTTTACAAAGACTAACACCTAATGTTGTATGTCTATGTTATATGACGAAAGCCTCTTAATATGATCTTATGCTTAATGTTGTTTGCTTTAATATTGATAAAGCGGATTGAATTTCTATCTCAGGTTATGAAACTTCTACCTCAGGATCTTTGGTTAGGGACTATAAAAGATTGCACTATTACTGAGACGAAGTTAATTCAGAAGCACGAATGAATGATATGTGATAGAATAGATATAGTAGATAGTCCATGTATAAGATTTACCTCAGGTCATTGAACTTTTACCTCAGGATTTTTGGTTAGGGATCCTAAAAGATTGTACTAATACTGAGATGAATAATATGTGATAGACTAGAAACTGTGGATAAACTATAGAAAAGAGAAACACCAATCAAATAAAGTGTAACAGGCGTATAGTTGAGGCTTGATGTGAGGAGTGAAAAATGCTTATCAAACCAGACGTTTACAAAGATTAATACTTAGTGTTGTATACCAGGTGCTATGATGATTGATGCATACTAAGATTTTATGTTCAATGCTGATTGTTTTAATAAAAGAAATTTTAAAAAAATGATAAATAGTATAGTATCTATTTAGGTGAGCATATTTGTATCACACTGATACATGTTTGTTTGTTATTAGCGGATGGGATTCCCACAGTGTTTGTTGCAGTGGCTGGGAGGAGCAATGGCTTGGGACCTGTGTTGTCCGGAAACACTGCATATCCAGTTGTCAATTGTCCTCCTCTCTCAGCTGATTGGGGTGCCCAGGATATATGGTCCTCTCTGAGAATGCCTACTGGTAAGGTTTATCATAACACTTGGAACAAATAATTTTTTGGGGGAGATAGTAAGATTATGTATTAGCTGTAGTTCTGTTCAAAATAATGATAAAGTTAGAATGAATGAATGCCTTGATTCTAAATTTACTATTTCTACAATATACATACAGAAGATTGTGCTCAAAGGCAGGGTTTAAAAAGATTTGCAGTACTGGGTTACTGAATAAAATGTGACTAAAATGGATACACCATTTACTGTAGATATTTAACTTCATATTTTCCTGGGCTGTGCTTAACATTTGTCAGCATTATGAGTAGACTGGTTATTTTTAGCTTTTCTCTTATCACCCAACAAAAACTTTTGCATTAAAGGTAAAAGATAGAAATGGTGATAACTCACCAACACTTGATTTTACCTTTTTTGCCCTGGTTAAGCAAATCACCATGGTCAATAAGCAAATCCAGAGGCGCTTTTCTTGTTTTTCTTTTAAAGTCGTTTCACTTCTTTATCTGGGGTTTGCTCACACTTAGCTTGCACAGTCCTGGTGCAGACTTGTCCAGACAAAGAAGGAGCATACTCTGTAAAACCTGTAAACATTAACTTTCAAAAAACTTACGCTCCTTCTCTAACTTGAACAAATTTCAGTTCTGAAGAGAATTTTGGTACTTTGTCCTCCACATTCATCTGAAACTCCATGTTCTGTATGAATTGTTAAAATATTACGTATCAGGTTTTTTTGACACACTAAAGGTGATCTAGTGGTAATACATTGACAGTCATGTGTTTTAAAAATTAAAATTGTCTTGCTTTTTAACAGGTCTTGGCTGTTCCACAGTTCTTTCACCTGAAGGTGCTGCCCAATTTGCTGCTCAAATTTTTGGGTTGAATGACCACTGTGTGTGGGCCAAACTGCGATCCAACATTCTGAATACGTGGATCTCCTTAAAACAGGCTGACAAAAAGATGAGAGAATATACTTTATAGATGAATTCTTAAACCACTCTTTCACCTTAGCTTCCAGAATTTGATGACATATCATTCCTAGTATAAGTACTAATGGGAAACTGTTCCTAATCTATTTTATGATAAAGACTGTACAGGTGCCCTCTCATGTTCTAAGCTATTGTAAACAACTAATCTTGTATTTTCTAGCACAGTGTAACCTGAAAGCAGAGTTATGTGCATTAAGGCAGAATAGATCTTACTGATCCATCATGACTGGTTATTAAAGAGAAATATTACCTGGGTTGACTTGTAATCCTGTACAGAATTACGCCCATCTGGCGATTCTCCTAAAATTTGTATTAAAGCTAGCAGTGCCATTAATAAACGGACCAGTTTGCTTTTGTTCTAGAATGTGGCCCACCGTGAAATCAAATGTATAAGAAGTTATTCAAGATGTTAAAATATTGTGCAGAATGTTCTACCAAAATTTTCTATAATTAGCTTTAAGTACAAAGCTGGTAATATAGAGAGCTAATTAATAGTTGGTCTTCAGATAGTTTTGAGCATGCCCTTTATAACTAGTAAAGGGGAAAGGCCACACTGACAACTTACCATTGAAGACCATACAAAAATACCTGGCACACCAATCAGCTGCTTGATGGCTAGTAGTGATGGCAATGAATCTTGGCAACTGTGAAGATGAATTTAGCGACTTCAAAAAATGCTGGCATGCCACATAAGGCAGCCTGCAGTCAATATGTTGTGCAGACCTGATTTTTGACCATGACCAGCATGTTGACGTGTTTATCAGTTTCAAACTGAATATACCATCAATATATCACTGAAATGAGTTGAAAGTAAATCACACCAAAGGCAGCACTGAATGTTAAGGTTAATTTCAAGACTAATATACTGAAAACAGGTATCTATTTGGTTTCTATCTCAACCACCTATCCTCATGCAGAGACAATTTCTATGCCCATATAGGGCTTCTCTCCTCCGTTATTTTACTTTAGCTTTTCTAAGATTCACTTGTATCACTACAAAGAATTGGAGGGTTGAAATGAACATTAAAGGTCTTCTAGTCTAGTTGCCTGCGTGGTGCAGGTATTACTGCAGACAAACGGCTGGCTATTTGCTTGAAAACATCTAGTGATGAAGCACCTGTGACTTCAGGAGGCAGGCTGTTCCATTGCTTAATTGCACACTGGAAAACTATTGAATGCTTGACTTACAGCACTATTTGTCATTTTTAGGTGGTTATGTGCAACCTATCATTTGGCCACAACTTTAAGCATATGACTTTTGAATTTCATTAAGCTTTACACCCTATAATGGGAAGATGTTATTTCGAGAGAATACAAAACTCAACAATGCAATACTAGTTATAACTACCATCAAATATTCTATTATTTCTAGTAGAATTATATGCTGTTCTACCCATCAACTGCTCATTAAAAATATTGAGAATCTGTTGATTACTCATACAAAAGCATTCCTTACAAAGTTTTGATAACAGAAGTTGAGTTGCTGGGCTAAGACAGGGAAGATGCAGCTATGTTGGGCCGAAGCAACCTTACAATGCTGTTAAAAAAAAAAAACTGGTCAAAAAGTGGGAGATGTATGTATATATATATATATATAATTTTGCCCCCTTTTCATTAGATTTCATCCAAGAATTTATTCCAAAATCATTCATTTTGATGGCATGAACCATTTGTATGTTTCAATGTCCATACAGTTGAAAGTTTCCAAAATACAAAAGTTAGTGTTAGTCAGACCCTAAACTGTTTTGTCACTGGCCTCAAAATAATTCAATGCCATGCTGAAGTAATTAAAACTACTTTCACCTAAGTTCTAGAACAGGGGTGTCAAACTCAATTTCATTGAGGGCCGCATCAGCATTGCGGTTGCCCTTGGGGGGCCGGGCGTGTGGCCTACTGGGTGGGTGTGGAGTGGGTGTGGCTCACTGGGTGGGTGTGGATGGAGTGGATGTGGCTCACTGGGTGGGTGTGGCCAGCGCTACATCATTCGTATCAAGGGTGCCTGTGGGGGCCTGGACAGGAGTGGGACAGATCTGAGGGTCTCTGACAGAAAGGAATGGGACCAGGGCAGAGCCCATCAAGCTAGATATGTGAAGTAGGCGAGGGCCATTTGCTGGCCACTTCCAGGCGACGGTGCATTTTTTAATTCCTCACAAAGTGTGACACCTCCCCAGCATGCACCCAGGGGACAGGGCCGCCCCACAGGGGTTAGTTCTTCACTGTTTTCAGACGGTCTTGTGGAGCTAAGACTGAATGCGTTTCAGCATAGATGGCCACCACAAAATTGTACCTTGACTCCCAGCCTGCCAGGGCCAAGGCAGCGGGGGCTGTTCCCTCACTGTTTCCAGGATGGCTTCGCGGGCCACATGAAACCACTTCGTGGGCCGCATCCGGCCCCTGGGCCTTGTGTTTGACATGTCTGTTTTAGAAGGTATTATAAATGCGAAAAGCCTCAAAACATTAAGGATTCTGATCAAAGTTTAAAATATAAATTTTAGATTTATTGAAAATTAAATATTAGCAAAAGCAAGATTTTTAACAAATAACTTTATAAAATGAATCACAATCAAGACAGACATTTGAGAAACTACAAAATGAACCGATTAGCAAACACACTGCCATCTTATGTGTTGCAGTACAATTTGTTATGAATGGAAATCTGGCATGGAAATCTGCATTTCAAACTTCTGTTTTCCAGAAATTATTTTTAAAAAGCATACTTCAGTAGTTCCCAAACATGAACAACTTACATTTAAGAGTACAGTGACACAGCAACAATTTTTAAAAAAAATATTTTTTCCAAATGAAGACCTTGTAAGTAGACGTGATATTGTGTGTGTAAATATAAGAATGATTTTGGTTACTGCGTCCAGGAAGTATTGGATATACGGCAGGGGTTCTCAACCTTGGCAACTTTAAGACTTGTGGACTTCAACTCCCAGAATTGAAGTCCACAAGTCTTAAAGTTGCCAAGGTTGAGAACCCCTGATATACGGAATTTTTCCATCCAAAGTTGGAGGAAAAAATCTGACTCTGAAAACATCCTCCTGGTACCCCCTAACCTTTGTTCTTTTTAGCATTAGAAAAGTATTAAAGGAGGAGTTAAGTTACCCAAATCATACGGCTCCCTTGACTTATCATATGCTTCAAATATGGAGGCTTCATCAGTCATGGAACAGACGTAGATAAATTATTTCTTACAGAACCAAGGTCAGGAGAGGACACCTCTAGTTTGTCCTCTGGTAACAGAAGTCCTTGAAACCTGTTAAAAGGTTTCGCCATCAGAGCCCAACAGTGTTGCTATGCCTGCCTTTTTTGTTTCGTTATATACTGAATAGACCATTTAATCTTTTAATTAACTCCAAATAACATACACTAGTAGTCCTCTATGTCTAATTCTAGTCTCACAATATATGTCACAGTGGCAACAGCTTCTTGAAATATTTTTCAACTGTTCTTTAACATGGCTCCAAATTCATATAATAATTTCACAAAAAAATTGTGCCAAATTTACAATTAAAGACTTAAAACAGACTTTTGCTCTACAAATAGACAATACATTTAAATAATTGTGCAAATAGCAACAAGGTGCTGCTATAGCTGAGGCAACTTCTGATTTGCAAGATTTTGAAGTCGTCTTTAATACTGTAAACTTGAATTGACAAATTTTAAATCTTGCACTTTCCACCACTCTGGAAATTTTTTTTGACAATATGATACATTCCATTTGTATATAGTGCAAATAAATGTTTTGCTGCTAGATTGTGTATATGCAATATTAATGGCATCCTTCTAATTGAGCAACTATTGATATAGGAAAATTTTTCCTAATAGTTCTCAAGTCAGAACTAAAAGTGCAAATTCTGCAAGAAAAAAAAAATCAGCTGAAGTTACAGCCATACTGTTGTATTAAGGTCCAGGTCAATAATTATTTGGACTGATCTCTGGAAAAATAGGTCAATATAGCTTGAATTTTTATCAAACGTTCCCTCAAAGACCCCATAGAAAGCACTGAAAGTTGATATTTAGGATCCACAGGAAGAACAGCTAGAAGCCACCAACACCACGCAGGTCCATCAGCTGTTTCCTAAAAAGAAGAAACCAAATTAAAAGGAAATAAGACAATATTAAAACTTAGGGCATTTAGGACAAAAATGGTGTAATAATGTTAGGTAATTGAGTTTTAAAAGGAAAATATTTCCTAAATCTAAAAATGCTACCGTCTTTCACAAAACATAGAAGTAAAATAACTACTTAACACACTTTTTTAAAAAAAGTGTGTTTAAAATGCTAGGCTAAATGTAATCAGCAAAAGTCAGAGTTAATCCAGACTGGATTTTTTTTCCCCTTGTTTTTTTCAGTTATGCAGCCTCTCTGGTTTTTGCCTTTCCTTTTTTTTGTCTCGCCTTTTTTAAAGCTGTTAATTTAGTTACTGTATTACTCTCTTTACTAGCAAAACAAGTGAAGGTCACACTGACAATTGTCTGATACTATAGTCACTAAGTACCTGCAGGTTTTCTTCCTTCTCTGGCATTGGACCAAAGTATTGAAGTATTTGGCTATGAAATTTATTTCTTAAGCTTTGAAACCAGCTACAAGCCTGGCTGTAAACAATATTATGGAGCTCTTGGAGTTTCCTCATTTCACCTTCATCTTTAACCTGCACATTAAGAAAGTATAGTGTAAACACTACATTAAAATTTAGCCATGAAACTGTATACAAATTACACAGATAACATGGTATATAAAAATAAAAGAGTTCAATCTTTACAAATGGGAAGTGGGGGGGGGAGGATGAATTACCAGGCAGCTCACTTCAAAATACCAGCAAGCAGAATCACGAACAAACTTGGTGTGGTCAATCATTCGAAGCGTTGGGAACTGAGAATGAGCTATTGGCTTAAGCAGTATTTTCCAACTATTCCCTTCTCAACTGGTTTCTGAATGCCTTTCCTGAATTCACTTAGCAACAGTTAGTCGTTACTGGGCCGTGGCTCTAACTCCTTATCCAGATGTCGGTTTGATAAAACTTTAAATTCAGCTGAGCAGTTGAGAGCCAGTGTTTCCTGTGCACTAGGATTATATTATGAAAACATGCGAGGGAGGATAAACAGAAAGGCATAAAAGTGCCATAAAAAGGGAGGTCTTGCCTACAAAGGAATTCTACAGTGAATAATATGATACAACAACATTCCCTAACACTTTTAGGACAAAAACATACTTTAGACATTTTGGAAGTATGGTAGCTTCACTTATAAATTGATTCATGGAGGTTATAGCCTGTGAAAAACTGCATTTTACCAGAAAAAAAATACCAAAATTACTTGCTAACATCTCCATATAACTGTTAAAGCACCATCTATCATTTCTGCATACATTTGACTTTAGATGAGTAAATTTAATGGCAAAGTATTAGCCAGTACAACTGGCCATTACTTTTAATTTCTAAGAATAGTGATGGGTCTGTGGTGACCAGATAAAAAGAACCTATTATCCAATTTTAAATCAAAACACCTCTCAACTGGATTCCTGAGGTAAGTTGTACAGAATGGAGAGGAATCTAATTCTCCATTAAAAAAATAAGAACTGAAAGATTTGGGTGGAAGAACATGTCAAAATGACTCTTTTTATATCTATATACAGTGGGGGGGGGAGTATTTAGTCAGCCACCAATTGTGCAAGTTCTCCCACTTAGAAAGATGAGAGAGGCCTGTAATTGTCATCATAGGTAGACCTCAACTAGGAGAGACAAAATGAGAAAACAAATCCAGACAATCACATTTGTCTGATTTGGAAAGAATTTATTTGCAAATTATGGTGGAAAATAAGCATGTGGTCACCTACAAACAAGCAAGATTTCTGGCTCTCACAGACCTTTAACTTCTTTAAGAGGCTCCTCTGTCCTCCACTCATTACCTGTATTAATGGCACCTGGTTGAACTTGTTATCAGTATAAAAGACACCTGTCCACAACCTCAAACAGTCACACTCCAAACTCCACTATGGTGAAGACCAAAGAGCTGTTGAAGGACACCAGAAACAAAATTGTAGACCTGCACCAGGCTGGGAAGACTGAATCTGCAATAGGCAAGCAGCTTGGTGTGAAGAAATCAACTGTGGGAGCAATAATTAGAAAATGGAAGACATACAAGACCACTGATAATCTCCCTCGATCTGGGGCTCCACGTAAGATCTCACCCCGTGGGGTCAACATGATCACAAGAACAGTGAGCAAAAATCCCAACACCACACGGGGGGACCTAGTGAATGACCTGCAGAGAGCTGGGACCAACATAACAAAGGCAACCATCAGTAACACACTACGCCGCCAGGGACTCAGATCCTATAGAGCCAGACGTGTCCCCCTGCTTAAGCCAGTACATGTCCGGGCCCGTCTGAAGTTTGCTAAAGAGCATTTAGATGATCCAGAAGAGGATTGGGAGAATGTCATATGGTCAGATGAAACCAAAGTAGAACTGTTTGGTAGAAACACAACTCGTGTTTGGAGGAGAGAGAATGCTGAGTTGCAGTCAAAGAACACCATACCTACTGTGAAGCATGGGGGTGGCAACATCATGCTTTGGGGCTGTTTCTCTGCAAAGGGACCAGGACGACTGATCCGTGTACAGGAAAGAATGAATGGGGCCATGTATCATGAGATTTTGAGTGCAAACCTCCTTCCATCAGCAAGGGCATTGAAGATGAAACGTGGCTGGGTCTTTCAGCAAGACAATGATCCCAAACACATCGCCCGGGCAACGAAGGAGTGGCTTTGTAAGAAGCATTTCAAGGTCCTGGAGTGGTCTAGCCAGTCTCCAGATCTCAACCCCATAGAAAACCTTTGGAGGGAGTTGAAAGTCCATGTTGCCCAGCAACAGCCCCAAAACATCACTGCTCTAGAGATCTGCATGGAGGAATGGGCCAACATACCAGCAACAGTGTGTGCCAACCTTGTGAAGACTTACAGAAAACGTTTGACCTCTGTCATTGCCAACAAAGGATATATAACAAAGTATTGAGATGGACTTTTGATATTGACCACATACTTATTTTCCACCATAATTTGCAAATAAATTCTTTCCAAATCAGACAAATGTGATTGTCTGGATTTGTTTTCTCATTTTGTCTCATAGTTGAGGTCTACCTATGATGACAATTACAGGCCTCTCTCATCTTTTTAAGTGGGAGAACTTGCACAATTGGTGGCTGACTAAATACTTTTTTTCCCCACTGTATCTATATCTGTATCTATATATATTCAGATTTCTTTTTTGCTGACAAGAGTTAAAGATTTAAGTGGGAGACTAGTATAGCTATTTCGGACTCATTTGTCCTCATCAGCTAGCCACACCTTTTATGGGATTTGAACCAGGGCAGTCTACATGCTAGGCAGTTGTATTAACCACCAGGCCACCTGCTCTCCTCCCCTTTTTGTCAGCCGAGTCAAGCAAAAAAGAAATCTGAATTTGTAATGTATCGCAGTTGCGACGAGCCTGCTTAATGCCCTTAGTTGGGGGGGCTGCAAGGCAAAAGATATTATAAAAAAAGTGAACTGCAGTATAGCAGTCAAAATGCCAATGTGCAATCAATCAGACCGGTCTGTCTGAAAAACTTTCTGTGTATGTGTGTGTGTACGTATGTATGTATATATGTGTGTATGTATGTATGTATATAATTCAGAATGTCTATTTTATGTAATAGTAATGCTACAGTTAATAATATAAGACCAACCTAGACCAGTTATTATTACTACAAATAGCTATTCAGCTAGAAAATTGTTCTTCACATTGAACTAGTTACTTGACTCCCTAGTAATAAATGATTTGTTACTAGGGACTAAGTAACCAGTTCAATGTGAAGAACAATCTCTAGCTGAACTAGCTATTTGTAGTAATAATAACTGGTCCAGGTTGGTGTCCAAAAATTAAGTTGAACCTTAAACAAATTTGATTTTGAAGAATATTCAAAAAACAAAGCCTGAGTATCCACTACACAATAATCCAGTAAAAATATTTCTAAAGTGAAAAAAGTGGTATTAAAGTTGAAACTTTGTCTCATCAACATAAAGTTTCGTCCTTTATTTAATACACAGAAATGTGAACCTAAGTTTTTTTTTAAGTTAAATAGTTATTGTATTTTGAAACACAATATCATTGGAAAAGATTAAGTCTTCAGGTTATAATCATTCATTTTACCTGTGATGGTGCTGAACAAATGATCCTTCTGACTTGTCCTCAAAATTCTGGCTCTCCCAGCATCCCTGCAACCATGACCACAGCACTTGGCATCTGACTCACAATGTTGCAGTGAACTGGGTTCACCTGACTGTGATTTCCAATGTTCTCTGTTGGCTTCCCACAAGCAAAGTCAATGAAGAAGTAGTCACAATCATGTGACATCCTTGCTTAAAACCCCAAGGGATCCTTGTTCAGTGATGGCAACCAGGATTGCTGGAATGGTTGTTGTAAACAATGTGGTCATGTGATATTACTATTTATGACCACATTTCTTAGCAATAGAAATTTCAGTTCCAATTGCCATCATAACTCAAGGACGGTATGTCTCTCTCTCTCTCTGTGTGTTTCTATAGTCTACATTAAGTTGTGTTACTAAAATTAACAATACAGGTAGTCCTCGACTTGCATTTAATGACCAAAGATACAATAGCACTGAAAAAAGTGGCATATGACCATTTTTCACATTTATAACTGTTGGTGTACATGGTCACATGATCAAAATTCAAGCGCTTGGCAACGGGCGTATATTTATGACGGTTGCAGGGTCCTGGAGTCATGTGATCACCTTTTGTGACCTGACCAGCAAAGTCAATGGGGAAGTCAGATTCACTTAACAACCATGTTACTAAATTAACAACTGCAGTGGTTCACAGCTGTAACAATAGAATAGCACTTATATACCACTTCACAGGGCTTTACAGCTCTCTCAAAGCAGTTTACAGAGTCAGCCTATTGCCTCCAACAGTCTTGAGTCCCCATTTTACCAACCACGGAAGGTTGGAAAGCTGAGTCAACGTTGAGCCGGTGAGAATCAAACTGCGGAACTGCTGGCAGCCAGATGTCAGCAGAATTAGCCTGCAAGTACTGCATTCTAACCACCGTGCCATCATGCCTCATGTAGCAAGATAGGTCATAAAATGGGACAAAACTCATTTAACAACTCACTTAGCTTGGCAACAAAATATTGGGCTCAATTGTAGTCATAAGTCAAGAACTACCGTACCTGTACAGTTTCAAACTGGTAAAAGATCTGGTTGTTGTAGCCAAGAAGGATCTTATAATACCCTATAGAATCTCTTTCCACGATTTCTTAAGGAACATCTAAATCAGCGGTTCTCAACCTTTTTCAGGCCGAGACCCCACCTGCGCCGCCCATGCGCGGCACGACCCCGACGTGCGCCGCGCATGTGCGGCGCGACGGCCCACATCGCGCATGCGCGACAGGCCGAACCGCGCATGCGTGGCGCGCAATGGGCCGAACCGCGCATGCGCGGCGTGCGACGGCCGAGGGGAAATGGGGAAAAAAATATGGCGGACTGCGGTGTTTGGCGACCCCCGTGAAACGGTCGTTCGACCCCAAATGGGGTCGCGACCCACAGGTTGAGAACCGCTGATCTAAATAATCTACTTGGTCCCAACAAAAATGAAACAGCGTGTTGAGAAATAAGAATATCTCAGGCTGCTGCTTTACTTCGCAGCATGCCAATTCTCTTTATTATTATTTTTAATAAAAAGAACCCTGGATTGTAAGGCCTTTCACACAAGTTATTCATGGCTGAGTTGCCTCCTGCTTGGATTATTGCATTGTGCAGTTGATCAGGGTCCCCAACCCACAGGCCACGGAACCATACTGTTAGGAACCGGGCCACACAGCTGGAGGTGAGCGGCGGGTGAGCGAGCAAGCAAAACCGAAACCATTCCCTCCCCATGTCAAAAAAGTTGGGGACCGCTGCACTAGATTACTCTTAAAGATCATTCGTAAGCTAATTTGGCCAAAATGTAGCTAATGAGTTAGTTGAGAAGTCCCCATGTTTGTCCATGTCACATCTCAGCTTTGTGAGCTGTACTGGCTAGTGGCAGGTTTTCTGGTGTGATTCAAGGTGTTGGTCCCTTTTGCCTGTTTAGTTACATATCTATCTTTCTGCTCTTATTGCCTATATTGTAAGACTAAGTAGAGGTTGGTGTACTCCAGCTTTGTTTGATCTCCATAGCTACCCAGGTCAATGAGTGACTCTGGGCAGTGTACATCATAAAACATAAAAACCAAAACAATTAAAACAATTGATATCAGGTGTAAAAGCATTGTCATCCAGTAACACCTAGGACAAGGCTTTTCAACCAGTGGTATACGTACCACCTATGGTACATTAGCATGTGGGCAGGTGGTACGTGGCCCTGCCCAGCCAAGTGTAGTGGAGGAGGGAACGAGCCAGCGCAGCGCAGGACTTACTGTGAGAGAGTCCTCCAGAGCTGCAGAGTGATTGGGGTTAGGCAAAGGCCCCAGGCTCACTTCCAGCTCACCTGGAAGAGAAAGGAGGAGGAGGGGGTGGAGACAGGAGAGGCTATAAAAGGAGGCAGTTTGGGTGGGAGAGGGAGAGAGAAAAAAAGAAGCAGCCCTGGGAGGAGGCGGAGTCAGGTCTAGTTGCACTGAAGGGAAAGAAGAAGGAGGAGGGTGTGGGGATAGGAGAGGAGATCAAGCAGGCTGGCCATGAGCCTATCTACAATTTCTGTGGCAGCCACCTGTGCTGGCAGAAACGAACAGGCAAGAAATGCAGTGGGGAAAGGGTCGCCCTCCACGAGGAATGAAGAAAGGCAGCAATGAAGAAAGCGGCATCAGCTGGAGGTGAGGCAGGGAAGGAGGGAGGGAGGGAGATGGAGAGTGGAAGGATTCTTATGTGCTTTTGTGACTTTGAAGTTCTGGGATTTGTGCAATGTGGGCTTGTGTTCTTAAGGAGTGTTTGGCAATTTTTATTTAGCTGATGTCTCTTGTTAACTTCTATTGCTCTGCTATAGCTGTAAGTTTTGCTGCAAGGGATTTTGAAGTATTTTTCTCCTGAATGAATTTTGCCTGTAGCAAAATTTACTTATGAATGGAGCCATTTGGAGAGGCTGACTTAGCCGGCAGCCAGTCCTTACATTTTTTTTTCTTCCTTAAGTGCCGGCTGCACTCCTTAACTTTGCTTTCTAGACAGTAGCTAATTCTTAAAGGGAAATGTGCCTTTTTAAGCTAGTTCACTCAGCAGCTTGTCTTTTCTGTCTCTGGAGGCTTTTCCTTGTTTGATGAATATATGGAAGAGGGAAAATATGGGGGGGGAGCGTTTCAAATTCTTCCTTCCTAAGGAGATGGGAATGAGAAAGAGGGAGGCAGGGAAGGCAAGGAGGGAAGGAAGTACTGCCTTAGCACTTGGCCACCAGCAGCCTTGCCATTGACTTTGCTTGTCAATGACCCTGGGACACTGTGACCATCATAAATATGAATCAGTTGCCAAGCATCCAAATATAAATCACATGACCCTGGGCATGCTGGTCATAAGTGCGAGAAAGGGTCATGTCATTTCAGTGCAATTGCAACTTTGAACAGGGGTGGGGGTTTTTTGGTCAAGTTTTTGACACCTTGCTAGATGGTACTCGAATACTGCCATGTCCTAATAGTAGTACAATCGGTGAAAAGGTTGAAAAGCCCTGACCTAGGAGACCTGTCTTCTCTGCAGCTGCACCTACCCTGTGGAACAGTGTTTCCCCCTGGGGCGCCATAAGGCTCCAACCCTGCTGTAAAAACATGGCCCTTTCAGTAGGCCCTGAGACAGGGTAAGATGATCTGCTCCGGGACAAGGCTGTTCATTTTCATGGTTTTGACTCAGCTGGTTTATTGTTTCCCCAATTTTCTTGAACTGAAATGTAGCTTTCAATTCAAAACTATATGTAGGCAACAAAACAACGTACGGCCTTTAGACTCCAAAAATGTGCAATGTCACCATCAAAAATTATTATATCCTAAAAAAGAATACTATCTTGTTACTGGTTTAATAGATAATTAATAAAAAAAGCACGTAATTACTATATATTACTGTATATTTGTTAATATTTTGATATCTATATTTTAGCATAATTGGTTTCCTTTGCAATGTGATCTATATTTATGCATTTTATATTTATTTAAATACACGTTTCTGAGATCTATATCTTTCACAAATCCTCAAAGGGATCCGTGGCACAAAATATTTAAAAATTTCTGTCCTCTACGAACAACAAATTAAATCAGCAATTTACTAACATAGGATCTAAATGGAATTCTATATATTGTCATTCACTGTAAGAATCTCTCCCCTCCTCCTATCGAACTAAGTGAATGCTGCACATTGGACTAGGGCTGCAATATCCAAGATGTCTTCTTGTAGAGTCAAAAATTAGATGTTTTACATACCTTTATATCTTCTAAATCCTCAATGTCTGCAGTGCAATAACCATCCTTCATCCCTCTTCGAATAACTCGGAATCTCTTTAATCCAATTGTATCGACAACAGATTGTCCATCTGGCAGATAGTCAAGATTTCTAATGTACAACATGCAGCCATAATCTGCAAATCTAGAAGAAAGGGCACTGTGGTCAATGGCCAGCTTAAAAATATTTTAGACATTTTAATTTTGTGATTTTGAATATAAACCTACCCATTTTGGGGGTCATGTACACACATCCCAAATTGTTTTGTTCCAGTTTCTATACTTCTTCGAATCATCAGTCTATATCTTGGTTCAAACACATGGAGGGGGCAAGGCACAGTTGGGTAGGCCAAAGTGCAAACAAAGATAGGAACATTCTTGGTCAAACTTCAAACAGAATGCAGAAAATAAAGTTAAAATTAGAATTCTACCCATGCAGGAAGATTTAACTCAAGATTTCAAATTCCTCAGAAATATCCTTTCCCCCAACATTACATTATATCCTTGTGCAGTTTCTTCAAAATGACTGGACCATAGTCCAAAGCACAATTGTGGCTAAAAATGGACTATCATTCAACTTGTGATATTACAGATAGCACTATTTTTCATATTAAATACATAGTGATATTTTCTGCAGTCTCCTGCATATTTATATAATTACAAACCCTTTCAGTAACTGAACAAAAGTCTTACAGTTAACATAATAATATAAATAAGGAGTGTTAAGAAAATCTTATGCCACTTAACTGTATAAATGGAACATGGATGTTTTAATTACTAGAATTTTTCAGTTTGGTTTTGTAGCAAAGATTTACATAAGATTCTGTATGATTACTGTTCCCAGACAGTTTAGTCTTTGTTCTAAATGTCTGTTAACAAGCTTTATTATATACAAATGCATATGCACACACACACATACCTTGAAAGTTCAGCTATTTCTTCGTCATTAATTCTTTTCCTCTCGGATAATTCAGTTGGTAAATACTTCACTATTAGTTCTTCTAGCAAATGTGTAGTGCTGTATTCCTTACGTGCCAAAAACTAAATGAAAGATAAATTGTTAAGCCATTATAATTTTTTACATAAAAACTGCAGGCTTTTTTGGTTTCATATCATTTCCTATTTTTCCTATCTTTACTATTATATCTTTCCTATTACCTATTCCTTTAGCATCTTATGACTATCACTTTGTTGTTGTATCTTATGATTTATGTTGATTGCTTTTATTTAGCATCCTATGACTATCTCTGAATATTTCTTGTGTATCCAATTAGACTTGGCCAAAAAAGAATTCTAATTCTAATTCAGTTTCAAAGAATTAAGCAGAAAACAGCTGACCATACTGAACTTCAGTACAAAGATACATGAATTTTCAGTGTGGGTGTGTGGGTGTCTCCTAAGCATAAGTGTCCTTTCACCTGAGTAGTTTTGCAATCAAGAAACTCATGGTCCAACATTTCCTTGCCCTGTTTTTAGAAATTCACAAAAATAGCAAACATTGTGTCTCCCCTTTCACTTGTCAAAAGTCTGTTCTGGTGCCCAGGGCTTGCATATATAAACAGCTCTTGCATGTAAGGAAAGAATAGCAGCAGTGGTGGTCCATAACAAACGTCAGATGCTCTTGTAAGAAATAAAATGGTACTGGCAGTCTGCAATCTCTGTCTGCCATCTATCACTCCTTCTGAGGCAAATTAGATTCCTTTATAGGTATGCATGCGAGTCCTGCAGCCAATCACTAATTCTTTTAATGTTTGGAGATCTGGTTGGGTTCCTGGTACCTATATGTTCCTAGGCACCTGCTTTTACTATACATGCACCACTGCATAGTAATACACAGTGCTCAAGCAAGGTCTGAATTAAGCAACACTGGCATTAGCTGGAAATAGGATATAATCTCTTTTAATGAAATGTTCCCATGCTGAGAAACTCTGTTAACTCTTGCTAGTAATTCCCCAATTTTATGAAAAAGATGTAAGTCAGTTCATAACTAAAAATCAACGATATTTTACTATGCAGTTACTCATTTTTATATATTTAAAATAATAACTGTAATAAAATTCTTACATGTTAAAACCGATTTTGGAGATTCTTAAAATACGATGAGATCTTGATAAAACGTCAGGAATAAGGGCTTTTTTTACATTAATCTACAGCCTTTCTTGCATTTTTAAGAGGAAAACGTTGCAAATAGCAGCCATTTCCACTCACAGAACAAAAGGTTATTACAATTCCACCCATGTTTTTCAGCTTTTGATTCAAACTTTGCTTTATGACAGAAGCCTCTTATAAACGTTCATAAAAAACATTACCTCTTTTAAGTTGTCTTTACAGAGGGGACACTCTGGAGCATGGTCCAAACAGCGTTGTAAACAGTTCTTGCAGAATGTATGGCCACAGGGTGTTGTCACAGGATGAAGGAAAAGCCTAAAAAAAGGTTGTGAGTTTTAGTGGATTACCATTAAGATGCAAATACAAATGAATCGGAAGAAAGTAACTTGAAGGCTGCACACAAAAACGGTTAGCAAAGGTAGTCCTCAAGTTACCACCACAACTGAGCCCAACGTTGCTTTTGCTAAGCGAGGCATTTGTTAAGTGGGTTTTGCTCCATTTTATGACCTTTCTTGCCATAGTTTGTTAAGCGAATCACTACATTTCTTAAGTTAGGCACACAGTTGTTAAGTGAATCTGGCTTCCTCATTGACTTTATTTGTCAGAAGATCACAAAAGGTGAACCAGGGACAGTGCAACCACCATAAATATGAGTCAGCTGTCAAGCATCAGCATTTTGATTATGTGACCATGGGGATGCTGCAACGGTCATGTGAAAAACTGATCCTAAGTTACTTTATTCAGTGCTGTTGTAACTTTGGACGGTCACTAAACCAACTGTTATAAGTCGAGGACAACCTGCATTTGCTAGTAAGTTAGAGACAGGGAACATTTCAACTAGCAATTTTATTTTATTATACTTTATTTATTTGTGCCTTGAGTCAGTGCCAATTCCTGGAGGCTCCCTGTACAAGCCCCTCCACTGATTTGCCATTGCCCAATTTCTAGTCTGATGCCTTTAACCACTATCCCAAACTGGCTCTCCAGCAATGGAAGCCAGAAGCAGGAAACATTTATAGATGTACTAAGCCAATTTTCTTTCCTTTCAAGCTAAAAAAAATAGGCAGAGAGTATGCTAGTATTGTTTATGAGTGTCATTCTGAAGATTCCTAATGCTACTAAAAAATTATCTCTGAGGCCACCTAGTCCTACAATAAGCTAATTTTAAAGAAGTCTAATTAGAGCTTATTTAAATAGCCTGAAACCTCACCTTATTTTGCAGTCTCATTAAGGGATTTTGAACAAATCATGAGAACATTTTCATGAAGAAACGATGTTAGTAGCTTCTGTGTATTGAGTTTAATATGAAAGCTTCCTTTAAGTATTGCTACAGTATGATAAAAAAGATCATAAATGTTGAAATCAGACTGTATTACCTCAAACACAATGAGCATTCAAAGTCTGTTACATCAACCAAATTTTCTGGAACTATTCCACAAGTGATTGAAAAGGTAGCATTCCCTTTTGGAGTTTCTAAACAAATTAAAACATGAAATAGAGCATAACTCATAAAACAATATACATGACCAAATATTTATTTTCTTTGTTTCCATCTTCACAAATAGTAGTATTTTGTTTGGAAAGGGCAACCTCCTTTTAAAATAAATACCTTTCTCTTGGCCAGAAAGCCATGGTTCAGAAGATACTCTTTTTAATATATCGTCTTTGGCATCTTTTTCTACTGAATCAAGAGAATTTGCAGACAGGGCACGTTGCAAACTTCCTCCAATAGTGTCTAATGTAACTTGTGGCACTTCTGAGACCTATCAG
This sequence comes from Bothrops alternatus, assembly GCA_034064705.1. Lineage (NCBI taxonomy): Eukaryota > Metazoa > Chordata > Lepidosauria > Squamata > Viperidae > Bothrops > Bothrops alternatus. Next base: position 1,572,297 of record JARGCV010000085.1, read on the forward strand.
AAAAGATTAAAAAACAAAATTCAACCTATCCTCTACATTTTTTTATAATGAAAAAGTAACTAATATTCCACTAGCAGATTCAGTTTTCAGTATTCTATTTTTATTTATTGAACTTATATACTGACCATTTTAATTAACTGACATGCTGAACTTCAGTTAATCAGCATTAAAACATTTTCAAGACACAAACAGATATGTGGAACACACATCTGAAACTGGTTCCAGTGTTCTTAATTATTTTGCATGAGAATATTTACTTACTGACACTGGGGTGAGCTGTAAACAATCACAAGACTCTTCCATTTCAAACGCAGAGCTGTGTTTAAGTTGTTTACTTTGAACATATGAAGTATTTAAAGCAGATTCTTTCAACTTCTCACTAATGTTTTCTGGTGACAGCAAATTACGCAATATCTATAAAATTGACATTGAGGAATAAAATATAATGACTATTACACTTCATAAGTAACGTAAATAGATTTCTTTAATATTGTCCCAGTATTTAGACATTAAATAGCTCATCATTCTCCCACAATCTGAAAGAAGTCTCAAAGTAACCAACAATTGTTTATCCTAATGTTACTCTCCTGCTTTGAAACCACACATTTTCATAGTTAGAATTTTCTGATCACATTTTGTTTGAATAGTATTATCTATAACATTGATTAAAATGAAAGCAGAGTTGCATAACATTATTCCATGGTCCTCATGTAACTCCTAGAGTCTATTGTGTGATACAGATAATTTAATTCCTAGATTTTGTCAGAGGACTTTGATGGCATAAATACTGGTTTTTGATAGCCTAAATACATTTCTTGGACTCTTACAAAAGTTTTCCCTTAAAACCATTCCCTATCTCAACAGCATGAAAATCTCTATTTTATTATTATTTTCAGTCTGCTTCCTTTCCAATCTAATTTCTTAAACAAAAATAAGTCTGGCCAGAAAAGCTATTATAAGAATGTTTAACTACCTTTTTTGCTTCTACTTTTGCTAAAACAAATCCTTCGTCAAGGGATAGGCAATGAAGAAAGACTTTTAAGGCGTCTTCTACAGAACCAGCGTTATTAAGTATTGTTGCTCTTCTGAAATATACCTGCAAGACACATTTATTGTGATTGAATTTGCTGTGCAAACCTAATCCCAAGCATGCTTTTTCTAAAGCTACTATTACTGCCTGTTAGTAGGTTTAAGTTTGTTTTTAAAAACATTGGTAGATTCCCTGATGTTAAAACTAGAACGAAAATAAACCATACAGACATGAAGCTAACGGAAAACAATAATATAGTACATTACCTATAAAGGAAATATTTTGGTGCAGTTTTAAAATGTAAAATTACATCTGCTTTATTTTATTAAGCATTTTAAGAAAAGATAAGAAGGAAAATAAAGCATAAAATGAATAAACAGTGATTATCCAAGAATAATAGTATTACATTTTAAATATTTCATTGATTAGTTTTTAATAACAGATTACACTATATTGTTTTAAAAATTACAAATCACTGTGACAATTCAAGTAACATAAATATCAACAGCAATAATTAATGCAGATATTTTTTTTAAAAATGAGATTAAGTATTACAGTGCTTTCTATCCACGTAATTGAAGACTTTACATTGAAACCAAAATTTCAGATGTGATACAAGCTGTATATAGAGTTGTAATCCCAAAATGGTTTCCAACTTGAATTAAATTCTGTATCAGATTTACATTTGTAATACAAATTTATTCTGGATATTATAGTATACTCACTTAATTAGCATTTTTCTGCAGAAGGAACTGGGTTCCAATAAGAAACTTACAGTATCATTACAATATTTACTACATATAAATTTGGTACATTTTGTTTGAATATCAGGTTTAGTGATATTTATTTTAAAATTAGCATGTTGGAAATTAAGCTTAAATTTATTTTATTAAAAATAATTCCCCAAATTGTTGAGCTTTAACTTCATTGCCAGCAGCTACAGTAAAACAATTCAGTAATTTCCAACTATTTTTGAAAATGAACTCTCCATTTTATCAATCCAGTACCAGAAAAATATACCAGTGATAAAATATCTTATATAAGTGCTATCTAAGTATAACATTTAGGGTAATAATTTTTCTTCCAATGAAATTTCCACTGCTGCATATCAATTATTATATTGAAGTTCTGCATCCATTTAATAATGTAGTTTTTAACATGATTGGTTTCTCTGCTGGTTTCATCCACAATTTATAAATAAGACACACAATGATATAAATTTTGTCTTATGAAACTTATCATTAAATCCTGATCACATGGAATAATACTAGTGGATCTTTCCAGTACATCAATTGACAGCCATTTCAGAAACAGGAACTAAATATACTGTATACTGTAGATCTAAGAGGTTCTATATCTGAACTGTATATGTTTTCTTTCCAGTACAGAACAGTAACACAGGTTTACTCCATGATAAATGAAATAGTTCTTCATATAGTGATATGTATAAATTTTGGATACATAATTTAAAAGTACATTCGCATCAGATATAACAGTACATGACCACACGTAACTGCCCTTTGTATACCATTTCAGGCAGATGTGTCTGAAATATCAATTAAAATTCCTGTTATTGCCATGAAATGAGAATATATAGCCTATAAACCAAAGAGAGGAAACAGAATGTTTGCAAGTTTCCTGTCAAAGCATGTCCTTTTGAATTTTCCAATAAAATATACAGTCCTGGCCAAAATTGTGGAAACCTTTTGGCGAAAGTGTATTTTTGAGGTTTGATGGCTAATAACACCACTTTTGGGGGGAATAGTACCATAAAATTATACAGTAGTGGCCAAAATTGTGGAAACCTTTTGGGGAAAGTGTATTTTTGAGGTTTGATGGCTAATAACACCATTTTGTTTTGGAGTAGTACCATAAAATTATATATCAATGGAAAGATAATTTATTCAAGAATGTAATGCAACATAGTTTGTTCAATTATCTGTACTGTATTCTATGACTGCTTCGAGAAAAAGAAGCAGATTCTCTAATCCATGGGTTGGTTGATTATCTGATTATATTATTTCATTATCTAATCTGTAAAAGATTTGTATCATTGTCATAATTCTGTAGGACCCAGAAAATGTTGCCAAGAGTATGGGTTTCAAATTTTTTCAGGCTGCAGGGACCTGTATATTAAACAAACAAACAAAAATCCTGGAACCCTTGATGAAAAAGTTGATGAAATTCCATGAGACTTACAGGTTAAAAAAAAAGTTGATTTAAATACAGCCATTTTCATCACTAGAACTTTGATCTGGGGCTCTGGAATTTCTTTTTTTCCACTTTAACCTGCAGATCCCTGCAGCCTGAAAAAGTTTGAAACCCATACTGGGCAATGTTTTTTGCATCCTACAGAATGGCAGCAATGATACAGATATTTCCCAAGAAATATGCATTATACTTACTTTAAAAAATCCCAAACAAAACAAAATCAGAAATACTTTTGGGCATAATTTATTATTTCTTACGTTGGCCTCTCAGATATATTATGAAAAATAAGAAACCTATGCTAAATAAGTAACTTCATTTTGGGTTTATTCTTACCTCAGGCCAATTTGGCATTTTAGCAGTAACAGCATTCAGTTCATCTAGTGCAGATTTAAATTCCTGGAGACTAGCATAAGATTCAGCTCTGTAAATTCTTAACATTAAATCACTGGGATCTAAAAGAAAGACACACACATATTTAGAATGCAGTTCACTGAACCCAATTGTAAAACTCTGTAATTTAAACAGTATACAGTATGTAATATAAACATAGAGAGCTAATTTGATCTAGTAGTTAAGGCACCCCATTAGAAACCAGGAGATAGTGAGTTCTAGTCCCGCCTGAGGCTAAGTGACTTTGGGCCAGTCACTCTCTCTCTTAGCCCATGATGTCAGTCCCTATCACACCCACTGGATCAACATTTGATTTGATCTGAACAGCAGCCTTGCACCTGTGAGGAAAAATAATAAAAAGTAATATAAACCTAGAAAACAGATATTCAAATGGTTAGATAATCATGCAGGAAAATGCCTCTATGATTGAAGAAGATAGATTGCCAACATTTTGACAACTATTTGTATAGAGCAGCAGTTCTCAACCTGTGGGTCGCGACCTAAGACTAAGACCAGGGCTTTTTTTCTCATAAAATGCTCAAAACCGCGTTCCGGCACCTTTTTTTTGATGGATTTTTTTCAACTTTTCCATGAGCTGTGCTACACCCTCTATTCTATTGGCTTTTGAAAGCCAATAGAATAGACTCTATTGAATAGACTCTTAATCTATTGAATAGATTAAGAGTCTATTCAATAGACTCCATTCTATTGGCTTTCAAAAGCCAATAGGAATTGTCCAGACCTGATCATTAACGGCTGTCTCTGCACTGCTGAGTGTGCCAAAAGACCCAGCCTGCAAGCGTTGCACTTGCAAGTTGTCTGCAGCAAAGGCAAGTTTGCAGGAACTTTTCATCTCTCCCTGCTGAGCAATTACGCCATCTCCTACTTGTAAGTAAAAGAGGACCAAGAGTGGGAGGTGGGGAGCAGCACTTAATTCTGCCCTGCCGAAAAAGTGCTCACCCGTGTCAGCCAGGCTATCCAGGGTCGCGCTGCAGCTGGTGCTGTGGGAGCTGCGGGGCCCACTCTACATGGAGGGGCTGCGCGGAGTAGCAGCAGGAGGGGGTATGGGGGCGGGGGCCGGCCAGTCCGAGCTGGGTCTGGGCCGGTGCTGCTGCTGGGCTGCTCCGCTGCTGCCACCACTGCTGGCTGAGCTGAGCTGCCGAGCCGGTCCCCACACCTCCTGGTTGCCCAGCTGCGCTCCGCCCCCGGCCGCCCTCCGCACCGGAGCTTCCCCCCCCGCGCCACCCGGCCCACCTCCCTCACTGTTGGAGGCCGCCCCAGCCGGCCTCCATAACAGAGCTTCCCCCTGCACCACCTGGCTCACCACCCTCACCGTCAGAGGCCACCCCGGCCGGCCTTCACAACAGAGCTTCCTTCCGTGCCACCCAGCCCACCTCCCTCACCATCGGAGGCCGCCCCGGCCGCCCTCAACAACAGAGCTTCCCCCCTGTGCCACCCGGCCCATCTCCTTCACCATCGGAGGCCGCCCCGGCCCTCTGGCGCCCGGTGTGGTCCCAGGGCTGGCGGGCAGGAGCGGCTCCTTCCCGGCTTGCCGGGCTCCAGGCGGCGGGGAAGAGGGCGATGCCCGCATGTGCGTTGGAGGCCAGCCGGACGGGCCGGGAGGGGAGAAGCGGCGCCTTCCAAGCGGGAACTGGCGCTTTGACCGCACCCCTCTCGCGTGTGATGAGTCGGGGAAGGGTTTGGCAGTGAAGGGCTGCGCAGCGTGGAAAGGGGCTCCCACGATCCCCCTGCTGCAATGGCACTCAGGAGGCTGGAGGGGCGGGCAGGTCCCGGGGGGGGCAGCTGGGAGAGCGCAAGAGGTACCAGGATGAGGATGGGGAGCTCCAGACTACCATCCCCAGCAGCCCTAAAAAGCACTGGAAGAGTGGGGAATGCTAGGAGTTGCAGTTCATCACGATTTGGGAAAACATGACTCTCCAAAGATCCTTCCTTCCACCCATCCATCCATCTCCTTCCCTTCCCCTTCAATCTCTCTCCTTCCTTCCTTCCTTTCCCCTTCAATCTCCTTCCTTCTCCATCTCCTTCCTTTCCCCTTCAATCTTCCTTCCTTCCATCTCCATCCCTTCCCCTTCAATCTCTCCTTCCTTCCTTCCTCCTTCAATCTCCTTCCTTCTCCATCTCCTTCCTTTCCCCTTCAATCTTCCTTCTTTCCTTCTATCTCCATCCCTTCCACTTCAATCTCTTTCTCCTTCCTTCCTTCCTTTCCCCTTCAATCTCCTTCCTTTCCCCTTCAATCTTCCTTCCTCTTCCCTCCCTCCCAACATTTTTCAGCAAGGAAGAGTAAGCTTCTCCAGTGAGCATTGCTATATTGTTTTTGTAATTCATCACTATGCTTTCATTATGTTCAATTCGTAACAATGAAAATACACCCTGCATATCAGATATTTACATTACGATTCCAAACAGTAGCAAAATTACAGTTATGAAGTAGCAACGAAAATAATTTTATGGTTGGGGGTCACCACAACATGAGGAACTGTATTAAGGGGTCGCGGCATTAGAAAGGTTGAGAACCACTGGTATAGAGGCTGATACTAAAGAAGGTAGCATAATTAAATATTGTATATATGCTGACAAGAAATTTATGAAAGCTATTTCAATATCACTTTAGGTCAGCTGCAATATAATGCTGAAAGTACAACAGAATTTAGGTGCACATGTGGCTTCATAAATTTTAACATAAATAGCAATACCTTGATTAAAGAGTTTCTCATGTAATTTACATAAGATCTTCTGTAAATATATTTCTTAATGTGCTAAAAAGCAAAGAGCACAATTCAATGCTTTCATGGTTTTTGTTCAGCAGTACATTTTGTAACTGATAGTTCCATAAAACAATTACTTACAAATATAAAAAAAGAACAGCCAAAATCAATGCAACTTTTGATTGAAAGTTTACTAATCTTCATTTTAAAGGCAATTTGCTTATGGCAGGGAAGTAAGTTAGGAAAGAACCATGCTATAATTGTATCTCCAATGTCACCTGAAGTTGTGACACTGTAAAAAAACAAAAGCATATAATTTTAAAAGAACCCTAGAGGGTTAATTGTAAGAGGCACAATACTTTAAAAAAAAAATAGGGGTGAAAAGCAATTTAAATATAGTTACAAAAATTTTTTAAAAAGTTATTTTGTTCATTTCTCCAAACTGAACTTATTGCATAATCAATTACATTACTGGGTTAAATATTTTTATCTCTTTTGTAATGTATGGGTAACCATGAGGGGAAAATGAAATTACATTAATATTTAAACATTTTTCTGATAAGGTTACATCAAAATCTGCACTCAAGTTAATGATTCTATATGAGGAAAGCAGTGCAAAGGCAGCACACCAAAATTATATAATTGCTGTCTTGGTAACACAACTTTAGTCAATAACTTGCAGCAATTTTTAAAACTGTCATAAGGCTTTATTGCTCACATTTGGAATCTAAATATTTTTAAAAAGTTATCGCTACAGATGTTCTCTAAATATTTTATAAAATTTGTTAATGCACAGTAGGAAAAAATATTTTAAACAAGTATAGCTGAAGTCCCTTATAACTGATCTCTTAAGACCTGGAGTTTACAACTTCTGTTAATAAAGTCTTATGCTAGATTATATAAACAAGGTGCATTTTAAAATTATATTCTACTGTATTAAACTTTTACATAAATAACTTATAGCAGAGGTCCCCAACCTTTTGGGCACCAAGGACCGGTGCAAAGGTTTTTCTGTGGACCAGAGGGGGTATGGTTTTGAACACTGCCTGTATCCCGAGGATGGAGCTTTGCTTGTTTGTGTGGCTCGCTTACTGGCATGCTGGGGACTGATGCCACCACGGACCAGGGGTTGGGGACCCCCGACTATGCTTTTGCATTAGTTTACTGCTACTCTGCTCCATGCATATTAAGTCAGACTGCAGACTTCTACTGCAGCTATTTCCACATCTTATTATCTAATAATTGTATCAGACAGTCGGAATCATCTTTTATAAGACATATAAATGCCCAGAATTGAATGTTTATTAATGGTTTGCAATTCATATATATTAAATGAGTTCCTTGACAAAATGATCAAGTATAAAAGATCTTTCCCTCAACATGAAATCTGGTTTCAAATTTCACACCTGAAACTATGCTAAACTGATTAAATTGTTTCTTTTCCTACATGTTTCATTTTAGAAAATTGCAATATGACAGTAGAATCTTAAGTACAAAATAAAAACTGAACAATGTTAATAAAGAATAAGTATGTTTTACATATGTGTGCACATAATCTGTAGTATGAGAAATTATCAGAAAAACAATTGGACAAATTTAGTGTCATGATGGCTACCAGTCCATACGCATAAGGAAATAAAGCAATATAATTAACTATCCTTTATATTTTTCACATTGCACTGTAAGTACGTACTAGTTAAAAGTGTGCTAAGGTGCTAACTGAATTACACTAATCTCTCGACCTTGGTATATATAAGTCTTCTCGCAGCAATGTGTTGTGAAAACCCTATCTGCTTATCTATATCACCAATATTATACAATATTTCCCCTTCCATGCCCACATTTCCTTATGCAACCAGCACCAGCAGGTGAATTATCTTGACCCTTGAAGGAGGCTGCATATACTCTTCCTTTCCCTAAAATTACTAGGTCCAGAGTGATTCATAATCCTCCAGACAGGTGCATGAAAACATTTTCAAGCCATTTCCTAAAACATATTAGCTTGTCCATCTTCTAAAGATTTCCTTAGAGTGCATAAATTCTGAAGATGACTTTTGAAATATGACAGCTGTTTCCTGTCTCTAGAAAACAGGGGCACAAAGTAACCTATTTCTTAACTTAGAATGCCTCTAACTAAACTTCCCTCCAACCTGTTCCTATAAGGAAAATAAAGAGTGCCAACTTCTGTATATTCTGCAGAATTGTATACAGCCAAGTATAAAACAACTGTGCTATTGCTAACACAGCAAAGCCGTTTCAGCCCACCCGGCAAATTATGACCAGCCTTTCTATCCTTATATATTAAGAAAAATAAAATAAATAAATCCGGTGGGTTTATTCGTTTCCCGTCTAAAACCTACAGCAGCCAGTAAAAAATACTGGCCTCTGAAGAATCCTAGGATGGTTTGAAATTTGATTTACTGTAGATACTTTCACTGGAAAACTAGCTTCGACTTTCCAAGGCAGAAGGAGCAGAGGACGCATTTCATTACACAACAGAATCCGAGAAATCCTTTGGACTTCCAGAAGCTCCGGGATCCGCAACGTCCGGGTCCCCGCAGGCACGAAGCCTCCGAGGCTGCGTTTTTGCAAGCTCTAATCTGCCGTCTCGCCGTCCCTCCACCCCGGGTCCCTTCAACCCAAGCAACCCAGGGTCGGAGACCCCTTCGCGGCCTGACTCGGCACGCATTTTAGGCAACCGGGCTGGGGAGGGTTATTAAGAGGAAAGTGGGCGGCGGGCCTCTGCCGCCTTACCCTTTCGGAGCGCCTGGTCGGCGGCTTCCCGAGCCTCGCGGGGCCGGCCCTGCTTGAGCAAATCGGCCAGCCGGCGCCACGTCCGAGCCCTGGCGCACTCCGCCGGGAACCACTTCTCCGCCAAGTGAGCCAGGACCACGGCGACCGAGGTGCCCGCCAGCGGCTCCCCGCAGTGGCGGCAATGGGCGTGAAGCCTCTCGCGGAGGCAGCGGCGGCAGTAGGTGTGTCCGCACGGCGCCGTCACCGGCTCGCCCAGGAAGCTGAAGCAGCCCCAGCAGCGGAAGAGCTCCGCCGGGAGTTGGCCGAGCCGCGACGGCCGTCCGCCAGACAGGTCGAGAGGCGTCCGAGCACTCGCCATTTCTTCCCTCCTGGGTTTCTTCGGCAGGCACGAAGACGGGGAGAGATTGGGGGGGGACGGAGAGAGGTACGGCAGGCTTCCACAGCAGCTACCGCTCGCCACGCTCTCTGGGCGGGAATGGGACGACAGTGGAGCTGGGGGGGCGTGTCCATCTCTTTCCTCTTCTCCCTCCTCCTCCCCCCCCCTCTTTCGGCGCTTGCGCTTCTGGCAAGTTGAGCGTTGGCTCGTTAGTAGCCGTTAGGCGCGCGGGTTCATATCTCTCTCTCTCTCTCTCTCTCTCTCTCTCTCTCTCAGTACGGCCACGTGCTTAGGCTTCCTCGGGACTTCACCGGTTGGGGTGGGGGCGGGGCTAGGACTGGGCGGGGCTTGCTTCTGGGTGGCTCGGTTTCGAGGCGCGGGGGAGGGGGGGTGGCCTCCCGTCTTTGTTTTCTGCGGTTGGGAACGTTTTTTGGGGTGTTTTTGTGTTTCTCCCGCGCGATGGTAACAACCCTGCAATTGGACTCGCCAATGAACTTGGAACCTGAATTTTTTTTATTTGACAGAGGCTTGCAGGGAAAAGCTGTCCAATGGGAGCGGTGCTAGATAAAGTGGGAGGTATAATCTAGTTCAGTGGTTCTCAACCTTTTTAATGCCGCGACCCCCCAACCGGTCATAAGTCGAGGACTACCCAACCGGTTGTAAGTCGAGCACCCCAGCCAGTCATAAGTCGAAGACTTTACCTGCCTGGGAGCACCGCACACGCATGGTGCCGCCCCCTGCGCCGGCCGAGGCGTAACTGGCAAGGGGCAGCGACGGCGCAGGGCGACCACTGGCTGGGCCACCAGCTGGCCCAGACCAAGGGAGGTAAGGCACCCGCCGGGTCCCACACGCGTCAGCAACCCTCCCTGTGCCCGCCGGCCTGCCACCTCCCACCCCTGGCCCTCTTTTACTTACATTTTTAGTAGTTGCTCAGCAGGGAGGGTTGGAAACTTCTACACAGCTCGCCTTCGCTGCAGACAACTTGCAGCACCGTTTGCAGACTGGGACTTTTGGCTGGCTCAGCAGGGCGGAGACAGCCTGGACAATTCCTATTGGCTTTTGAAAGCCAATAGAATTAGACTCTATTTAAGAGAGTCTATTCTATTGGCTTTCAAAAGCCAATAGAATAAGAGGGAGTAGCACAGCTAAGGGGGGGAAAATGGCGGAATGCGTCGTTTGGCGATCCCGTGAAATGGTCGTTCTACCCCAAATGGGGTCGCGACCCACAGGTTGAGAACCGCTGCTCTAGTTGATGTCTATGGAGATTCTTAGTCATAAGGTGACCAACTTTTTTACAATGAAAAGGAGGACACAAATAAATGGAAGAAAAAAATATCGTAAAAGCTGGCCCGGCCCATGGAAGGTCAACCGTCCGCCGCGCCACCACCTGCAGCTGCCCCACCAGCACCGCTGCCCTGTTTAGAGCGGGCACCGCGGCTCCCAAAGCACCAGCCGTGCCGGCTCTGGGGGGGGCAGCCTGCCGTGGACACAACCCGCCTGCAGCTGCCCCGCCATCACCACCACCCACCCTGCGCAGCCCCGTGTAGGGAGGGCCCTGTGGCTCCCACAGCCGCCCCTCACTCCCCTGCCCGCAGCACTCCCGATGCCCCTGCCTCTTGTGCCCGCAGCCATTATTGCCCTAGCAGAGGCGAAGATCAAGAGAAACTTACCGCTCCAGTTTTTTGGAACTAACTAGGAGGTGGTGTAGTTGGGTAGCAGGGAGGGGTGCAAAGTTCCTGCCAATTCACTTTCGCTGCAGACAACTTGCATGTGCAAAGTTTGCTGAACGGGTGTTTTGGCACGCTCAGCAGTAATTCCTATCGGCTTTCGAAAGCCAATAGGGGGAGTAGCACAGCTCATGCAAAAGTTGGGAAAAAAAACCATCAAAAAAAGGTGCCGGAATGCCATTCTGAGCATTCTATGAGAAAAAAAAAGCCCTGCAGATTAGTCTTCAAATATCGAAAAGGAGGACATGAAGGAGGACACTTTTCGAGGGAGGACAGAACTCACAAAAGGAGGACTGTCCTCCCTAAAAGCGGACGGTTGGTCACCTTATAAAATAGTCATCCAGATCATGGTTGTCTCAGAGGTGCTTTTTCACCAGGCAACTGGACTTTCTTGTTGTTCTTTGAAGACATTTCACTTCTCATCCAAGAAGCTTCTTCTGCTCTGACTGGATGGTGGGGAATGGAAGGTTTTATGCTCCTTGCAGGCAGCTGGTCATTTGCATTCTCTTACAGAGTTGTTGAGGCCACCTGGAGGTTTATCTGTGTCGCCAGGGTCACCAGAGTAGTGCAAATGGCAGTGGAGCTTTCTTGAACCTGTTGAAAGGACTGTGTTGTACACTGGAGGCAGATAAACCTCCAAGTTCTTCTGGGGAAGGTCAGATCACAAGGGTATCTTTGGAGACCTACCAGGACCTGATGCTTGCACTATAAACAGTTCCCTTTCATAAGAGTTAGTTCTTATAAAAACAGATGCAATTAAGAATAAGGGTTAGAAGTCCCCACCCACCGTATTCACTTCCCATTACTTTGTGTTAAGCCTCAGAACTAGCATTTCCTTAGCCTAATTGACTTGTAGACTAGATCAGGGCTTTTCAACCAGTGGTACGGGTACCACCTGTAGTACATTGGCATCTTGCAGGTGGTAGGCGACCATCCTAGAAAAGTGGTAGCGGGGGAGGGGAATGAGCTGAACCAGTGGCAGCACCGCACAAGCCTGAGCGAGAGACGGCTGGAGCTTCAGGACTGTTAGGGCTCGGCAGAAGTGCCAGGATCAATGCCAGTCTCCAGCTGGAGCTCGGCGCTGATCCTGGCCCTTCTGTTGAGCCCAGAAGAAGCGCCGATCAGCTGGAATGTTGCAGCGTCTCTTGGGTCTTGTGATTTATATTCAGATGCTTGGCAACTGATTCATATTGATGACGGTCACTGTCCCAGGGTCATGTGAAGTGACAAAATCTGCTGCAACCACCCAGCAGACGGGGGGAATAAAAACCAAACATCCCCCCACCCCACCCCTGCTGCTCACAACAATGAAAACCTCAGACAGGAGGAAGAGCGCCGCCGGGTGGGCAGGCAGATGTCTTGCTCGGCTGTGGCTTGGGGGACACTTTTTTCAGTCCCATTGTAACTTTGAACAGTCACTAAGCGAACTGTTGTAAGTTGAGGACTACCTGTACTTTTATCACTTTTTTCCTTTTGAGGGGGATTATCAAGTTTTTGACACCTTGCTAGGCGACTGGTGGTACTCAGATGTTCCCATATCCTAAAAGTGGTACAATGGGTGAAAAGGTTGAAAAACCCTGGACTAGATAAGATAACCTTTATTGTAATTTTTTTACTGTGGGAACAAGGACACATCAAAAATGAAATTTAGTTGCCTGCTCACAAAGTGAACACATACATGACACACACCTAAACATATACAGCATACACATACTATGTACAACATATGTATAGACCTACACCCCTACTTATACATAATATATGAATATTAAACAATGTCCATCTTGAATATATAATGGAAGGAGGAAGCTTGAGAGTTCACAAGGTTAATACTGTATAGAATGAAACTGTGGCTGAATCTGGATGTTCTGCTTCGGATACCACGGAGCCCCCTCCTCCCAGAAGGTAACAAGGATCAGACCCTGATCAAGCAACCTTTCTGTGCTATATCCTGGATGGAATAAAGTCTTTCATCAAATATAAATATTTCAGATAAACGGAAGTATTCAGATGATGTAGCTGATTTAAAGTAGCCTCAGATGTTCTAGAAATCATGGCCAGCTAGAAACACAAGTAGTATTCTTTATATAGCAGCCCTAATGTTTGAAGGGAAACTATTGTAGGAAGGGTTTATAAACTCTTGAGTGTACTCCCAAGCACCGAACTGTTTTCAGATGTTATAGAAGCAGGGTAACATTTGAAATATGGCTGACTGGGGAATTCAGACACCTCCAAAACAGTTTGCACAAATTGATTTTATTCGTTTCTACATGCAGGTGTTAGAATCCTGTTTGATTTGAGCCCATCCACTGCTGGCAGAAGAATCGCCACTCAAAAACATCAGCTTCAGGCAAAAGGAATGCAGATATTAAGTCCTGCTTTTGTGAATCTGTTTTAGGAATGGGAGGCAGGAGGTCATGTGCCTTCATCTCTGGTGATTGGTAAAGGAAGAATAGTTATGACAACTCAACTAACATTGCACCTAAAAATCACATCAGACAAATTACAAAAGCCATTTTCTTCTGAATAAATATTTTAGTCTGCAAACCAGACATGGAGTCGGGCTGAGGGCTCTACATACCGGTATCTACATGCATACATAGTAGAGCTTTATGATTTCTCATTCCCAATGAGCCTGTTCCAATTTTCTGGCATCTGCTTCTAACAACAATGGAGAAACAGTAATTTAATGGAGAATTTTTGAAAGGAGCAGGGACTCCCAGTGATCCTACTGCAAATCATTACTTCCCTATTACAGTTAGCAGCTGGGCTGAACAGTATGGAAATTAGGGAAGTTGGGACTTTTGGAATGGAAAGATAAGTTATTTATTTTAAAACATGGTTGATGGGCTTGGTTCAGTTTGTTGGGTCACAAATGGTTGAATTTGTAAAAATAATACAGTAAAGGCAGATATAGATACATGGATGGATGATGGATGGATAGATAGATAGATAGCCAAAAAGTGGTAGAAATATATTTTTCCCAAAGAAAATATCTAGATATGCTACTACAGTAGCAAATATTAACTATGGCTTATGTAAAAACCATAGTTTACATAACTTATGAGCTAAATTTATATGGTTAATATTTAGCTTCCATAGTATACTGTATAGGAACAAATTCTTTAATATATTTGTCAGCTGGAAAACCACCCAAAGCCTAATTTAGCTAATAGCCTAACTTTATTAAAACCCCTACTTTCTATGTAATAATCCAGTACTGTAAGGAAAACACCTTCTTTTAGAGCCACTTAAAGATAATTGGAAGTGATTAGGAAATAGGATTGGCTAGAAAGATTTATCTCACACAGATATTCTCCCTGACTAGGCCAGGGCATGTGTCTTCTGACAAACTGATTAAGTAAATGACTCATTCATTCTGGAACATGTTCATTCAGAGATGATAAATGTTACCAGTTACTTCATAAAATTTTACTATGAATACGGTTTAGCATAGTAGTGTCCACAGCTAGAGGAATCCACATTCACTTTTCATATTCAAGCTTTTGGTTGTGTTTTCTGTGTTTTTGAGAATCCTCACTGCTGCTTTAGGTTTCCAGTAAAGTAATTGTTCCTTTGCTAACATTAAGAGAAAGGTTTTCCATCCAAATTTTCTTGTCCAAGCATAATTGCTTTCCAAAAGGAGTTAAGGTAGGATCGTTTCTCTGCCCAAGCCATAAATCCATCACCCACTGATAAATCTCTTATTCTCTTGATTTCTTTCTGGCCTTATCTATTTTTTCAATACTTCCTGGAAAGGATTTTCAACCTTTCTAATCAAACTAGGGTAGTTAAGAATGATTTTATTTCTCCGACCTGTTTCTTTGTCCGCATCTGACTAGTTGCTCCAACTATTTCTAGACTGTCTACCATTTCTTTCTACTGGATCAACTGGAAGAAGCTGATCCCTATTAAGCAACCAGAGGATTCCTATTATCACCTGTTGTTATGATGTTGAAAACATCCTGGTCTGGATAGTTATTATAAACATTGTTTTGCTATCAGCTCAACCACTGCTGCAACTCTAATTTGTTCTTTGATCTGCAGCCATTTACGTTATAAACCACCTGGCTTGCCTGCAGGTCTCCACTGCCTTCCTGGGCATTATAAATGTACTCTCAATGTTTTGTAATTTTATACTGGTATTAGATCATCTATATACTGTGGTGTAAATCCAAAAACATAAGAGACAGATTTAGAACTTGCTTTAACTTCATGCAGCAGCTATTGGAATCTGAATCCAATAACCAGAAGGAAGTTGCATGAGGAAGCAGAGAAAATCTTAATTATCTTAATTTAGAAGGATACCGAATCTACCTTAGTTCAGATTGGGTTTTTTCAAATATATAGTGTTATACCTGATCCAATGAAATCCTCACTAAAACCTAACTTTTTATGTGTTTAGTATATGATGTCCTTGTTCCATCACAATTGAATGGCATCCAGTTGAAGGAGACTGGCTTGTATAGGCAGAAAGAGATATTTTATAATAACCACTTCTTAACATTGAAGGGTACTATATATGTTCATTAATTGAACAGAACTAATTTGTTTTTTGACATAATTTGTCATTGTGAAAGCATTTCATTGTTCTCTTGAGATACTGTTATCTATTTTCTATTTGGATATAGCCTCTTAAAATACACCACAAATATTCATTAAGAAAAATATTCATAAAATTATTAGGTTCAGCCTTGAAATGCTTTACTCAGTGAAATGTTATTTTTAAGTGTTAAAGATTAGTTTTGCAGATATCTCTGTTGAGTCCAGTCTCATGCCTGGTTTTCAAACCATTTATCTTTCTGCCTTTTTCTTTAAATTCCACTGGCTATTAAATTTCTTAAGATGTTTTCCTAACCAAGCATCCACTTTCTGCTTCCATTGTCATCAATAATGTTCGGTTTTTTATAGGGCAATGGTTGGCAATTTAAAGATTGTTTTAGCAGCTCAATCATATATATGTTTATTAGGAGGTAAATCTATTGAGTTTATGTTTAGAATTAGAATCTTACAAGGCACTTATATTCTTATTGAGAGCGGATTTAATCTACTTAATGGTCTTTTTTTTCCCTAACATGTATTTTATGATGATAGCTTGACAGAGTGCTTCTGTATGGCTCTGCTTGGAAGTATCTGTGAGTTCACTGAGACTTAAGTCTTGGATTATAGATCTTACTTGATTTTACTTTTAGCTAATATTAAATAGGCGGATTCAGTATTTAGTGGGTTTCTCAACTGTTTTGTTCCTGGAAAAGTTTGTATTTGTATTCTAGAAAACAACAATCATATGCAGGAATTTGGGACAGCAATTTATCATCATTATTTCCAAGAACAGCACTCGAACCCTAAATAGAATTATTGCAGCACAGTTTCTTTTTATTTAATTATGAAGAGTAACCTGAAAAAGGACAATGTGGGGAATAATTTTGCAAATTGAGCTGTGCATGTGTGTGCAGTGCCCCGCTGCTCACACGGCCCAGGTCTGAATAGGCCACAGCCCAGTACTGGGCTACTGCCCAGGGGTTGGGGACCCCGATCTGGGGCATCAGTATTTTTCATTCAAGGCAGAAAAACTGACCCATTAAAATATAATCCAAAGGTTATTTTTAGTATTTGGAGTTTCCTCATAATTCTCATTTTCTAAACTGCTAACTTCAAAGAACAAAATGTAGTACATGAATTTAAACGGCATACCATTTATAGTTTGTGTCTCTGATTGGCATAAGCCATCTTGAGAATCACATGGACAAAAGGCCAGGTGTTAATAATAGTATTTCCAGTTAGCAGACAGTTGTGTAACTCAAGTAAACATTCTGTCCTTTCCACTTCCAGAGTTAAAAGCTCGATTGGTGGATTTTGGATTTTAGCCAAAAGACAGAAAAAGGATTATTTGGTTTATAATGGGGAACTTCTGCTGAAGGCATTATAATACTTTCCAAAGTGAACTTTAAGAAAAGGTTGTGGTTTTCTTCATAATGAGTTAAGTCAAAATTCTAAATATACATCTTTGCCTAAAACTGTTCAGAATGACATTGCTAAATAGTCTTCCAATAGGAATTGAGATATCAGTCATCCAATACACCGTATCTTTTTGGGCTCCATTACTGTGCCTTCTCCATGAACACTAGCATCACTCATTTCATAAACGAATACCCATTTCATAAGCAAACGTTCATTTGTATCTTGATTAAATATTTGCTAGCTCCAAGAGGAACCGGCATAAAATACTTGCCCCTTTCCTACTTTCCAGCTTGATCAGATAAAACCTCCACAGACAGGAATAAAAGCAGTTATCCACAATGCACTTTCTAGTCTAGATAGACTTATAGCTTACATAATCCCTTATTTTGTACATCAGCCTTTATCAGCTTTGTAGCTTCTGAATGTAATAGACTCAACAGTGTTTTCACTTCAGCCATCCAGACTAATTAAGGGAAACGCTGCCTGCAAAGGATGAGTTAAATCCAATTGTATCATCAGGCACAAGGCATGGGATAAGGTGGGGTAAAATAGCACTGCTAACTATTTTCTGGTTTACTTCCTCTGTATTTAATAATTAGCATTCTCCTATTTGGCTCGTCTAGATGTTAAATCAATTCTGGTCATCATGATCCTCCAAAAGTTGAAATTAGTTCAAACATTTGAAGATTATAAGGTGACCAACTTTTTTACAATGAAAAGGAGGACATAAATAAATAGAAGAAAAAAATATTGTAAAAGCTGGCTTCGGACCCGGGGGGGCAGCCTGCCCTCGACACACCCCGCCTGCAGCCGCCCAACCAGAACCACGGCCCACCCTGCACAGCCCCGTGTAGAGAGGGCCCCGCGCCTCCCACAGCATGGGGGGCAGCTGGCTGCTGCCGCTCCTCACACCCCCACCCGCAGCACCCCCACTGCCCCTGCCTCTTGCACCCGCAGCCATTATTGCCCTAGCAGAGACGAAGATCAAGAGAAACTTACCGCTCCAGTCTCCTCCAGGTATCTTCTGGACTAATTAGGAGATGGTGTAGTTGGGTAGCAGGGAGGGGTGCAAAGTTCCTGCCAATTCTCCTTCGCTGCAGACAACTTGCATGTGCAAAGTTTGCCGGCTGGGTGTTTTGGCGCGCTCAGCAGCAATTCCTATTGGCTTTTGAAAGCCAATAGGGGGAGTAGCACTGCTCATGCAAAAGTTGAAAAAAAAACATCGAAAAAAGGTGCCAGAATGCTGTTCTGAGCATTCTGTGAAAAAAGAAAAAGCCCCGCAGATTAGTCTTCAAATATCAAAAAGGAGGAGATGTAGGAGGAGGGAGGACAGAACTCACAAAAGGAGGACTGTCCTCCCTAAAGGAGGATGGTTGGTCACCTTGGAAGATTAGTGCTATAGATTGTGAGATGGCTCGACTGTGAGATGGTATTATGGTAGCTAGAGGCAGGGATACAAAATGAATGGAGTTTTTAATTTAAAAGTATTATAAAATAAAGATTTCTGCACAAAGAACGATTTTATTTTTATTGCTAAACTGTTATACTTTGAAGCTATTCGGCTCAATTTAGTTTGAAATTTCTACTGCCTATTTTAACGTGATCTATTCTGTCAGACACAACTAATGTTTACTTACTGGTTCTATAATCATCTACTTTGTGTTCTGTAGTTTTAGATTTGTATATCCTTTGTTTTCTATTCCTTTTGTTTTGCTTTAATTCTCTTGAATGTGGCCTTTGGAATTCCACATCTATCCCTGACTCTCCCTTGCCCAGCTTTCCACACTATCTACAGTACGTGGCTTGCTGGACATTAAGAGGATTGTGGAACTTCTAGCCAGGTTCCAGGTCCTCACTTCTTTATGGGGTTTATTGAAAGTATCTTGAGCTGCTACGCAATTACCTAACTTGTTCTGTCTTGTTTGTGTCCTGCAAATGCCTGCTCTGTTTGATCCTGTCTTGTTTTTCACTGCTCACCTATCTCTGCATGCCTCCTTTCTTTGCTCTTCCACCTCTTTAAAAGAAAATTGAGAAAGGAATAAAGGAACTCATTAGCTCTTTATCCTTCCTTTAGCAGTTGAGTTAGTACTAAATTGGGCTCAAAATTTGTAGTCTGCTTTGAAGACTGATTTTCTCTTCCTATCAGAGGCAATAAATTTAAAAAGGAAGTGAAGGAATCAACCAGATGTAAACGTTATAAATAAAATATTTTCAGAGTAATTATGATGCCCTGTTTCTTAAAAAAGCTGTCCTTTAGTAATATACTGAATTTATGCTGATTGTATACTGTTGATGTAATAGTAACATAAATTGCACATCTGTTGCAACTACTTCATGGCCTTTTTGAATAGCTGTTGTCAAGGTGTCCCATGAAAGCTAAAAACAAATACAAATTAAGAATAGCCATATCTTTTTTTTTTTTGACAAACCCAATTGCTTATGAGATTTGAAGCTAAGTAAACGGGAAAGTATTTTTTTAAAATTAATTTCTATAATTGTCCATCTCGACCCAATGACTCTGGGTGTGGCATTACAATTTATAAATATCTTATCATTGAATATTATATAATATTATAATGGAGAAGAAGCTGAATAATTGGCTTTCCTAGACATAAACTTAAAATGGTGGTTATCACATTATAATGCGAAGGGGAAATTTTATGAGGTGATGGGGTACCACAGACATTTAACACTTGATAAATTTATCAAAGATATACAAGGGTATGTCAAATGTTTGTTGGAAAGGTAAACAATCTGAAGACACTTTTTATGAGGTCCGGTAGTCATGCAAAAAAACCTAAGATTTATTAGAATCAGATATGTATTCTAAATCAGAAAATTCTTAAACTGGATGAACAACTGAAGCCAGAGACTTTTCTTTAGGTTTGATGGACATACTGAAAAAAACAAACAAACCATGGGACATTGTTCTTATATATGACAATAGCATATATGGAATATATGACAATAGCAGAGATGGAAGGATTTGCATATACCCACAATGAGAGGATGCATGATAAAATTAATGGAATTGATGGAGATGGAGAAATTGACTGCTTTGGTTAAAAAAGAGACTTTATCTAGCTTTGTTTTTATTTGAAAACCACTCTTGGATTTTTTTTTTAACTTGAAACTGAAAGAAATGAAATTTTAATCTTGGGTTTTGATGACTTGTTTATGATGATAGAAGTATTGTTGTGTTTGTTATGGTTTATTTGAATTAAAAGAATCATTGATTTTTAGATATTTATCTGTACTGAAGAAAGTCTGAAGTTTTTTTCTATAGCTTTTTCCCCTGTTTGCACTTCCCAATTTTACTTTTTCCCTATCCTTCCCTCTTCCTTTTTAATATGCTTTTTTGTATTTTATATTTTTCTGAAATTTAATAAAGTTTTGGAAAATGATGGCTATTACATAAGACCCTCAAAGTAAAATAAATTAATTTCATCAACTCAATTTGATGGGATCCTTCCATAATAAGATGATGCAGGATAAATTTGCAGTCTAATCCTATAGATTTTTATTTAGAAGTAAGACTGAGTTTAGATTAATGGAGACTGAGTTTAGATTAATGTTTAATGAAGAGAAGGACGAGGGGGGACATGATAGCAGTGTTCCAATATCTCAGGGGCTGCCACAAAGAAGAGGGAGTCAAGCTATTTTCCAAAGTGCCTGAAGGCAGGACAAGAAGCAACGGGTGGAAACTAAACAAGGAGAGAAGCAACATAGAACTAAGGAGAAACTTCCTGACAGTTAGAACAATTAACCAGTGGAACAACCTGCCTCCAGAAGTGGTAAATGCTCCAACACTGGAAGTTTTTCAGAAGAGACTGGACAGCCATTTGTCTGAAATGGTATAGGGTTTCCTGCCTGAGCAGGGGGTTGGACTAGATGACCTCCAAGGTCCCTTCCACCTTTACTATTATTATTATATCACTGTATACAAGCTTTAGGACTCAGGACTGCATCCCAATTCTTTTGGGAGGAGCCATAGCACAAATGTAGAGAAAAAAAATGTATCTATAGAAGTTATTAGCCTTAGCATCTCCTATGAATGGCACCTGAAACATACTCTCTATTTGAGATATTAACTAAATAATATTGATTTAAATGGAGGAAAGTCCTCATTAAATTAGTTTCTTTTGGCAAGCATATTGGAAATTGTCATGCTTGCAAGAGCTTAACGATATGGGAAGAATGAAAGTCATAAGACATTCGAGTTCAATTTGGCAATTCCAGTAGAAAAAAATAGCATCTCTTGTATAATACTTTTTGTGTCCTGCATTGGTCCTGGGCATTCCAAAAGCTGCCCGGGACCAGACAGAGTGGTGCCGGCCTTGTGCGCATGCGCAAGGCGTGAAAACGCTCTGTTCCTATTGGGGTCTGTCCCTACTTCGATGACGTCCTCATTGCTAGGGAGTCATCTCAAAATTTAGCAGAAAGATTAAGGGCTGTCTTGCTTCGTTTTCAAAAAACAGGGCTTAAACTAAAGAAGGATAAATGTAAGATAGGAGTCATTTCTACTGACTTGTTAGGATTCAGGATTGATGCTCAAGGCATTCACCCCGCTGAAACTAAATTGCAAGCTATCCAGCAGGCCCCAAGCCCTAAGTCTAAGAGTGAGGTGCAAGCCTTCTTGGGGCTATTAAATTTTTACCATGCATTTCTCCCACATAAAGCTGCAGTGGCAGAGCCATTACACCGCCTCTTAGACAAGCAGAGTCCATGACAAGAGCTTCAATGAGGTTAAGGCTCACTTGCTCACTTCCAATGCTGTTTTAGCGCATTTCAATGACCAACTGCCTGTTTGCATCGCATGCGATGCATCTCCTTATGGGGTGGGAGCTGTACTTAGCCATCTGAAGGCTGATGGGACACAGGTCCCTGTGGCCTATTACTCAAGGACTCTGTCTTCTGCAGAGCGAAATTACGCTCAAATTGACAGAAGCCTTGGCCATAGTGGCTGGCATTAAGAAATTTCATGATTTCTTATATGGCCACCATTTCATGGTCTATACTGACCATAAGCCTCTGCTGGGTTTGTTTACCACTAGCAAACAGACCCCACATATCATTTCTCCTCGTATGCTGAGATGGTCCATTTTCCTGTCAGCATATGACTACACATTAATTCACAAACCAGGAAAAGAAATGGGTCATGCAGATGGCCTGAGCAGATTACCCCTGAACCAATTAGAGCCAGATCCTGCTCCATCCATTAATATTCTTTCCATTCAGGAGTTGCCTGAGTCTCCCCTCAATGCTAGGGACATGGCTGCAGAAACTGCCACTGATCAACGCTTACACACGTGCTGACATGGGTGTTGTCAGGATGGCCTGACAAGTGCCCAGATACTGAGTTCCAAAGCTTCTGGCACAAGAAACATCAGTTTTCCACTTTCAAGGGTTGCCTGTTATGGGGTAGCAGGGTAGTGATTCCAGCCTCATTGAGGTCTAGAATCTTGATCTCTCTGCATGAGGGACATCCTGGAATTGTCAGGATGAAAGCACTTGCACGCAACCATCTTTGGTGGCCTGTGCTCGATAAAGCCATTGAGGCCCAGGTGCACGGGTGCCAAGTGTGCCAACAGTCTCGGCCTGAAATGCCTCAGGCCCCAGTACATAGGTGGGAGGAAACTCAAACCCCATGGTCTAGGGTGCATATAGATTATGCTGGGCCCTTTCAGGGGCAATTCTTCCTGGTTGTTGTTTCCTCCACTACTACTGCCAGGATCATCCAGGTGTTGAGAGGAATTTTTGCATCACACGGTCTTCCAGATGTTCTGCTTTCAGATAATGGCCCTTAATTTACCTCTTCTGAGTTCCAGGCTTTTCTTCAGACCAACCTGATCGGGCATGCAACATCGGCTCCCATCCATCCTCCAACGGACTGGCAGAGAGAATGGTGCGCACCACCAAAGATGCTCTCAAGAAACTGACTTATGGTAACTGGCATCACAGGTTAGCAGATTTCATTCTTGCTGAACTCCGCTGGGGACGCTGCCTTATCACTAAACTGGACAGGCTGCACCCTGACTGGGTGGCTTCACAGATGTCACAACCGTGGGCACCTAGGAGACTCCAGGTGGGCGATCTGGTTTGGGCAAGAAACTATGGGCCTGGACATCTCTGGGTCACAGCTGTGGTCTGCAAGGTCTCTGGGCCATTGTCATACAAAGTTGCCTTGGATGATGGCTGCGTTCTTCACAGACACATAGACCAACTGCGTTGGAGCCTGGACTTTCACCCTTCCGCTCCTGGCTCTGCTCTGGGGGGGGGAGGAGGACCATAATATGCATTCTGGGTCACAGTTTCCCAGGCCTAACAGGCCCTCACTAGCTGCTACTGAGGCTGTTTGGGATTCATCCCAAGGTTCCGCAAGTGCTTCTAACAGGAATTCACTGTTCATTCATCCCACACATCCATAATTACTCCAGACAGGGAGTCACACCGGGGGTATCCACAGTATTCACATATGTCAGATAGTGCTCCAGACAGGGAGACTGGCTGGGGGTATCCACACAAATCACTACCAGTAAGAGAAAAGGAATTCCATCAAGGGTGCTTGCCCAATTCCGCAATTGCTCCCAAAAGGAAGTCACCAGCAAGGGGGGTTGCCATGGAGGCGACTCCTGACTCTGGCATCTCTGGCACGTGTTTGGGGGCCACAGAGTACTGGGGCACTTTCACTACCCAGCCCTCTCCATCTGCTGGTCTTGGGCTCAAGGGACAGTGTTCCCAAGAGGGGTCCATTGTGGACTCGGGGACTTCCACCCCTCCAAGGTATGCTGGCTTGGACTTAGAGGGTCCAGCCAGCCAGCAGCGGGGCGGGTCAACCAGGAATTTGGGGCAGCAGAGTCCTGGCCTGCCTAACCTGGCAGGCGAGCAGGTAGGCCAGGCACCCTCACCAGGGTCCCCTGGGGATTTAGGGCAGCAACGCCCTGGCCTGCCTAGCCTGGTAGGTGAGCAGGTGGGCCAGGCAATCTCTCCGGGCCTTAGAAGGTCACAGCGGGCCAAGTGCCCATCCAAACATCTGAGAGACTTTGTGAAGTTGCTGTCAAATCATGAGGGACCTGCTCATGAGGCCCCTGAATAAGGGGAGTAACTCGTGGGTAGATTATTTTGTATTATTTTTGATTTCGGATACATTTATTTGTATTAATAAATACTGAAGGGGGTTTGCCTGAGGGCAGACTTGAGTATTCCATACTCTTTGAATTTGAATAATGCAACTGTATGTCACTCTTCCCAATGCACAATGTACATGTGTGTACGCGAAGTATGTTCCATCTAGGGGGGGAAGGATGTTGTGTCCAGAGCCTGCAAAAGCAGGCTTGGGATGTTGCATTGGTCCTGGGCATTCCAAAAACTGCCCGGGACTAGACAGAGCGGTGCCAGCCTTGTGTGCATGTGCAAGGCGCGAAAATGCTCTGTTCCTATTGGTTGACACTGTCTGGGCTTCTGGCCATATAAAAAGGCCTGCGGGCCTTTTGCTTTTGCTTTGTTGTTGTAGAAGGAGAATAAAGTGTTTGTTCAGCATCACCATGTGTCTTCATCATTCGCACGTGAACAAAGTATACAACAATACTTATGTAACACAGCAGAGACTCAAGGCCTGATTTATTATTGCTGTTTTCCCAGACCCATACAAATTGCTAGATGTTGTATTATCTCTCTCAAGCTCAATCAGCAACTCTGTGCACTTCTAGTCCTGTAATGGATTTAGAGATATCCCACTGAAGGTTTTCAAAGAGGACAGTTTAAAAAAACCCAGAGACCAAAGAAATGGGAAAAAAGCTACAAGGATGTAATTTAGTTGTGTGGGAAGTCAGCCCCCCCTCCCCGAGAAGGAAATATTAAAAGGGCAGGAAATATTTTGTCAAAGTATCTTGAAGAGGCAGGAAAGCATACCCAGTTTTCTTAATAACCCCAAGTCTGCCTCCCCCAAGCAGAAGCCAGCTCTGTACAAATGCAAATGTAAACCATTAGGAAAGTTGGAGCTAGGAGATTAGGAAGACAAAGACCTAAAATCTGCATACCCCACCTGAGGCAGGACATGGTAGGATTAACTCACAAAGGCCAAAGGGCACACCAAACTCAGGTCAGAATACATGACACAGGAAATAGCCTCAAAACAGGAACAGGAAATAACCAAACAAAAGGCTTCAGAGGGTATAAAAACCTATTCCCTACATGTGCTAAGTCCTTTTTTCACTTCCCTTGCTGCCAGAACCATCTTCCTCTCTGGCTCTCCTCTCCAATAAACTACAACCTTCTTCCCAAAGCAGTTGCCATGTTTACTCCCAGCTTGGATGAACCAGGATGAAGACTTTTCTTCCAACAGTTGGTTCATGTATTAACCATTTGCCATCCAAAGGCTTTATCTCAATATATGAATAATGACATTTTCTCAGGTTTTATTATTGAAATTGTTTGCTATTGCAAAAAACAAACTGCAGCCTAGGCCAAGGGGTCCAGTATAAATATTTATTCTGCCTCCCCAAAATGTTTTACAGCCATCCATCTTATTTAAACATTAGTTAATTAAAGTGCTACAGAAGTGGATGAAGAAAAGCCCTTGTTTTGAGCCTCCACAAATTCTTTCCATTTTGCAAACAGAGTTCTATTTTTGTAACATGGAGACTGTAAATGTTGTCTCACCACAACAAGACAAACCAGGCAATTAATTTTGATAGCCTCATTCACAATTCGGAGGAATAGTGTGGAGTGTGGGAGGGGGAAAGATTGGGGCTGTCACCTCTAGTATTAAAAATAAAATACCTTGTCCAGAAGACAGTGGATAAACATTTGACTGCTAGATGTGCTTGAGGAAAGGTTCCCTCCAGGTTAGCAATCATGTAGTTTGGAGGATCACCCAATTAAGAATATAGATTTGAGTATGTTTCATGTATGTTGATAAGGTGACCAACTGTAGGGAGGACAGTTCGCCTTTTTATTATTATTATTATTATTATTATTATTATTATTATTATTATTATTATTATTATTATTTATTAAATTTCTATACCGCCCCTCTCCCGAAGGACTCGGGGCGGTTTACAGCCTTAAAATTTAAAAAACATATAAATGTACAAAATTAAAATTTTTAAAAATAAATTAAACAAATTAGGCCATAAAATCCCATATAAAACCCAATATATACAAATCCTAAAATCCTAAAAATTACAAAAATCCTAAAAATTACACAATCCCCCTAAAACATTTTCACCCGGTTGGAGCCGGAGCTTCTATGCCAGGCCGGCCTGTTGAAAAAGGAAAGTTTTCAGTTCCCGACGGAAGGTGCGTAAGTCCGTCATCGTACGGAGTTCGGGGGGGAGCTCGTTCCAAAACGTTGGAGCTCCCACAGAGAAGGCTCTCCCCCTGGGGGTCGCCAGTCGACATTGTCTGGCCAACGGCACCCTGAGGAGGCCCTCTCTGTGGGAGCGTACCGGACGGCGGGAGGTATTTGCTAGCAGTAAGCGGTCCTGTAAGTATCCGGGTCTGATGCCATGGAGCGCTTTAAAGGTGGTCACTAACACCTTGAACCGCACCCGGAAGACCACCGGCAACCAGTGCAGCTCGCGCAGGAGCGGTGTTACATGGGAGCGCCACGACGCTCCTGTCACTACCCGCGCGGCCGCATTCTGGGCCAGCTGAAGCCTCCGGGTGCACCTCAAGGGGAGCCCCATGTAGAGA
The DNA here is from genome assembly GCA_034064705.1 of Bothrops alternatus. Classification (NCBI taxonomy): domain Eukaryota; kingdom Metazoa; phylum Chordata; class Lepidosauria; order Squamata; family Viperidae; genus Bothrops; species Bothrops alternatus. The sequence continues at coordinate 1,599,168 of JARGCV010000085.1, forward strand.
GCATTACAATAGTCCAGCCTGGAAGTGACGAAGGCATGAGTAACTGTGCATAGCGAGTCCCGATCTAGGAAGGGACGCAACTGGTGTACCAGGCGAACCTGATAGAACATCCTCCCGGCCACGGCCGCCAGATGGTCCTCTAAAGATAGCCGTGAATCCAGGAGGACTCCCAAATTGCGAACCCTTTCCGCGGGGACCACTGTTTCGCCCCCAACAGACAACAAAGGAGTCAATTGACTAAACCGGGACGACGGTAGCCACAGCCACTCGGTCTTGGAAGGGTTGAGCTTGAGTCCGTTCTTCCCCATCCAGACCCGCACGGCCTCCAGGCATTGGGTCAGCACGGCAAGAGCATCGTAAGTTTTGTCCTCCCTCGAAAACTGTCCTATATGTCCTCCTTTTTGATATTTGAAGACTAATCTGCAGGGCTTTTTTCCCCCTCATAGAACGCTCAGAACGGCGTTCCGGCACTTTTTTTGATGGCTTTTTTTCAACTTTTGCATGAACTGTGCTATTCCCCCTATTGGCTTTCGAAAGCCAATAGGAATTGCTGCTGAGCATGCCAAAACACCCAGCCGGCAAACTTTGCACATGCAAGTCGTCTGCAGCGAAGGCGAATTGGCAGAAACTTAGCAACCCCTCCCTGCTACCCAACTACATCATCTCCTAGTTAGTTCCGAAGATACCTGGAGGAGACTGGAGCGGTAAGTTTCTCTTGATCTTCAGCTCTGCTAGGGCAATAATGGCTGTGGGCGCAAGAGGCAGGGGCGGCTGAGGTGCTGCGGGCGGGGGTGTGAGGGGCAGCAGTGGCCGGCTGCCCCTGTTCTGTGGGAGCCACGGAGCCCTCTCTACACGGGGCTGCGCAGGGTGGGCGGTGATGCTGGCGGGGCAGCTGCAGACGGAGTGTGTTGACGGCAGGCTGCCCCCCAGGGGCAGAGCTGGCCCAGCTGGTGCTTTGGGAGCTTTGGGGCCTGCTCCCATCCAGTCTGCCATTACCACTGCAGCCACGCCCACCTAATGGGCCACACCCACCCAATTGGCCACACCCACCCAGCACCCGACGATGCATAAGCGGGTTTTAGGTTGCAGTTTGGGCACTCGGTCTCTAAAAGGTTTGCTATCACTGCACTAGAGCAATACTTGATTATATATAAGATGTTGATTCCCAAATAAATTGTTTTCTCTGTCAATATCTACAAAGAACATCTTATTTTTAATCCTCTGAATAAAGTGGTCAAATCAGAAGCAGAATGGAACTTTGTCATTTTTATGACCTAAAAACATGGGATGAATAGCTCTTGTGTATTTCCATTCCACCCCAAACTTGCAAGTATCTAGTTTATTTGTTTATTTGTGCGGATATTATGAAAGAAGAAGAACATATCAATTCAACTATTTTTGCAGAATCATTAAGTAAAATGTTTTGAGCAATATAATGCTGCCAAAATTTGTGGCAGAACTGGCATTCTGTAATGTTAGGATACAAGACCCATGTCCTATATTTGAAATACTTGGTAGGAACATAGTGAAAATTAGATGACAACAGCAAGAGCTTCACAAACACAAGTTTAAACAGGATTCAAGCAGTCTGGTGGTTTGAATTGCATAAGCATATTTTATAACTAAGGCAAAAAAATAGAGTCAAATTCAATAAACAAGACAGGCTTGACTGAAGAGACAAACAATTCATTTATATGACTGGCAAAACACTGTTTTAAGAGATGGGTATTCATTATTAAATGGAAAAGTAACTGGATTCATTTTCACAGTTACATAATTTCTAACATTGCTTTCTATAATTAAGATACTGGCACATAAAAACTAGTACAACTTATTGCAAATAAGTGGATGGAATTATTCTAGAGTGGAGCCCTACCTTTTGAAATAAATATGCAAAAAACAAAATGCACTGAAGTTGCAATAAACAAAAAGAGAAACACTGAATACCTTTCAGTTGGTATGGAGTAGAAATCCCATCAACGTCTAGCCATTAATTCCAATAATTGAGAGCAATGGATGCTGAAGAATGGTCCAGAAGAGTATTCCTTGTCCTAAAAGAAACTACAGTTTGAACTGCAGCAATATGGGGTGAGGGAGGGGGACCAAACAAAAGGAAGTATTAAAAAGTGAAGGTCAGCTATTACGCATAATGCATGATTCACATACAATCCACTGTAAAACAAAGTACTTTTAATGCTTGCTTTGAAGAATGAGAATTGCATTCCCTCAAAGGAGTCAGATCCATTTACCAGCAGGGCAGGTAACAGCTATTAACATCATTCTGTACTATTTGCTAAGGTTCCCTTTTGTCTTCCTTTGTTTCAGTGTTTTTCAAACTTGGCAAACTTTAAGATGGGTGGAGTTCAACTCCCATAATTTCCTAGTCAGCTTAGCCATCTTGAAGTTGCCAAATTTGAAAAACATCGATTTATTTTATGGATGCACCAAGAGAGATGTGCATTAAGTAGACTAAGAGCTGTAGGAGCCACACTGCAAGACTGCTCTGCACACTGCTGCTTTACTTCACTGCACTTCGGGTCCTATGGGATAAAGTAGCTATGAATGAAATGTTGAAAGAAGAAAATAAGAATGGGCAAAACAAAACAGTTGTGAGGATTGTGGTGTGGGGATTTATGAAGGGGTCTAACCACAGCTGCATCCCTGGGCTAGGTTCAGCCAGTGTGAGGCAGATTTTGGAGGAATGTGCTCAAGGGACAAGGGAGCACATTGAATATCTAAAACTATTGTATAGCGTGTTTCTATAACAAATACATAATTATTAGTTATAGGATGCATTTAAAATAATGTTTCATTTCCTTTACAGAACATAATTCAAAACAGTTACCCGCCTTTAAACGAGCCTTAAAAACCTGGCTCTTCTCTGAGGACTTGAGTTATTGTGTGTGGTTGGGCCTTTTTATGTTGGGGATAAGGATATTATTTTTATTTTTTATTTTATTGATTTGTTTGTATCCCACCTTTATCATTTTTACAAATAATTCCAGGTTGCAAACATACTCAACACATCTTTCTGCTCCTATTTTCCCTACAACAACAAACTTGTGAGGTAAATTGGGCCGATATGAGAAGGTTTTATCCTTCCAAGTGTGGGAAGTCAGCCCCCCTAGAGAAAGAAATATTCTTGGAAATATTTAAAAGGCAGAATATATTTTCCTAAAGGATTTTAAAAGTAGAAACTAACCTCACCCCAAGTCTCTCTGTCCCAAACAAAAACCAAGTCTGCAAAATGTAAATGTGATGATCTTGTCAGACTGGATTTGGGAAACTGGGATTAGGAAGAAAGATCCCTTGAATCAACAATCCCCACACCAAAAAAATCAAACAGTCATCAGCCACAGCCCCATAGAAGCAGGATTGACCTTTGGGACATAATAGGATTAACCCATCACCATCAGAATACCAGAAAGGCACACTCAGACTCAGGTTAAAGTTCAGGCCACAGGAACAACTCCAAACAAAAGGCTCAAGAAGGTATAAAAACCCACTCCCTACATGTGCTCACTTTCTTTTCTTCCAGAGCCATCTTTCTATCTGGCTCTCCTCTTCAGTAAACTGCAACCTTCTTTCTAAAGCAGTCGCCATGTTGTTTATTCCTGGCTTGGACTGAACCATGATGAAGACTTCCTTCAACACAAGCAATTTTGTTTTTTAGTTGGGCAGCCCAGATTTTTAGAAATAAAGGAACTGTGGGAAAAAGAGCTTATTGTTTTTGCAGAACTGTAAGAAGACATGCTAGCCTGTGAAGCAAATACATTGTATGTATTTTAATCTCATGAGCCTAGCTTGAAGCCTGAGAATTGTATCTAGGAAGGTCTCTGCTATGCTGAAAACCGGTCCTAACCAGAATTTACTGATATGATAGCAACTTTAGAGACAACCCCTAGGAACTATCAACCATCAAAGGAAATTCGTAAATAAGAGCCGGGGGGCGATAGAATTTGGGGAGTGAGTGAAGTAATCAAGGGTGGAGATAAAATATTCCTTTTAGGAGCTTTGGATAGGTTGTGAGGACATGATTACAGTATGATTACTAAGCCAATGAAGAAGAGGTGGGAGGTAAATTTGTAATGACAGTGGGGAATATAAAGAATGAATATTGAAGATTTAAGGTGTGTCCACTGAGTGCTTGCATGCACAAGGAGCACCCCCTTTGCAAAGGAGTAAATTACCACTGTTTTCTCTTGGAAGTTTTGGCTTGTGATTGTTTATTTCAACTAGACAATGAATCCCCAGAAATAACTTCAAAAAGTAGCCCTCAAGGCATCTGAAAGGAACTAAATTTACAAGTGGGTGCTTGTAGGAAGATATACACCAATTTGCTCATATTTAGTGCATTTCTATTCTGATGTCATTAACGCAGTGATGGCGAACCTTTTAGCGACCAAGTGCCCAAAAACTGGCCCCGCCCCTGCTCCACCCCCTGCCCTGCCCCCACCCCGCTTGCCCGCAGGGCCACTTACCGCCTCCAGGGCCTGCCACAGATCGCCCAGGCAGCCCAGCAGCGCCATGGCGGCCACGCCCTCTCCCCGTGCCCTGCAACATCAACTGCACGATGTGGCATGAGGGCAGAGTCTTGTCTACGCTGCCTGACTGCCATGTCCTTGGCTGCGCTGCTCCACGTGGGTCATGCTTGGGGGCGACTCTCCTCCAGGACAGCTGCTGGTGAGTGGGTCGCAGGGGGAGGCAAGGCTGGGGCAATGGCAGGTGTGCCCATAGAGAGGTCTCCAAGTGCCACCTCTGGCACCCGTGCCATAGGTTCGCCACCACTGGCATATAGTATATATGCACATGAATAGGCTTTGGGTGTACAGAAAAGTGACATATGGATGTCCAGTTCTCCACTTATTTACTACATCATTGTGAAATTTGTAATTGTGGTTTTACTAAGTACTGTTTGAAGAAGAGTTGAAATTGATGTAACGGGTGGTTGGTGTCAGGATGGGAAAACCTTCGAAGATTTGCTCTACAGAGATTTATAAAAGCTGTAAAGTACCCTACTAAATCCTAAGATTCTGTGCATGTTTACCTAGAATTTCCAATATCTTTTGTGGGCTCAGTTGCTTACCCTAACAGAGTCTTCCCTAATCATACAGCTGATAGTTGATTTCTTTTCTTCTTTTGCTAAACACCAAAGCAGCAATTGTTAGCTGAGCCACCAAAAATTAACAATTCAAACAAAGCTAGAACATTCACCAAGACACCAATGTCTCAGGACTATTTATGATGTCTTTCTAATCTTATAATTATCCACAACTGTAACTATATTAGCCTGTTGTAGCAATTAGAACAAGGAACCTGATGGAATTTTACAAAATGGAAAAGAGATTGATGACATTGTTCTCTTCGCAGTGAGACAATGCCCAGTGATAGCTCTCTTGCCCAACTGATTTTAAATGTTTTAAAGTCTGTTTTATTTTAAATGTTTTAAAGTCTGTTTGATTTTTTAAAAAACTAAAGAGTCTGACAAGCTGCAAAAATGCAACCCTAGCGTCTTTGTTTTCTAGAATACATCTTGGGCCTGTGTAAGGCATAGAAGAATTGGAAAAGAAACAGAGATGGGTAGTTGCCACAACTGCTTTATTTGTGCTTTATTAAAGAAAAAAAGACAATAGTGAATTGGGTTCTTAGAAGACCCAAGATATAGCAGGGAGCACTAACTGATCTTCAGGTAAATGGATATTTTGTAATAAAGTCATATTAGATTTAATCTGTAGTTAACACGATATTGTCCAATCTGAATTGCTGGAAATTTAAGATAAATTCTGCTTGAGATAGGCAAGTCTTCTGGGGCTTAATGGACAAATCTGTGCAACAAAACAGAAATGGTTTGTGTTGCTTTTTCCCCAAATAGCTTTTGACTTCTCATTCTAGCCTAGCATGCTGAGGAATTCTGGGAGTTGAAGTCCACACATCTTAAAGGTTTCAAAGGTTGAAAAACACTGATTTACCCTAAGTCAAAAACATCTCACTGATTATTGCAGTCTAGATAGGCTATTAGATGACAAATGTCACTATAAAAACTATTTTAGCTGTTCTTTATCAGTTCAGTTAATTGTTCTTGAAATTAAACATGATCTGTGGATTTTTTGTGACTTTTATGAGTGACTTTCTCTCATACGGTAGCAATCCTGACAAATCATTGTATCCTCCTTAACCCAAATCATTGCTTCATTGCTTGGATGGTAAGGATTATGAAATATCATAATTCCTTTACACTAATGTGTTTGGATTACTTATTTACATTTCCTAAACTAAAGGCTTAGATTGTAATTCCTTTCTAACTGGAAATCAGCTCTGCTTCAGCTTTCTATCATGTTTCCATAATATATTTTTCTACCCATCTCTTAATCTTCATTATGAATTTAAATTTATTAATTAGAATATTTGGATTGTGCCGTGTCAGTGGATCTCCAAGTAGGATAAGCATGAATGAAACGGTGAAAAATAATCCACCCATAATAATATAGTAAAGGATTGCACATCAAAATAGGAATAGTTAATATTGAGCTACAGTCAAGGATAGGTAAATAGGTTTTCACAAAAGATCAAAATAAAATAAAAGTTTGCATAAATCTGGCCTGTGAGAAGAGAGGATTCCATAGTCAAGATGCCATACTCAAGAAAACATTCTTGGGTCTCTAATGTACTGGACCCTATGGTGGGCCACAGAGCACAGCCTCTAAATCAGGGGTCTTCAAACTTGGCCCTTTTACAACTTGTGGACTTCAACTCTCAGAATTCCTTAGCCAGCCGACCTGGCTGAGGAATTCTGGGAGTTGCAATCCACAAGTCATAAAAGGGCCAAGTTTGAAGACTCCTGCTCTAAATGGATGTTCATAGTTGAGCAGTTATAGAGGGACACTTAAGTGTATTTCCACCCACCTATGCATTTCCAGACATGCTAGGATAAAATTTCTTAGCTAGTACACTCCCAACACTTTGTTGATTCTGATGTAGGACTTAAAATGTGTCACTAGTAACATTTTAACACAGTTCAGCAGATTTTTGTTTTACACTCCTGAGCCTAACTGAGAATTTTCGCAGTCCGAAATCATACTAGCAGCACTATTCTTAACTTCTATGTATTCATCATGTCAGTAGCCTAGGCTATTTTGATGATTAATGGTTGAGTTAGAATGCGTCACTCTCATGAGTTATAAAACCATAGATAAGAGTTTTTATTCAAGAGGAAATAAACAGTTATATTACACTGCCAGCTGTCTCATTTCCAATTTTTCCTGTGCCATGACACATAATTAACTGTGAGCAGAACCCTGTTTACTGTTTCAAACACAGGGCATGGCTTGTGAAATCTAGCAAAACCAAAAGTCTAAAATATGTTTCAGAGTCTCTGATGAGAAGGTGATGTGCGCTCAGGCCACCTTTGATGTGACATAATAGAAATACATGGTCTCTTTCTCAGAGGATTTTAGCTGTTGCCATAGGCTGAAGAAATTGCTATAAAATTATATAAGGATAGGAAACATTCCCTTCTCTCCCACAAATAGGGTGGATATGACTTGCGTGGCTTTCTAATCCACTCACAACAAGTAGAATCACTTCCCATATCCATTGCTACTGAAGAATATTATTCTATGCACAGAGGGATATGAAGCAATCTGAAAATGAAGGAAAAATGGGTTCCTGTTTTTCCTACTTGTTCTGATACGAATTTTCTGAAAAACATGTAACTTCATGAGATATATTATAGAATCCTCCCTACTGCAACATCTAGAAGGCAATTAGGCTATTAGGAAAAGAAACGTTTTCTATTTCTGAAGTTAACTAGCCTTAGTAAGAGCTTCTAGAGACTTAAAATCAGTCGAATAAACTGTCTTCTATAGTACTACATAAATGAAGTCACGTGTTTCTATTCTTTTGCAATCTATTGTACATATTTTAAGTGATCACTAATAATTCAATAAAAAAGCATTATCCAAGAAATACTAACATTTCCATCTGCAAATTCTTTAATAAATAATAAATTTAAAAAGCAACATTCCCCATCTTGCCTGATCATTGGGAATTTATAAACCAGCACATTTAGAGGCGTTTGATCAAGAGTTGATCCAAAGCATCTGAGGAAGCATGATTCAAATTAGTTATAAGTCATTATTCTCAGAACTTTGCCAAAAAAGACCTTCAGGCAGAAGGCGTGGTATGACTGACAAAAAAATAATAATCCCATCTATTGACTTAACTGTTTCCTCCATCCTTAAAACCATTTGCTCTATCAACTGTTGTACAGATTGTTCTACAGTGGTCATGATATCCTCCCAAATTGGAAAAATTACTGGAGAAAATTGTACATACTGGAGGTCTTATGTACATTAATTTTATTGGAGAAAATAGATAGGTTTTTTTTTAACATTTATATTGCATTTTTATTTTTTTAGAATGAATGTTTCATGGGCCACATGAGATCTCTGAACTACTTCTTCACCAAAACCTGTTTCAGTAAGTAATAGAAATCCAGGTTTTAGACTAGAAAATAGTTTGTTTGTTTTTTTAAAAAAATGGAATAAGTAAATGACAAGCCACTTCTATATTATTTTCAAGAAAGCAACCTAGATATAACCATGAAGTCACCAGCCCAACTTGAGAAAAGCTTTATCTTTTAAATTGCCTAAATCACACCACTCTATATTAACAGGGGCCTCTTTCCCAAAGAAATTGAAGCTTCTTTGAAAATGTTGCTGACTACTTATGTAACTAATTATGTCACTGCTGTGTTGTCAGCTAGTATGAAATGTAGCCTTGGCTGAAAATAATTTCCCAGGAACCACGACTCCAAAGTCACTTGATGAGCTCCTTCTCCAGTGGTGATATTCTCCGAGATGTGTTCCATAGTTTTTTGATGATTTGGCAAAATGTCTCCACTGGTAATTATTTTATTTATATTTATAAGATAAAGTATTTTTCAAGTCAATCTCAGCCCGTTTGGTTGTTTTTTTTACCCTCCAATTTAGTATGTAGCCTTTGGGTTTCTTAGCAAGCTCCTAAACAAATACCAACCAGGCTCGGAACTGTTTTGTTTTTCAAAACAGTCTGTGACTGTTACAGATTTATAAATATACACAGGATTTTTCTCTTTTACCTGATTTCCCCCCCACCCAGAGATAAAAGGCATCTCTCTTTCAAGAAATGGTCAAGATAGGTAAGTGAAAAAATGAACGATTTAAATTAAATATATAAACATCTATATGAAAATCCATAAGCACCTTGGAAGACTAGTTTGGTGTAGTATTAAAGACAGGCTAGAAACCAAGAGACCATAAGTTCTAGTCTCACTTTAGGCATAAATCCACCTGGTGACCTTGAGCCAGTTACTTTCTTTCAGCCCCAAGAACTACTAGGCCATGGCAAACCACTTCTCAAATCTTGTAGTTGCCAGAGTTAAGACTGATTTGAAGGGATACATACACATACACAAACAGATAAAGACCCAGAGACAGAGAACAGGCATTTAATGTTGTAACTTTTTTCATTTGTGGAATTTTGTATAAGGAAAGGATACAGGTACTATCATGCTCTATTTGTAATCCTGCCAATTTTCCATCTTCTACTATTTTCTTCTACAGAAAATCCATTGGCTGCATCCTAGTGTGTATAGTAGAATAGAACTGAACAGAATGGAATGGAGTAGAATAGCATGGAATGGAGTAGAATGGAATAGAACAGAATGGAACAGAACAGAACAGAACAGAATAGAAACAAAACATAGGACGGGAAAGGACCTTGGAGATTTTCTAGTCCAACCTCTATCCAAGGCAGGAGACCTTTTACCATCCTGGACAAATGGTTGTCCAATCTTTTCTTGAAAACCTCCATTCCCCACAGCTCTGGAAGGCAGGCCATTCCATTGATTAATTGTTCTCACTGCCAGGAAATTTCTCCTTAGTTTCAGACTGGACCTCCCTCTGAGAAATTTCCACGCAATTGTTGAAGAAAAAGTCTTCATCATGATTCAGTCCAAGCTGGGAATAAACAACATGGCGACTGCTTTAGAAAGAAGGTTGCAGTTTATTGAAGGGGAGAGCCAGACAGGAAGATGGCTCTGGAAGAAAAGAGTACGAGCACGTGTAGGGCTCTTGAGCCTTTTGTTTGGAGTTGTTCATGTGGCATGAACTTTGACCTGAGTCTGAGTGTGCCTTTCTGGTATTCTGATGGTGGTGGGTTAATCCTATTATGTCCCAAAGGTCAATCCTGCTTCCCTGGGGCTGTGGCTGATGACTCTTAGATTTTTGGTGTATTGATTCTAGGAATCTTTCTTCCTAATCCCAGTTTCCTGATTCCAGTGTTTCTGACAAGATCATGACATCTGCAATTCTGCAGACTCGGTTTCTGTTTGGAACAGAGAGGCTTTGGGGCAGGGTTGGTTTCTGCTTTTAAAATCCTTTAGGGAAATATATTCTGTCTTTCAAATATTTCCAAGAATATTTCTTTCTCTGGGGAGGAGGCTGACTTCCCACACATTGCTTCTTGTCCTGCCTTCAGGTGTTTTGGAGAATAAATCAACCCTTTCTTCTCACAGTCCTTCATGTAATGGAAGATGGCTATCATGCCACTGCTAAGTTTTCTCTTCATTAGGCTAAACCTGCCCTGTTCCCTTAGACTAGTCCCTTGAACTAAAAGACATCCAAAGTCCCTTTCAGTCCTATGGTCTACGGTTCTATGAAATTTCTACATTGTCCATCTCACCTATGTGACTCTCGGCAGTTTACAAACAACATAACAATATAATATAAAAACATGACTAAAAGCATAGTTAAAGACAGAATTGAAAACAAGATTAAAATTTACGTTAAAAGAACCAAAGCTAAAACATTCTTGAGGTTAACAAGGCAGTGGGAGTGCTTTATTACAATGATATTCCAGTTTTAGATGTAGCTTGATTTTTACTGACCATGCTGCTTGAATATGAATATGAATTTTAAATTAATATTTAGAACTTAATTTACTGTTTCGGCTTATCACAGATACTTTATTGCATTTTTGTTTTTAACCACTGGGAATCATGTTTAACGTAAAGTGGTGTAGAAGGCAAAATAAAATAAAAAGCTTGCACAAAACATGTTTCACATAGATGTTGGGGGGCAGAGTGATGATCAAAGCAGTAGCACCCCCTTTGGCAGCCCCAAAGGGGGTGGAGCTTACTGCATGTCTGTTGATATTCTGAAGAAAGCTTGAAAGATTCATTTCTGTGGAAAGCACCTGATGGATGTAACAATACGGCTAATTCTTTCCTCACAACGATATCACTGTCATAAAATGCTTTCAGTATAATAAATAATTTTTGTCTTCCTGTTGCAAACTAATGAACCCTCAACTAGTTTTTCCACTTTCTTCTTTTGACCCACTTTCATTCCAGCTTATCCGTGGAAATGCTGTCACCTAGTGGCAAATATCCTTTTAAAAAGAAGTGATGCAGTATTGGGAAAGCTGCTCTAAAATTCAGTAAATGCTGATGAATAAAGGATGTAATTCCATTCTGTCTAAGCTGGAGGATGTTCTTGGAATTTACCCTCTTCCTGATCCCACAATAGTAAATGGAAAGATAATTAAGTTATTGTTGATTCTTTGTTGTTGTTAGTTGTGTAGTCATGTCCGACCCATCGCGACCCCATGGACAACATTCCTCCAGGCCTTCCTGTCCTCTACCATCTTCTGGAGTCCATTTAAACTCATGCCTACTGCTTCAGTGACTCCATCCAGCCATCTCATTCTCTGTCGTCCCCTTCTTCTCTTGCCCTCAATCTTTCCCAGCATTAGGCTCTTCTCCAGTGAGTCCTTCCTTCTCATTAGGTGGCCAAAGTACTTGAGTTTCAACTTCAGGATCTGGCTTTCTAAAGAGCAGTCAGGGTTGATCTCTTCTAGGACTGACCGGTTTGATCACCTTGCAGTCCAGGGGACTCGCAGGAGTCTTCTCCAGCACCATAGTTCAAAGGCCTCAATTCTTTGACGCTCAGCCTTTCTTATGGTCCAACTTTCACAGCCGTACATTGCAACTGGGAAAACCATGGCCTTGACTATACGTACTTTTGTTGGCAGGGTGATGTCTCTGCTTTTTAGTATGCTGTCTAGATTTGCCACAGCTTTCCTCCCCAGGAGCAAACGTCTTTTAATTTCTTGGCTGCAGTCCCCATCTGCGGTGATCTTGGAGCCCAGGAAGATAAAATCTGTCACTACCTCCATTTCTTCCCCATCTATTTGCCAGGAATTGAGAGGGACGGATGCCATGAGATGATTATCCCATTGGTTTTTTTTGATTTGCATCTTTCCTTCAAAGTAGCTTAATGTGATTCTCACACAAACTCAGTACAGGTAGTCCTCGATTTACGACCACTATTGAACCAAAAATTTCTGTTGCTAAGTGAGACATTTATTGAGTGAGTCTTGCCCGATTTTACGACCTTTCTTGCTACAACTGGTAATTGAATCACTGCAGTTGATAAGTTAGTAACACAATTGTTAAGGTTCCCCATTGACTTTGCTTGTCAGAAGATCGCCAAAGGTGATTACGTGACCCTGGGGCACTGCAACCGTCACAAATATGAGTCAGTTGCCAAGTGTCTGAATTTTGATCACGTAATCATGGGGATGCTGCAATGGTCTTAAGTGTGAAAAGTGGTCATAAGTTACTTTTTTTCAATGCCGTTGTAACTTTGAACAGTCACTAAATGAAATGTTGTAAGTCAAGGACTACCTGCATTTACAATTTATTAAACGCTATTTACAGACGAAACTCAAGAGTCTCCTTGTTCGCATGCATAGAAGGAAAAGAACAACAAACCAAACCAAAAAATAAACAAGCAAATATAAACACTAGTCCTTAAAGTTCATATTTCATCAATTTCACAAATTCAGATAGATAAATGTTTTTTGATTGACATTCTGGGACAGAAGCTGTTCAGGTGAATATTGAGATGATAGATTTTACTGCTGTTCCATCTTTCTCCTGTAGGTAAGTATAGGAATGATCAAGTAGGTCAGGGCTTTTCAAACTTTTCACCCATTGTACCACTTTTAGGATATGGCAACATCTGAGTACCACCAGTCGCCTAGCAAGGTGTCAAAAACTTGATGACAAAAAAAAGGAAAAAAGTGATAAAGTATTCAACTTAGAACAGTTCGCTTAGTGACTGTTTGAAGTTACAATGGCACGGAAAAAAGTGCCCCCCAAGCCACAGCCGAGCAAGACACTTGCCTGCCTACCCAGTGGCGCTCTTCCTCCTGTCCGAGATTTTCATTGTTGTGAGCATTTCTGTTGAGGATTGGCAACGGAGGTGTTGTGGCGGGGGTGTTTGGTTTTTATTCTCCCCCCTGTCTGCCGGAGGTTGCAGCAGGTTTTGGTCACTTCACATAACCCTGGGACAGTGACCGTCATAAATATGAATCAGTTGCCAAGCATCTGAATGTAAATCACAAGACCCTGGAGATGCTGCAACATTCCAGCTGATCGGCGCTTCTTCTGGGCTCAGCAGAAGGGCCAGGATCAGCGCCGAGCTCCAGCTGGATCCTGGCACTGATCCTGGTGCTTCCACTGAGCCCTGACAGCCCTGAAGCGCCGATCAGCTGGAAAGCGGCACTGATCCTGGCGCTTCTACTGAGCCCTGACAGCCCTGCAGCTCCAGCCATCTCTCGTTCAGGCTTGTGTGGTGCTGCCACCAGTTCAGCTCATTCCCCTCCTCCACTACCACTTTTCTAGGATGGTTGCGTACCACCTGCCAGGTGCCAATGTACCATAGGTGGTACCCGTACCACTGGTTGAAAAGCCCTGAAGTAGATGATGGTGATGATTGATGTTGTTGTTGTTGTTGTTGATGCGAGCTAATGGTCTCACATCATCATTCAAGCTGTTTTTCTTTGTACATGCCTGCTCTCATGATGCACACACAGACTTGACTCCGCTTGAATCGTGCAAACCTCACCCATTTTGACATCCCCTCAGAGATACCGTCGATGGAAGAATGGGGTGGAGAACGAGGGAAAAAAAATGCTTAGCTATTCTGACCATAACATTTCATTACTAGTATTTGAGAATTTTAAGAATTTTTTTTACACAATTTAACCTCGTAAAATGGCAATTCCTCTTTTTTAAAAAACAACAAACAAAAACCTGAATAAATGTTGAACTGAAAGGAAGCCACGATCCAATCTGAATGGTTAAATATGCTAATGTCCACAATGTTAATATTTATAAAGGCTTGCTGAGTGTCTGAAAAAAAAGTCATACATATTTTATCTTTCCAGTCTTTAAAATATTCATGAAAGGTTTGCCAATATTACTAATTCCAGGTTTGATGGAGGAAGCTGAGATGCTATAATCTGTTTAAGGTCACTGCTGAATTAATGACTGATGAGAACTTTGAATCAGGGACTTTCTGATTTAAATTTTTTGCATTATTTATAAAGATACCCAGTCCCATATCATGGTTTCTAATTGTATAAATGTCCTTGGGAAGAGTTAAACAAGCAGTGATACTTAAAACTATGACCTGGGGAACCATCAGATGATCCACTTCTGATATTCATTGACTGTAACTGGCTGGGCCAGGCCCAGAACTCACTTGCCAGATTCTTCTGCCCAAATAAAAATACAAGGAGTAATATGAATATTAATATTTGGAAAACTGATTATAGTCAATGGGCCTTGAGTACAGTTACAGACTAAATCTGCATGTGCTACGTGAGGGGAACTTGTGAACTCTTATTTGCAATCAAGTGCAAATGGGAAATAATAAATGAATATTTGTAAATGGGGCTTAATTGTATTGAAGATCCACTTTCCCCCTCCTAGCTTCTTAGTAGCTTACTATTAAATAGTATTCTCAAGCAGCACTTTTATACTAAGAACTGTTATTATTATGTTGTTAAGATAATTCAAGAGATAAATAAATAAATAAATACTTAATTTTGGATTATTTTTTTAAAATTCAAACTAAATTTAACATTTAATATTTAAAAATGGGGAAACATCCAGAAATGCAGTTATAATCGTGTTGTTATTGTCCAAACACGTGAATAGACAAAAATGTACAGAGGAGATGTTTCATTGAATGAGTCTCTCCATTTTCTGAAAGTCTCCATTTTCTGAAAGCCTCATCCCATATCTAGTAGCACAGAAGTCCCCAACCTTTTGGGCACCGGGGACCGGTTTCGTGGAGAAAGGTTTTTCTGCGGACTGGAGGGTATGTGGTTTTGTGTGCTGCCTACATCTTGCGGATGGGGCTTTGCTTGTTTGTGCGGCCCGGTTGCTGGCATGCCGTGACCCAGTACTGGTTCACGGACCGGGGGTTGGGGAGCCCTGTAGTAGCAGGTTCTGCAACTGGTTTCTAGTCATATTCAGTTGCATGCAGTTACACGTCATCCTCAGATTATATCCGTAATTAAGCATGGAACTAGGGTTGCAAACCATGCCATCTGTTAAGCAGGACACCATGTGACCATGCTTGAGTTTATGACCTTTTTTTGCAATGGTTGCTAAATGAATCACCACGGCTGTTAAATGAATCTATTGTCTGCACTGACTTTTTTTTTTTTTTTTTGCTGGAAACTGGAAGTAAAGTTTCCGGCAAAAAATAACAATTGTAAATTACAGTCAGATGTCCACCGGATGCTGAAAATGGCTGTAACTATGGGCCAATTGCTGAGTGCCCAAAATATGACGAGCTGACCCCAGAGGGTGGGGGCAATGGCCATCGGAACTTCAAATCTGGGTTGTAAGTAGCCTTGAAGAGGTCTATCGTAACTTTGGATAGTTACTAAGCAACCGGCCATCAGTCAAAGATTACCTATACTGTAGATACTCTGGAGTGATTGCTAACTATGCCTCATATACTTTATAGTTTGTGCTTCTCTAAAATGTCTATGATTATGAAATTCACATAGAAAAGTGAACATTTCATCTCCTATAGCAAGGAGGTATTATTATCATTTATGAATTATATCAAAATTCATAAGTTTTTGTGTTTAGTTTTGGCAGCTTTAGCTTTAAGACTCTGGTTTGTAGGTAAGAAGCAAGCCAGGTATCTGATAAAGTGAAACAGAAAGAAAGAAAGAAAGAAAGAAAGAAAGAAAGAAAGAAAGAAAGAAAGAAAGAAAGAAAGAAAGAAAGAAAGAAAGAAAGAAAGAAAGGGAAAACCAGAATGTGGCCTGAAATGGGTGTGGGAAAAGATATCTTTTTCTTGCCTTTCATCATGGTGTTAGAAAAATAATTTGGGGTTCTAACCAAACTCAGGTACCCTCTTCCCCCTCCCCACCAGGCCGCCAAGCCACAAAAGTTGAAAACTGCTGCTCTAGAGCAGGGCTTTTCATCCATTGTACCACTTTTAGGATATGGCAACATCCGAGTACCACCAGTCGCCTAGCAAGGTGTCAAAACCTTGATGACCAAAAAAAAAAAAGGAAAAAAGTGATAAAGTACAGGTAGTCCTCGACTTACAACAGTTCGCTTAGTGACTGTTTGAAGTTACAATGGCAGTGAAAAAAGTGCCCCCAAGCCACAGCTGAGCAAGACACCTGCCTGCCCATGCAGTGGTGCTCTTCCTTCTGTCCGAGGTTTTCATTGTTGTGAGCATTTCTGTTGAGGATTGGCAGTGGGGGTGGGGTGGGGGTGTTTGGTTTTTTCCCCCCCCATCTGCTGGCTGGTTGCAGCAGGTTTTCGTCACTTCACATAACCCTGGGACACTGTGACCGTCATAAATATGAATCAGTTGCCAAGCATCTGAATGTAAATCACAAGACCCTGGAGATGCTGCAACATTCCAGCTGATTGGAGCTTCTTCTGGGCTCAGCAGAAGCGCCAGGATCAGCGCCGAGCTCCAACTGGATCCTGGCGCTGATCCTGGCAGTTCTACTGAGCCCTGACAGCCCCGAAGCGCCGATCAGCTGAAAAGCGGCACTGATCCTGGCGCTTCCGCTGGGCCCTGACAGCTCTGCTGCTCCAGCCATCTCTCACTCAGGCTTGTGCGGTGCTGCCACCAGTTCAGCTCATTCCCTTCCCTCACTATCACTTTTCCAGGATGGTCGCGTACCACCTGCCAGGTGCCAATGTACCACAGGTAGTACTCGTACCACTGCTTGAAAAGCCCTGCCATAGAGAAAGACGGAACAATTCCTCCCTGTGCATATTCCTTTGAAATTAACCAGCTCTCTGCAGCTGCTTCCGTATCAGCATTCCTTCATGAAATATTTCTGCTCCAATAAAAACTATGAAATCTAACTGCAACTGCCTGCTACAAGTTGCAGTTTAATATGTATATTTTTAAACAGAAAAAACAAACTTGGGAAATTTGAAAACTCCCTTACTCTCCTGTTATAGGGTACATTAAGTTTGAGTACGTGTTATGCAAGCCCTAACTAATGAATGTTTTCAGGAGCCCAGTTTATAATTACCATGTATTTATTCGTTGATGGCCTTCAAAGGAAGCAGGAAGATCAAACCAGTTGCATCTGTTCCTGTTCTTTTCTTAGCCCACGGCTGGGCATCACCAACAAGCAGCCTTAGAATTAACTGAGGCAATATGCCTGTTGCTTTTAAATTGCCATCTATGTTATTGTTAGGGATGGTTGTTACTGCATTGCGGGATGCCGTATCCAATTGTACATGCAAATCCTATTATAAAAAGGTAGGCAGTAAACCATGGGACATCTATTGTGTCGAACAAAAATCTAATGTACGGTAAATAGCAGGCAAACAAGGAAAGTAAGGTATGGAAATAGGGCTACTGGAGTTATAGCAATCCAGCTAAAAGGAAACTTGCAGGAGGAAGAAAATACCATACAATTGACACAAAGTTGGGGCAAAGGTTACTAAATTAAAATTATACTAGTAACATTGCCAGTTATATTATTTATTTATTTATTTATTTATTTATTTATTTATTTATTTATTTATTTATTTATTTATTTATTTATTTATTTATTTATTTATTTATTTATTTATTTGTTTGTTTGTTTGTTCGGGCTTGTATGCCGCTCCTCTCCGGAGACTCGGAGTGGCTAACAACATATATATAAACAACAAATTGCAATAAAAATCCCAAACAAAAAAATATCTAAAATTACAATACGATTAATCAATAATAAATAATCAACAATATAGCTTGCTATCATCTGTTTACTAATACTGCTGTTAAAATCTTTGTATCAACTTTAATCAATGAAATAGGATGATAACAGCAACGGTGGTTCTGTTTCAAGAATCAACTTATGACCTATAAAGCCCTACATGGCATCGGACCAGGTTACTTACGGGACCGTCTGCTGCCTCACGAAACCCAGCGACCGGTTAGGGCCCACAGAGTTGGCCTTCTCCAGGTCCCGTCAGCCAGACAGTGTCGCCTGGCGGGGCCTAGGGGAAGAGCCTTCTCTGTTGCGGCCCCGGCCCTCTGGAATCAACTCCCCACGGAGATCCGTATTGCCCCAACTCTCTCCGCCTTTCGCAAATTGCTGAAGACTCATCTTTGCCGACAGGCCTGGGGCAGTTAACACCTGGCCCCGCCAGCGTATGTATGTTGTATGTCTGTTTGGGTTGATTGGTCTTTTAATTGAGGAGTTTTACTATGTTTTTTTATATATTAGATTTCTACATGTTAGTATTTATGTTGTGAGCCGCCCTGAGTTCTTGAAATAGGGCGGCATAGAAATCTAAGTAATAAATAAATAAAATAAAAAAACTTGCAAATCACCAAAATTGGTCAACTCTAGCATATATAATTTGTATTAAGAACTTTTTATCATAATGGTAAAACCTATTACTCATTAAAGTGAAAAAAAGAGAATAGAAAGGAGTTAAAAAGTGCAACAAAAAGAGAGGAAGGAACCTTTTCTCCTACTGGGGGAAGGGTTATTGTTTTCATTGAATGTATTTTTATTGTTGGGTTGTAATTTGTGGGAAGTCCCCCCAGAGAAAGAAATATTAAAAAGGCAGAATATGATACGTCTCCAAAGGATCTTAAAGGCAGAAAAGCAGGCCCAGTTTTCCTTAATAGCTCCAGGCAGAGGCCAAGTCTATAGAAGTGCAGATTTGATAACCCCATTCAGAAAGACTCAGGCTCCATTCTGTTCTGTCTAGCCCCTCTCAGCTGCCAAGAATCCCCTTAACGAGGTCGTTAAGAGTGCACACGAAGTCAGTTCAAAACACACGGCTTTATTTAACAGTTTCCACAAGCACACTAAGAACACCAGTTATAAACTCACTGTGAAATCTCTCAGGTCTCTTCTTGAGCACAACGTTGCTCGTGACTAAAACAGAGGCTTCCGTTTCCCTGTTAATATAGCCTCCCAGGTCACGTTCGTCGTCCACCCAACCGACCCCTACGCCTATCAGCCCGTCGGTATCGTGGATCGAGCCAATTAGTTTCCTGGCCCACATCTGAGTCATCCTCCTCTGACTCAGCATGCATACCAATCTCCGTGGTATCTGGCTCAGCTGCCGGGAGGAGAACACACCCAGAAGGGCCTGCCGGTGCTGAGTCATAATCATCATCGGACAAGTATCTAGCCTGGCCAGAGACACTCACAACACATTCATGAGCAAATACTATCAGGCAGAAGCCCATTCAAGACAAAATATTTTGAAATCCCCTGCAGCAAAACTGATAGCTAACAATAGCAGAGTGATAAGATTAGAACCAGCAACCCCTCACCCAAGAAATCCAACACAGGAAGTAAGCCATCAGCCACAACCACAGGAAAGCAGGATATGACCTTTAGGACATAATAGGATTAACACACCACCATCAGAATACCAGAAAGGCACCGCGTACCCCATGAACCGTATGAAATTTATGAAATAAAAAGTTAATTTTACAATGGTGATCACTGTTTGGTAGGATTTCTCAGAATACTCTGCTATAATCAAGCATTTTGCTACAGATGAAACATTTTAACAGGAGAGGTGAAACAAGTGTGAACCAAATGCAAACTGTACCTTATACTATACATTTGCAAACTAGTATGCGGTGCCTTTCTGTGTTCATGCCACAGAAACAACTCCAAACAAAAAAGCCCAAGAAGGTATAAAAACCCACCACTCACAGCTACATGTAGTTAGCTGCTCCAGAGCCTCATGTCTTGTGGTTCTGCTCTTCAGTAAACTACAACCTTCTTTCTAAAGCAGTTTCCATTTTGTTTATTCCTGGCTTGGACTGGACCCTGATGAAAATTTTTCTTTCAACAAAGTCATCCAGTGTTTGGTTTTAAGATGGGCAGCTATACAAATGTTTTAAATAAATAAATAAAATAATACAGTTTTCAGCGCAGAGGGGGTTTGATAGTCCCATCTTCTGGAAGGGGTTTCTCAACATTCCTCTTTAGCATTCACACTCCGCTTCCCTGAAAGTCCCCAACTATGAATCAAGGCTGATCTTCCTTAGGTTCTTGGAGCCAAAGTACACATGATGTGAAAGGTATACAACTGGATGTAGCAATATTGCTTTAAAAAAACAATCAAAGTTATGTCATGCGTATGGGACTCCTGGGGCTGCATTCAGCATCAGACCATCATATCAACTCAAGGGATTTTCAAATTGCCAGTTGTGAGCTAACCATGAGATTGGGAGAAGCTTAGAAGAAAGTTGCAAAAAAAATGTTTTAAGTTTGGTTAGGCTTGCTTAGGCAAAGTCTGCTCCAGACTTTGTTCCCTACTTTTGGTGAACCCTCCATCTGCAGGCAAAACAGAAACAAGTTCTGATTGTGTTCCCATTTCCTTTGCTTTGCTTCTCCACTTTCCCCCACTGGCTAGTTATAATGCAACAAAATGTGAGAACCGCTGTATAGGTTTGGGTTGAATTAAGTGCTATATTTATTTATGCGCTATCAAGTTGTTTTTGACTCCTAGTGACCACTTTCTGCAAATAGATTTTCTCCATGGTCATCGAATCCTAACCTCTTCTTTCAAGTCTCTCATTGTCACTGTTGTAACTGATCCATCCACTTTGATGCTGGTCATACTCTCCTCTTTGCTTTAGAGCTGTTTTCAGAAAACTGCATCTTCATGTAATTTGTCCAAAGTAGGTTGAGCCTGGTCATTTGTGCCTTGACTGAGAACTTTGGCTTAATTTAATAATCTGTTGGTTTGTTTTCTTGATTGCCCACGATATCCTGGAGGCTGTTGAGGTCTGGATGGGTGCCAACAGGCTCAGACTCAATCCCAACAAGACGGAGTGGCTATGGGCTCTGCCTCCCAAGGACAATTCCAACTGTCCGTCCATTACCCTGGGGGGAAAAGTTTTGTCCCCCTTGGAGGGGGTTCGCAACTTGGGTGTCCTCCTCGATCCACAGCTAAGTCTATAACATCATTTTTCGGCTGTGGCGAGGGGGGCATTTGCCCAGGTTCGCCTGGCCAGTTGCGGCCCTATTTGGACCGGGAGTCACTCCTCACAGTCACCCATGCCCTTGTCACCTCGAGATTCGACTACTGTAATGCTCTCTACATGGGGCAACTTTTGAAGAATGTCCGGAGACTGCAAGTAGTCCAGAATGCGGCCGCGCGAGCCGTCTTGGGTCTCCCAAGACATGCTCATATCACTCCAGCTCTCCGTGAGCTGCACTGGCTACCAATTGGTCTCCGAACACAATTCAAAGTGTTGGTTATGACCTATAAAGCCCTTTATGGCAATGGGCCAGGATACTTGCGGGACTGTCTTCTACCTCATGAATCCCAGCGACCGGTTAGGGCACATAGGGTTGGCCTCCTACGGGTCCCGTCTGTCAGGCAATGTCATCTGGCAGGGCCTAGGGCTAGGGCCTTCTCCGTTGCTGCCCCAGCCCTCTGGAACCAGCTTCCCTTAGAGGTTCGTACTGCTTTCTCCCTCCTAGCTTTCCGGAAATTGTTAAAGACGCATTTATGGTGACAGGCTTGGGGCGTATGAGCTGTGCTCTGCCCCTGGGCCTAGGAATGTCCCTCCATCAGCGACTGTGAGTTGAATGTGCTTGTTTGCTGTATGAATGTGATTAATTTTATTGTATAATTTTATTGTATTGTTTTGTAAGCCGGCCTGGGTCCTAGGAGAAGGGCGGCATATAAGTTTGAGTAATAATAATAATAATAAAATAATAATAATAATAATCCTCAGGAACCTTCTCTAATACCAAAATTCATTTTTTTAAATTTAGTTTTTTTATTAATTTTTTTAATCAAAGTATAAAATACAAAGAAAAAAGCATGGAAAACTAAAAGAAGAGGGAGCGGGGGAAAAAGGGGGATAGTGTAAAGGAGAAAAGAAAAAAAGAAAAAGAAACAGGCACTGACTTCCAACTCTCTTTAGAACAGTAGAAGGTAACAACACTATTACCGCAACTTTTTACTTTTACACAATAGACGTACAAGCCATTTCTATAACAATAAGCCTATCTACTTTACAAAAACAGAATCAAAGTTTCATTTTTTTTCCTCATTGCTATCACAAAATCTGGAAGCAATTTCAAAATAGAGATTAAGTATATTCTCTTTTTTGGGGCAAAGGAATCAATTTAACCATCTCTGCTTCTCTTTGCTGTGGGGAATAATATATATATTTTTTTAACTCTAAAGGAAGAAGACACTTTTTTTTTAGTTTTAGTAATTTACCGATTCTAGTGAGTACTCAGGTATTGTATTTTATATATAAAGGAAAAAAGAGAAAACCCTTCATTTTATAACCAAAACCCCAAGTTAGCTCATTAAGTTCGACTCTCTCCCTTGAGTTTAATTCCCATAAATTGAATCTTTTTCTTCTTATATTTTCAAATCCAGTCAATAGTATTTTACAAACTTTGGAATTTGTTCAACATTATTAAAAAAACCAGAAAATATGCATGTACATACATACTCATTATATATATACAAAACTAACTTAAAACATTCTTTCAGTACATATATCAAACGTTTAAAAATGTATCTTAATTCATTAAGGCATTAATTTTAGGTCAATCCCTCCAGTTTATCTTCACAGAATAGAGTCTTTTTTGGTTCTCAAGAAATACCAAATTTCAAAGGCATCAGTACTCTTCTTATCCTGTTTCTTCTTCAAAATTCAACTTTTCATTCCATGGAGTGTCACAGGAAATATCACAGCTTGCACAATATGTTTATAGGATTGGATGCATTACAGCATTTGAATTTTTCCAAGGTTTTCATGGCTGCTCTACCAAGTACTAATATGTGACGTGTTTTTGGACTGTTTGTTCCTTTACTGTTGATGATTGATCCTAAAATGCACAAACTATCCAGCACATTGATATCTCATTGCTAATTCTAAGTTCTGTTCTACTTGTTGCCATTAGTTTGCTCTTCCTTGTATTTGATTTTAGTCCTTTTTTACTTCTTCATTTTTAATCCTAACACTCGCAAATCCTTTGCATTATCAGCCATCAAGGTGATGTCATCAGCATCAAGCAAGTTATTAATGTTTCTTCCTCCAATTTTTAAGCCCTAGTCCAGTAGTGGCGAACCTATGGCACACATGCCAGAGGTGGCACCCGGAGCCCTCTCTGTGGGCACGCGTGCCATGCCCCGGAAATGGCAACCGTCCTCTTCAACCAGCTGCCCGCTAACTTGCCGAGGTCACATGTGGTCGGATGCATCCCACCACCCATGCGCTTGCTGGCCTTTGTGTGCGGGGGCCAATGGTGTCAGGCAGCAGCCGCCCTGGCCCCTGCCTTGCCTTGCCCTGCGATATGGCTGTGAGTCTCTTCTCACAGTCACTCATGCCCTTATCACCTCGAGGCTCGAATACTGCAACGCTCTCTACATGGGGCTACCTTTGAAAAACGTTCAGAGACTTCAGGTAATGCAGAATGCAGCCGCGCGAGCAGTATTGGGCCTACCCAGAAATACCCACATTTCAACATCACTCCGCGAGCTGCATTGGCTGCCAATTGGTCTCCGAACGCAATTCAAAGTGTTGGTTATGACCTATAAAGCCCTACATGGCATCGGACCAGGTTACTTACGGGACCGTCTGCTGCCCCATGAAACCCAGCGACCGGTTAGGGCCCACAGAGTCGGCCTTCTCCAGGTCCCGTCAGCCAGACAGTGTCGCCTGGCGGGGCCCAGGGGAAGAGCCTTCTCTGTTGCAGCCCCGGCCCTCTGGAACCAACTCCCCCCAGAGATCCGTATTGCCCCCACCCTTTCCGCCTTTCACAAATTACTTAAGACCCATCTTTGCCGACAGGCCTGGGGCAGTTAACATCTTGCCCCAGCCAGTGTATGTTTGTTGTAAGTTTGTTTTCGGATGATTGGTTTTTAATCTAGGGGTTTTATAAATGTATTTAATGTCAGATTTCTAAGTGTTATTATCTATGTTGTAAGCCGCCCTGAGTTTTTGGAATAGGGCGGCATAGAAATCGAAATAAATAAATAAATAAATAAATAAATAAATAAATAAATAAATAAATGGCACCCTCCCGCCCTGCCTCACCTCACCCTGAAGAACCAGCCTCCTGTCCACCGCCCCAACCGCCAGAGACCCCTGGATCTCCCCCAACCCTGCCTGGCACCCACAGGCATCCCTCCCCAGGAGCAACATGCCCACCTGGCACCCAGCAATACATAAGTGGGTTTTGGGTTGAGGTTTGGGCACTCGGTATCTAAAAGTCCTAATCCCAGTAGGGATTTACTCAGGGAGTGAAGGTTACACAAATTCTTTTACTGTTTTGGGGGATTCTTATATTGTAGCATTGAAGACAGGATTCATACTTTGATACTCGGGTTTATAATTTAGCATATTGTATGAACCTATACGTATCTAAGCAACTTTTTACATTTGTTTGGATGAATGCTTTGTCTCTTCCTAGTTCCCTAAATCGTTTTTATGGGAACAACCTACATCTGGAAGCGTAATTCAACATTTCTTAAATATAGAAAGAATTCCCATTTGAGGAAATGTATCTCAAGTCCTTCTTCAGCAATCATGGATATTTTTCTTGGAGAGGGGGAGAAAGAAAGCAAAATTCAATTAAATAATGATCCTCCTGCCAAAGTGGAATATTGCTGGATAGGCAGCTAACACCTGTGGAGTTTGTAATATTATACTGGATGAATTTCAGAAGGCTTAATACATCTGAAAACTGGAGTTGCCTTAGCAACTCTCTGTAATGAATGGTGTTTGAATGACATTTTCTCCTAAAGAATTATTCTAATTCTCCAGAAACAGCACTCTTTGTTTCTTTTGTTTTAGTCATTCAGTTCACTTCTCATTTTTGTGATCTTGCAAACAGAAGACAATACAAAGAACTTTGCAGAAAATCAGAACGCTGTTAACATCCAATTTAATATATTCCATTGGGAATGCTCTGTTTCTAAAGTCACTTGCTGCCTCACCTGATCTTGTTTATGAATTATACTGCTTCAGTACAGTGCCATTATTATTATATGGTATCTATAATTTCATAATTAACAGATCAGTAGGAAGATCCTTTCGTATCCAGGACTTGCTTGCTTTTAGAGGCTGTGGGGTGAACCTTGAAGAACATTAATGATGAGCCAGACAGCATAACTCTTCTTACATTGTTAACCTGGGCTTGTTTTTCCATAAAGAACTCCCCAAATGTACAGGTACTCCTCAACTTACAACAGTTTGTTTAGTGGCCATTTGAAGTTACAACAGCACTGAAAAAAAGTAACTTATGATCATTTTTCATTCTTACGACTGTTACAGCATTCCCCACGGTCATGTGACTTACATTTGGATGCTTGACAACTGACTCACATTTATGATGGTTGCAGTGTCCCGCGTTCACGTGATTACCTTTTGTGACCTTCCGACAAACAACATCAATGGGAAAAGCAGATTCACTTAACAACGGAGTTACTAATTTAACAACTGCAGTGATTCAGTTAACAAATGCGGCAAGAAAAGTCATTAAATGAGGCAAGGCTCACTTAACAAATTTCTCATTTAGCAAGATAAATTTTGAGGACTACCTACATAGCAGAGGTCCCCAACCTTTTGGGCACAAGGGACCAGTTACACGGTGAGAGGTTTTTTCGCAGACCAGAGGGGGCGTGGTTTTGTGTGCTGCCTGCATCCCGTGGATGCGGGTTTGCTTGTTTGTGCCGACCGATTGCTGGCATGCCGATGCCCGGTACCAGTCCACGGCCCGGGACTTGGGGACTCTTGCTGTATAGCAGCGGTTCTCAACCTTTTCCGGGGCTCGACCCCGGCCCGCATCGCGCATGCACGGCACGACGGGGCGCATTGTGCATGCGCGGCGCAACGGCCCGCATCGTGCATGCGTGGCGCGACGGCCTGCATCACAAAGGGGAAAAAATGGCCGACCAAAAAAAAATGGCTGACCCAAAAAAAAAAAATGGCGGGCCCGCATCGCGCATGTGTGGCGTGACGGCCCGCATCGCAAAGGGGAAAAAATGGCCGACCCAAAAAAAATGGCCGACCAAAAAAAAAAAAAAAATGGCGGGCCCGCATCGCGCATGCGCGGCACGACAGCCCACATTGCAAAGGGGAAAAAAATGGCCGACCAAAAATAAATAAATAAATAAATGGCGGACTGCGGTGTTTGGCGACCCCCGTGAAATGGTCGTTTGACCCCAAATGGGGTCGCGACCCACAGGTTGAGAACTGCTGCTGTATAGGCTTCTTGCTGTATACTAGCAACATGCAACAGTTCAGGTCCAAAGCTGAAAAGGTGCTTCAGAGTGGGGGGGTGCATGTGTGTATTGTACCTGACACATTGCAGAAACAGTGTCTTTTCCTTGCATCTTGTGCTAGCTGTGCAATCCAAAGAAAATGTTTGTTTGAGTTAAAAAGGTGCTGACAATGAAGGAGATAGTCCAAGATGCTTTGAAGCAAAGGGGGGGAGGGAGGCATTCATTTCACATGCTGATGCCTCCTTAACTCAAATGTACATTTTGGGGGGGGGGATTTCTTACCTATCGCCAAAGGAAAGCTTTCCGTCCAATCTGCCAGCAAAAGTTAATATCAACTTGCAAACACAAGTTGAGCCCAACATTTCTGTTGCTAAGTGAAACATTTGTTAAGTGAATTTTGCCCCGTTTTGTTACCTTTCTGGCCACAGTTGTTAAGTGAATCACTGTTGTTCAGTTAGTAACACGGTTGTTAAGTGAATCTGACTTCCCCATTGACTTTGCTTGTCAGAAGGTCCAAAAAGGTGATCATGTAATTTTGAGACACTGCAACCTTCATTAATATGAACCTGGGGATGACTGTGGTTGATTGTTAAATTGAATGTGTGTTTTTTTATTGATTTTTTTTAGATATATTTGTTTGGGTTTTTTATAGTACTTCACTGTTATATATATGTTGTTAGCCGCTCCGAGTCCCCTGGAGAGGAGCGGCATACAAACCCAAATAAATAAAATAAATAAATAAACCAGTTGCCAAGCATCCAAATTTTGATCGCATGATCATAGGAAATGCTGCAACTGTTGTGTGAAAAAGTCATGCCAGCATGGCTTAGGAATTCTGGGAGTTGTAGTCCACAAGTCATAAAAGGGCCATCGTTCCCCACCTCTGGCTTACGCGAACATTGAAGTACATCTATTTCCTCTAGTAGCCAATAGATTATGAGGTTATAATGGATCCATGCTTACTGAAGTGGCTCTTCTGGGAGTTGAAGTCCACACGTCATAAATGGGCCATTGTTTTCCACCTTTGGTGTAGGGAATTCCTGGGGTTTTTCCTCACCAGCATCCGACCACAGCATGAACATACCCTGGCATGCTGTTGTGTTCATTGTTTCCTAATGATGCTTTCATCTGATTCGCAGCCAGTGCTGGAGGCAACTATAAATCATCCTTAGTTACTCCAATGATAAAATTCTATTTTCTCTTTCAACCCAACCCAGGCTTTGCTGTGGATAAAGATTTGATCGTAATTAGATGTTGAATTGGATTGGTGGGTTATTCCACCAGCAGAAGATGCTTGAAAGAGAGGGAAACAAAAACCAAGACCTGATTATTTTCTTTCCTTAGCATGCACGTAGTAACAGAGTAACAGAGTTGGGAGGGAGCTTGGAGATCTTCTAGTCTGATTTCCTGCTCCAATTTCCTATTTTTTTTTTCTGGATTTTGAGGCCTAGATGGAACCCGCTTTTGAAATCTGTCTGTCCTTTCTTGGCTTCTTCTGCCATGCCAGTTTTGGTCATGTCTGATCTATTTTCTGAGATTTATCCTGTTAACAGAAAACAGACATTGAGCCACTTTACATAATATTTTTTCTTTTTTTTTCTTTTTTTTTAAAGTATTTTTATTAATTTTTATAAAATTTTTAACAAAAGATGAAATAGCAATTCAACTGTGAACAATTATGTACATATACAATTACCAAACAATCAAACAAAACTGCTCGGTACCCCCTCCCCACCACATCCTCCTAAAACAAAACTAACCCCCTCTTCTTCCCCTCTAACAACCTACTTATACCTTTCTCTACTTCCATCCTCTCCTCCCACCTCCATCCTTCTCCCTCATACCTTCTTCCTACTTGCCTAACCTTCACTCCTCCTTCTTCTTCCAACCAATGTGGTGCCCAGAGGCCACCCGAGCAACCCCTTGCCACCTAAAAAGAAAAAAGAAAATCCCCAAAACAGTTGAAAAAACATAACTATTATTAAAACCCTCCCCCCTCCCCCCCAGGCTTCCCAGAGTGAATACAGGGTAAAAACGCAAGAAACCCCGCTAAACTACTTATACATAATTATTTAACTATAAAACAAATATAATTCCTTCAATTGATATTTCTTCTGTGTATAATCTATCCATTTTTTCCACTCCATCAAAAATTGTTCATTTGATTGGTTTTTCAAATATGCAGATATCTTAGCCATTTCAGCCAAGTTCACGACTTTTAACGTCCATTCTTCAATAGATGGTGTTTCAGGTGTCTTCCAATATTGTCCCACCAACAGTCTTGCCGCCGTAATCTGATTCAAAATCAACTTAGTCTCTATGGTGGTGCAGTCTTTTATAATACCTAACAAAAATAGCTGTGGTGAAAATTCAATACGCTTTTTCAATATATTTTGAAGAATCCACCATATTTTTCAAGTCCACCAAATGTGAAAATAAGTAGCGTCCATAGAATCACATCTCCAACATTTGGGTTGCATATTTGGATACATAAGTGATAATTTTTTTGGGTCTAAATGCCATCTATAAAACATTTTATAAAAATTTTCTCTTAAATGCTGAGCTTGTGTAAATTTTACATTTTTCACCCATATCCTTTTCCAAGTTTCCATCATAATTGGATGTCCAAAGTTACCTTCCCATTTAATCATACAATCTTTAACTAGTTCATTTCCAGAATCAATTTCAATTAAAACATCGTATAGTCTTTTAATATGCATAATTCTTTGATCTCTAACTTGTTGGAATAATTTTCCATCCATTAAAGAAAAACCCATTTTAACATCTTTTTGCCATCTAGCCTGAAATTGCATATGTGAGTACCAATTATGGGCTATTCCTTCTTCCCTTAACCTATCTAGTGATTTCAGTTCTAAACTATTCCCCTCTTTAATTAAAAGCTTCTCATAGGGCACCACATCCTGGATTTGTTATCTATTCATACTCTCTATTGCATGCCTGGGAACTGTCCATAAAGGAATTTTACCATTTAACTTATAAGAATACTTTTTCCAGACACGCAACAGTGAATTTCTCAATAAATGTTCTTTAAAACCCCTATCCAACTTTTTATCATAAACTAAATACGCATGAAACCCATACAATAGTCCGTACCCTTCTATGTTCAATATTCTTTCATTAGTTAAATTAATCCAATCACTTATTGCTACTAGGACTGCTGCATAATAATATAGCTTAAAGTTATGGACTTTCAAACCACCTCTCTCTCTTATATCTTGAATAATTTTTAATTTAACCCTTGGTTTCTTGCCATTCCAAATAAATCTATTAATACCTTTCTGCCACTCCTCCAAATTCCCATCCTTTTTAAGTATTGGTAACATTTGAAATAGAAATAAAAATTTCGGCAATACATTCATTTTGACTGCAGCTATCCTTCCCAACATTGATAATTGTAATTTTTTCCAATTCTCCAACTCTAATTGTACTTTGTTCCATAAAAGTTCATAATTATTCTTATACAATTTCCCATTTGACGCTTCTATATAAATTCCTAAATATTTAACTTTCTTAACTATCTCACACCCTGTTATTCTTTCCAAATCCTGTTTTAATTTATCACCTAGATTTTTAACCAACATTTTTGTCTTGGATATATTTAATTTAAAACCTGATACTCTTCCATAGTTTTGAATAATCTCCATCAACCTCTGAGCTGACTGTATTGGTTGCGTTAATGTCACAAGTAAATCATCTGCAAAAGCGCATAATCTATAATCATGTTGCCTAATCTGAACTCCTTTTAAGTCATCTGAAGCTCTGATCTTGTTCAGTAGAACCTCTAAAGTTAACACAAACAGTAAAGGGGATAGAGGACAACCCTGCCTGGTACCTTTCTCTATATTAAATGAATCTGTTAGTTGACCATTCACAATAATCTGCCCTGTTTGTTTCTGATATACTGCTGATATGGAGTTGATAAACTGGTCCCCCATTCCCATCTTGACTACAAGTCTTTTCAGAAATAACCAGTTCAATCTATCAAAGGCTTTTTCCGCATCCAGAAACATAAGAACTGCCAGCACCTGAATATGTTTATCCAGATGTTCTAGTATATTAACAAGTTGTCTAACATTAATTTTCATCTGTCGCCCTTGTAAAAAACCAGTTTGGTCCGGATGAATTATTTGAGTTAAAACTGTCATTAATCTATTAGCCAAAATTTTTGCAAAAATCTTATAGTCAGTATTCAACAGCGAAATAGGTCTAAAGTTTTCCACTTGAACATTGTCTTTACCCTCTTTAGGAATCAAGGAGACGTAAGCCGTTTTCCATGAAGGTGGTACCCGACCCCCCTCTTGGATATTTACAAATAACTCTCTCATAGGTTTAACCATTTCTTCCTGTAGACACTTATAATAAATCGCTGTAAAACCGTCAGTTCCAGGAGATTTTCCCATTTTCAATTGCTTAATTGCAGCAATAATTTCTTCTGATGTAATCAGTGCATTTAATCTGTCTCTTTGTTCCAGTGTAACTTTCAAAACATTTTGATTTTCTAAAAAGGCATCTATCTCTTTCTCTTGAACCTTCTCTTCAGAGTATAATTTGGTGTAGAACTCTAGGAAAGCTTTTTTGATAATTTCTTGTTGAAATACTTCTTGCCCCTTATATTCTACCTTCTCAATTATACGGGATTTTTGTTTTTTCCTTAATGTATAAGCCAACCATCTGCCAGGTTTATTAGCATTAAAAATGTATTGTGTTTAGCATATTGCAGATTCCTGGCAACTTGGTCAGCCATCAGCATATCAAATTGTTTCCGTAAAATCTTTAACCCTTCTTTAATATTACTATCATCTGGTTTCTTTATTAATAATAACTCCTTTTTCTTTATTTCCGCTTCTAACACTCTCCTTTTTTCCTCTTGTTTACGTCTATGCCTTATATTCAATTCAATTAAAATTCCACGCATATGAGCTTTACTAGAGTCCCACACAGTTTCTATTGCCGTTTCCCTGTTCATATTTAACATAAAAAATTCCTTCATGGCCTTTTTACATTCTTCCACATTTGCCTCATATTTAAACAAATTTTCATTAATTCTCCAAGATCTTCTAGTAAACTGACCAGTCATTAATTCCATCATAACCGGGTTATGGTCTGACAATACATTAGGTAAAATTTTTACTTTCTTTAAACTTAATATAAAATCACTAGTAGTTAAAATAAAATCAATTCTAGAGAATGATTGGTGTCTATCAGAAAAGAAAGTAAACTCTTGATCCCTGCCATGTCTTTCTCTCCATATGTCTGACAGATTAAAATCATCCTTAATATCAAAAAAAGATTTAGGCAAGATAGAGCGCGATTGAGGAACAGATGAGATCTTTTTCTTATCCAAACCAACATCAAGAATACCATTCCAATCTCCCATCAAAATACAAGATCTATAATCCAATTGTATTAGTTTTTTATGTAATAACTCATAAAATGTACCTTGTTGCTGGTTTGGAGCATATATACCCATCAGGAGAACTTTCTTCCCATCTTGTAAAATTTCAATAGCTAAAAATCTACCTTGATTATCTGCTTCTATTAATTTAGCTTTTATATGATTTTTAACATAAATAACAATTCCATTTTTCTTCTCTAGAGATGCTGCCACAAAATGTGTACCCAACCTATTATTTATCAAATATTTCTGATCAGAAATTCTAATATGAGTTTCTTGTAAACAAATTACATCATTTTTACATTGCTTCAAATAGTGAAATATCTTCTTCCTCTTCTGTGGAGAATTTAAACCATTCACATTCCATGTCAAATATTTATTTGACATGACCTTTTTGTGAAAGCTTCTGCAAAGCCGAAACCACCTCCTCCTTCCTCTTAGGCCTTGCTCCCATGGCTTCCGAAGATGTCGATGCAGCTTGTTTTATGTAAATTGGCTGTGCTATTTCTCTTTGATCCGTAGTCTTAATAGCCTCACGTGTATGCCTTTGTTCCTTGGGCCTCTCAGCAACCAAAGGTTGAAAAATATCAATGCTCTGCACTGGTTGATCCGCTGCTACCTCTTTATCCTTGTCTGGTGTTGAAATTAGTTGAAGATCCATAAGTTGAGATGATTCCATATCTTTTTCAAGAGCTGCCCTCTTAAGTCTTGGAGATGCAAATTTACCACCTATCAATATATTCTCAAAAAAGTCCTTTGCTTTAGCAACTGAGGTTAGACGATATCTGTTATTCTGGAAAAATAAAGAAAGTCCAGTTGGCACCTCCCACCTGTATTGTATCTCTCTTTTTTTGAGCTCCTCTGTCAAAAAAGCATAATCTTTCCTTGATCTCAACATTTTGGGAGGTATCTCTTTCAAAACCTGTACTTCTTGACCAGCAATACTTAATTGTTTATTGTAAGCTTTAGTAAGAACCCAGTTTCTAAATTTTCTTGTACTGAAATATATCACAATGTCTCTGGGCAAATTTCTTTGTGCTGCAATATGTGAATTCATCCTAAATATACGGTCCATCTGCCAGGCCACATTTTCAACCGTGTCCTCCAAAAAAGTTGCTAAAGCTTCAACAAAAAATTTTCTTAAATCTTCTTGAGTCTCCTTTGATATTTCTCTGAAGCCTCTGATTCTAACAGCCATCTGCATCTGGTGATATTGTGTCAAGACAGTTTGATTCTGTAAATCACTTCTAATTTCCTCTAATTTTTCCTCCATCTGTTGCTCCACACCTTCCAACTTTCCTTCAACTCCCACAGCATAATCCCATACTCCTTTAATAGCTTCAACAATATCTTCTCTTATCTCTGAATTATGAGCTTCTATCATGACTTTAAAATCTTTTTTCTGTTCTTCTATCTTTTCCTCCAGCTTATCCAACTTATCATTTACTGTAGATAATGCTGTAGATAATGCAGAGGCCAGTGCAGTCTGCAGATCTTTCATTGTAAGCATTTCTGGAGGGGGTTGTGTAGAAGCTTGAGGTTCTGTCGGAATCTGCGATACGGGGGCTAAAGGGGCAGATTGTGATTTTGCTAGCTGCCCAGGGGATGGTATAGCCGCCTTCGCTACAGCTGCCTTCTGTCTCGTCGTCATTTTTTTTTAAAAAGAAATTTTTTTCTTAAGTTACCAGATTTTCCTCCCTTCTTAATTTATTTTAAGTTATTTTAAGTTCCAGTTACATTGTGATTTAATAAAAAATTCGAGTCAAAATGGTTTCTCAAGCTTCACTTCCGCAAAAGAAGAGAAAGTTCAGTTTCACTTTCAAGCACTTTCACTTAGGACAAAGAACTATCGCCATCTTGAAAGGATTATGTTGATTTAAAAAAATAATAGTTACATAGGCAGAAACAAAGTAGCAAAATACTTGCGTTACTCAAAGAACTCCTGTATTCACTCCGTCTGTATAAAATCCTTGTTATTTGTTTCTTAAAAGCAGAGGCGGTCGCGACGTCTGTTTCTGTCAGCTGACAGAAGCGTCTCTGGGCAGGAGCATTCCAAGTGCCTAGGGAGCACACCCTCTCCGTCTCTGAAAATTAATTCCAGAGATCTTAGAGGGGCTCAACCTTACTCTTGCAGCTCTACATCTCTTCTTCGCCCGAAGAGGGGTTTTTCTGCCGCGACAAACAGCTGATGAGCGCTGTTTTTAGCGGCTTTACTAACCCAGGGAACGGAGCCTCACAGTGGAGACTCTAGCGACGCCGGCGGAGCCACCGGAAGCCTAGATGGAACCCGCTTTTGAAATCTGTCCTTTCTTGGCTTCTTCTGCCATGCCAGTTTTGGTCATGTCTGATCTATTTTCTGAGATTTATCCTGTTAACAGAAAACAGACATTGAGCCACTTTACATAATATTTTTTCAATATACTTTTGTTTGCAAAGAGCAACAGTGATACTGTTGGATGGTGAGCTTGTACAGAACCACACTCAGTACAGAAAGCACTTGTATATACCAACCCAAGCATGCTTCTTATTGATTACACTGATATGTTTATGTTTGTAATAATTTCCAGTTCCTCCTTATTCCCAAAACTTCTTTTTTTTCTCTTTGGTACTCTGAGGTATCATGTCAGCTTCCTCTGATCTAGCATAATACATGGTCTTTCATTCTTTTCTTTCTTAAAATACTTGATCTACAGTCTAAACATAATTTCCTCATAAAGATTTTCTTTCAAAAATCTAATAAACCCCACTTTCCAGAAATTCTTCTACAAATTGCTTCATTACTTTTATTCCTTTTTGCAGGCATATTCAAACTACATAAAAGTATTCCCACATTAAATATATTCAGGTTTTCAGTTTTAATCCCTAAGAATTCATATTCTTCTGATTTTTAACTCGACTTGCCATAAATGGCAAGGATTACAATTCCCAGAATTCCCATCAGCGATAAAATAACAACTTCAGTCAGCTTAGAAATATGACTGCTTTGCTAAAATTGCTTTGTAATGGTTTATTTATTTGTTGAAAGTATTTTTATATTACTTCTCACTATAGAGAATAGCAAAATAGTCTATAACAGAGATGTGAAAAATGTGCAGTTATGGGAATCGAAATTTATATCAGTGCTTCTCAACCTTGGCAACTTTAATACATGTGGGTTTCCATTCCCAGAATTCCCCAGCCAGTATGGCTGACTGGGGAATTCTGGGAGTTGAAATGCATACATTTTAAAATTGCAAGGGTTGAGAAACACTGTTTTAGAGAGTAGCCGATGTTCTGGGAATGATCCAACCTAGACCCCCATGTCCACAAGACACTTCCAGTTCGAAATATTAACTTTAAAAAAACCACGAGATGTCTCCTGTCATGATTGGATTGGCTGCTTTGATTTCATTCAGAGGAAATCCATAAAACTCCAGAATATTATGGAACAATCCTGTTGTCAGAATCCAATTATATTTCATCTCTAGTTATCGACTATGGAAAACCCTATTTCTGCCCTCTCTGGATTCTGTCATACGAAGAAGGGGAAGGGGAGTGAACAAAGGGGTTTTATGGCCCTCACTTTTTTCAGTTCAACTTCAAAAGGGACTGAATGTGGATACCACCAAAAGGACTAACCATAACAATGGGGCCATCAGCTTTCATCTACTCCCCTCTGAAGTCTCCCTTCCGTTGGCAGTGAGGAAAAAGGGGGTGGAAATGTAACACCTGGGATTGTCACTGGAAGGATGGTGGGGTGGGGTGGGGTTGCTGGGAACCCCTTAAAACCTTGAACCATAGGGCTTGGCCCCCAAGTCCTGTCTAGACCGCCTGCAACCATTTTCTCTTAATAAAGATGCCTGTTGAAACAAATATTCCAAGAGTTCTGTCTTCTTAAGCTGCAAAGTGGGGTGGGTCCTTACACCTGTCTTAGAATGATAGGTTTTGCACATACTAATTTTATAATTTTTTTACCTTTAGGCT
Organism: Bothrops alternatus; assembly: GCA_034064705.1. Lineage (NCBI taxonomy): Eukaryota > Metazoa > Chordata > Lepidosauria > Squamata > Viperidae > Bothrops > Bothrops alternatus. The sequence continues at coordinate 1,635,164 of JARGCV010000085.1, forward strand.
CCATTCCAGCCATACTCCTACTTTCAACTTCTTATTTGATGTTGCTGAACACCAAGCCCTCTAAGACAGTCAACGGTGAGGAACTTTGGGAGATGTAGTTCAGCAGCACCTGGAGAGCCACAGTATCCTGCTATCCGCTCCATAGTTGGATCGTGCTCACAGAAGAGGAGATCTGTGGTTACAACAATTTTATTGCTTTCGGAGGAACTGCTTAGCCTCTTTTTCAGGAATAACTTACATTATCATAGAGTCCCATTTAAAGGCACAGAAGAATTTAAGCAGCATTACATTCCTATTTCTTACATGGTACATCTTCTTTTCAGGGGTGATGTTAATCCCAGCATTTTAATGAGTGCTGTAAAGCAGTTTTATAATTAGTCTTAGGAAGTACCAGTGTCAAGAGAAAAAACACACCCAGGACCCTAATTAAACAAATATCAATGTTCCATTCGTACATAGTCCACAGTGTTAGTGCAACCAATGTTTTCTGTTTCAGTACAATTACTGAGGTATTTTAATATACTTTGCATATCTGTTCTGTTGCCAAACTGTATTAGTTTCATGTTAATTTCTCCCAAAGAAATTTGAGATTTGTCACCCAGTATTTTATCACAAAGGTGACAAAACTGTTGACAATATTTTCTTCGGAGCACAGTTAGGCTTTGGCTTACGATAAGCAACTCTGTTCCCTTTGCTTTGTTAGAACAGCTGCTATGACTTTCTCTAACACAGGAGCTCTTGCAAAATACGGCAATGGGTGAGGAGAACTATTGACATAAGACAACTGGCATTTTTTCTTAAAAAACAAAACAAAACTTGAAGAACAAGAATATCCATGCTAGTTTGACAGGACAAAAATGTCTGCGTTGTTGAATAACTGGATCCCCTTCAAGTGAGCTTCATTGAACCTTCACCTCAAAACACTAAAGAAATCTGTAATTATCATTTGTCTCTTCCATAAGCTGTCAGAACCATGTGTATGTATATAGCTTGCAAGGGAATTTGTGGGAAAATTTGCTGGCCAGCATCTGATTATAGTTTAATAAATTCAAATTGCTCTTGATGTATAGATAAAGTTCCTTGAGGAGTTACACTGGTGTTATTCAGCTTTTGATTTATATTATTTTGGAAAAAGCAATATAGCCATTAGTTTACTCTTATTTCAAAGGAACTCTGAAATATGGTGGGAATATGAAATCTGAGAGGCAATGCCTATCATATAAGGACTTATTTAAGCCTGGCTGTATAAGGAATCAAGGCTGAAAACTTAAACCTAGTTTTACTTAGAGGAAATAAAGGCAGGGCTTTTTTTCTCATAGAACGCCCAGAACGGAGTTCCGGCACCTTTTTTGGATGGAACCTTGTAGGGTAGGCAAGGCAGGTTGTATAACGTGTGTGAGTTCCGGCACTTTTTTTTTTTTTTTAGAAAAAAAAGTACTGAATAAAGGTATAATTAGCTTTTCCACATGGATGTTCTTTCATGTTTCTATGGGTAGTCCAAGCAACAGAGGACAGATATACAAGATCATAAGATTAGGGATGTCCATACGGTATGATAAAAAGTGTCAAGATGGTGGCTATAATGGTGACATCAAAACTCTGTGACACACATAAAAACCAGGGTGAGCTTCAATTTTTCTAACTATAACTTCCACAGGACAGTTACAGTGGAGAGATGGATAATCAGAGTTGGATCAAGAGCTCAAAACAGCAGAAGCTGACACATCAAGAGCAGAAGATGAGGGTTAAAGTCAGGTCAAAAAACAGGCGAATGAGCTCAACTGAAAGGCATTCCCAATCCTGAACTGTTTTAGTGCAGTTTTTCATTCCAGAGCTTCACAGCTCTGAGGAAAGGATATGTTTTACCTCTGTGCAGAAGAATGTTAAGAATGCAGGAAGTCTACATCACCAAGAGATTAGTCTTCCAAAAGTCCTGGGACCCCAATGTGGGTGCCAACTAGCCTGGGGTCCTAATGAAGTTGCGGCATTTTGGAGGTGGCTACTGGAACAGATAACATCCCATTTCTTCCTTCTACTCACTTTGCTTCTTAATCTTATTTTAACTGAATTTTAAATTTGAGATCCCTGTTGATTTTTTTATTTTTTAATAGTGCGTTTCAATCAATGTCTTTGCCTAGAGTTGCTTTGGTGATATAGGGGGCATATAAGTTTAATAAATAAATAAATAAAACATAATGGCTTAAGTCATCATTCTGTTGCCAGGCCCTAAGAGAGGATCTTAGTTGTGCTGCCTATCTGTGAGGACATGCTGCAATAATAATAGTTTGGCACTCAGCAGCAGCTTTTGTGAGTTTCCAGATTGTGGCACTGGGTGCCAGGAGCTTAATTAAATGTAACTGCTTTTAAACTGCTGTATGACATATGGTGACGGGTGGTAAGAACACCTTAAGTAAACAAACTAGTTGGATGTTGTTTTATATCATTTGGTACCTAAAAAGTTTGCCAGATCTGATGGAGAGGCAAATAATAGCACTGCAAAGTTGTGCAAGGCTCAATGTGGGAGGGGAATGAATTTCATGCTGCTGGAGAAGATTGTGGGATAGGGTCGATATGATCGGTGACAGAATGGGACAAATCGCCACGGCCAACACACCACGGCCAACTCACTGTGGGGCGCACAACTCACTGTATTCAATGAACACAAAAATTAAATTAATAACAATAAAGAAAATCAATCCAGAAATACAAGAGTTATAATAACTTCAATGAAAACATGATCACCAATAATAAAAGTACCTGAATGAAACAATTACTACAGCATGGAATTATTTTGCCCTGCAGCAAGTTGGCTGTGGTGAGTTGGCCATAGTGGGTTGTCCTAAATCCTATTTTTTTTTAATTAGATTTTTATGCCGCTCCTCTCCAAAGGACTCGGAGCGGCTAACAACATAAACAAAACAAACATCTCAGCATTTAAAAAGAAAAAAAAACCTAAAACCAAATCTACAAAACATTTAAAAAGACCCCCCAAACACATTCATCATTCACACACAATCACAGTCATCCCCAGGCCTGCCGGCATGAATAAGTTTTTAAATTCTTCTGGAAGGCCGGGAGAGTGGGGGAAACGCGGACTTCAGGGGGCAGTTGGTTCCAGAGGGTGGGCGCCACAACAGAGAAGGCCCTCCCCTAGGACCTGCCAGATGGCATTGTTTCGCTGATGGGACCCGGAGGAGGCCGACCCTGTGCGCTCTCACCGGTCGAAGGGAAGTATGTGGCAGAAGACGGTCCCGTAAGTATCCTGGTCCCGTGCAATCTGGTCTGAGTAACTCATGCATTAAAGCTGTTACAGCCTGTGCAAATCACACCCTGGCTACAAGGAGGTGTTCTGGTGGACAACTCCAGGGTCTACAGCCCTACTCTTCATAGGGAGATCCTTATATTGAATTTCCTCTTTGTTCTATATTTTAAACAAGTATGGTCTTTTTCATTCCTCTTTAATTTGGCCTACTATAGTCCCAATTAAGTCCCAATTCAATATTAATATATATTAATACTCAATGTTAATATTCAATACTAAGCAATATTACCTAAATATATATTAACATTCAATACTAAAATGCAAATTAATATTCTATTCAATATTTTGATGGCTTTTGAGGCAAAATCTGCTTGATAGGTCCAAGATGATGCTGGTCTTTTTCTCCTCTGTTGAAATTATTTCATCAACTTCTGCAAGGGTTGGGCTTGTCCTATAGATATAAAAGTCCTGGGAGATATTGATCTGTGAGCAGTGGTGGGATTCAGCCAGTTCGCACCACTTTGGCAGAACTGGTAGCTAATTTTTTGTTGCCCAGGCTCAGAATGAACTTCCGGAAGCAGCATCCAAACAGAGAACCGGTTTTGTTCACATATTTGAATCCCACCAGTGTCTGTGAGGCAGTTGGGATGAGGAGGCACTGGCTGTTCTTTTAACAAAGGGCAAAGTTGACCTATAAAGCCCTACATGGCATCAGACCAGGTTACTTACGGGACCGTCTGCTGCCCCATGAAACCCAGCGACCGGTTAGGGCCCACAGAGTCGGCCTTCTCCAGGTCCCGTCAGCCAGACAGTGTCGCCTGGCGGGGCCTAGGGGAAGAGCCTTCTCTGTTGCGGCCCCGGCCCTCTGGAATCAACTCCCCCCGGAGATCCGTATTGCCCCCACCCTCTCCGCCTTTTGCAAATTATTAAAGACCCATCTTTGCCGATAGGCCTGGGGCAGTTAACACCTTGTCCCAGCCAGCGTATGTATGTTTGCATGTCTGTTTTGGGTGATTGGTTTTAATTAACGGGTTTTTTACAATGTATTTTAATTCTAGATTTCTACATGTTGTATCCATGTTGTGAGCCTCCCTGAGTTCTTGGAATAGGGCGGCATAGAAATCTAATTAAATAAAATAATAAATAATAATAAATAATAAAGTTCTCAGCAAGTTCTGCTGAAGTAGAATCAGTGTTTCTCAACCTCAGCAACTTTAAGATGTATAAACTTTCAGTCCCAGATGGCTGGGAAGCTGGATAACGTGCAGGTCACTCCCAACAAGATTGGGAGTTAATGGTAGGAGGAGCAATTCATTTGGGTATTGGTACAGTAGTTCTCCTATGATAGGGCGGGCAGATATTGTATTGAGTTGTAGTGACTGAATCTAGCTAAAATACTTTTTTACCAGTTTAAGCTAGTTTTATAACTATACATTTATTAAGTCAAGTGCTTCTTGTTTGCTCACTTACCTTCTTTTTCCTTTTTTGGATCACTGTTTTCATGTTTATATTATATCTAATAAGAAAATGGTGATTTAATCTTGGCTTAGCTAATAGCATTTAAAACAAGATTCTCATCTGATGTTCATAAACTGAATTTCAACTAGCTGGATTTCTGAGATCTATGGCCAGTAACTTCCAGGCCAAACTAGTGTAGAGCTAGTGAAGAACCACCAGGATGATTAGGGGACAGTAGGCTAAAACATAGGAAAAACGATTGTAGGAATTGGGTATGTCTAGTTTAATGAAAAGAAGGACTAAAAATAACATGATAGTAATGTTCCAATATCTCAGGGGCTGCCACAAAGAAGAGGGGGTCAACCTATTCTCCAAAGCACCTGAGCGCATGACAAGAAGCAATGGATGGAAACTAATTAAGGAGAGAAGTAACCTAGAACTAAGGAGAAATTCCCTGATAGAACAATTAACCAGCAGAACAACTTGCCTCCAGAAATTATGAATGCTCCAACACTGTTTTTTTAAAATACTTTATAAGTTTTCTACATTTACTTATGTAGTAAACTTATGTAGTAAGTGCTTGGTAAATGATGTACTGTCTGGATCCATTTGTTTTACTTAATAATACACATTAAATTCCTAATCTCTACCCTGTTTTTCCAGCCATTGATAAAATACACCCCATATTTGAAAATATTCTGTGTCTTCTTTTTCTTTAATCTTCAGTGTCAGTCTATCCAGTATTTTCTTGATTATCTCTTCTCCAGATGTTGTTTATTTTTCCAGTACTGAGCAAATACAATTCTTGCTGCTAATACATGCAACAGTAAATATATACTTTATCATATTTTCTTGGTAATATACCTAATAAAAATAGTTCCAGTTTAAAATTTACATGTTTTCTTAATATCTTTTCTAGCCAAATATGTATTTTTGTCCAAAATTTTTGGATAAAGATGGTAGTATGTGCCTGGTTTTTGATTGCACTTCCAACAGTTACTAGACATGTTTTTAAACAATTTTGCTAATCTCGCAGGTGGTAAGTGCCATCTATAAAACATTTTATATAGATTTTCTTTATAAGCAGTTGCGATTGTCAATTTATAATTTCTTTCCCAAAGATTTTGCCATTTTTTTTCATTCTATATTGTGCCCAAAATGTTTTGCCCATGTATCATTGTTTCTTTCACTTGTTTATCTTCTATTTTTAAATTTAATAGAAAATTATAGTTTCTTAATTAGCTTTTCATCTGAAGTCAACAGTATCTGATGAAATTATTGTCTGGTCTTTATAGAAACTATGTATTTTAGCATCTTTCTCGTATCTCAGTTGTATTGCAGTTGAGGCCACCATGATAAATCAATACCCTGATCTTCCAACTCTTGTTTAGGTTTTAATTTCCCTTCAGTGTTCAAAATATCTTTATAGGTTACTATTTTCTCAAAGTTAGTTAGATTTGGGTGAACAAAAGCTTACATCAACACTGGAAGTTTTAAAGAAGAGATTGGACGACCATTTGTTTGCATATGGAAGGTCCCTTCCAGCTCTTGTTATTACTCTGTAAGATTTTGCTTTCGAGGACTGAAGCTTCAATGGATGCAATACAAAATATCTGGTTAATTGCAGGAATTAGCCCCAAGGAAGACATTGCAACATCCCTCATTGTTCAAACAGCTTTACTGGGTCCCCATTTGTTTTCAAGCCCAATTTGGAAGGATGAGCTTAACCTTTAACATCTACACAACTTGTGTAATTTGTGAGCAGGAACTTCAGCCATGATTCCTTTCTGTACACATATTTTTAATATTCTGTTGGCATCATCTTGTCTAAGGAATTATTCATCATACTCGCTCTTCTCAAGGGAAGAGCTCTGGGGAAGTAGTTCTCCTTCTGTTCTGCCCCTGGGTTAAGGCAAAACCTTGTGATGTCTAATCAAGCTTGCTACCTCTCTTGCTTGCTTGCTTGCTTTCTTAAAAACAAATGGCTGCAGCCTACTGTGAACTACCGTAAGAGATCTTTGGCTGCATAGTGTAGTAAACCCCACAGGAGATAAAAAATTTAAATGGCTGTAGGAAAAGAAGAAAAGGTTGTGAATTTGGAAAGCTGCTGCTTCTCCAGGTGAATGCTGGATAAAAATACGCTTTTATTCTGCTCTCTCTCTCTCTCTAGAGATTACTATCTAACCCTGTAGGGTTCTTATAAAACATTCTTGTATAATTCCTTTCTGCTATTCAGAGCATGTTGGCAAGTCAATAAGTGGCAAAGGTCTTTTTGAAATAGCTTTTCTTTTAACATCTCATAGAGGACTTTTTTCTTTTTTCTGAAAAGATGGGAAAGCCTGTAAATCAGAGATTTATTACCGTCATTTGGACGAATCTTTCCTTAAGGCGATAATCTACTCTTTCTAACTGATTAAATGCTCCTCTTTTGGCCTTTTGTATAAAAGTTACTTTGAAGGAGCATGATATCTCCTGAGGTATATTTATTTATTAAATTTATTTGCTGCCTATCTCACTGTAAGCAGCTTACAATAATAAAAAGGGGGAAAAAATGAAAGGTGTGTAAACAGAAGTAAAATGATAGAACAATAAAATAAACCCTGACAAAGGAACACAGGAGGATATCATAACCAAAAAGATGGATGGGTGAACAGCAGACAGACAGTCTGCCACTGTCTCCTTCAAACCAAGCATCCATTTTTTTTGTTTGTATTATATTATTCTTTTCCTTTCATGAAATGAAATTCACTTTAGGGTCAAAATTGTTTTGCTACCACAGAAACAAATACAGGTTTTTTTCCCTTCAGAAAGTTTGAGTTGTGCTCATCGAACCTTTTAAAATAAGTTCAAAAAGTGATGGATGTTTTTAGTTAGGTTATTAATATAAGAAACTTATTTTTTTTAAAAAAAATTGAATACAGGTAGTCCTCGACTTACAACAGCTCATTTAGTGACCGTTCAAGGTTATAATGGCACTGAAAAAAATGACTTATGACTGTTTTTCACACTCACAACCATTGCAGCATCCATGGTCCCATGGTCATATGATCCAATATCCGGATGCTTGGAAACTGACTTGTATTTATGACGGCTCCAGTATCCCGGGTCACATGATCCCCTTTTGCGACGTTCTGACTAGCAAAGTCAATGGGGAAGCCAGATTCACCTAACAACCATGTTACTAACTTAGTAACTGCAGTGATTCACTTAACAACTGTGGCAAGAAAAGTCATAAAATGGGGCAAAATTCACTTAACAAATGTCTCACTTAGCAACATAAATTTTGGGGTCAATTGTATAATAGTAGTAATAATAATAATAATAATAATAATAATAATAATAATAATAATAATGTTGGAAGGGACCTTGGAGGTCATCTAGTCCAACCCCCTGCTCAGGCAGGAAACCCTATACTATACCAGAGGTTCCCAACCTTTTGGGCAGCAGGGACCAGTTCCATGAAGAGAGGTTTTTCTGTGGACCAGATGGGGCGTTGCCTGCATCCTGCGGATGAGGTTTCACTTGTTTACCTGGACCGGTGCCGGTCCACGGACCAGGGGTTGGGGACCCCTGCCCTACACCATTTCAGACAAATGGCTGTCCAGTCTCTTCTTAAAAACTTCCAGTATTGGCGCATTCACCGTTTCTGGACACAGGTTGTTCCACTGATTAATTGTTCTAACTGTCAGGAAGTTTCTCCTTATTTCTAGATTGTTTCTCTCCTTGATGAGTTTCCATCCGTTGCTTCTTGTCCTTCCTTCAGGCGCTTTGGAGAATAGCTTGACTCCCTCTTCTTTGTGGTAGCCCCTGAGATATTGGAACACTGCCGTCATGTCACCCCTCGTCCTTCTCTTATGTTTTGTTACAGTTTTGTTTGAGCTTCAGACAAAAGCAGCCCTTTTGAGAATGGTTTTTTCCCCCACAGCAGGCAAGCAGATAGATGATTAGGGCACCTTACTTATGCAAAGGAAAATCCGTGGGGATTCAGAAGCAGTGCCGGTCTCCATTTTATGGAATTATTTCTCTCCACAGATCAGGCAGGCATCCTCACTGGTAGTTTTTCAAAAAGTTGCCAAGATGGCAATGTGCTTCTGAGAATTGATGTTGCTTGCTGCATTTTATAAAGTTTACTACGTATCTAAATTGTCTGCTGAATTTGTTTTGTGTATGTGTAAATTTATGCGATGGGTTTTATGATTGTAATTTTCTAGTATGATTTGAAGGCACAGTGTGTGAATGAAATGAAATAATACTGCTTTGATCTCAAAAGCTACTGGGACAAATATAAAAGGTTATGTTTTACAAAAGATTGAATAAACCTCTTTAGTGCCATTCTTATTACAAATATTACTATATCTTTTCTGAGGCTTAGAATTAATTATTTCAGAAATAAATGCACAGCGTAACTCAGCTAGCTGTTTAAAGAATGGGGCCAGTCAGTTTCAGACAACATAATTAATATTTTTCTACTCCTTTGTGACTTTTATCGACCAACTGGTCTGCTTTTGTGACACCAGAACATATGAGTCATGCCTTTTCAAACCATTTCTTCACATAATTAGATTCATAATTCCTAGTGCAAAATAAAGGATGCAATTAAAGAAGCACATTTTATAAGCATTTGAATTTTATTAACCTTCCAACTTAGTTAGAAAAAGAAAGGCCATATTAAGAAAGAAATGTCTGGCAACAGTGAATTGCATTAAAAATTGCATTATGGACTGATGGGAGGCAGGACTAACTTTTATATCTTGCACATCTTCAAGTGACTAAGGCTGAGGAACATTGGTTTAGATCAGCGGTTCTCAACCTATGGGTCGTGACCCCATTTGGGGTTGAACGACCGTTTCGCGGGGGTCGCCGGACACCACGGTCCGCCATTTTGTTTTTTTGTTTTTTTTTGTCGTCGTGTGCGCGCCGCGCATGCGCGGATCGGCCCGTCGCAGTCCACCATTTTGTTTTTTCTTTCTTTTTTCTTTTTTTTTGTCGTCACGCGCACGCCGTGCATGCGCGGTTTGGGCCATCGCGTGCCGCGCATGCGCATATCGGCCCGTCGCGGTCCGCCATTTTGTTTTTGCTTTTTTTTTTCGTCGCGCGCGTGCCGTCGCACGGGGCAAGTGGGGTCTCAACCTGAAAAAGGTTGAGAATCACTGGTTTAGATGTTCATGAATCCATCCATTCTGGGTGATCCTGGTAGGTCCAAATGATTTAGAAAAGCTGTTATGATTTATGATCTCTAAGTTGGGACAAATTCTCTGCAATGCAGGAAGACTCATTAGAATAAAAGAGAGGACCAACCCTTAAACCTTTTCCTACACTGATCCAGAAGTCCCCAATGAATGAAAAATTCAGAAAAAATGTATTATGTCATGTTATGGTATAAGATGGTAGTGCAATGATAATACTACTATTTGTATGGTATGTCATTAAGCAAACATTTATTAAATAAAAAAAATTCCTGTGAAACAGCTACTTCACTTTGACTATTTAGCTGACCGCATTTTCCTTAATTTAAGTATTCATATTTGGTTTTATTGCCAAGTCAACAGGCAGTATTTTTTAAATAGTTTTGACTAGTGTATAATCCAGGAAACCCATTAAAAGCTGCCTAAATGCTGCACCTTGTCTTCTCTGCCCTTCTGAGTTAGCAGAGTTTTTTTTCTTCCCTTTGGTTATTTTTGTTTGTTTGTTGCTTTCAGTACTGTCCTTTCCTTGCGTAGAATCCATCCATCCACCCATCCATTCTTGCTATGCACCGCAAACTTGCTTGGTAGCTCATTCTCCCCTTTCTTGCCTGGCACAAAAGACCCTCATGGTGGGGCACTCAGACCTTATGATCTGTCTTTTCTCTTCCTTAAAGAGCCAGCAGTGAGCTACAGCTGCCAAAAAGGCCAACACAGTGCATTAACAGAGGGATAGAATCAAGATCAGGTGAAGTGTTAATACCACTTTACAATGCCTTGGTAAGGCCACACTTGGAATACTGCATCCAGTTTTGGTCACCACGATGTAAAAAAAGATGTTGAGACTCTAGAAAGAGTACAGAGAAGAGCAACAAAGATGATTAGGGGACTGGAGGCTAAAACATATAAGGAACGGCTGCTGGAATTGGGTATGTCTAGTTTAATGAAGAGAAGGACGAGGGGGGACATGATAGTAGTATTCCAACATCTCAGGGGCTGCCCCAAAGAAGAGGGAGTCAAGCTATTTTCCAAGGCGCCTGAAGGCAGGACAAAAAGCAACAGGTGGAAACTAATCAAGGAGAGAAGCAACCTAGAACTAAGGAGAAACTTCCTGACAGTTAGAACAATTAACCAGTGGAACAACCTGCCTCCAGAAGTGATGAATGCTCCAACACTGGAAGTTTTTAAGAAGAGACTGGACAGCCATTTGTCTGAAATGGTATAGGGTTTCCTGCCTGAGCAGGGGGTTGAACTAGATGACTTCCAAGGTCCCTTCCAACATTATTATTATTATTATTATTATTATTATTATTATTATTATTATTATTATTATTATTATTATTATTATTATAAGTGCCTTAACCCCTTGATCCGTCATCCATGGCCAAAGCCTCACTTCCCCATTGCCCTTACCTGGAGCCACCTCAGAAGGATAAGTGATATGTGTACAAATATTACCGTACATCTATATATTTACAAGATAATAATATATAACACATGTGAAGCAGTCTGAATAAGAAACTTTTTTAAAAAAAATTCTGACCTGTCCTTTTAATGAAGGGATTTTTATAAAACAGTTAAAACGCACTAATCCTGTTGATGGAACAGAACTATAATTGATAACCAGTAGGAATTTATAAAAATATTCTAGGAACTGTACATAATGTTTAGTTGGATTCAATGCTACAAATACATTGACTTAAATCAGCAGGTAAAACTTTTTCTCTTAGCATTATGCAGTTTCAAAAATTTGAATATGTTTATAATTTAAATGCTTTGCCAGAAATATGTGTTTTGAGCAGATTGACCAGACTGAAGTCATTCCCATCAAGAACTGGAGTAAGAAGTTGTACAGAATCAAAACATTAAGCACCGTGTTTCACCCAAAACACTGAATGTTGCTTTGTTAGAATCAGAAAGATTTTCTCCACAGGATTGGGTATTATATGAGGAAGTAAAATAATGTATTAACTGCTCAACAGAAAAACCGGTTGTATCTGCAAAAAAAAAAAAAAAACCAAAAAAAAACAGCTGCCTGTTATGCACTCTTGATTCTAATGGAGAGTGCCAAGATTCAGATAGGTAGAAGTGTTAGGTAGTTCTCTTTTAGTACTAAATCAAAGGAAATTCAATGAGTCTTAATGCCTAAGAAATACATTTTCTCTTCTTATACTCACTGAGAAGATCCAAAGCAATCATCTGGAGCAAGTCATCTAAGTGGCTTTCTAGTCATTTGTACCTTCTACACACACACACACACACACATTCTATAGATTTTCAGGCAAGTACCTACATTCAGAAATTATGTAAAATAAGTGCTTCATTAACGATTAAACCCCCAGGTATTCTGGACTCCCTCATTGATTCTTATAGCCTGCAGATAACATCAAAGCAACATACTGAAGCTATCTTTGTTTAATTTCAGTCTGGCATATCCAACTAATTAAGTTCAGCTACATGAGGGTTTAAGAAGCATTGCATGGACATAATTCCTGAACAACACATTTCCCTCACTCCTTTTCTTCAATAAAACCATAACAATTTGCTTTTTCTGATCCCTTTTCATTGTTGGGTGCATTCCGCTAGAGAACAATTAGCTTCTTTACACAGCAAAGTTGCTAATCCAACTATCAGTTGTCCAGTGTGCTGGTTGCAAACATGAGATGAGCACTATTTCTCTCCAGGAACATGTTCCATTACTGATCCACCGATTCTGGGAGATGGTGGCTATGCACAGAGAAAGAGTTCAGAGAAGAGCAACAAAGATGATCAGGGACTGGAGGTTAAAACATATGAAGAATAGTTGTAGAGATTGGGTATGTCTAGTCTAGTGAAGAGAAGGATGAGGGGAGACATGATAGCCATGTTCCAAATATCTCAGGGGCTGCCACAAAGAAGAGGGGGGTCAACCTATTCTTCAAAGCACCTGAGGGCAAGACAAGAAGTAATGTATGTAAACTAATCAAAGAGAGAACCAACCTAATTAGGAGGAATTTTCCTGACAGAACAATTAATCAGTGGAACAACTTGCCTCCAGAAACTGTGGGTTTGTAAGAGATTGGAAAACCATTTGTCTGAAATGATAGAGAGTTTCCTATTTCAAGGTTCCTTCCAACTCCATTATTCTGTTAAAAGACACAGTAAATCACATCAACTTTTGCAAACCTTGAAAATGGTGTGAAAAAAATTCCACATTAACTCCAGTTTCTAACTTTCTGCAAGTCCTAAAATGAAAGAATATGGTGCCAACGGAATAGAGGAGAGAAAATAGCTTCAAAGGATAAATTTTGCAGTCCTGTTTCATCATCATGAAATATTCAGTCAGCAACCTAGGAGCTGCCCTAAGAACGTGGACCAAACTAGACAAATGGTTGGGAAGCTATGATTTAATTTCCTTTAAATTTATTTACAAAGCCATAGTGGATACAACACAGTGGACTGAAGCCATAACTCTAGGAAATGTTGGAGTCAACACTTTTCCTCCATATCCTTCTTCCTCCAGTAAATCCCAAAACAGCTTGCTTTGAGAGTTCAGTGGCCTGAAAAAAAAATGAATGTCTTCACTGTTTTTATTTTAGCAGGTAACAGAAGAATAGAACACCAGAGTTGGAAGGGACCTTGGAGGTCTTCTAGTCCAACCCCCTGCACAAGCAGAAGACGCTATACCAGTGGTTCTCAACCTTTTTAATGCCGCGACCCCCAACCGGTCGTAGGTCGAAGACTACCCAACCGGTCATAAGTCGAGGACCCCCAACCGGTCGTAAGTCGAGGACTATTTCCCTGCCCGGGAGCGCCGCGCATGCGTCATGCCGCCCCCTGCGCCGGCTGAGGCGTAGCTGGCAAGGGGCAGCGACGGCGCAGGGCGACCACCAGCTGGGCTACCAGCTGGCCCAGCCCAAGGGAGGTAAGGCACCCGCCAGGCCCCACGTGCGCCAGCAACCCTCCCTGCGCCCACCGGCCTCCCACCCCTGGCCCTCTTTTACTTACATTTTTAGTAGTTGCTCAGCAGGGAGGGGTGGAAACTTCCAGACAGCTCGCCTTCGCTGCAGACAACTTGCAGCACCGTTTGCAGACTGGGGCTTTTGGCGGGCTCAGCAGGGCAGAGACAGCCTGGACAATTCCTATTGGCTTTTGAAAGCCAATAGAATTAGACTATATTCAAGAGAGTCTATTCTATTGGCTTTCAAAAGCCCATAGAAAAAAAGGGAGTAGCACAGCTAAGGAAAAGGGGGAAAATGGCGGACTGCGTTGTTTGGCGACCCCCGTGAAATGGTCGCTCGACCCCAAATGGGGTCACGACCCACAGGTTGAGAACCGCTGCGCTATACCATTCTGGACAAATTGCTGTCCAATCTTTTTTTAAAAATCTCCAGTGATAAGAGCGCCCACAACTTCCTCTGGTTAACTGTAAAAGTATCTAGTGAGTCGCCAATTAATTTAGTTTCAGTGTAGCTTTGCAAAGTTAAAACAGGAAGGAATAGGAATGTTAACACTAACAAACAGGAGGAACTTTCACTGACCTTTGTTTATTTATTTTGATGTGTTGACAATGGAGACCAAATGCGTTTTGGATTGAACTGTCCCCTTTCCAGGGTCATCAAATCAATGGTATAGACCAGGGATGTTCAAGCTTGCAACTTTAAGACTTGTGGACTTCAATTCCCAACATTCCCCAGCCAACTATGCTGGCTGGGAAATTATGGGAGTTGAAGTCCACAGGTCTTAAAGTTGTCACGCTTGAACACCCCTGACATAGACTTAAGATAGGTTGACTTCCAAATTAAAGGACTGTTGCTGTAACACACTTTATGGCATCTGTATTAATACAATTTTGAAAGTTTAGACAAATAAAGCATTTACAGATTTCCTGCATAACTAATACAGCCACCATAAGGTGTGTAAATGCACTTTTTCCCCACAGCAGGGATTTTTTTTTTAATTGTTCTTCAGGGTGTTTTTTTCTAACATGGCTTTGCATATTTACTGAACCACAGAAATACACGAATCCACACTTCACTGATTAGGTATGTTGGTTCTGGGATTATCTGTAAAACGAAGTCCCTATGATACCACACATTTTTGTAAAGCTAGACACAAAGCATGCAAAACAGAAAATCTTTAATATCTGCTTCAAGGGGAGATTGGCTCACAATCTGCTGAAAGCTGTATTTTTAAAGCAATAATAAAAGACAGCTAGTCAGCAATATGTGTTGATCATATTTAAAAATAATGCTTAACACTTATGGAACAAAGGCTTTATGATTTTCAGACAGCTTTATGAATCTTAACCAGATAATCCTCACAGACACATTAAGGGATAAAATGAAGGTTGCAGCTTGAAAACTTTCCATTCTCCATGTATGCCAAAATACAAATCTCTCTTTTATGTACAAAAAGAAAAAAAATCAAATCCTAACATACGTTAAAACCATGCTCATTTTTTAAAAAAAACCCTCCACCCTCTTACATGTTCTGTTTATTAAAAATGCTGCATATAAAATATAGTATTTTAATAATTGCATCCTGATCATTTGTTACTTTTTAAAAATACAGATATTTTTTATACTGCCAATTCCCTTAATAGCTCATAACAGTTCACAGAAATAAAATGGAAATGCCAGAAGTGTCATTCAAATAATCTAAAACCTTTACTGAAACAACACTCTAGTTCAGGGGTAGGCAACATTGGCTCTTTTATGACTCGGGGACTTCAACTCCCAGAATTCCTGAGCCAGCCATGCTGAGGAGAAATGGAGAGGTTTTCATGCTGAGCCATGCTGGCTCAGGAATTCTGGGAGTTGAAGTCCACGAGTCATAAAAGAGCCAAGGTTGCCCACCCCTGCTCTAGTTACTAGTACATTGAAAGAATTTTGAAACAATTAACAGGCTTAGCTAAAGAATTATACATTGAGCCTTTTCCTAATTAGTTTTTTTGTTTCAATTCTGTTGGCTTCAACTCACAGAATTCCCCAGCACTGTCCTAAACTACTTCAAGTCCAAAGGCAGCAGAGGTGTCTAAGAAGGGCTCAAAAACCAAAATGGTGGTTGCAATTAGCTCATGGTGATTGCAGCTATCATTTTGACCTTATGTAAGGTGACCAACTTTTTTACAATGAAAAGGACACAAATAAATTGAAGAAAAAATATCGTAAATAAAATAAACATTTTATTCATTGCAACAATACAGAATACACTATAATATATTAAATGCATAATAAAAAACATTTGTAACAATAACATTTTATATTGTAATTATGCTTACATGCCGCGCCCCCGCCCGCAGCCGCCCCGGCAGCACTGCTGCCCCGTGTAGAGCGGGCCCCGTGGCTCCCAAAGCACCAAGTGCGCCATCTCCAGCCCTGGGGGGGCAGCCCGTTGACACACCCCGCCTGCAGCCGCCCTGCCAGCACCACTACCCACCCTGCACAGCCCCGTGTAGAGCAGGCCCCATGGCTCCCACAGCACGGGGGCAGCCGGCCACCGCCGCCCCTCACGCCCCCGCCCGCAGCAGCCCCGTCGCCGCTGCCTCTAGCGCCCACAGCCATTATTGCCCTAGCAGAGCTGAAGATCAAGAGAAAGTTACCGTGGCGTTGCTGCTCCAGTCTCCTCCAGGTATCTTCGGGACTAACCAGGAGATGGTGTAGTTGGGTAGCAGGGAGGGGTGCAATGTTCCTGCCAATTCGCCTTCGCTGCAGACAACTTACATGTGCAAAGTTTGTCGGCCGGGTGTTTTGGCACGCTCAGCAGCAATTCCTATTGGCTTTCGAAAGCCAATAGGGGGAATAGCACAGCTCATGCAAAAGTTGAAAAAAAAACCATCAAAAAAAGGTGCCGGAACGCTGTTCTGAGCGTTCTATGAGGAAAAAAAAAAAGCCCTGTGGATTAGTCTTCAAATATCGAAAAGGAGGACATGTAGGAGGACACTTTTCGAGGGAGGACAGAACTCACAAAAGGAGGACTGTCCTCCCTAAAGGAGGACGGTTGGTCACCTTACCTTATGCATTCTTCTTGCGGGCAGCTCCAAAAGGCAATTTGTTCCACTACCTGGATCGGCATGAAGGAAGTTGAATTAATAGTAGGTGTCAATGTAGCAGCAGCAGGACCCATGGAAAAGCATCTGTTGCTGGGGTGAACTGTAAGAATAGAGGGTGCACTAGTTCAGTTGTAATTTACATGAGACTTCGTGCATTCTAGATTGGGTTACAAGATAAGTACCAATCAAAGAATGTTTCAACAAACATGTTAGATGGGACTTACGGAAGAAATTAATTTTTCAGATCAATATCTGGATTGAATTTATGAGTCACTCGAAAAGGAGGGCATAACCATATCTAATTTTGAGATTATTTGTGATTGAGTCACCCAAGTCAGTTTATCTTCTCTTTATAGAGACCCAGTTGATTTCTATATAAACCTATGCAGTTATTGGGTTATCATGAAGAATGGAGTAGTATATTTATTTATTCATGCATTTATTTATTTGTATCCAGCCTTTATTATTTCAATAACTCAAGGCGGTGAACATATCCAACACACCTTCTCCTATTTTCCCTACAACAGTCCTGTAAGGTGGGGCTGAGAGAATGAGACTGACCCAAAGTCACTCATCTGGCCTTCATGGCTAGGGTGGGACTTGAACTCATAGCCTCCCGCTTTCTAGCCTAGTGCCTTAACCACCAGGCCAAACTGGCTCTCTATACATTGTGTCCCTGAAGAAAAAACAGGATTTTAAAAACCTTTTTAACCTTTAAGTAATAAATAAAGGACCCTGATGGATACAAGGCACAGCAAGAAGGCTCTCTCCATCTAAATGCTGCTGAATCAGAATTCTTGCATCTCATCATTTTCCATGTTATCTAGAATGGCTGGAAATCAGAGTTTTACACCGTAAGAAAAAGCCACAACTTCCTCATTTCTGCTTTAAGGGAAATGCAGCCTCCTAAACAAGCAACATCCTCTCCACCCCAGGTGGCTGGACCGCATCCAGCTTAGCCTCACCGACACCTAACCAGTTAAACCGTAAATAATCCAAAACCCTCTGGCTTTCTGATTAGCTCTCTGTGAAACGAACCAACGTCGGGTCAAATGAGTAAGAGCTCTTAATCATGTACATAAAAAGGCGTGCTGGCAATAGCTATAATCATCCTTACATTATTTATAGCACAGGAAGCTGAAGCTTGTTAACATCTCTTCAGTGATCAGTGTCCCTGATATGTAAGAAAATGGGGATATTTACGGGACCGTCTTCTGCCACATACTTCCCTTCGACCGGTGAGAGCGCATAGGGTCGGCCTCCTCCGGGTCCCGTCAATGAAACAATGTCGTTTGGCGAGTCCTAGGGGGAGGGCCTTCTCTGTTGTGGCGCCCACCCTCTGGAACCAACTGCCCGCTGAAGTCCGCGTTTCCCCCACTCTCCCGGCCTTCCGGAAGAATCTAAAAACCTATCTATGCCAGCAGGCCTGGGGATGACTGTGATTGTGTGTGAATGATGAATGTGTCTGGGGGTCTTTTTAAATGCTTTTTAGATTTGGTTTTAGATTTTTGGAAATGTTGAGATGTTTTTATTTATGTTGTTAGCCGCTCCGAGTCCTCAGAGAGGAGCGGCATAAAAATTTAATTAATAAATAATAAATAAATAAAATAGGTTTCAGTTCATTGGGCCTCTGGGAAACAGCATTTGTATCTTATTCAAGAGCGGAAGTCATTTTTAATCCACAAGCTCCTTTTGTTCATTTGGAGCCCACACTTAAGTCACAAGGATATCAAAGTAGGTGATAATACCTACTGAGAGGGCTGATCTTGGAACAAGAGCTAGTCAGTTCTTAGGTAAGGTCCTCTGGTCTGTAGGCTACATGGGGAGATTAAAAACTATGCCCTAGTAGTAGAAAACAGTGGAAGCTGACTTTATTACAGCCACAGACCAAACATCTCAAAAATAAAGAAAACGAAATGCAAGCAGCAACATGAGAAGCCCAGTAATCATAACTGTGTGATGTATTTTACAAACAGTAAAAGAAAGCCTAGTCAGGTTAAGAGAAACAGGACCATGCTGATTGGATAGTAGCAGCTGTAAATAAAATGGATCTGGGTGACGACTTGGAAGCCTGATCAGCTGTGTTGTGATCAACTGCACTGGACATCTTTGTAATAAGAGCAATACAGCAAGACATGAATTGGGGTTTCAGGAATACCTTCACCACGAAGGGCGTCTTTCTTCAGATTAGACATGCTGGGACACTTGCAATGACAAATTACATCCTGTTATCACCAAGGAATAATTTGGATGCAATTTGTAACAGTTGGATGACAACTCTGACTGTCCTATACATATTTCTCTGCTTGGGATAATTTGCAAAATGATGAACCAGCTTAGGGAGCCATGCTGCTTCTCATGCACCTGTGAATGCACACCTGCAAAGTTCTACGTGTTGGCCTTACAGTCAGCATCCCGCAAGTACCAATAGTGTTTCCAAAGCAACTGCTTCTCTTTGTTGATCTCACAGGTTACAGGGGGAAGAGATGGGGATTAAACTCTTATTTAATTGAAAGTCAGACCATGAGAAGGAGCTTGTGGGAGGTCTGCTCAACATGGACAGATGCATAGGGTGTGGTCAAAAAAGGTGACACACCTAAAAATATGCAGTTTCCTTGACCTTGGCACTGATTAATCCCTCTTCTTCCTTCAAAATCCATTATGAAACATCTAGCAAGTCCCAACAGTCCATGAACTTGTTGCTAGGTCTTCTGTTTACAAATGAACCATTCATTGTGCCCACTTGGTTGGCATCAACAACCTTGTTAAATATTAGCTGAATGATCAAGAAACTATGGCAGCTGGGAGCAACCTGAAGGTAACGTATGAGCTATTTGCTTTTATTGTGTATTAGGTTTATGACCTCTTGTCTTTGCAGGGGCTCACTCAGAATAGAAAAATAACAGGAACCCAATGGGAATTCTGGAGAGGATATTGACTATTTGTGACTCTATCCCTTTTCTGTCCCAGAATTTGGCTCAGTGTTTTGTCCTGCTAACCTAATGAGAGCCATTACTGTAAGGAGAAAACTTCACATTGCCTTTATAAAAAGCGAGAAGTGCCCTGCTGTATCTATTGAAGGCTACTGAATCCAACGTTCTGTTCCTATAGCAGCCAACAATGTGCTGATAGAAACCCAACACCAGATATGAACACAATAGCAATGTGGCCTGCTTTTGCTCCCCAGCAACTGCCAGTGAAAGTATCCGTGTGTGTATATAATATGCAAATAATATGCACACGGGCACATGCAATTATACTCGAAGCATATACAGGTTGTCTTCGACTAACAACCACAATTGAGCCCCACAGAGTGGGACTCCTCAGGGTGCCGTCGGCCAGACAATGTCGGCTGGCGACCCCCAGGGGGAGGGCCTTCTCTGTGGGAGCTCCAACGCTTTGGAACGAGCTCCCCCCCGAACTCCGTACGATGACGGAGTTCCTTCCGTCGAGAATTAAAAACATATCTATTTCGACAAGCCAGCCTGGGATAGTAGCTCCGGTTCCAACAAGGCCATAATTGTTTTTAGGGGATTGAGTTTTTAAGATTATGTATTGGGGTTTTTAAATGATTGGGCCAAATTATTTAATCTATTTTTAATAATTTTACTTTTTGTATGTTGATGTTTTTTAATTGGGCTGTACACCGCCCCGAGTCCTTCGGGAGGGGGTGGTATAAAAATAGTAAAAACAAACAAACAAATAAATAAATAAATAAATTTTTGTTGCTAAGTGAGACAGACGTTAAGTGAATTTTGCCCCGCTTTACGACCTTTCTTGCTGCAGTTGTTAAGTTATTAAGTTAGTAACACGGTTGTGAAGTGAATCCGGCTTCCCCACCAACTTTGCTTCCCAGAAGACCACAAAAGGTGATCACATAATCCCGAGACATGCAACTGTCATAAATATGAATCAGTTGCCAAGCTTCTGAATTGCGGTCACGTGAACATGGGGCATCGGCAATGGTCATAAATGTGAAAAATGGTCATGTTACTTTTTTCAGTGAGGTTGTAACTTCGAACGGTCACTAAATGCAGTGCTGTAAATCGAGGACTACCTGTAACATAACACTTACTGCACACTCTTGAAGGATTAAGAAAATTCTGTATCAGTTTCACAGTTCAAGATAAAATTCAGCTGCAAATGCTGATGGATTAGCACAAACCTCTGACTGCTTCTCTCTCCACTTTTTCCTAATGCACTGAAGTGCATTCCTACCTCCCCCCACCCAACTGCTCCATGGGGTGCGTTGGCTTTTATGTGCTTTCAGTCCATTTTGCACGCATACATAAAATTAATCTGGATCAAATTCTCCTAGGTATAAGGCCACATTGCAAAACAAAAGGAATGGGAGAGAGCCAGGAAATTCCAACTCACAAAAATTTTATTTATCAGATTTTTATCCTGCCTTTATCACTTTATAAGTAACTCAGATGGGTGAACATATACAGTATAAATAGTCCTTCCTTCTATTTTCCTCACGAGGACAACAACGTGAGGTAAAACTGTGTTTACTGTTTTGGGAGGGATATGCAATGTTTTAATTTGTAGCTTGGATTAGATTGGATTGGATTGTTTTGGGCTGAGCTCTGAACTGGATAGTAATCTGTTTGACAGCTCCTAGTTCATCTTGAAAAACCTCCCAGGAGTCAGATGTCCTAGGATGAACCACCACCAGGTAATCTATGGAAGGCAAGGAAGAACCACCTGGAGGGCCCACAACTTCTTATTGCTACCCAGAAACCAATATATAGTCAGTGATGTCCACAGAATATAGTAAAAAAAAGTGTAGGTGCCGCCGAGCTTGCTTGATTTTTTACCTGCACAGGTAAAAATTCACTTTCAGCAGTTTGTTTAGTGCAGGGGTAGGCAACCTTGGCTCTTTTATGACTCGTGGACTTCAACTCCCAGAATTCCTAAGCCGGCTGGCTCAGGAATTCTGGGAGTTGAAGTCCACGAGTCATAAAAGAGCCAAGGTTGCCTACCCCTGGTTTAGTGACTGTTCAAAGTTGCAACGGGACTGAAAAATGTGACTTATGACCGTTTTTCACCATTATAACCTTTGCAGCATTCCCCACAATCATGTGATCAAAATTCTGACGCTTGGCAACTGGTTCACACTTATGACCTTTGCTGCGCCCCAAGGTCACGGGATCCCCTTTTGCGACCTTCTGTCAAGCAAAGTCCACGGGGAAGCCAGATTCACTTACTGACTTACCAACTGCGGTGATTCACTTAACAACCGATCGTAAAATGGGCCAAAACTCCCTTGGCAAATGTCTCAACTGAACAACAGAAACGTTGGGCTCAATTGTGGCCGTTAAGTCGAGGACTACCTGCAGCGGCCATAAAAAAAAAAAAGGAACACAACTTCAATTGCCCCCACCCAATTTTGGCTGCCAAAATTGACTTTTTTTTTTGACCATACCCTGAAGCTGGACCTGCCTGCGGAGGCGCCAGCAGCCGGCCTTACCGGAGTCTGCTACTGTCTCCCGGTTTTTCAGGGTAGGAAACGGGGACTTCGCTTTCTCCAAGCTTGCATCTCTCCAGAGCAGGGGTTCTCAACCTTGGCAACTTTAAGACTTGTGGACTTCAACTCCCAGAATTCCTCAGCAAAGCAAAGCTGGCTGAGGAATTCTGGGAGTTGAAGTCCACAAGTCTTAAAGTTGCCAAGGTTGAGAACCCCTGCTCCAGAGTAACTGCAGGAAGATTTGCAAACATCCTACTTCTAACCCAGAAGCGGCACCTCCGGTGAACGGAAGGGGGGGAGGGCGGGGAGACCTTCCCCACAGGGCTCGCTCTCGCTCGGCTTCTTCAGGGAATCCCACGGCTCCCCCTCCCCGTTTCTGTCACGCGGGCGCGCGCGCGACCTCCCCGACGCTTCGCGCGCGCCCCCGACTTTCTCGCCCAAGGCAGCCAACGCCGGGCCGGAGGGTGGGTGGGTGCGAAGCGCGCGCGCGCGCGCGCGCTCCGCAACAACCCCCCCACCCCACCTCTCTTTTTTTCGCTCGCTCGCGCGCGCGCGCGCCAGGGATTCCCTCCCGCTCCCCTCCCCCGGATCGCCGCCGAAGCCCGCTCTTTCGCCGCCTCAGGCCGAACGGAGGAGGAAGCGGCCGCGGAAGAGCCCCGGGCTGAGCCCGAGCTGGCGACGGAAGAGCTTCCTCGCCGCCGCTTTGGGTCAGGTAACCCGCTCCTTCTCTCCCAGGCGGGATGCGGCAGCGGCGGCGACCGGCAACTTGCAGCTTGTGGTGCACGAGGGGTGGATGAGGCGGGCTCCGCCCTGCCTCCTACTGGCCGGTGCAGGTAAAGGGGAAAGGATTTGCATTACAATACAAGCACGCCGTTGGCGGGTCAGCTAGGAGGTTTAGGGTATCCCGGTTGGTCTCTTTTGTCGAGGGTTGACTCGCTGCGCGTTATGGGGTATGAGGGTTTCCCCCCCTCCCCTCAAAGCCTGCTTCCCGCGGAAAGCGTTGGGGGTTTGGGAATGTGGCTGCGAAAATAGTCTCCCAATGACTGATTGCGCTTACTAC
Source organism: Bothrops alternatus (assembly GCA_034064705.1). NCBI lineage: Eukaryota > Metazoa > Chordata > Lepidosauria > Squamata > Viperidae > Bothrops > Bothrops alternatus. Next base: position 1,658,630 of record JARGCV010000085.1, read on the forward strand.
TTCCCCATCCTCTATATTCCCCACATGTTCCTGCACCACAAAAAGCGCTAAAGCAATTCCGAATAGTTCCCGGAAAGTTTGTCGCTTTCCTTGCTTGTTTACTATTTAAAGAGGCTGGTTTTAAATCTGAGCCTCGAGCAGCTTCTCCCTCTTGTTTTTTTTTCTTTTTAATTCATTCCGCCACCGCTGGCTGGTCTTTGGAAATGGAAACTCTCCCTGTTGATGATTTGGCCTCTTTTCCCTCCATCCTCTTTGATCGGTCGGGCTTGTTTTGCGTGCTGCAAACATCTTAAAAATAGCTCCGATCTTGGTTGGGGTGGAATTCTTGCCTTTATGGCAGAGCTTGATTGTTAGGAAGCTCTTCCAGCATCCTTCTGCTTTAGAGGCGTTTGCTGCTCTGCTAGTTTACCTTCGGATTATGGGCTGGCTTGGAGAACTTCCATTGGCAGCCTTGCAGATGGCCAGTTTCTTTACAAGTTGATTTCCTTTGGCCATCCATTACAGTAACGGATGAAACGGAGGTTGCTTGATTGGTCAAGGCTGAAAAGCCATATATAGATATTATTTCAGTATGGAAAATGTGAAGTCGTGGGGGGCATAACTGCCTATCCTTATTCTCTTTAAGGCATTATAGGCATTGGCAGTGTAAGACTGGAGGAAGTCGATTATAATCCACAAAAGTCTAGGCTGTCAGATACCTTGATTTTTTTTAAATTGCCATTTGTTATGCTAAGGGATGGCAAATTTAGCAGAGTTGGTAAAAACAGTATAAGCTCATCCCAGCCCGATTCTGTGGAAGGATTTCGTATCTCTCCCAACAAAGGGAATTGTAATCATGTGCGGCAAAAAGGTAACTGGCTTCCCATGAATGCCACGTTCTCCTTTTGCTTGTTTTCATCTTTTTTTTTTTAAAGTGCTTTGATGCCTTTGAGAATCAGTCTTGATTCCTGGCAATTGCCTGGACACATCCCTGCAGTTTTCTTGGCAAGATTTTTCAGGAGTGATTTGCTATTTCCTTCTTCGGCATGTTGAGAGAGCGACTGGTCCCTGGTCACCTAGCTGGTTTCGTGCCTAAGATGGGTCTAGAACACACAATCTCTTGGTTTCTAGTTTGTCACCTTAACCATTACCCTAAACTGGGTCTCTATTTGTTTAATTAACCCAGCATTTTTTTTAAAGCTGGACAGCATCTCTCCAAGGTCTACTGGAATATACCTTACACTCAGTTCCAGTGTGATCCTTTTAACTGGAAATAGAAGGAAGGAACCTGGAAATCAGGTGCACAGCACATAAGCTCTGCTTATATTGTTGCTATATTGGAATTTTGTAAAACTTCCTCCCTTTGACACGCGACGTTCTGAAGGTTTAGAGATTATGCAAATGTTTGGTTATCATCTAAACTTTATGGATACCTTCCCTTCCCTTTCCCCTTTGCTACTGGAAACCAGTTTTCTTTTCTTCAGTTGTCCTGAAGGAAACCTACTCATTGTTTCCAGTGTTTTGCCCACTGAATTGATCACCAAGCCCTTTAGATACTAACCCTAGTATTGCATGAAAATTACATGATTTCATATATGAGCCCCCAAGTATTTAGAACGTTGTTTTTAGGTGGCACAGAATATACTGCAAAGATTTCTTCTGTGCAATTATTTCCTTTATTGCTTGCTTTTGGCATTGTGTAACAGAAATGTGTGAACCAGCTGAAGACAAAAGGGCTCTTCTGTTTTGCAGCAACAGAGAGCGCATTTAAATATCCTGCCAAATTAGGTCATTTGTTCTTTTCTGGTATACAAAGAAAGAGATAAGCAAAAAAAGATGAGTAGCGTTCTACAAGGGATAAGCAGTCACAGGATAACATTCTGCCTCAGCATTCATTATGCCGACTCTGCTTGGCAGTGATGGAAAACTATTTAAGTATGCACATCTCTTAAAATTTTAGAACAGACGTTTACGAGTAGGAGGCTAGCAATGCACATGAACATTATGCAGAAATCTTTGCATGAAAATCACCAGTACTTGTCCTATGATTGCTTATGCTCTATTCTGAAAATGTACTCAGAGGAACTGCAGGGAGTGGTAAGATATTCAGCTTGTTTAACCTGGGGTGTTCAAAACATGTTTAAGTTCAGCTTTCTATTGCCCAACTTCCATGCTTCAGGATGGGCTATTTCTTCCAGCCGAACTAGCAGGTCATCTACTAAGTCATGTGATTTTCTTGGCACTTGTCGGTTTCTGGAACATATTACCGACAAATACCATGGTACCACTGTATATTGAAAGTGCTAAATGCTAAGCCCATATCATAATTCAATATATATTTTGCACGGCCTGTGATAAATCTACATTCATTTCAACATTTTTAATATAATTTTTTATTGAAAAGTTTTACAAAGATCATAAAAATTAGAACAAACTAATAACATGAAAAAAGCTGAAAACAGAAGGGAAGAAAACCCCCCCAAAAAGTGCAGAAAGAAAGGAGAAAAAAGTAGAAAGAAGAAACTTCCCATTTTCTTTCCAGCAAATATAAATACAATTAAACAATTATCTATTACTCTGTGTTTACAACAGGAAGCTTACTCTTTTCCATTAGCCAGACTTTTTTTTCCTAATCATCAAAATCACAAATCATAAGTCCATTTTATGCAAAAAGTCTATAAGAGGTCTCCAGTGAGCCATAAATGTAGCTATTGTTTTCTCTAAGCAAAGAAATTAATTTATCTATCTCTGCAAGTTCCATCATCTTCACCAACCTTTCCACTGTTATGGGTATTATTGAACTTATCCACATTTGAACATAAGTAGTCTTGCTGCAATTATCATATCACAAAGTGATATTATTTTGTCTAGTTTGCGTATCCATTAGTTCCAAAGTCTGTGGTTTCAATTATATCCATTACAACATGTAGAATGGGGTCTGTTAATGTGAAGATTTGCAAGAGATATTTCTCAGATTACCATTTAATTACGCTGACTTGAAGATGGGAGTTTTTGGGAGCTCATCATGTTCAGAATGATATGCAAGAATAGTTTACTACAGGAGAGAAAATGATACGTTTCTTGTCATCTACAGCTGTAATGAAATGTATCCTCAATGATTTATCACTCACCCCAAATCTTTACTTGTCTGCAACTGCATCTCCACTAAAATAATCCTAAGGTTTGTAATATAATAAAGGTGGTTTCATAGATCTACCCAGACAGTATTTTTTGAAAGCAGGATATTTGCCAATCCATTCTTGTATGTGAAGAAGATGAGTTACCCACTGAGACAATAACACTATGGCAGTGTTTCTCAACCTTGACAATTTTAAGGCATGTGGACTTCAACTCCCAGAATTCCACAGCCAGCAATGCTGGCTGTGGAATTCTGGGAGTTGAAGTCCACATGCCTTAAAATTGTCAAGGTTGAGAAACACTGCACTATGGTATATAACAGATATGGGGACAGAGGGATCACATTCTGGACCAGTATCTTCTGCCGACTGATCTAAACCTAGAAACATCATTACAGGATTTGGACTATGTAAGAGTTGCAATTTCTGCTCAATTTCCAATATGGATATGGCATTTCGAAGCAATTTTTTTTGCGTTCTATATAGGATGAAAAGACTTTTATCCACAAAAGTAAATTGACACAATAAGTGACAAGATACAAAACAGGGACAAATACGATTGGGGTGGATATTGCAACTTCCCAGAATGCTCTTGTCACTAAATTTTTTGATGACCATTCTGGAATTATGAAATTTCAGAAAAAGATTGAAATGTGAAAGAGCTGAAGTATCATTTATTAGCAAATTATTTCAATTGTAGTGTAAACTAATATAAACATTTGTCACATCAAATATATTAATTGACTATACCCAGATATGACCCATTTAAATTGTATTGTGATAATAGGAGTCCACTAGTGCTGAATTTTCCAACTATCTGTGCTCAACTCTCATAGTTTATTGATTCATTTCTGCAGTCACATCTTTGAGACTGCATTTAAAACTTGTGCACGTTATCACTTCTGTAATTATATTTTTATAAAATGCAGCAAAAATAACCTGTACTTTTTTCCCTCCAAAATGTCATCCTGCTCCCAGGATGTGATTATTATTTTTTATTCTACCAGACTAATTAAAACTGTATTTGCTGCCATTTTGTTCCCTTTTTTTAATATGAATTTATCTATTTTCTTTTGGATATGATTCATCCATTGAAGTATCCGCCACTTCCAAGCTCTTTTTGTTTGTGATTAGATTTTATTATGCAATTTGCTGCAATATTGATAAAGAACCACATTCAATACTGGGTTGTTTATCAATATTGCAGCAAATTGCATAATAAAATCTAATCATGAACAAAAAGAGCTTGGAAGTGATGGATACTTCAATGGATGAATCATGTCCAAAAGAAAATAGATAAATTCATATTTAAAAAGGGAACAAAATGGCAGCAAATGCACTTTTAATTAGTCTGGTAGAATAAAAAAAAAATCACATCCTGGGAACAGGATGACGTTTTGGAGGGAAAAAAGTACAGATTATTTTTGCTGCTTTTTATAAAAAATATAATTACTACTTGACCTTTAAAGTGCAGACTGTAATTATATAAAATACCATCAATAAAGCAGTTCATCTTGTTTAATAATATAGAACATGTCACAGCCTTAATCATCTTAGTAGAGGTTTAGACCAACTTTCCCCAGCTTGGTGTTTTTCCAGGGATCTGGGCTTCATCCTCTGTAATCTTCAACCAAAGTGTGTATTGGTCATGTTGTTTTAGAATTACGAAAATTGAATTCAAAAATATTTGGAGGGACTTGTTTGGGAAGGGTTCCCTTAAAACTCCATGAAATGCCCTTCCTCTTGTGTGTTGATAAAGCCTCTACTAAATCTCCAAATTCATGTTTGGTAAGAAGAATTTTTTATGTGGCTTGTGGAGAACCAGTTTCAATCTTCAACCTTGGCATGTCATACATATGTGCTTTTAAAAAATGAATGACTGGTAAAAATAGAATGGTCCGATCAAGCTGTATTTCTCTTTCTGCCACTAATTCATTTTGTTCAAGGCACAAAATTCTATCACATATCCTAGACATGGGAGAATGCTATTCCGATAATTGAAATGATGCTTCCAGCTGTTGCTGTGACATCTGCATTGGCAGAACAGAGTGATCAGAATAGGGTTTTTCTTCCTCTAGACCAGGGGTAGGCAACCTTGGCTGTTTTATGACTCGTGGACTTCAACTCCCAGAATTCCTGAGCCAGCTATGCTGAGGGGAAAGGGAAAGGTTTCCAAGCTGAGCCATGCTGGCTCAGGAATTCTGGGAGTTGAAGTCCACCAGTCATAAAAGAGCCAAGGTTGCCTACCCTTGCTCTAGAAAACAACACTTCACTATTCTGGGGAGACTGAGGAAGGAAGGAAGGAAGGAAGGAAGGAAGGAAGGAAGGAAGGAAGGAAGGAAGGAAGGAAGGAAGGAAGGATGGAGCAATTCTTCGTTAAAAGCAATCAGCAATCCCAGAATTATTATATGATAGAGTAAATTTAGCCTATTGTAGAAAATGCAAAAATCATTTAATGAGTTTTGACATGAATTTATTAATTTGAAGCATGCTTGTGTAACTGTAGGTTGGAATGCCTTTGGGGGAACTTGAGTGAAGAGACGTGGAATAGTCAGATCAGAGCCCAGAGCTGCATAGTGAACAGAGCAAGAGGCTTAGAAGGAGCAATCCTTATGTTATTGAGCTGTGAAGATGATGGCAGGAAAATTGTACTTTCAAATTTGTTAGATTCTGTTAATATAGCTTTACAAATAATAGAATTAGCTTATCTGGCCATGTTTTCTATTTGGTTTACCTGGTAAGGCTGATAGCTTATCAATAATTGGAATGAGCTCACTTGAAACAGAAAGAGGCATCACCAATACGATGCAGGTGGGTCTCTTATAAATAAATCTGTTTTAAACCATTTTCACCTAATATTCTAACATACAACTATTTCCTTCAGCAGTGCCCAATCTAGGCCCTTCCTATTAGTTGTCTCCTATCTGTTCTTCACCATTGCAGTTTATGCTACAATGCCTATCAGTTCCAGCCAGGATGTCATTTAATTACTCTAGAGCGGACATGTCAAACTCGCGACATCACATGACATTGCACAACGTATCGGAGCCATTTCTCCATTGCCGGCAATGGGGTAGGCGCAGTTTCCTGGTGACACGTCCAACCCGCAGGCCGGCAGTTTGACACCCCTGATCTAGAGCATGGGTGTCCAAATGTTTGGCTTGCCTGGGCCACTTGGAGTGAACAGGAATTGGATCACATATAAAATATATAATATGGTTAATGTATATAAATAACAATATTTTTATATAATTTTTAGCATCTTATGGGGTCCCATTATTATCTGTCCAGGGCTACATGCGGCTGTGAGTTGTGAGTTGGATATGCCTGATCTAGAGGCAAGATGGGGAAGACCTTGAGTTTGATTTACCTCTGAAATCAACCACATTCATTTCATGTATTCAGTTTTGGGTGTATCAGAACTGCAACATGGAAGTCATCTAACATCAGCAACTCTTTATTGCTGCCAGACTATTATGGGAATTCTGCCTTGTTTGTTATAAATGTGCCCTGCTTGGAATAAATTGAGTGGAATATGTAAGCATACCTACATACTTAATCACCCCGCCAATCCCAATTCAAGGAAGATGGGTTTTGCTTCTAGCACAGTGGTGGCGAACCTATGGCACGCGTGCCAGAGGCGGCACGCGGAGCCCTCTGTGGGCATGCGCCATCACCAAAGCACACATGGTCTCTAAAAGTTCGCCATCACTGGCCTAAGGCCAGCCGGCCTGGAGCCGCCATTGGGGAGCCCACCATCTGCCTAAGGGGTTTTGGCAGTTTATAGACCCTGGTAAGAAGATGTGGAGAGTTGCTATACATCAAAAGAAAAGAGTCAGCCAACTAAATCTGAAGGCCGGATTTAAGATTGGGCAAAGAGAAGATATATGGTATATACCCTTGGATCTTCATCTTGATCTCTTACTTTTGTACTGGGAGCATTTTGACACAAAACTCTTGAGTTTTAGTTTGAAACCCAGTTTCCTATGATTCATCCACAGTTGACTTTAATTATTCCAAAGAACTCTCAGCTACGCAGTGACTTTTGCCCTTGATAACTATTCATATCCATGTTTGAACAAACCTGGACTTACAGCAGGAGATAAGCAGTGTCTTTTGAATTGCTCCTGGGAACAAACCTTTGCTCCTTCTTTTGCTAACCAGTAACATTGTGGTGTAACAGATGAATTAAGCCCAGAGTATATTTAACTTGATGGAATATGTGACACTTTTGAAAGCTGAAAATTCTGTAGGCCCAATCCAAAACTGGATTTCCTGCACTGTTTTTTTCTCCATGGAGCAAAGTTGATGTGTTGAATGTACCGGTATGCGGGTGGGGAAATTGCAAATCTGTGTGCACATATTTATTTATTGTTAGAAAAAGATTAAACATATCATTCAGGACACACTTGTTCTGAAAAGATGGTATGAAGTGCATAATACCATTGCAGATGTCCCAGAAGTTTTGGAAATTCACTGCTGATTTTTTTTCTATGCGTAGAAGTCTTGTGTGGGGTTGAGGGTATATGTGTGAGAAAGAGAAAGAGAAGGCAACAATAATTCTTTGACTTCTTAGCTGGACCAATTCCTGTAGTGGATCCTGGCAAAGGTTGCTGCCATGCAGACTAAGTCCAGATTCAATTTAGCCTCATATCCTAAAAGCTTCATGTCTTTTTTTCCTCCAGTGAGCAGATGGTGACTTTTGTCCTTTCCACTTCCCTGATGGGAATCAGAAAACCAATTTATCAATCAAATTATGTTTTCTCACTACTGTGGGCAGTACGCTGTTATTATTTTGCAGCTGATATCATGATTGATGCCAGATGACAAGAGTCTCATCATAGCAGAGCCCAGCCTTTTTTCTGTGATAGAAGCCAAGATCCCTGCCATGCTTTCAGAGAGATAAAGATTTTCTAGATGGGAACTTAAATCAATCAAGCTCTGTAATTTAGACATATTCAAAATATGTAGATCCTTTCTGTACTCTTTGACCAAGTAGATTGCAGGAAAGTTGATCTGCCATTGGGATCATGTAAACCTTTCTCTCTGATTTGGTCCTTCAGTACTAATCTACTTTCTTTTGAAGATGGAGTTCCAAGCTTCTCTTCCTTATCTAAAATGTTGATTGATATCTCTGTTTTTTTTAAAAAGATGATGGTCTGTTAATTGAGCTTCAATGACTGAATTCATAATTTAGTCTAAGGTATAGTAACCAGGTCTACACATACTGCCTTTAACTGTAAATAAAATGGCTGATGATGACTTGGTGCAATATCTGGACCAGTTCTGCGTATCCTTTAGCAATACAAACTGTTATTTAAGCATGTTATTTATATCTGGGGTGCCTAAATAGCCTAAGGATGCTTTCTGTTTCAATATCTATTGATTTGCAGTTCACGTATTACCTATTTATCCAGAATTTATTTAGGCATCCACATCACCATTGAAGAATCCCTAGAAAAAGTTTGTTCTGACTTTGGACTTTGACTGAAGACTTTTGTTTCAATTTTCAGCCAAGAAAATACAATGCACTTCTGGCATTGGCTGGCAATTCCCTCAAGTGGTTTGAATTCAATGTGAGCAGTTTGTTCCAGGGAATAGAAGAAAACATTTCCAGAGCAGAGGAAAGGATACTTGGACTGCTCTTTATGAACCATTTCTGAGGACTCTTGAATGGGTCAATGAGTTCGCTGAGAGTCAGTTGGCTTCCAGGAAAGCTTTGAAGAGTCTTATTTTCATTGAATCCCCATTATCAACTGTTGAAGATAACTAAGTTATGAAAGATATGAAAAAAAGTATTAAAACTCTTGTTTTATTGAGACTGACTATATAGGGTATAGTATCAATATAGACTATAATAATATAATCAGTTTACAATCAGAATAGAGCTAGAAGGGACCTTGGAGGTCTTCTAGTCCAACCCCTTTGCTCAGGCAGGAAACCCTATACCAGTGGTGGTGAACCTATGACACGGGTGCCAGAGGCGGCACTCAGAGCCCTCTCTGTGGGCACGCGTACCGTCACCCCAGTCCTAGGCCTTCAGCTGGGTTTTATAAAACCTTTTCGCCTTAGGCCTCCGCTGCCATGTACAAAAAAAAAAAAGGTTCAATTAATCGGTCAATTTCAACTTCTCGCGGGGAAAAAAAGATCTTGCAATTGGAATTGATTGATTGAACTTTGTAGTCCCACCCAGTCTGCCGTTACCACCGCAGCCACGCCCACCCAATGGGCCACACCCACCCAATGGGCCACACCCACTCGGCACCCGACGATGCATAAGTGGGTTTTGGGTTGCAGTTTGGGCACTCGGGACTCTAAAAGGTTCGCCATCACTGCCCTAAGCTATTTCAGGCAAGTGGCTGTCCACTCTCTTCTTAAAAAACCTCCAGTGATGAAGCACCCACAACTTCTAAAGGTGAACTTCTCACTTAGGAAGTTTCTCCTTAATTCCAGTTTTTTTCAGGGCTGTCTCCATACTCTTGTATACCGACAAATCAGGACTGCAATGGGACAAGTTAAGCAGCTCAGTTGCAAGATGTAGTTGATGTAGATGGGATGAAAATTGCAATTGGCCAATTAGATTCCTTTTGAGAGAAAAAAAAAAGAATCAGTTGCATTCAGGGAAGGGCAATAAACTTTAAATCCTGGGGCCTCAAGTTGTTCAGCCTGATATAGTGGATTGACCATTATTATTCCTGTGTTTCTAGAAATTAACCATAGTTCATAGATTTGTTACTGCTTTAATGCATACTCAGTCTGTGGTTTCTTGTAGAATGGAACATGAGGCCTTCCAGCTAGAAAAGCAACATGTCCATAAGGTCTATGAAAGCACAGCCTCTTATTTCAATGACTTGCAAGGCAAAGCGTGGCCTCGGGTCCGACAGTTTCTACTTGAACAGAAGCCTGGCAGCCTGATTGCAGATATTGGTAAGTTGTTTAAAAAAAAGAAAAAAAGAAGAAGCTCTCTGTAGAGATCCTGAGTGAGATGGAAGAAAAGAGATGACAAGAGAATCACAACTGTGTGAGGAGCTCATAGTCAGAATGGCAATTTTGAATGTGGGGAGGAGAACGATCAGAAAAAGGGCTAATTCCCTGTTCTGGAGCAAAGGTAGGTATTAGTTGACCATTTTTTGTCTTATTTGGTCTCCTCAGATATAGATAGCCAGAACTTTATTCTGTATGGTTCAAACCCTCTCTGAAGAAATGAACTTATTATCTGTGTACTTTAGATTATACAGGATCTACAGTGTGTAAAAGCACAGAAATATTCCTCTCCTTGGAGAGCAGAAGTCATATAACGTGCCTCCCCTTTTCTCTTAAGGGTCCATTTTTGAACCCAATGTTCTTCACACAGAGCACACTGATGCTAGAAACCAATCCCAACCAATCCTATTGCTGAATCTCTGTCAGGCCTCCTTTTCATTAGAGTAGAATAGAATAGAATAGAATAGAATAGAATAGAATAGAATAGAATAGAATAGAATAGAATAGAATAGAATAATTACAGAAGAGAGAGAATGGAATAGAAGAATAGAGTAGAATAGAATAGATTTTTTTAATTTATTTATTTATTTATCTATCTATCTATTTATTTATTTATTTATTTATTTATTTATTTATTTAAGCTTATATGCCGCCCTTCTCCTAGGACCCAAGGCGGCTCACAATAACAATACAAGTAAAAACATAAACATAGAATCAATTAAAATTACTAATTACAATGCTGTATAAAAACTAGATAAATTTATTACATTCATACAACATACAATCACAGTCAAAGGCCCAGGGGCAGGGTGCAGTTCATACGCCCCAAGCCTGTCAGCATAAATGCGTCTTCAACAACTTCGGAAAGGCTAGGAGGGAGGAAGCAGTACGAACCTCTGTGGGAAGTTGGTTCCAGAGGGCTGGGGCAGCAACGGAGAAGGCCGTTGCCCTAGGCCCCGCCAGACGACATTGTCTAACAGACGGGACTCATAGGAGGCCAACCCTATGTCCCTAACCGGTCGCTGGGATTCATGAGGCAGAAGACGCAAGTATCCTGGTCCATTGCCATAAAGAATAGAATAGAATAGAATAGAATAGAATAGAATAGAATAGAATAGAATAGAATAGAATAGAATAGAATAGAATAGAATAGAATAGAGCTGGAAGGAATCTTGGAGGTCTTCTAGTCCAGCCCCCTGCTCAAGCAGGAGAACCTATACCGTCTCAGTCTCTTCTAAAAATTTCCAGTGATGGGACACCCACAATTTCTAGGGGTAAGCTGTTCTACTGGTTGATTGTCCTCACTGTCAGGAAGTTTTCCTTAATTCCAGGTTGCTTCTCTCTTTGATCAGTTTCCAACCATTAACAAGACTCCAGTCCATTTCCAGAATGAGGAGTGTTTAAGTTCTTTCTCAGCATCCCTCCAAGTTAGAAAACCCACCATTATTCCTGATGTTCAAATGAAAGTGCAGAAATCCTGGGACAACTGCCCACATTTTAGGTTTAAACATGTTCAGGGGAGCTAAGCAGGACTATGTTGTGTTGGCCATGGACCTCTTTCTGATTTCCTGGTTTCTTCTTCTATGTAAAAAATTATCACGAACGAAGGCAATCAATCTCATATTTAAAAAATCTCTTTTGTTTGGCTTAAGGCTGTGGGACTGGAAAATATCTTGATGTCAACCACCTAGTGTATAATCTTGGATGCGATTATTGTGGCCCCTTAATAGAGATTGCAAGAAATAAAGGCTGTGAAGTAATGATCTGTGATAACCTACACCTCCCTTTTCGGGACCTGTGCTTCAATGCCATCATCTCTGTGGGAGGTAAGAGTTTTTAATTGTCTGAACAGTTGAGATAAGAGGAAACTCTTTCAATATGTACCACTTGACACTACATTAATATTTCCTAATTTACTTATTATAGGAAGATTAGATAAATTATTAACTTAATTATTAAAGATTAACTAAATTATTTTTAGGTAATTGGGTTTTTAAATGATTGGGCCAAATTATTTAATTTATTTTTAATAATTTTACCTTTTGTATGTTAATGTTTTTAATTGGGCTGTACACCGCCCCGAGTCCTTCGGGAGGGGGGTGGTATAAAAATCGTATAATAATAATAATAATAATAATAATAATAATAATAATAATAATAATAATAATAATAGGGATTTTTGTCAGGCCAGTTCAGGGATTTTATGTAAGCAGTCTTAAAAAAAAAAAAACTAAGAAGGGTGCATGGCTACAGGGGAAAAGAAGACAAAGGCAAGCTAAGAATATTTGGAGGATGTCATTTTCTCTGGTTAGCTAATTTATGAATCAATCAGCCTTTTCCCATTGGGAGAGCATTTAAGGAAAGACCCTATGCCTCGTTCCCGAAATTTCCAGTTGAAAAAAGTGCCCCATCCCAGTAGGCTGAAAAGAACTGATATTTGGAAATTTTAAGCAGGGATGTTTCTCTTCATTTTATACCCAATATTTTTAAATTGACCATAGCTGGGTATAAGCAAACTCAGAATCTTGGAAAATAAACATGCATGAATGATTCCCCTATGTTTAGAAGGGGGGGGGGGAAACAGAATAATTTGCTTGAGCTGGAAGCAGCAGAGGATGCAATGCTTTGTTAATTAGAGAGCGTGATATATCAGAAAGTTATATCAGAAATTGCCTGGGTACATAGTAGGCAGAACTGAATTAGATACAGCCATAATTGTAAACCTGCAACAACATATGTGCTTTGGGAAAATGGGAAAACACGGGAAGTGGGAAAACGTGATATCCCTGACATGGGGAAAAAAGGTTGTTAAAGAAACACATTGGAATCTAAGCTACAATATGTATTTTTCCCCATAAAAAACGGTATCTGCAAAGATGAGAAGTGATTATAGTGAATTAGACGCGGTCATCTGCTAAAATCTCAGAAAACAGGAATGGAATGGTGATGATAAAGTATAAGAGAATTAAATCATCTCCATAGCCTTATTTTTAAAGTTTAGATATCATTTGTACGTATTTTGCACCTGTACATTTTTAGTTTTGTTTAGTTTTCTTTTTAAAGTTTTTTTTTAATTTTCATTTTTCCATTAGTTTAATATGAATCCTTTTTCACCCTACAGGTTTTTCTATATAATAGGCTTCCTCTTTGAAGTATAGTATTTTTTAATTCAATAGATGCATACAAATATAGCTATTTTGTTTATATACAATATCGCATATGTGTAGCTAGGATTTTTCAAGAAATGTTAACTTTTAAAAAATCAGTTTAGAAAACTTTCAAAAGATAATATCTCTCTTGACTCAGGCTCACTCTGGTAACCACACAGACATACCAGTACTATTATTATTATTGCTGGTCATAGTCAGCCAGATGTTTAGACTGGATTTGGCATTTTTACCCACCTATCTTTTTCCCAAGGACCTAGGATAGGCTGATGTTCTTGTTTGATGGTGTTAAAGGTACCATTGCAGGATGTAAGCTGTTCCAAGTAAAGCTGCCTTTTGAAATTGACTTGTGCCAATGGTATAATTGATCTGTGCCAGTGGTATATTATGAGCCCTGGTGGCTAGAATGCAGTACTTGCAGGCTACTTCTGCTGACTGCCGGCTGCCAGCAGTTCGATTTTGACCGAGTTAAGGTTGACTCAACCTTCCATCCTTCCAAAATTGGTAAAATGAGGACCCAGATTGTTGGGGGCAATAGGCTGATTCTGTAAACCGCTTATAGAAGGCTGTAAAGCATTGTAAAGCGGTATATAAGTGCTATTGCTATGGCTATTGTTTGTAGTAATATTAGTAGTAGTATTGCTGTTGCTACTGCTGCTACTGGTAACAAAATGGAAGCCATCTGCTATTATCTTTTTACAGTTTTTTTTTCTTTTTTTCCCTTTTACTTCTTAATCTAGTCTATAAACTGAAAATAGAAGAATTAAACAAATTAGGCTAGAAGGCAATGGATTTTATGAGTTGCATAAGTTTTATTATTATTATTATTATTATTATTATTATTATTTATTAAATTTCTATACTGCCCCTCTCCCATAGGACTCGGGGCGGTTTACAACCCAATAAAAACATATAACAATAAATATTTAAAAATAAATTAAATTAAATTAATACAAGGCTGTTACTAAAAACCTGTTAAAAACCCAATTCTAAAACCCGAACAGCCTTGTTTAAAAATTTAAAACCCAAGGAGATCTAGGCCAGGCCGGCTTGATTGAAGAGATAAGTCTTCAATTCTCTTCTGAAGGTGCGGAGATCATGACATATCCAGAGTTCTGGGGGGAGCTCGTTCCACATCGTCGGTGCCCCCACAGAAAAGGCTCTCCCCCTGGGCGCCACCAGCCGACCCTGCTTAGCCGATGGCACCCTGAGGAGGCCCTCTCTGTGGGAGCGAACTGGTTGATGGGAGGTATTTACTGGCAGAAGGCGGTCTTGTAAATAACTGGGTCCTATGCCATGGAGCGCTTTAAAAGTGGTAACCAGTACCTTGAACCGCACCCGGAAAGCCACCGGCAACCAGTGCAGCTCGCGCAGGATGGGGGCCATTCGTACCCGCCAGCGTGCCCCCACTACCACCCGCGCGGCCGCATTCTGCGCCAGTTGAAGCCTCCGCATGCACTTCAAGGGGAGCCCCATGTAGAGAGCATTACAATAGTCCAGTCTGGAAGTGACGAAGGCATGGGTGACTGTGCGTAGCGCGTCCTTATCTAGGAAGGGGCGCAACTGGCGTACCAGACGAATCTGGTAAAACAGATCCTCTAATAGCTGGCAAAGCTATTCTTCCATTTTATCATGCAGCACAATAGAACCAAGAATTAATTTTGAAAATATTGCAAATGCTACTAATGAGCAATGCCACTCTTGAACCATAACTATAAAGACATTTAATTCAAAACATGCATATCCCTAATGAAAGAACATGTTTCCTCTTTTTTTTTCAGTGATTCATCATTTCTCCACAAAACAAAGACGAATCCAGGCGATCCAAGAAATGGTCAGGGTGCTGGTACCAGGTGGCCAAATGATGATTTACGTCTGGGCTATGGAGCAAAAAACCCGACATTTTGAGAAACAGGACATATTTGTCCCTTGGAACAAAGCCTTGTGTTCACGGTTGCTTTCAGAATCCAACAAAACTGATATTGCATCCCCCACGGAAACTCAGACAATGCACTCAAAGCCACCGATAAGTTCAAAATGCAGCCACCCTGGTCTCCTTGATCAGAAACATCCTCTGAGATTGGGTAACTGCCTCCCTGGATCCTGCTGCGTGAAAATTACTGAAGACGAAGAAAAAAGATGTTATGGTGCCCTCGGGAGATCTTTTCGTTCCTGGTTTTCCTCCAGATCACTTGACGAGTCTGACTTAAGAAAGCAAAATGAAAATATGGAGCCCTTGAAGGATGCGATGGAATGGACAAGCAATGCCATTTCTATTCAGCCCCTTAGGCACTGCAGTGTAGACTTAGGGTGTCAGTCAGCATTGCTCAGGGAACGGCGGCTAGATCACTATGATGACGTGTTTACAAAGTGTGTGGCTTGTAAAGAAATCCAGCGGCTGGCAGTTTCAGGGTCACTGAGGGGTTTTAACGGGGAGCCGGCTACATTAGTCCAACACCACAACGGGGAAACCTCATTTCTAAGAGGGTCTGTGGAAAACATAAAGAATAGCTGTAGCCATCAAAGCAAGAGTCATTCCTTTGCAGGAAAACCCTTTAGAAGGATTTCATCTGTTAGCTCCAGTGACTCGGTGGTAGACTCAGCGGTGGCGGTGGGAGACTGTGCGGTTAACGGACAGGACCCCAGAGCCTTTATGCGCTATTACCATGTTTTTCGTGAAGGGGAGCTGTGCTCTCTCCTCGAAGAAAACGTTCCTGAGGTTCGCATAGTAAGTTCAAGCTATGACCATGGAAACTGGTGCATTATTGTGAGGAAAACAATAAGCAATGGATGAAAAGTTGGGCTTCCAGAAACTGCGATCGAAGGAATGGTACACATTTTGCCAACCTTGGTCATCCATTCTGTGTGCAAAGACGTCACGATGAAAGAATAGCACTTAATGGTTTGTTGAAGAACAAGCCTTTTTACAAATGCCTGTCCTCAATTTGTGTTGCTTTTAGGAAATTTGGCGGTGTTTTGTTTTTTTTAAAGCATTTTATAAATAAAACTTTTTACAAGAGAAGGAAGGAGACATTTCTTCATCCCCCCCTCCCCCCACTCCCCTGAAAATACAGGTAGTCCTCAACTTACCACCACAACAAAGCCCAACCTTTCCGTTGCTAAGTGAAACATTTGTTAAGTGAATTTTGCTCCATTTTATGACCTTTCTAGTTGTTAAGTCACTGCAGTTGTTAAATTAGTAACACAGTTGTTAAGTGAATCTGGCTTCCCCATTGACTTTGCTTGTTAAGTTGCAAAAGGGGATCATGTGACCCCGGGACACTGCGACCGTCCTAAGTATGAATCAGTTGCCAAGTGTCTGAATTTTGATCATGTGACTATGGGGATGCTGCAATGGTCCTAAGTGTGAAAAACGGTTGTGAGTAACTTTGATTGGTCATTAAAGGAACTGTTGTAAGTCGAGGACTACTTGTAGTATCTTCCCAATGAAATGGCAGTACAATTTGTGCTTGCGTTTTACCATCTGAGCCTTTTTGGTCAGGAATTTGGTGAAATATGCGTTTAATTTTTAAAACACTCTTTTAAAGAAATCTCGCTATCTAAATAGACTGCCGAGACCCAACAGTACCAAAAGGCCCTTAAAAAAATGAAGGCTACTTCCTGTGGAATTTTAAGGCCCAGATACCAAAAGAAGGCAAAATGAGTTGTCCCCAAAATATCTCCAGGAAAAAACAAGCAGATGATCTCTGTAGAAGAGATGCTGCTTGCAAATACTCAACAACAATATGATTTCTAATCTGCAACTGCAGGGTCACAACAGCTATAGATAGTCCCCATTTAACAACAGTTCAGCTGTGATGGTGATGAAAAAGTCACTTTATGACCAATCCTTGCATTAACGATCTTTGCAGGTCTGTAAAGCGAAGGGAAACTGACATAAGATCATAAACACTGTTGCAGTTTCACTTGGCGACCACTTCACTTAAGGACCGAGTTGCCAGCCCCAACTGTGGTTGCTGTACGAGATCTGAGCAAAGTCAGTGAATGGATGAGCTGCAAAATTTCAAACACTCCAAAAACGTACATTTTCCATAGGCCTCATTCAGGCAGCGACAGTTTTCTTGGTGTTTCCAAATCTACATGAGTTGTGACTAGCTTTCAGTAGGATTTAATGAAATAAACCAACTTCAAACCATATTCTCTGATCCTTGTTTTCCTAAACCCTACCTTTAGGGCCAACCATTTATTGTAGCTTAAACTATATAAAATTTTCCCATCCTCCCCATGAAGCCAACTCAAAATATTAGAGCCAAGAGAAGAAATGATTCTATGCATGTATCACTAAATCATTGTTTAGTATTATGCTCAAGCAATCTGTTTCCTTGCGATGAATTAACTGTTATCAGTGAATGTCTACTTTAGATATGGTTGTTGTACCTGCTCCTTCAGTGTATTCAATAATAAGTTAATCCGGAAAAAAAAGAACTAAGGAATCTACTTGTTTCATATGCAGATTTGATAATCTGCCTAGAAGCAGTTTTTTAAATTCACAGGACTGTTGATTTTTTATAAATGTTATTTGATAGCTTAGTCATCAGATAATACCTGATTTTATCTGATATATAAGAACATTAATTAGAGATAAGCAGTTCCTAACACCTTAGTTCAGGGATAGGCAACCTTGGCTCTTTTATGACTCGTGGACTTCAACTCCCAGAATTCCTGAGCCAGCCATGCTGAGGGGAAAGGGAGAGTTTGGAAGCTGAGTCATGCTGGCTCAGGAATTCTGGGAGTTGAAGTCCACGAGTCATAAAAGAGCCAAGGTTGCCTACTGCTGCCTTAGTTTAATACTGAAATTTTATATCCTTTGAAAATAATCAAATTGTTTTTTTAAAAGGTTGCTGTTTCTTAATAGTATAATTTTTCTTCTTCTGGGTAGAGATGACGAACATTTACAAATAAATGTTTAGTTTCAGCTGGAACTTCCCCCCCCCCCTGCAGTGCACCAATAAGCTGGCCAGATTCACTTGGTAGTGAAATAGGTGGCATATAAATGAAATAAATATATAACCTCTATACTGCAATAGGGAAAACCCTCACCCTAAATTGCTCTCTGCTATATAATAATGCCGATTTATAAATTTTTTTGACTTCTGTTGAGAACAAATCTAATTTCTTCACAATGAACTTCAATTTATGTTAAGCTGAAAACACAAATGATGCTTAAAATGTCTAATCAAAACCCTGGAGATTAGCTTTAAAGGGCAAGTGTCTGTAAGCTATTGAGTTTGTGAGGACTTTTCAACAGACAGGATGTTACATATATTAAAAACAAGGTGGAAAAAGAGAGAAGTTTAAAAATTAAGCCAAATATTGAAGCCTTATATTTTGTATTTCTAAGTTTAGTTTATAACTGAAGCAATAGTTTGAATGCAAAGCAGTTCAAAAGAGGCTGGCATCAGCTAGGTACCCAATATGTAATCATTCTACTCTCCTTATTTCAGATAATCTGGAAACTCTCTGACTGATTTCAAGAATGGTACCAACCAGTTGTGCTTTGGGGGATGAAGTGATCTCCAATGGTCTCCAAGATCATTACAACCATGGTGGTTTTGTCTAGACCAGGGTGTCTAACCTTGGCAACTGTAAGACCTGTGGACTTCAACTCCCAGAGTTTCCCAACTCTTGTTCTAGAACAGCAGTTCTCAACCTTTTTCAGGCCGCGACCCCGACCTGCGCCGCGCATGTGTGGTGCGGCCCCGACCTGCACCACGCATGTGCGGCGCGATGGCCCGCATCGCGCATGCGCGGTGCTACCCCGCGCATGCGCAGTGCTGCCCCCTGCACCAGCCGAGGGGAAAAGGGGGGAAAATGGCGGACTGCGTTGTTTGGCGACCCCCGTGAAATGGTCGTTCGACCCAAATGGGGTCGCGACCCACAGGTTGAGAACTGCTGTTCTAGAACAATACTCAGCAAAGTTACTACATTCTGGTTTTCTTGTCAGAATGGCCTGGGTCTTAGTTCACACTACAGTTTGCAGAGTGTCATTCATCTTTCATCCATACAACAAGCAAAAGAGATTATCCATATTCCTTTTCAAAGGGAGGTTTTGAACCAAGTTCCATTTCTGGTGAGTAAAAGGAAATGGTTCATCATTGCCTCCTATGGGATGTTTTCTCAAATCACTTATCTAGTCTAGAATCCGGGGATTTCATGATGGGCTCTCACTGTAATAACCCTGTTTGGCTTTTTCTAGATGAGATGATCAGGTTTGGCTAGGTGCTATGAGACCATTTTATTTATTCTGCAAAATCAGGGTACATTTTGAAAGGCTTTGTTGGATCCTGAAGATTGCACTGCCATTCATTATTGTCTTTTCTTCCTCCTAGTAACTTACCCTCCTGCATTTTAAAACATCCAGTCCATCTCATTTTTCTTTCTCTGTATAGAATTTCATTAGAACATCTCTTGTTTTTGAGGCATCGTTGCAGTGGGTTGTTTCCCTCCTACTTCTACATCACAGTTGCTGTAGTCACATGTTAAGGAAAACTATACTTGGAGCACAATCAACAGAACTACATAAATAATAGTGCTGTAATTTGCAGGATTGCTTGGAGAAATTTGAAAAGTTGTGTACCTGTTACTTGTGTCTGTAGATTAAATGCATGCTACCAGTCATAACATGGGGTTCCAAAGATGGGAGAAGACTCCAATGCTACTCTTTCATGTGACTTTAAAAATTATATCTGGTCAATATATGTGTGCCAAAGCAAAAAGATGCTTTGGATATTCACAGTTGCCAAGAAAAAAACAAGAAAACAAAACGGAGTTGACTACGTCATCTTTTAAAGGAGAGGAGATGCAAAACAATCATAGATTTCCTTCCTACCAATTCTTCCCCTCCCTACCACCTCAATTAAGTGGAAGGAGCAAAAGGTTTATTCAAAACAGGTTCCGCTGTTTTGAAGGCCTTTGAGTTGGCCCTAAATGCAGCATTGTTTGGTTAGGATACATCTAAATCATTACCACTCAGAAATCCTGCAACTCAGAAAATCTATAAAAGTAGCAGAAAAAAACATTGGCTTGGTATAAGGATGATGAGCTAGTACGGTGTTAAGTGCCTAGTAGTGATCCAAGTACACACTGAACAGGAAGGAATCCCTAATACACATTTAGCCAGGTGATACGCTAAGTCTAAGACCTTTTGCATTACAGATAGTCCTTGACTTACCAGTAGAAATGGGACCGGAATTTCGGTCGTATGTTATTGAGGTCATAAATCGAGGCACCACCTGACTGGAATTTATACTTGTTTTTACAAATGTGATTAAGTAAATCATGGTTAAATGAAACACGTGGTTAGTAAGTGAACCACACAGTTATAAATACCAACCCATTTTATCCAATGATTTTATTTTTTTGCTGAAAAATGCCAAAAATGTTGCAAAACACAATCATGTGATTGTGGAACCCTGCAACCGATCATAAATCTGAGCCAAGTGGCCAAAATGCAATTATGTGACCACAGGGGTGATGTCGCAGTCATAACTTTGAGGATGGGTTGTAACTTTTTTTCTAGTCCAGGGATAGGCAACCCTGGTTCTTTTATGACTCGTGGACTTCAACTCCCAGAATTCCTGAGCCAGCCATGCTGGCTCAGGAATTCTGGGAGTTGAAGTTCACGAGTCATAAAAGAGCCAGGGTTGCCTATCCCTGTTCTAGTCCATCCTATCTTTGAATGGTCACTGACTGTAAGTCAAAGACTGTCTGTATCAGCACTTTATACCAAGGCTGTCCATGAAGAAAGGGTCAAAAAAGTCCAGAGGGTGGTCCTGACATACGGCACATCTAAAAAGGGGCAGGGCTTTAATTACGCAGTCACGCCTGCAACCGTAACTTTTTTGACCCCAACACTTATAATTTATTTTACAATGATCTGTACGGCTTGCTATTTTTTATGTGAATTGCAAACATCTCTGATTTTAGGTTATAGATCCTTACTTTAAATATCTTGCATGAGCTTATAGCCAATGATAGTGTGGATGATTAATAGAATATTAATGATTCTAATAGTTCTGTCAAATTAAAGGTAATGCTCCTTCCAGCTCTTTTGGCTGGAAGGATGATACAATTGCTGCTCTTTGTCAAGAACTCAAAGTGATCCAGGACCAAAGTAAGGAGCTGAACTTAAGACTATTTTAGCATTTGATTTACCCCCTTGATGAGTTATATGTTGGGAGAGTAAGATTTTAGGGAAGCCCTATTTCTCTGGTACATAAACTAGGACAGGGGTCTTCAAACTTGGCCCTTTTATGGAATTCTGGAAGTTGAAATCCACAAGTCATAAAAGGGCCAAGTTTGAAGACCCCTGAACTAGGGGGACAAAGTGAAAGGAAGTGGAGAATGGAATACCTTCCTCTTTGCAGGACATAGTCATTCTCCGCATGCTGGAGAGGGAAAGAACTTCAATATGCAATAACCATCCCTTTGTAACCCACTTTTGCAATCTGGGTGCAGAGGACTCTGGACAACATCTTTGGATAAACAGACCCAAGTTCGCTTGACTGCTGATTTCATGTAGATCAGCGGTTCTCAACCTATGGGTCGCGACCCCATTTGGGGTCGAACGACCGTTTCGGCGGGGTCGCCGGACACCATGGTCCGCCATTTTGTTTTTGTTTTTTTGTCGCGTGCGCGCTGCGCATGCGTGGTTCGGGACGTCGCGTGCACGCCGTGCATGCGTGGATCGGCCTGTCGCGGTCCGCCATTTTGTTTTTGTTTTTTTGGTTTTTTTTATCGCGCGTGCGCCGCACATGCGCGGATTGGCCCGACGCGCGTGCGTGCATGCACCGGGGTCGCGCCGCGCATGGGCGGGGCAAGTGGGGTCTCAACCTGAAAAAGGTTGAGAACCACGGATGTAGATAGTGTTCCATGTTGGAATGCCTTTGGGCAACAGCATTGAAATGGTTTACCATCTCTGCCTTCCCGGATATTTTTCAGCTTCTCAATCCAGACAAAACCCATGAGCATTGAGGGTTGTCCAGTACAACAGTAATAACAATGCTTAGCTTTCTGAGGTCAGCCAGATGTAGGCACAGCTGTGGATAAATAGAACAACTAAGTTTAGATGGAGGTTAATATTTAGTAACATAATTTTTACTGAAGCACAATAAATAGCAAGTAATCATTGTGTCAGCAAGCACTGAAATTATACGTATCCATATACATACATATATACATATACACATACACACACGCCACACACACACACACTCAGAGATAGTAAAACCTAGCAATAATCTCAGGCTTGTGTGCTTTCACCTGTCTTCTCAACCATACAAGAAGAATCAGGAAGAATATAAATATTTGCTTCCATTTTGTTTCTGTGTATAAATTTAGGATTACAACTTTTCTGGTGTAAGATACATGGAAACAAATCTGGACCAGAAACCAGAATTTAAAACTGTCACTCAAAAAAGCAAGCCATGTCCAAAGGCATACAAACTTTGCTTTGTCCTCATTACCACAGCAGTTTATCCATTCTCATAGTAGAAAATATTTAGAATTCTGTTTGAACGCAGCCATTTTCTTCTTCAAGATAGGACATATTGAATTAAGAGAAGATATGGTTAAAAAAACCCCAAGATGACAGCTCTGATGGAATGCTTGAAGATCCGCCATCTTAATTTTTTGACTATAACCCTGGGACAACTCTGGTTGTTTTCTAAAGGATTGAAGACTAAATTTAACATTTGATTTTTCTTTTTACATTTATTTCTCAACTCAACCAAAACCCTAACTTCATGTCTACATATCAATTGCCTTTTTCGCTTGGTCGTTTTTTCTGTAGCGTAATTATGAAATAAAAAGATAATGAGAGAAACTGATCTATTCAGTACATAAAGTTGGAGTTGGGAATGTGGTGTTTGTGTGTGGATTTGATTTTTTTTAAAACAAGGATAATGTTTTCTCTGTTTAATTATTCCGTACATAATATCTCTCCTTTTGGGGTGCTAAAATTACACTTAGCAGAAAGATAAGGTTAGTGCTTTACACTCAAGATTCCCAGTGCTTTTCTATCCAAAAACAAATTCCTTAAACCAATTTAGTTGAAATTATGTCTAAACCTCAAAGGATGTGCTTCTTGGCTTTGTAATTAAAAATGTTTTTTGCTTTTTTTGTGAACTGCATGATGCTGCAGATGATTGTGAGATGCAAGATTTCTGTATCTTTTACAAATGGCCATTTATAACGACAGAAGTGTACTCTAAGTCTTTGGTGACAAGTGGCTTTGTGCTAATGCTAGTCTTGCTTGTATAAATGGGTCTCCTCTGATACCGTATCACCTGTTGCATTTGACCTCTGTTGGCACGTACTCCATATCCTGACTCATAAAAAATGGTTACCACCTGTGAGTGTCAGAAAACCATCTCACCTCCCTGAATGAAATGAATTTGCTAAAAATAGTCGAAGAAAAATGCTGAAATCTCATATCAGATCTTGCCAAAGTTTAGAATACACAAAACGTCATGAGATTGGTACAGAAGCAGAACACAAATCAGAATACAAGTGTGAAAAAGATGCCAGCTATTGTGTTAAAAAAAAATCACGGGCTTTGTGGGTTTTGGTTTGGCATAACATGAAAATGTGCAAATTATCACCCTGCCTTATGAATTGTGATCTTGAGACAAACAAATTGAGATTGTCTGACTTCATCTTGTGGGTAAACCAAGCCATTGTGTGTTAATCAAATCCTTTGGTTTTTTTTAAATTCTTCTTCATGGCAACTAGGCCATTCTAGCAAACCATTTTTATGGGATGACACAATGATTGTGCTTAATTGTTTTAAATTAAATATTTTTCTTCTTTAGCTGCTGATACTATTTCAGTAGCATGGGGTGGAGATTCTACTTACTCCTGACAACACCTTGTATGTGTATGCATGTATAACACACTTGCACACACACTTCCAGGAGATGGGCCATTTCAGGATTTAATGCCTTCCAGTTTTTTAGAAATGGGCTATGATGTTCCAGAAGCTTTCTTTTTCACATCCTAACAGATCTAGTTTGGCTTACAATACAGTTATTCTAGCATACATCTGCCATACAATATTGGTAGTCTGAACTTATGACCACAACTGAGCCTACAATTTATGTTGTTAAGTGAGACATTTGTTTAAGTGAATTTTGTCCCATTTGACCTTTCTTGCCTCAGTTGTTAAGTGAATTACTGAAGTTGATAGATTAGTAACACAGTTGTTAAGTGAATCTGGCTTCCCCATTGATTTTGCTTGTCAAAAGATCGCAAAGGATGATCACATGACCTTGGGGCACAGCAATAGTCATAAATATGAACCAGTTGTTAAGAATCTGAATTTTGATCACATGACCATGGGGATGCTTCAAAGGTCATATCTGTGAAAAATGGTCATAAGTCACTTTTTTAAAGTGCTGATGTATCTTTGAATGGTCATAAACAAACTGTTGTTAAGTTGAGAACTACCTGTACATTTTTTTAAAATGATCCACTTTTTTTTAAGTGTATCACATGTGCTGCATGTAAAAATGGAATAAGTTGTGGCCGCCATCTTGTTTTGTTTTCACACCAGTTTCTCTTGCATGTAAGAGTATATTTCAGGCTAGTTTTTAAAAGTTCGAGTAAGACATGATCATGGGAATAATGGCCGAGACCTTTAGACTTTGTAGGCTATTATCAGCATCTGAAGTTGAGCTCAGGAAGTAACATTTTCCCTCTTTCTCGTGATCCATTTAGACTGAGATACATGCTTCTGTTCTGTCCTGCTACTGCAATAAATACAATATGCCATTGGTCAGAGGGAACAAATTTAATTTTTGGAATTGCAGAGGTGGAATCTTTCTCCCACATGGTTGGCTTTGCTGAAACTATAATGGGGATAGTTATTCTATAAGCAGGGGGCAGGATTGTCTTTCTGCAAATTTACTGAAATGAATTCCCTCTGAATTAAGAAGGGGAATAAGGAATCAACTTGGAGGCACAGGTGGCCTGTCAAAACTACACTTTTTGTGGCAAATGTCATTCGTTGCTTTTTGAGACAAATGTCATTCGTTGTTCATCATGTGCCTGCTTTGTACATCTTTTAACTTGGAGATATAGGCACCTCTTGTGAAGAATTAGACTTTTTAGTTTATCCAAATTATAGGCAACTATTCTTGAAACTGCATTTATTTGTAGTGGTGAATTCATATAGTCCAAATTCACAGGATACCACACTATAAGATACTGCTCAGATTGAAAGAAATATCATTACATATTTCATTCAAACTGTTAAAAACTTAGAACTCAATGCCAAGTCATTAGTGGATCACTTCTTGCCATGTATTTGGAGTAGCAATTCTCAATATTGTAATTGCCAACTTTGTACCAAATATTGCTCTGTAACTGTCTGAACTGTCATTTAAATGTTAAACAACATTTCATTTAAAATGTCCAGATTTTCAGTGGCTCTACAGTAACTAATGAAATGTAGATATTTGATCATAAAAACCTGTATATGGAATGTTGTATTTTGTTTCATTATAATGCAACAAAGCTTTATTTTTTTTTAAGTGCACCTAAGATTTCTTAGCCTAAAGGGCAGAAAATGGGATTGAAATTCAACACAATTGGAGCCCCCCCCAATAATTCTGCATTGTCACCATAAAAAAAAGTTGGCTGTTACACTGAAAGTTGCAAATTAGGAATGACAGTGACTAAAATATGTCTAGAGATGTAAATGTTCAAGGAGCTGATGATAGATGGCTCTCTTCTGGACTATAAAGACCCTACATTACATGATTTTACAAATTCCTATCCCCAAATAACCTAAAAAACATAGGAGAGATCTAAATTGCAACTAAAAGTTCATAGGACAAAATAATATTGCCTTAGGACAGTGCAGAAATGTGGATTCCTGTATTGGAATGTGTTTTCTTTTTAATGAGACACAGCTACTAGCCTCCCAAGTTTAATGTTACCTTTTGTCTTGTCGCTTGCCAGTCAAAATAGCCGCAAAGACCCACTTATGTATCTAGTACAATTGGTATTATGTGCCATGCCTATGCATGAGTAACATATCCCAATAGTCTTTGAATGTTTTGCTCCGTTGAACTCTGAGCCTAGGGCAGGGGTAGGCAACCTTGGCTCTTTTATGACTCGTGGACTTCAACTCCCAGAATTCCTGAGCCAGCCATGCTGAGGGGAAAGGGAGAGGTTTCCAAGCTGAGCCATGCTGGCTCAGGAATTCTGGGAGTTGAAGTCCACGAGTCATAAAAGAGCCAAGGTTGACTACCCCTGCCCTAGGGGAAGGAGTGGGCTGTTATGAATAAATATAAACAGCACACCTGACTGTAAAATAAAGATGCTCTCTTGGAGATTTCATGCCAAAATGTGCCCTTTATTGGTTCTTTCCAACCTGATTTCTTTGCATTTAAGAGTATTATGTGGTAAAATTTTAAATGTATTGGTAATTCTCAACTTACAATCACAACTCAGCCCCAAATTTCCATTAATAAGCAATGAAGTTATTGAGTTTTCCTTATTTTATGACCTTTTTTGCCAGTCGTTAAATGACCTACTGCAGTGATGGCGAACCTTTTAGACACCGAGTGCCCAAAACCACTCCGCCCCCTGCCCTGTCCACTCTGCTCTGCCCCCTGCCCCACCTACTCCACCCCACCTCCTGCCCCACTCACTCTGCCCTGCCCCGCCCTCCGCAGGACCACTTACCACCTCCACGGCCTGACAGGCAGCCCTGCAGCACCATGGTGACCATGCAGCAGATGATGCTGCGGGGCGCGGGGGCAGAGTCTTGTACCTGCTGCCCGGCTGCCATGTCCTTGGCTGTGCTTCTCCGCACGGGCCACAACTAAGGGCGACTCTCCTCTGGGGGGGCTGCTGGTGAGGAGGGGGCCATTAGAGGCGGGGCTGGGGCGACGGCGCACATGACCACAGAAAGGGCTCTGAGTGCTGCCTCTGGCACGCGTGCCATAGGTTCGCCACCACTGACCTACTGCAATTGTTAAAGTGAATCATGTGGTTAAGTGAATCTGGCTTCCTCCAGGACAGTGCAACTGTCATAAGTACATGCCAGTGGCAAATGTGTGAATTTTGATCATGTGACCATGGGGATGCTACAATGGTTGTCAAGTGTGAAAACTTCGGTCATTAAATGGTTGTAAATTAAGACTACCTTATTTTGCGAATATAGCATTATCCTCACAAAATATGTCCCAGTTAAGAGTAAAGACTTTGTTCCCAAATTAAATTAACCAAAATTGGGTAAAAGCTTCTTTTGGGGACGGGTGGGTAATGACACATAAACTCAGGGACATTTAAATAAAGTCTTTCTGATAAGCTATTTTGGTTAAAGAAAGAAAAAGTTGGGAAGTGCTGGTCTAACCACTCAATGCAATTGATGAGAGGACCTGCTCACAAAATCTTATGCCTTTTAACAGCATTTGTTAAAAAAGGCACTACAGGATTCCTAAACAAACTGTTGTGTAACTCTAGCAAGAGATGCATCCAGTAGAGGCCAACTACGCCTTTATGTTCTGCCTAGTTGTTGTTAAAAGGCGAAGGATTTATATAAGCTGAAGGGAGCCAGCATTTCTGTTTCTGCTCGTAGACACATTTGCTGATTTTATTTCCTTTATAACATCCAGGGCAATTATTCAGCCATCGAACAATTTCATACTGTTACGAAATGGAAAGTAAACCTTTCAGAAATGTTAAACATCTTGTTTTCCAGTAGAGGGTGCTCAGTCTATTGAGGAA
Organism: Bothrops alternatus; assembly: GCA_034064705.1. Lineage (NCBI taxonomy): Eukaryota > Metazoa > Chordata > Lepidosauria > Squamata > Viperidae > Bothrops > Bothrops alternatus. The sequence continues at coordinate 1,686,654 of JARGCV010000085.1, forward strand.
GACCGGTGGATTGTGTACCATTTTAGCTAGAAGACTTTTTTTATACAGCATAAAAATGTGCCTGATAAGAGAGCCAATCTTCTAGTGAATTTCGTTCAGAAGATATGATACTTGGCAGGAAATTGAATAAATATATATAATATAATGTTACGAGTAATCATCCTGGTCAATAAGTCAGTACAAATGGACATGTTTCTTTTGTGGATCATTAGCTTGTGAAATTCCTATCGTCCTAGTTTGAGGATAGGCAATGCAATGTGGTACACCTTGGAGTACAATGCTTATAAGCTTGGCAACTGGCCAGCATGGCAAGGGCTATGAATGTGGTAATCCAAATACATCTAGAAGGCATTAGTTTGCTTCGTTTTACTGTCTTTCTTGCCTGAGAGAAGTATTAGTTGCTTCTGGCACTAACAGAACACTCAGGGTTCCCAGCTATTCACAATATAAGATGGGGTCTATAATAGTTCTTACCTGACACATATCATCTTCTTTGTAAAAGCAAAGTTACAGCTCAGCATACACTGGAAAATTGTTGTTTTACAGCAGGGGTTTTCAAACTTGGCAAATTTAAGACGTGTGGATTTCAACTCCCAGAATTCCACAGCCAGCCAAGGCTGGTTGAGGAATTCTGGGAGTTGAAGTCCACAAGTCTTAAAGTGGCCAAGTTTGAAGACCCGTTTTACCGACTGAGTCCTGGTTTTGCAGCCAGTCAGTATTGAGGTTTAAAATCAGTGTCCCTTGGGTGTCTGTTGTTATTTCTATATATATATTTCCATTGGCAAAATCTTTCTCAAAGGCCTTTGAAATACAATTGAGGCTCGGTCATTCCTCCTTAAGAATCTTAAACAGACAAGGAGGAACTGGTTAGAAGTGAATAAACAAATGCAGATTTTCTTGTTAGTTATTTCATCTTCACACGAGTTTGTGTCTTCACCTAAAGCAGGGGTTCTCAACCTTGGCAACTTTAAGACTTGTGGACTTCAACTCCCAGAATTCCTCAGCCAGCAAAGCTGGCTGAGGAATTCTGGGAGTTGAAGTCCACAAGTCTTAAAGTTGCCAAGGTTGAAAACCCCTGACCTAAAAGATTCAATCTGCTGCAAGTCTAAAGGAAGGTCAACAGAACTGGAGAACAGGAACTTCTTAAAAGCTTACCACTTTATTTTTACCTTCACCTTAATAAAAAGGGGGCAGGGCTAAAATCACACGTTCACAGCTGTCTTGACGTTTTGGACCCCCAGCTTGAATCTTCCCCCAGTGATGTGTAAGCATGTGAGTGTGGGTATATGATATTTAAATAATCAAGAAATTCTCAAATGGAACTTATTGCCAGGGCACAAAAAAAGGTGTTCTCTCTAATGATTACGTGCTAACAATTTGTAGTTGACCTTCCCAAATACCGCAGTTTACCCTGTTAAGAACGACAGACAAAGCCCAAAAGCTCTGTTTTTTGGCTTCCTTCCTTTGCTGTATAAGCACTACACTTTCACCAGTTTATCGCTGGGGGACTTTTCCCCCTTTCTTTTGAAGGAACCTTCGCATTTCCTGGACAGGCCAACAGTATTTCCTTTGTGTTTTTGAACATTTTCATTTAAACAGCTCTACTATTATTCCGATGAACTAAAATGAGAATGTAGCCTGCTTATCTGAGGCTTTATGCAATTGGATGAACTGAATACCCACAAAAGCCCTAAATGGTTTAAGCTGAGGCCTTAAGAGCTGTTCTTACAAACTTGTTCATTTGCTGAAACCTCAGCACAGGATTATACTTCAAGAGAGGTTTGTTCCTTCAAAGTTTGGAAAAGACTTTGCTAGTTAAAGAGGATGTGATTAAAGGAAGCTGAACAACACTACAAATATCTACAACTGTTGTTCCAACGTCAGGATTAAGAAAAGCTACATCAACGAGATCTGCATGTAGGGCAAGGCATATTTGATACATCCGGCCCATGGATCAAATGCTCACCTTCTTTTATTCTTGGGTAGACTCTACATTTGCAAAAGGCCATAGAAAATGGAGAAGAATTCAGGTATCACACAAACACAAACACGCCATAGTGCATTTATTGACTATGTTCTGTATAGGCATATAATAGCAAGGTATAAACCTTTTCTTCTTTTACCTTTTTTTCAGTTGTGTAGAACATATTTACACTGCAGGAAAGGACAGCCAACTTGAGATAAAAACACCCTGCCTCTCCTTCAAAGAATATCTGAGGTATAAATACAAGTATATCTTAAATAATTATCTCCATGCTTTATCTGTGTTGACAATAAAGTGTGAACAAGTTTACATCAGAATGGTATGTACAACATACTTTTTTTTACATATTTAAAGAAATAAAAAGTATACAAAGAATACACAATTCACCTACCTAAAACCTTCACACCTGGCAACACATTTTACAATGACATCAGTGGAATGATTGCCAGGGTTTTTAGCTAGGAATAAGGCTGTCTTTATTCACCTGTTGTCCTCCAGATGCAAATGACAACTGAAGGGCTTAAGATCAAGGAAGACTGCCTTACAGTCTAAAGCAGGGGTCCCCAACACCCAGGCCCTGGCCTATTTGGAACTGGGCCGCATGAGGTGTGAGCCAGCACGCGCATGTCCACGTGCAGCTCAACTTGCTCAAGCAGCAGGCTAGCACGAGTGCACACCTGTGTGCAGCTCAGCTTGAGCAAGTCGAGCTGCACACTGGCCTGCCCCTCATGCAAGTCAAGTAGTGCGCGCGTGCCGGCCTGCCACTCACATGGCCCAATTTCCCTCCCTGCCCCCTCAGCTGGGCCAAGCCGCAAAGATTGGGGACCACTGGTCTAAAGGTAACACTTCACATGTTTGAAGCACAAGACATTTAGGAAAGCAGTTACAGGTAATCCTCAACTTACATCTGGTGGCTTAGCGATTATCCGAAGCCCCCCAAAGATACTTAAGACCCGGTTCTGAAGTTCCAATGGCCACCCCTGGTCATGTGACTGTATTTTGGGCAGTCGGCAACTGGACCACGTTTAGGGCTGTTTGCAGTGTCCCACAGTCATGTGACTGTAATTTACGACTTTTCCTGGAAACAGTTTCCAGTTTCCAGGAAAAAATGCCCGCAGAGAACAATGGATTCGCTTAATGACTGCAGCATCTGCATCCCGTCACTTGCGATTTACAACTGTAATTGCCAGGCTCAAACTGTATTTGTAAGTCAAGGACCATCTGTAATGGAAAGATATGATCTAGAACAGCTCCTGCTTCTTCCCCATTCTCTCCCCCCCCTCCCGCTTCCCTGAAACAATCAGTACCAGTCTGTTTTTGATTCTGGTGATGGTGCTCCTTGTAAGTACAATTTCTTTGTTTGAACAGAGAAGCACTTTTGTCCCAAGAGGAAGATCACGAAGGACACCGTCTTCTGAAACAGATTCAAGGAAGCATCCTAACTAACTTACCATATAGTCCCTCTCTTGACATAACACTGGTTATAGATTGAACACAGAGGAAAAATAGAGATGCAGGCAAGGTGGCATTAGTACAGGTGCAGAATTAGGAAGAACCCAATTCTCTCAAAAGTCATCTCAAACACTCTATTAAAATAATAATAATAATAATACTGACAATGGTATCTAAGAGCTTCTTCTAAATATGCCACGGTCCCAAGGCTGGGAAAGAAGACCAGATGGAAATTGCACAGGTCTCTTCTGAATGAACAAGGTACACCAACTGCCAATTTCACATAATCTTTGGTCACAACATACCTCTTGGCAGTAATTTACAGCTATGAGGAGGACTAAAAGACTGGTTTTAGTTATTCAAATGTATCTATACAATGATTTTATTCCAAATATACAGATAAATCACCTTTCATTTTATTTCATAGGATTCACACCTGAATCATGCATCTTATAAATCAGCGGTTCTCAACCTTTTCTGGGGCTTGACCCCGGCGCGCGCCATGCAAGCGCGCCACGACTCCGGCCCGCATCGCACAAAAAAAAAAATAAAAAAAAAATGGCCGACCCCCCAAAAAATGGAGGGCCTGCACCACGCATGCGCGGTGCAACGGGGCGCATCGCGCATGCGTGGCGGCCCGCATCGCGACAGGGAAAAAAATGGCCGACCAAAAAAAAGGCGGGTCTGCACCGCGCATGTGCAGTGCAATGGGGCGCATCGCGCTTGCGCGGCGGCCCGCATCGCGATAGGAAAAAAAATGGCCGACCAAAAATAAAAATAAAAATGGCGGACTGCAGTGCTTGGCGACCCCCGTGAAATGGTCGTTCGACCCCAAATGGGGTCGCGACCCACAGGTTGAGAGACGCTGTTATAAATCAAAGTGTAATTTTTATAGTGGGGCACCATAGCAGATCTGGAAAGAGGCCAGGGCTGGATTCACAGCCTGCTTTTGGGCCAGGTTGACCCTTGAATTACATTAACAGCAGTGTTATTTAACAGCATGGATTACAATGATTTTTCTATTCTTCACATCAGCCAATGCACTGAAATAAAGTACATATATTCTGAAGCAAGAAGGAAGGACAATATTTATCTTCCTTGTGCTTTGTTGTTTTTACAGTAAAACCTATCGCAGAAACAGTGTCATCCTCTAAAGGCTTTTAAAAAGATTCCTTATTAATAAGGCTCATCAAGATGTGCAGAAAATGTTGACAAATATTACATGCAGAATAATAATTCTGACTCCCCTCCACCCCCCAATACACTGGACAGTTAATCTGTAGTTTTAAAGACAAGTAAAATGACAACATTCTACCTGTATCTTCCTCTTTCCATTCATTATTGCTATCACAGCTGCTCTAGCTTATACTACTGGGATGTCCCATAGAAAGTTCATAATCGAACTTTCGATAATTTTAACCTGTTTATTTTAACCTGCAGCTCTTTGCATTATGTCATACAATTTTGTGGCACGAATATTCATTTTTTACCTAACTACATTGCTTCTAAATTTGGAGGATATTTTCCTCCAAACTATGTCGATAAATGAGGTTATATGGTTACAATGGAATGGGTTATATGAATATGTTTTACTCCTAGGAGTATCTGCTATGCTGAAACACTTTAGAACTTTATAATGTTCCAGTTATGGTATTTTTCAGTGTTGCCCTTTTTAGCTACGGAAAGCAGTTTCGGCCCTGTCCTTAAACTGCAAGCATTTATTCCTATCTTAATTAAACAAAGATGTTGTTTAGGCTTTCCTTTGGATCTTAACAGGTGAATGGATACTAAAAGAATGGGTTGTAGGAAAAGTGATTTGGGGATCATGTTAGCACACATGAAGCACTGGCAGAGCCTGCTGCAGCTGTGGGCAACCAAAAGCACTGAGAATAAACACAGATTAGGTGCTGTATGAATGTCATTCCACACCCCAAACCATCTCTTGGAATCCTATATATCAGGTTCGATGTGCAGTTTTTTCCCGAGACATTTAGACTTGGAGAGGCTTTCTGAAGCTGCCACTTCATTCACAATTTTCTTGAAATGCTCCTTACAGATTGTTAATAAAGTATTCCAAATAATATAAAGTCTGACCATCGCAAACAGGTGGCCGATGTCCTCATGTGGCAGCTATGAAAAGCTGAGAGCTTTCAAATAGGAGCCCATAACAAAATTATTGCCATACAAAAGACACACACTGAAATATATCTGGCATTTTTAAATAAGTTTCAAGTGTTCTGCTTTTTTTACCATTCTTTGCCCTGGCTCAGGGGTAGGCAACCTTGGCTCTTTTATGACTCGTGGACTTCAACTCCCAGAATTCCTGAGCCAGCCATGCTGAGGGGAAAGGGAGAGGTTTCCAAGTTGAGCCATGTTGGCTCAGGAATTCTGGGAGTTGAAGTCCATGAGTCATTCTAAGAGCCAAGGTTGCCTACCCCTGCCCTGGCTGATATAGCCCAAACTTTTCAATTTTTAGATACACATGTGAGTAATAAGAACTCAGAGGAATGAAGACTTGAAGCTTGCAATGGTCTCTTGGACCAATCGGATTCTAGGCTGATTCTCCCCCCCCACCTGCTAAATTCTTCCCAATGCCTTCCAAGTGTACCAGACACTCTGATTCTACCATTCTGGCTCCTCATACTCCAGTCAACAAGTTAAGACAATCACTCATGCCTCTGCCTTCGTGCAAACCTTCCTTCACTTACTATTCTGAGAATCCACTGAGGAACACACCAAATCCAGTGGCTGCAACAGTCCCTCAACAAGTGACATACAGATACATACATAAAGCTAACATAATATAGGAATGAATAATTTTCACTACATTTCAGAAATATATTTAAGTCTTAGAGCTTTGCTTCTCAGAAGCAATTCACAGCACCTAAGCAACATTAATCTTACCTTTAAAAAAAAGTTGCACCATCCAAAGTTTTTCCAGTTAAGACCTACACTATAGGCCTAACACAGACAAAAAAGCAGCTTTAAAAACGCTAGGGACTGTCACATAATTTTGATGGACAATCTCAGACCCATTCCAGAAAGCTTCTCCTCAGGATCTAATGGACGTATGATCCGTCCTAAGGTGGATAATCAGCCTTTCCTGAAAACCTCTATAGGCTGGTGCTGTGCTGGTCCACTTGGTCCATCACCTGGATGTTGCTTCCTTGGCCTCAAGATTTTGATTAAGGAAAGAGTCTCTAATCCTCACAACCTCAGCTGCACATAAGTGTCCAAATGCTTTTGTGTACCAGTCAGGCTTGTGTCCCCTGTTTCAAAAAAGAAAATTATTTAAATGGCTTTTCTCCCCAAAAATTATCCTATTAGTAAACAAGTATGGAATAGAAGCATTCAAAGAGATAATAAGTTCATAAGGCTGCCTCAAGGAACGATGGCCTTTTAGAATTATATATATTTTCCCCAAAATCTCCACTTAGGATCCCAAAGAGATATTTCAAGGCCTTGGAAAGCAGAATTTGCAAAAACAGACGAAACCATCTTTTGGTAGGCAAGTCATTTGAGTTTATTTGAAAACATGTTGTGGGCACTCAGGCAAAAAGGCTGCTGTAGTAAGCAAGCAAACAAATAAACTGCAAATAAAAGAAGGCAACAAGCAAGGTTGCTCCTTTCCATCTGCTCTTGTTCCCAAGGATGTTGCCCATGCTAAAGGAACATCTACACAACAATCTCTGGGCTGTCTCTGGCCCCAAATGCATTCTCCAAAAACAGAAGCATGGTTTCTGTCGTTTAAATATACACAAGGCATTTAGTTTTATTCAAAGATTCTAAAAATAAATAAATAAAGTAAGTCAGGTAATATGGGAAATTTTTTTGGAACCCATAGTATCAATAAGCCAACAGTGCCAATCATTAATAAAAAATAAGCAATTCCAATTAGTTTGAATTGGCTTTTCTACATGGAGAAGGCAAACAAGTGCCCTTCAGAACTGGGGATCTTTTAATTTACACAGTCCCTTGCCAATGACCACGCTAGAAGGTCATTATTCACGATACCTGGAGGCCACAATTGCTTGCAGTGTCTTACAATATACAGCAACTAGTTTTGGGCATTGTAACTTTTCATTCCCCAAACATGTTATACTAGAGATAGAATTTCCCTGCCCAGCCTAATGAAAATAGAGGACATAATTTACCTTAAATCAATTCGACACATATAGGTGACTTTGGATTTTCCTGTCCCGCAAGATTCAATAAGATACCTGGACAACAGCACATTCACTCTAATACCAAGGACAGGCGCACGGTCATGGTCCACTGAGAAACTTAAGAGGGCGCATGCTCCCTTAGAGAGGTTGGTTCTCCAAGTCCTGTTAGAATCAAGCACAACTTCTGTAAGAATGGATGAGAATGTAAGGAAGGTTTTTCTATTCCCAGCTGCTAAATGTTAAGAAAGTGTTTTATGGATACAGCCTGTACAGTTACCTGAGGATGACATGGTCTCTTGCTGGGTGTGGAGCCATATTGTTTTGTACAAACTGATAAACATCCGTCTGGCTATCCAAAGTCTCAATTACTTTAGCATCTAAAAGGTCTTCATCCCAAAGATGCTGTTCTTTAACAATACGGTTTAATACTTCTTCGGGAGTTGCAGGGATTTCAACCACGGATTTCCATAGCCGTAGAGGTGGACCTTCACAAACCTACAAGTACATTGTTGCTAAAGAGTTAATCGTGTTTATGCAACGGTCCTTTTCTTGAATCATCATTATTGAATAAATGGAAGCACGCTGATTCAAAATAAAAGATCAAGACACTTCTGACTGTGCTATATCACAATGAAAATTTTTGGTCAGCCAGTTTGGCAGAGAACACAGCGCATGCAATGATGCCAATGACAGTCTTATTTAGCAATGTTGAGAGAGGGCCATTATCATATTTATCGATTAGAATATTTTATTTGGTGAAATGTGATTAGATACACAAAGAATTTGTCTCGGTGCAGAAGCTCTTTGTTTACATGCAAGTCAACAGAATGATGATGACAATGATGACAATAACAACAGCAAAAGTGGGTAGTAAAGAAGATAATAAGAGAGATAATGTTAATACAACAGCCATACTATATGGGTAAATATACATAAACATTAGACTGCACTGTAAGAATTAGCTATTGATGGTCCAAGAAAAAAAACTGCCCTTGTGTCTAGTTATTTTGGCCTGCAATGCTCCGTAGCAGGGGAGAAGATGAAAACGGTTTATATCCAGGATATGAGGGGTCTGTAGGTATTTTCTCAGCCCTCCTTCTGACATGTGCAATATACAGGTACTCAATGGAAGGCAGGCTGGTTGCCAATTGTTTTTTTTCCCCTGCAATCCGTTTGAGTCTGTGCCTGTCCTATTTGGTTGCGGTACCAAATCAGACTGTTATAGAAGTACATATGACAGATTCAAGAATTCATATGTCGAACTGTATCAACAGCTCCTGGGATAGTCCGGACTTCCTGAGCTGATCCAAGAAGAACATTCTTTGTTGTGCCTTTTTAATTATGGTTCTAATGTTAACTGTCCCTTTCAAGTCCTGGGCGATTATGGAACCCCAAAATTTGAAGGACTCTACTGCTGATACGGTGCTGTCAATTATGGCAAGAAGTGGTAAAACACAAGGGTTTCTCCCAACATCCATCCTCATCTCTACAGTTTTAAGCATATTCATCTCCAGATTGTTATGGCTGCACCACAGAGCCAGTTGTTCAACCTCCCCCATCTGTTTGCAGACTCATCATCGTCTCAAATGAGGCCCACCACCATTGTATTGTCTGCAAACTTCAGAACTTTAACAGAGATTTCCCTGAGGTAGTCATTGGTAGAGGGAGAAGAGCAATGGAGAGAGCACACAGCCTTGAGGGACACCTGTTCTCATTGCTTGGGCACTAGATGTAATTTCCCCCAGCCTCATCGGTTACTTCCTATCTGTCAAAAACCTGATTATCCACCTACACGTATGAGCAGATACAGTAAATTAGATCAATTTAGAGAATTTCTGGAATGATGGTATTGAATGCTGAGCTGAAGTCCACAAAAAGGGCCCTTGCATAGGTCTCTGGAGATTCAAGATGTTGCAGAATATAGTATAATTATGACACACTGATAGCGTCGTCTGCTGACCTATTTGCTCGATAGGCAAAACTGAAGGGGTCTATCAGTGGATCTGTGATGAGTTTCAGGTGGGCCAGCACTAGCCTCTCAAAGGTCTTCATGATTAGGGATGTCAGAGCAACCGGTCTGTAGTCATTCAGCTCTCTGATGGGAGATTTCTTAGGAACCTGGATGATGGTAGAGGGTTTAAAGCAGCGGTTCTCAGCCTGTGGGTCGCGACCCATTTGGGGTCGAACGACCATTTCATGGGGGTCGCCAAACAACGCAGTCCGCCATTTCCCCCCCCTTTTTCTTAGCTGTGCTACTCCCTCTTATTCTATTGGCTTTTGAAAGCCAATAGAATAGACTCTCTTGAATAGAGTCTAATTCTATTGGCTTTCAAAAGTCAATAGGAATTGTCCAGGCTGTCTCTGCCCTGCTGAGCCCACCAAAAGTCCCAATCTGCAAACGGTGCTGCAAGTTGTCTGCAGCGAAGGCGAGCTGTCTGGAAGTTTCCACCCCTCCCTGCTGAGCAACTACTAAAAATGTAAGTAAAAGAGGGCCAAGGGTGGGAGGCCGGCGGGCGCAGAGAGGGTTGGTGGCGCGCGTGGGGCCCGGCGGGTGCCTTACTTCCCTTGGGCTGGGCCAGCTGGTGGCCCAGCCGGTGGTCGCCCTGCGCCATCGCTGCCCCTTGCCAGCTACGCCTCGGCCGGCGCAGGGGGCAGCACCACGCATGTGCGGCGCTCCCGGGCAGGGAAAGTCCTCAACTTACGACCAGTTGGGAAGTCCTCGACTTACGACCGGTTGGGAAGTCCTCGACTTACGACTGGTTGGGGGTCACGGCATTAAAAAGGTTGAGAACCACAGGTTTAAAGCAAGAAGGGATATAAATCACCTTCAGTGATTTATTAAAAAGCTGAGTAAAGACGGGGGCCAGTTGTTCAGCACAAGCTTTCCATCGAGAAGGAATCACTCTATCTGGCACTGGAGCTTTTCTGATTTTTTGCCTAAAAAAATACACCTTGCACAACTTTTTATAGCAGCGGTTCTCAACCTTTTCCAGGGCTCGACCCCGGCCCCCATCACGCATGTGCGGTGCGACGGGGCGCATCGCGCATGCGCGGCGGCCCGCATCGCAAAGGGGAAAAAAATGGCCAACCCCCCAAAAAATATGGCGGACTGCGGTGTTTGGTGACCCCCGTGAAATGGTCGTTCGAACCGCTGTTTTATAGGATTATCGGTGGTGGAAAGCTTGGAGGGATTGAGATAGGTATAGGAGAATTGTCTACTGTTGATGTATTGGATTACTTTATATATGTAATATTTAAGCCAGTGGTTGACTCATGACAACCCCAAACCAAAATGTTAAGATTTGCTACAACCTTCATTTTTCATTCAGTTCTTTTAATGAAGAAGGATAGAAAGGTCCTAAATAAAACATGCCATGTTTTAGAATACATGCACTATACAAACATCCATAAAGTATCTAAGTTTACAGAAAGATAATGGGTGAGACTGAAGGAATATCGACCATTTAAATTACATTTTGTCTGTTAAAATTTACACACAAACAGTAGAAATATGCCAACATAACTGTACCTTTTTATAGGCAAGTTCTGCCGGTTCTGGGGTTGGGCAACTGACCCAGCCCTTAAATTTATCCTTTATTTCCTTGAAAAAATCATCCATACAGTCCTGGATATAAGAATGATAACTGGCAGACTCCGAGTTGTTAGTTCGTCCCAAGTCGTCAAAGCTGAGGGGTCTAAGTTCTTGTTCTGTATAAGAATTCCGACATCTGCTCATTTCTTCTGGGATCTAAGATTTAGGAAATGAATAAAACAGGGAATAAATAATTGGAGGTTCCCATGGTGAGCCAACATTTGCTTTTGTTCTGAAGGCAACTGTAAATAACATTGCAGCATTTTGTTGACCGCAGGACCATATCTGATCTCTCCAGAAATATCATGTAGTTCTTCCATCATCGAAGGGCATGCACACAAACACAAACCTACACACAGAGACATACACAGATACACACACAGAATTAGAAGTCACAAAGTATTTTTTAAGGTAATTGTCCATTGTAAACCCTTGTGTTGCTTTCCAGAAAGGGTAGCTGCCAGAAAGAACATTAGGTATCAAGAACAAAGATACAACCTCTACAGAACACTGGTTAGGACAGGGGTTCTCAACCTTGGCAACTTTAAGACTTGTGGACTTCAACTCCCAGAATTCCTCAGCCAGCAAAGCTGGCTGAGGAATTCTGGGAGTTGAAGTCCACAAGTCTTAAAGTTGCCAAGGTTGAGAACCCCTGGGTTAGGATGTTAAAATGAGCAAATAGACAAATATTCACCTGAAAAAGCTTCTTGCACTCAGCAATCATGTGTCCTAAGCCTTGAGTTGCAGCCAAATTCTCATTTAAGTCTTTCTGATCCGGTTTTCCCAGACTCTGTTTCCTCTGCATTACCCTATCAATTAACGAACAAGACTAATCAATAAAAGTAGATTAAGAATGCACTGCTTGGTCTGATCTGTAAATGAATAATTAAAGCAAAAGGTAAGGACTGGATCCAAAACTTATTTTTAATCTGATTTTCTGCATCTAAGTGTGTTTATTTTCAGCTTCCCTCGTGCATCTCTACTTGTCATGGATGGTATAATTGATGGAAATGACCCTGATGAATGTTCTTATAATCCATATCTATATGTATTGAAATAGAAGTCAGCCCCACTGATCTCCTTTGCAATCTTATTCTGAAACTAAAAACCACCTACAAGGGGAAGCATCACGCAGGACAATGAGACTTTCTTCAAGTCTTTATTCATCTGACTGTATTGTTAATTATTTTTATATAAGATTAAGATGGTTCACGAGCCAAAATCAACCTCTTTAATCAGTCTTGTATTTTTGAAATGTCAGTGTAGACTGGATAACCATTTGACTGAGATATGGCATAAGTCTCCTGTCTTGAACAGAGGGTTGGACTAGAACAGCGGTTCTCAACCCTTTTCAGGCCGCAACCCCGACCTGTACCGCGCATGCGCGGCGGCCCGCATCACGCATGCGTGGCGCAACCGCCCGCATCGTGCATGCGCGGCGCGACCGCCCGCATCGCGCATGGGCAGCGCGACCGCCCGCATCGCGCATGCGCGGTGCTACCCCGCACATGCACGGTGCTGCCCCCTGCGCCGGCCGAGGGGAAAAGGGGAAAAAAAATTGGCGGACTGCGTTGTTTGGTGACCCCCGTGAAATGGTCGTTTGACCCCAAATGGGGTCGCGACCCACAGGTTGAGAACCGCTGGATTAGAAGATCTCCAAGGTCCCTTCCAGCCCTACGATTCCAGAGCTTTCACATACAGATGTTGAATAATTTTCTCTGGCAAAAGAACTGAGAGATAACATATGGGCATGATAACTTGCAACACTCCGTCTCTGAAATTGGTGGTTTATAAATGGTAGCCCTACGTAAATGAAATCAATATCTTATAAGAATAGCAAATTAAATACGAAGCAGTTTGGTAGAGTTGAAAGGAAAAGCTTCTTCAATGGTGTAGTAGCCCACTAGTGTTGGAACTCAGGTAGAACAATAAGGAGACGTACCTTGGAGAAGAATTTTCTCTTTTAAGGGTGTTCAAGTGGAAAAGAGATGGCGCTAAGCACACCGCCAGGTTTGTTGGCGTCATCTGGTTTTCTTTCACAGCAGCTGTGACATCACTCAGAAAATACAGAAGAATCTGTAGGACTTCTCTGTTCTCATCTGGTAGAAGCATAATGGCTGCCTTGATTGCTTGCAGGCGCTGGTCTTTTGGCACATCTGCACAAAATTAGCAGTCTTCCCATCAACTCATTGATTTTCCACCCATGCAGCATGAATGCATCCCAAAGCAAACTCTTAACTTTGGCTATTTTTGACTTTAGTCTGAAGCAATTTCCTTTAGCGTGCTGCATACCATTCATGGTAAATGAAAAGAATTTTCTTTTTTGTTTTTGGTCAACAGCATAACTGCCCTCAGGTATTTCCTGCTTAGCAAGGGACTCAAGGGTAAAACAAAGCCCCGAATAGTCCAGAGTTAAATTTAGAATTTAATTTTGAGAGCAGCAGAATTGCTAAAAGGGCTTTCACAAATTAAGATTGTTCAGTTTATGAATAGACATAGCAACAGATACTTTTATCATTAAACCCCATCAACAAGAACTGAAATAACGGTTTGTGTATACCAGTGAAACATGTTCCTTAACTGGAAAGCCAGTTAAAATAAGTAGCCCTTAAACTATTCCTGAGTTGACCCAACAGAATATTCAGGCTGTGCTTCAAGAAGCAGATAAACTATGATAGAGCAAAGAAAAGAATCTGTAGCTATACAGCAGAGATGACTGCCATACACTGCTACGGTTACAAGGCACAACAAATACTCTATGCCAGTGATGGCAAACCTTTTAGAGACCGAGTGCTCAAACTGCAACCGAAAACCCACTTATGTATCGTTGGGTGCCGGTTGGGCGTGGCCCATTGGGTGGGCATGGCCCACATGGTGGGCGTGGCTGTGGTGGTAACGGTAGACTGGGTGGGACTAAAAAGTTCAGTCAATCAATTCCAACTTTGCAAAATCTTTTTTTCCCCGCGAGAAGTTAAAATTGATTGACTGAACCTTTTTATTTTTTTGCACACGGCGGTGGAGGCCTAAAGCAAAAAGGTTTTATAAAATCCAGCTGAAGGCCTAGGACTAGGGTGATGGCGTGCGTGCTCACAGAGAGGGCTCTGCGTGCCACCTTTGGCACGCGTGCCATAGGTTCACCACTATGCCATACTTGCCTTGATTTACTGCATAAAATTTGATAAAGGGAGGAAGACAAGCTGATACATTTTGGTCCTGCAAAAGGATGGAAAATTAAATTGCACATTTGTTCTGTAGCCAGAGATTCTGAATCAGAGCAGGCAAATTTTGTGATCCTTTTATTCTGTCTGGGCCCTTTAAGGGAAGGTGGGTATGAGCATCACTGACTTACACTGGTAGATCTGTAAAAAAGTCTCTGAAAGCTTGTTGGTCATGAGAGGTTCTGACAGGTTGCGGAAATACTGCTTGAGCATATCAGCCACATCGTAAGCAGACTGCCCTTCGTAATTCACTTTGCCTATTGCATTTTCATTCATTTGTCGCAATGCCTGGATTCTTGACTTGACTCCAGATTTTCGGAAAAGGCCAACCTGGGCAACAAAAGAAAAAAAGTCTTCCACATTACACAAAACAGGAACCTGTTACCAATAACTCTCTTACCCGTGGCACTGGGATTAAATTCAGCATCTGATTTTGGTGAATAAATAACAGGTTGTACAGTCCTTTCTATATTTTTTTTTTACATTAGTTCTGATGTGGAAAATGTCTCACTAGATTAAAAAGTAACATGCACAGGCCAGTCTAGAATTATACTATTAGCTCTTTTTGCTAGTGCACCTGAATAGGAGAGGCAAAGTGGATGGTTGGCAATAAAACTGTTTAAGGTAGCGGTTCTCAACCTTTTCCGGAGCTCGACCCCGGCCCATGCCGCACAAGCGTGGCGCGACCCCGGCCCGCATCGTGCATGTGTGGCGCAACGGGCGCATCCGCATGTGCGGCGCAACGGGCATATCGCAAAGGGGAAAAAAATGCCCGACCAAAAAAAAAAAAAATGTCCGACCCCCCCCCAAAAATGGTGGGCCTGCATCGCGCATGCGCGGCGCGACGGCCAGCATCGCAAAGGGGAAAAAAATGGCCAACCCCCCCAAAAAATGGCGGGCCCGCATCACGCATGTGCGGCGCGACCCCACATCGCAAAGGGGAAAAAAATGGCGGACAAAAAAAAATGGCCGACCAAAAAAAATAAAATAAAAATGGCGGACTGCGGCGTTTGCCGACCCCCGTGAAATGGTCGTTCGACCCCAAATGGGGTTGCAACCCACAGGTTGAGAACCGCTGGTTTAAGGGATTTATTTATTTATTTATTTATTGTATGGCATATCATGCATGGAATAGCAATATCAATTAACATTTCAACTCGATTAGTAGAACCCAATAAAATGGGTTATGTTCAGGTAGACCTCGACTTATGACCATAATTGAGTCCAAAATTTCTGTGGTTAAGCGAGACCTTGGTTGTGAATTTTGCCCCGTTTTACGACCTGTCTTGCCTCCGTTGTTAAGTGAATTACTGCAGTGGGTCAGTTAGTAACCTGGTTGTTGAGTGAATCTGGCTTCCCCATTAATTTTGCTTGTCAGAAGGTCGCACAAGGTGGTCACATGACTCCGGGACACAGCAACCGTCATAAATATGAACCAGTGGCCAAGTGTCTGAATTTTGATCATGTGATCATGGGGATGCCTCATAGGTCGTAACTGTTAAAAATGGTGAGAAGTCACTTTTTTCAGTGCCGTTGTAACTTTGAACGGTCACTAAACAAATTGTTTTAAGTCGAGGGCTACTTATATATGCCCTCAGTTGTAAGCTGACAGCATATACTGGTCCAGTATATGATTATTAAAATTTAAACAATGCTGTGCTTCAATGGTTAGATGGCCTAGATCAGAGGTCCCCAACCTTTGGGGCACCAGGGACCGGTTCCGTGGAGAGAGGTTTTTCCGTGGATCGGAGGGTGCGTGGTTTTGTGTGTTGCCTACATCTCGCGGATGGGGCTTTGCTTGTTTGTGTGGACTGGTTGCTGGCATTCCGTGGCCCGGTACTGGTCCACGGATTGGGCGTTGTAAACCTCTGGCCTAGACATTGATATTCGAACATAGATCTTTCTGATATATTATTTTGTTTTTTTTTGGGGGGGGACTACAATCTAATCATAAATATATTGACTTGACTATCTATACCAGTGATGGTGAACCTTTTAGAGACCGAGTGCCCAAACTGCAACCAAAAACCCACTTATTTATTGCCGGGTGCCAGGTGGGCATGGCCCACTGGGTGGGCATGGCTGTAGTGGTCATGGCAGACTGGATGGGTGTGGCCAAGGTGGGCATGGTCACCTCGATGTTGATCGTGGGGAGGGACACCTGTGGGAGCTGGGCAGGGTTGGGGGAGATCCAGGGGGTCTCTGGCAGGTGGGACGGTGGACAGGAGCTAGTCCTGTGGGGTGAGGCGAGATAAGGCGAGGCAGGGCGGGGGTGCCATTGTTGCGGGGCAAGGTGAGGCAGGGGCTGGGGTGGCTGCTGCCTGATACCATCAGCCCCCACACACAGAGGCCAGCTAGCGCATGGGGGCCAATGGTGTCCATCAGCAGCCACAGCCTGCCGGCCCCTCCACCTGCGCACTCTGGGGCTCCGCAGCCTGCTGCCAGCAGTTCAAAGAAGCCACCTCTGAGCTGGATGGCAGGCCGACAGCTGAGGAGGTGATGCAGTGGGTCTTGCCCGGGAAAAGGAGAGCATGCGAGACTAGGAGGGACGGGACGGGACGGGACAAGTGGGAGAGAAACCAGCCGTGTCGGGATGCATCCGGCCATGTGGGACCTCGGTGAGTTAGCAGGTGGCTGGCTGAAGAGGGACAGTTGCCATCTCTGGGGCATGGCACACGTGCCTACAGAGAGGGCTCTGAGTGCCGTCTCTGGCATGTGTGCCATAGATTCGCCACCACTGATCTACACAATTCTAATAGAGAAACTTAAACAATGCAACCTCAGCACTAACAGGAAGTGAACCTCTGTAATAGTGGAAGATCCCAATCCTAGGTCAGGTTGAAGACACTAACCTGATCCAAACAGTTGTTACGAAGGTATCTCATCGCTTGCTGAATATTCTGCGGAAGTGGTTGTCCGGCGCGTTGGACATTAACTATTAGGGGAACGCCAAACACATTTCGATCTTTATAATCTGGGACTTTTATCCTTTTCATAAACTTTGGCACAGCCCTGTAGAAGATCAGAAATAATTTCATAAACAAAGTCAGTCGCCTGTGTTGCTTCTCTCAAATATGCACCCATGTGCTTCTGTTTTCAACTCTTTTGTCTGTGGGTTAAAATAATGCCAGAAAACAGCCCACATGACTGAGAATAGCAGCACAGAAAACCCGATTAAGGCACTGAAATTTGCAACATTCTGCTATGTTAAGAAAAAGACTTGGGAAAAAAACAACCTTAAAACGTTAAGTGTAATATTAGGGAGAAGAGCCATGAACAGTTTTTAAATATTTTCATAAGTATGGTTGAAGTAATTACTTTATTGGTACAGGTAGTCCTTAACTTACAACGGTTCATTTAGTGACCGTTGGAAGTTACAACAGCACTGAAAAAAGTGACTTATGACCATTAATTTCATTGTGAGTTACACAATGACAATAAAGATATTCTATTCTATTCCATTCCAGTCCATTCTTTCCATATTCTATTCTTTCCATATTCTATTCTATTCTATTCTATTCTATTCTATTCTATTCTATTCTATTCTATTCTATTCTATTCTATTCTATTCCATTCCAGTCTATTCTTTCCATATTCTATTCTATTCTATTCTATTCTATTCCATTCCAGTCCAGTCTATTCTTTCCATATTCTATTCTATTCTATTCTATTCTATTCTATTCTATTCTATTCTATTCTATTCTATTCTAGTCCAGTCCAGTCTATTCTTTCCATATTCTATTCTTTCCATATTCTATTCTATTCTATTCTATTCTATTCTATTCTATTCTATTCGATTCTATTCATTTTTTTACAGTTATGACCGTTGCAGCATTCCCATGATCACGTGAGCAAAATTAAGATGCTTGGGAACTGACTCACGATTCTGACTGGTGCTGTGTCCCAGATCATGTGATCACTTTTTGCGACCTTCTGACCATCAAAATCAATGGGAAAGCCAGATTCACTTAACAACCGTGCTACTAATTTAACAATTGCAGTGATTCACTTAACAACTGTGGCAAGAAAGATCGTAAAATGGGGCAAAAATTCACTTAACAAATGTCTCGCTTAGCAACTAAAATTGGGGGCTCAATTGTGGTTGTAAGTCAAGGACCATCTGTACTTTAATCAGTGCTGTTATTGTTGTTGTTATCTTATATGTGGGTAATCTACAGTTAGATTAACAGTAAGACCGATGGAAACTTAAGAATTCAAACCAGCAACTAAGAATACAGCCAGTTCCAAGTGTGATGGTTTTGTTTAAAATTAGGATATTCGGGTCTGATAAATGCAACATTTCCAGATACTGTGGGAGTCCTTTAGGTATTGCTCTAAAGCAGATATGTCAAACACAAGGCCTGGGGGCCGGATGCGGCCCGCAAAGTGGTTTCATGTGGCCCACGAAGCCATCCTGGAAACAGTGAAGGAACGGCTCCCACTGCCTTGGCCCAGGCCCAGGCCGGCCGGGAGCCAATGTACAATTTTGTGGTGGCCATCTATGCTGAAATGCATTCAGTCTTAGCTCCACAAGGCCGTCTGGAAAGAACGAGGAACCAGCCCCTGCCGCATCGGCCCCACCCCCTGGGTGCATGCTGGGGAGGTGTCACCCTTTGTGAGGAATGAAGAAATGCACCATCGCCTGGAAGTGGCCAGCAAATGGCCCTCGCCTACTTCACATATTTGGCTTGATGGGCTCTGCCCTGGTCCCACCTCTTTCTGCCAGAGACTCTCAGATCTGTCCCACTCCTGCCCAGGCCACCACAGGCACCCTTGACGTGAATGATATAGAGCTGGCCACTCCCACTCAGTAGGACACCCCCCCCGTCCCCCCCAAGGGCAACCGCAATGCTGATGCGGCCCTCAATTAAATTGAGTTTGACATCCCTGCTCTAAAGTCTCCAATCATCATCATCATCATAATGCAATCTATAGTTAGATTCACAATCTAAGACTGGGGTAGAAATTATTATTATTTGCAACAAGGATTTTTCGGATCTGCATTTCCACAACATTTCAATATTGGGCATAGAAACCTTGAAACAACTAAAGAGTCAGCACTTTCTTCTCTTGTTTTCAAAAATTCAGCAGGAAAGCCTTGAAAAGCAAGCAAATATACGCCTTGCTTGCACCATCACCATCTGAACTAAAGCTATTTGTTCTATTTTCCATCAGCCGACTGTCTTTCCTTTGAAATCCATCCCTTCAGCTTAGAAATAATTTCTAGCCAGTATGCCAATATCAGTACAGACTTAAAAAAAAAACACACACAACCAAAATCTATTTTGAATTTTGGGGCCACACCAGAACAAATTAACCGGTCACATCAAAAATGCCTTAAGAGGTAGCCAGAGAATAAATCAATGAACATAGTAGTAATTGCTTAGTTAATCTGCCAGGCCAATAGGCACAGCAGAACACGAGGGTGGCCGTGACAACACAAATAAGAATCAAATACAAATCTAGCAGCCAATGACCCCTTTATAATCTTGCTTTTTCAGGGCCCTCGGGAGAAGATGGACACGTGAACAATGATCTTTTTGTGTACTAAATGATTTGCTTTAGAAAGCCCTCAAACATATTCTACCACCCACCAACTTGTGTCACAGCAGGAAATTGATGTAATACATGGGTGTTTGCCAGAAATAAACTTCATTTCGACAAATGGCCTTTTCAGATACAGCCCCCACTTGACCTGGCCCACTCTCTTCCTTTCCTTTCCAACTGCCTCTTCTACCCACTTGGGCAAAAATGCCTTTCCGTTTGCTTTCAACTATCCAATATATCAGAGCCCTGCTATTTTACTTAATCATTTAAGAATTTTTAGCGGAGAGCAACAAAAAGCTTTAGCGACACGGCAGACCTAGGAACGTCAAAAGCCAAAGAAATCCTAACTCAACGGTACGATTATTTTTAGGTCTATGAATGACTGGTTCACATACGAGCACCCCACCTCATTTATATTTCCACAGTTTGGAAGAGTGTTATTGATATAAGCATATGCGCAGCTTTCATTTTGTTAAAATACACAGGGGTGGAATGCAACGGAAAATGAAACAGACACATATTACGATGCCCGCTGAGAATCTCAAGCATGCAACCGGCTCAGTGCTTATTTTGGTCCATCAAGACACACGGCTTCTGAATTTAGCACAGTTCCCATAATAACAGCATTTGAATAGGAAGAGGTTTGATGATGGACTTAAAATATTGAGCCCTAGACAAAAGGGAGGAGGGGAGCAGAAGCAGTCAGCCAGATGTTGAAATAGCAATTACATTCAATACTCCATGAAAAAAAAAGATACTTTGTACTTTTGGGTGCTACAAATGGAAATTATGAAGTGATTTTTTTCAAGCAAACATTTTTCATTTGGAGTGTGCTATTTAGCCAGTGGACATAAATGTTTGTATATTCTAACGTAATCCTTAAGGGCAGGTGGTGTCTGTTAAATATTTTAAAAAAACCAATTCTTATCCCTTCAGAGACAATGCATTTCCCCACTTTAGCAAAAAATAAAAATAAAAAAATCAGTTGGGCTGGATAGGAACCAAGAATTAGCAGCAGGTCCTGTTATTTGTAGGTTATGACTAGTAAACAGTTCCTTACCAGTTGAATCCATGTTTGTTGGAAGGTGTGTATTTCTCCAACAGTGCAGTTAATTTCAGGAGGGAATACTTCTGCAGCAAGTTCATCTGTGTAACGGACTGACAGTCAATCTGTAAGGCTACTGAACTTAAGCTGGGTCGATGGGAACTCTGGAAGCTGTGCCACCTCATTCTGTGTCTTTAAGAAAGAAAGAAACGACACTGAATGATTTGGAACCACGTAGACGGGTTTAAACAAATGGAGAAGCCGAAGCAACTGAGTGGAATTGTATCCCAATACAGACTTGCCTATGGAGATTATTAAACAATCTTATTATGTCAGAATCTCACATTTCTATGATATTAGATTTTTTTTTAATCTATTTGTGCAGAATGTATTATTTATTTATTTATTTATTTAATTGGATTTGTATGCCGCTCCTCTCCGAAGACTCGGAACGGCTCACAACATACACAAAACATCAGAAATCTAAATCCAATCAAAATATTAAAAATAAACCCCCCCAACACACATACAACTTACAAACACAGTCAACAATCATCCCCAGGCCTGCCGGCAAAGATAGGTTTTAAAATTCTTTCGGAAGGCCGGGAGAGTGGGAGAAACGCAGACTTCAAGGGGCAGTTGGTTCCAGAGGGTGGGCGCCACAACAGGGAAGGCCCTCCCCATAGGACCCACCAAACGACATTGTTTCGCTGACGGGACCCGGAGGAGGCCGACCCTGTGCGCTCTCACCGGTCGTAGGGAAGTATGTGACATAAGGCGGTCCCATAAGTATCCTGGTCCCGAGCCATATAGGGCTTTATAGGTAATAACCAGCACTTTGAATTGCGCTCGGAGACCGATAGGCAACCAATGCAGCGAACGAAGTGTTGACAAAATGTGGGCACAACGTGGAAGGCCCACAATTGCTCGCGCAGCTGCATTTTGCACTAACTGTAGTCTCCGAACACTCTTCAAGGGTAGCCCCATGTAGAGAGCATTGCAGTAGTCGATACTAGAGCAATGGTGGCGAACCTATGGCATGCGTGCCAGAGGCGGCACTCGGAGCCCTCTCTGTGGCCACACTTATTGTTGCCCCAGCCTCGACTCCCCCCACGACCCCCTCCTCACCAGCAGCCCCCTTGGAGGAGAGTCGCCCCCAAGTGTGTCCTACACGGAGCAGCACAGCCAAGATCATGGCAGCCAGGCAGCATAGAAAAGACTCTGCCCTCACGCCCCATCGTGCACAGTTGATGCTGCGGGGCACGGGCAGAGGGCGTGGCTGCCATGGCGCTGCTGGGCAATCTGCGGCAGATCCTGGAGGCGGTGAGTGGCCCTGCAGGCAGGCGGGGCAGGAGCGGGGGCAGTTTTTGGGCACTCAGTCTCTAAAAGGTTCACCATTAGAGTTTGTTTGAATTGTCAAATGTTTGGATATTTGCTGAGATTTAGACAATGTTTCTACTGTAAGAATTTTATGTTCTACAGAACATAATAGCAAAAAATAATTTGGCATTCAATAATAACATAATCAACAATACTAGACAGCTAAACTACCATACTTGGATGATCTAACTTTTCTTATTCTACAGAAGGTAATTAAGCATTATTCAGTTTCACCCCTAGCTCATCCCTTCTTATAGAGCAGTGGTTCTCAACCTTTTTCAGGTTGAGACCCCACTTGCGCCGCCCATGCGCGCCACAACTCCGACCCGGGCGCCTGCGCGCATGACGGGCCGATCCGCACATGTGCGGCGCGCGACGAAAAAATAAATAAATAAAAATAAAAAAAGAAAACAAAATGGCGGACCGTGACGGCTTGATCCGCAGATGCGTGGCGCGTGACAAAAAAATAATAAAAAAACCAAAATGGCGGACTGCAACGGGCCGATCTGCACATGCGTGACGCGCGCGTGACGGCCTGAACCGCGCATGCGCGGCGCACAACGGAAAAAAAAAACAAAACAAAAACAAAACAAAAAAAATCAAAAAAACAAAAAACAAAATGGCAGACCGCGACGGGCCGATCTGTGCATGCGCAGCGCACGCACAATGGCCCGAACCACGCATGCGTGGTGCGCGCGTGACAAAAAACAAACAAACAAAAAAAAGGCGGACCGCGGTGTCCGGCGACCCCCGTGAAACGGTCATTCGACCCCAAATGGGGTCGCGACCCATAGGTTGAGAACTGCTGTTATAGAGTATGTTCTAGCTTAAGGAATGGCAATTGATTTCTGTATAGCTTCTGCAACATAATTGTCAAGCACAAAAATCTTGTAGTCTATAAAAATAACTAGCGTGATTATTTTAGAAAAATCATAACACTACAGGAGTAATGTAAGAATATATTGCAGTATCCTTTATCAAGCCAAAAATATTGTGATGTGAACTATTTCCAAGTGGATGGCTACTGGCTACATCAACCTGTAGTTTTTCAAGAATATGCCTATTTATTTTCTATTTGGAGAGCATTAATACTGAAAACTTTTCTTGATCACTGCATATTTTAAAATTACGTTTGGAAGACATCTCCCTGCATATTTTAAAATTATGTTTGGAAGACAATCACTGCATATTTTAAAATTACGTTTGGAAGACATCTCCCTGCATATTTTAAAATTACGTTTGGAAGACATCTCCCACAGAGGAAAGGATGAACAAGCAGATTTCATTGCATTGTTTCAAATTATTCTTTTCCCTGCCTTGTCTGTTTATTTAGTAAATGTGAAAGGTATTTTAAAATTATTTTTCATTTCATAAAGTCCTGAAGTTTCCTTCAAACAAACTTGAGAGTTATGCATGACAGGCTACTTAAGTTGATTCTTGACCTGGAACTTTTTCTAACCCTCTGTCATAAAAGGCAGGATAATATTTTTTCTATGCTCAGCATCCACATTTGATTAATAAATTTGAATATTAAAAACATTTATGCACATATGGATAAATAAGTATACTTTACTCTAACATCTGCTACTCTTCTTAGATTAAAATCTGTCCACTGACCTGTTGGAACGTGTCAGTGATGCCCCCACCCCAGAATCCCTTCTCTCCTGGATTCCTACAGCCTCCTCGGTTTCATTCAGTGAATTTCCCGTGCTGTCAAGATCACTGGGCATGGTTCTATCATGATCCACATCTAGCAGGATTTGCTTGGGAGAAGAAGGGCATGGAGAAATAGAGTCTAAAGCTGAATCAGAGTCTCCTTCATCAGAAAATTTCTCTGACCACTGGTTCACAATTTTTTGCATGCCTTTGACGTGATACAGGATGTCATCCAGTTCAGGAAAGAGGTCCTCATTCTCCAGATCAGCCAGATTTCCTGTGCTAGAATATAATATGGAACCTGGCACGTTGTCATAAATGCTGAGGCGACTGCAGACTGAGCTGGAGGAGTTGCGTCTCCTTCCTATGCTCATATCTTTGGAGCTATCAGAACTATTCTCACGCCGGAGAGAAAGATGTCCATGTCCATGGAAGCTTCCTGTTCTCCAGTTCACCGAACTACTCTTTGGTGGAGCAAAATTACCGTTGGAGAGGGCTTTGGGAAACGTTCCAGGTTTGTGGTCTTCAGGAATGAAAAAGACAGTATCCTCTGCAAAGCTATCCCTGTTTTTAAAGTTTTGTTCCATGACGTCGTTAAATGTCGATTGGTTGAAAGGGTCAAAGCCTTCTAGATACATTCCCACACGCTTATTGTAGGCACCGAGGCTACGTGTCCTCGTGATGGGGCTGGGAGTGCTAACTGCACTGCTTGTCTCGGACTGGCTGCTGCTACTGCTGGTCTGCGTGGAATTGGAAACGCTTCTTTTGCGAACCATTGGGAAATTGATGTGATTGCCATTGAGAGTGGAGATCTCCACGCAATTAAGTTGCTTTAGTTTCTCTTCATCCATACCTTCTTGTAAAATTGGGCCACTGATTATCAGGCCGAGCTTTGAAGGAGCTTTACTTTTCCCATGATGGGAGCCTTTTATTTTCAGACTTTCCATCCTCTTTAAGAGGCTTCTTGTTTTGGATTTGGGGTTCTTCTCGTTGGCTTTCACGCCGCAACTGAAACTCGACAGCTCTTTAATGGAGGGCAGACTGCCCTCATTTTCCACAAGCTTTCCCGAAGAGGTAATGCTAATGACCGAGTTTGTCCTGGAGGTGACTGCATCCTTCTGGGAGGTAGATGGGTGGCTGTTGTTGCTGCTCATACTGTGGATGGAAGCTATCTCATGATGTTCACTCTGCTCCATCAGCACGCTCTCGTGACTGGTTGCACTGCTAAGATAAGCCACTTCTGGGGATGTGGAATTCATATCAAACTTTGGAGGGAAAATGTTAAATTCTTCCAGTCTGGACCACCTCTTGCTGTCTCGCTGGAACATCCACTTTCCACTGATCGCACAAGGCTCATCTTCATCTGAATCCTCACTCTGAAACAAAACAGAGTACAACGAATAAGCTCAATGGTTTGGTAAGGAATTGCCACCCAACATGGCTGAACTCAATGAGAATTCTGGGAAATGATCTGGCTACAAAATTAGGTACACATTTGTTCTTGTGGGTCCTATACTTTCTTGCAAATCAGCTCAGCTAAGAACTAAAGGGATTCATTAGGTTTCACTCCATGAAACATTACTGCACATCTAGTCCCATTTCCAGTCACATCACAAGCCCACCAAGTGGGTGGTTGATTAGGTATTTCGTTTTTAAAAAAGTTATCCAAGTGGTTTTATAGAAGTCACAATGTCACTGTCTCTCAATCCTTTGTGAATAATTTAAAGGGCCGATCACTGTCTATAAAATACTTAGAAGTTTTCTTCGAATCTGGGTGTGCCTAACTGCACAAATATGTCCTAATTCTTCAGTTCCATCACTGCTTGAAGCCAGGACTCTCCAGATTGAGAAATATCTGAAATGTCTTTCTAAAAATCTTCATCAGAAGCTGCCCCATCCCTATGTGATTCCAGGTTAACTAATGACTACTGTAACAATAAATATATATATATTTATTGGTTTGGGACCTAAATACCTTAAGGGATGGCCTGCTCTCCCTTCTTCCCTATAACAACATTTCTCACTTGCCAAGTAATCTGTATAGTATGCAGCACCATAACTTCTATAAATATACAACCAATCTACTATAACCATATTTATATCATCTTCAATAGGCTTTTGCCTTCCTATTCTGTTCTTCTGAGCTCCCATACTAGTTTTTTTGATTGAGATCTATTAGATGGCAACAAAGCACTGAGATGAAGAGCAGAGATTCCTATCCTGGTGAATGTCCTGATCTAACCTTTATGATTTTAGGTATTTTGACAAGTGTGATTTTTCATTAAAACATATTAATTTTTCATTAAAACATATTAAGCCTGCCTTCCTTCCTTCCTTCCTTCCTTCCTTCCTTCCTTCCTTCCTTCCTTCCTTCCTTCCTTCCTTCCTTCCTTCCTTCCTTCCCTCCCTCCCTCCCTCGGGGTTTTGTTGATATTAGAATTTCTTTGCTTTATTATTGTCTAATTCATCTTGGGCATTTACCGTTATTGCAAGCATTTGGCTAAAGAAACTGCTATGAATTTCTTTTTGAAAGAACTGAGAGGTTTCCCTAACCCAGGGGTAGGCAACCTTGGCTCTTTTATGACTCGTGGACTTCAACTCCCAGAATTCCTGAGCCAGCATAGCCCTAACCCATAGGCTGTCAACAATTCCCCTTAAGCATATAGTGGAATTTGTTTTATCTATTTGCAAACTATTACAGGCTTCTAATGGTTACTTCCAAAATTTTAGTTTTTATGGTAGTTTATATAATCATTTCATGGTGTGTAACCCAAAGGTTACTACTACAAAGCTGAATAAAAATAAAATAAAAATCTACACTTTTTATTTCATCCAGTTTCTGTCCTACTGTGTAGAAAGGAAATTTTCAGGTCTTATCTATCAAGAAACAGTAATATTTTTGAAATATCTAGGGCAGTGCAAAGGACATTTTGGAGGCTACCCCACGTGTGATAACTGAAAGGCAGAGTGAAGTAGCAGAAAGCAAGCATTAATAGTAGTTCTTGGCAGAGGGTACTACCAATTTAGAATACAACGGTAATATTTTACAACAGGATTTATAAATACCAGTTGACATTCTAGAACAAAAAACCTGAAGGTCAGACTATCTCATACGCTGTCCAGTTATATCATGCAGAAAAATTGAATAACTTAGTAGCAGAAAAGAGACCTTCTCATAACAGATTGTATCAGGCACACTAATGAGAACCAATGAGTCAGATATATTCTAGATTATTCAATTTTAACTATTATCTTTATTAGGGCAGAAGAAAACTTTTCTGATGTACTTTTAACAATTGATGAAAATATGCAAAATAGAACAAAAGTAGGCATCACCATAACTGCTTCTAAAAGAAAATGCTATTGATCTACCTATTGCCAATTTCTGTAGCCCTTCTGATATTGAAATGAATAACAAAACGTCGGGCAGGTTTTGGGACCAAATAGTGCCTTAACGATCCTGGTTGTTTCTTATTTTCACGGCCATGAAAGCTAGAATATACCCTTTTGTGTCGCCTTGGAAAAAAACCAAGCTTATTCAAACCCATATTAATATTTTTAAAATAAAAACCTGACCAAAGAGGTCGGTTTTGGCATGTGAACTTTAACTTTATATTAAAATAATGAACAATACAAACAGACTCATAGAGACTTGAAGGAATTGTCCAAGTGGTGCTATCTCTTGCAGGTGGTTTTAGGATTTCACCGTAAGACGCCAAAGGAGACCAAGTGTGCTTCTATGTCTATACATACAGATGTGGCTTACCAAAGCATTTTCAGGGTCATTCCCATCAATAATTTATAAACGTTGCAATACTTTTGTCAAATATACTTACCCGTTTCCTATGTGGGCTGATTTCTAGTTTCATCATTGCACACTTGTTTAAAGTATTTAAACGCCTACAGAAGAAATACAAAAAAAATAATAAACAAGATTAACATAAATATTTCATTCTGTGCTATCTGCTCTTCCGACTAAAGGGATTATTGCAAAAGCTCTCGCTAAGCTTATTTACACAGAAACTAGAGAGAGAAGAACCTAAAAAAAAACCAAAAAACATTTCTGCTTAATTAACTCCATGCTACACCAGCTGGATATCAGACTTTGTAGAATGGGTGAGAGAGAGAGAGAGGCAAGAACAGAAGCACCTTTACTATATCAGCTCCTTGTGAATCAAAACCATAAAGGAGAACTTGTTCAACCAGAAGTCATTACATTGGAATAGCTGCAATGCAAGCAATACAAGGTTCTTGTCTCCATCGTGGAAAACTACCAGTACTTTTTAGGGACAGAAAACTTTCAGGAATGCGGCACTTGATATTCATGATGATAGTAAATCACTTCCCAATAAGCAACCCGCTTTTGTATAGTACTAAGTAAAATTGAAATAGAACGACACTGAATTTCAAGGCACATCAGGAATTGCTATTGCTATTTAACCCACAGGAATTCAGTCCCCTAAGGATTTCATTTCCATTGAGCTATTCTAGATCA
Organism: Bothrops alternatus; assembly: GCA_034064705.1. Taxonomy (NCBI): domain Eukaryota; kingdom Metazoa; phylum Chordata; class Lepidosauria; order Squamata; family Viperidae; genus Bothrops; species Bothrops alternatus. The sequence continues at coordinate 1,715,189 of JARGCV010000085.1, forward strand.
GCACGCCATCACATGGAGAAGACTACACAATTTATTTTACAGGGCCACAGATACAACTGATCTGCCCTGTTTTAACTTTAGGAACCCTCTTTTTCTTCCCTTCAGAAGAAAGAAAGCTAGACGAATACTAGATTCTGGAAGAAGTAGTAGTTGAGCAGCTCACTGTTAACATACAATTCCATATTTGGTTGTGTATTTGACATGAACCATGTGCTGGGATTATACACTGAATCATCAAGAAAATAAAATATTTTCTAACAACTAAAGAGTAACTAAAGGTTCCTTTGTTAACTGAACTCTCAAAATACCAAAATTATAACTTATCATCATCATCATTTTTTGTTTACATATAATGACTTGCTGGCAAGGCAAAGACATGATTTTTTTTTTCTGGTCACATCACACAGCAAGGAAATACTTGCAATCATGCCTCATGAGTGTGGCACAGGTCACAAGCTGGCTTTCATTGTCTGTCCTATTTTCAATGGTGAAAAAAGTAAAGTTCTATATTTAGGCAAGAAAAATTAAATGCACAGGTATAGTATAGGTGGTACCTTGTGAGAGGGATCTCGGAGTCCTAGTGGACAATCACTTAAATATGAGCCAGCAGTGTGCTGCAGCTGCCAAAAAAGCCAACACAGTGCTAGGCTGCATTAACAGAGGGATAGAATCAAGATCACGTGAAGCATTAATACCACTTTACAATGCCTTGGTAAGGCCACACTTGGAATACTGCATCCAGTTTTGGTCCCCACGATGTAAAAAAGATGCTGAAACTCTAGAAAGAGTACAGAGAAGAGCAACAAAGATGATTGGGGGACTGGAGGCTAAAACATATAAGGAAAGGTTGATGGAATTGGGTATGTCTAGTTTAATGACGAGAAGGACAAGAGGGGACATGATAGCAGTGTTCCAATATCTGAGCGGCCTAGTGGTTAGCGAGCCCGGTTTGCCTTGGCGTGTGGCAGGCGTCGCTTCGCCCTTGCCTCCCTTCTGCAGGACGAGCCACGGAGGTATGTGGTTTCCCCCCCTTCAGGATTCCTCTGCGCCCTTTTTCCCACCCCCCCGGGTCACTTTAAAGAGATGTCGGGGTGAAAAAGATCTCCCTTGGTCTAAAATTGCCGTCTTGCCTCTTTCCCATCTGCTCCTTTGGACTTGAATGAATAAAATGCTCATTTTCCTTTCAAAAAAAAAAAAAAAAAAAAGGCCGGAGCGTCGCCAGGGGGAGCGAAGAGGGCGAGGTTGGCTCGCCAAGCTCGGAGGGAAGGAGGCTCCCTCGCTTGCTCTGCACAGCCCCGCCGCCCTCTCGGCCCAGCGCGATGGGAAGCGGTGGGGCGAAGTAGCGGGCGTCGCTGCCGCGGGGAAAGGAGCCAGTGGAGGCGAGCACCGACGGGGCCCCGGATTGGCAGGAGGGCGTGGCGGTCGCCCCCGGAAGCCTGCGGGAGTGGTGAGCTACCGAGGGACGCTCAGGCAGAGAGACTCGAGGGCTGCGACGGGACGGGACGGGACGGGAGCCCCCTCCCCAATACCCCGCCTTTGGGAGCCCCCTTACTGGAGGGGGGAGCGAGCGAGCAAGCTGGGAAGAGAGAGGGGCAGCTACCGTGTGTATCCTGCAGCTTTTCTCTCCGGGCCGTTACTTCAGAGAAAAGGAGGGGGGAGGAAAGAGGAGGAGGAGGCGGCGGCGGAGGAGGCGGCGCCGGCAGCAATACGAGCCTTCGTCCCAAAGCGAAGCAATGCCCGCTGCCTCCGTCCACACGCCCTGAAGTGCCGGACTCCCCAGCTCCATTGAGGACCAGCCTGGCTGAGGGCCGCCGCCGCCGCTGCTTCTCGGAATGCAGAAGCGGCGTAGAAGCTCCGCCCGGGGCGAGCCTTCTCATCGCCGCGCGCTAGCTTTTGTTCCCGCCGGCTGCTGCTGCCGCTGCTGCTCGTGAGGCGCTTTGCCAGCCCTGAATGTTATTGTTACTCTTGTGGGGTTCTTATTTCCAAGGGAGGGGGAGCGAGGCGGCGCACGGGCTCCTTGCCCACTCACTCTCCCCTCTCCCCAATATAAGACATACCCCGAAAGTAAGACGTAGTGGGGGGGGGGGGTTGGGGATAAAAAGAAAGTAAGACACTGTCTTACTTTCGGGGAAACACATACTACTACTACTACTACTACTACTACTACTACTACTACTACTACTACTACTACAAAATTCAAAGAGGAAAACTCATTTTCTAGAAATCAGGCACACTTATTGCTTTTTATATGTGTATTACATCGTCTAATATAATTGTTTTCACTATAGCCCCAGGATACTTCTGCTAATTTCTCAAAAGAAAAGAAAGCAAATCCATCCCACCTTCCCGAAGATTGGTCATTTTTCTCATATCAATGTACAACATGTATGTTTCTATCTCTGTGTTATCTCTACATGTTAGCTCTCTTGAGATAGGACGCTGGATTTAAAAAAATACTGGAGTTGTTTATTTAAATATATATATATTTCTGGAGATCTCAACTTAAAAGGTAGGACACACACACACAAACATACACAAATTCCATGTGTATGTAAACGATATTATTTCCTAGAGCAACTATTAAACAAAACATGGTTAATCTTAATTTTGCTTTATTAGGAAAAAAAGCAATCTGATAAAAATAGTTTAGATTGGCCTTTTTCTCTAAACAACATTTAGATGAATCACAGATTGGGTTCAGACAGAATGAATAGCTGTGGTTAAATAATAAATAAAAGCAAAAGCTTTTGGATTTTTTTCTCGCCACTGCAAAATAGCCTAGCAAAAGTCCTAAATAGGCCAGGAACTTGACACACCATCAAAGATGTCATTATTCCAAGTATTATATTACATTTTTCATTTGACTCACCTTCTGTCTAGAAAAATACTATTATTTTATATTGTTATTGTTGCCACTACAAGCAGTCATCAATTAACAACCATTTCATTTCATTTATTGGATTTCTATGCCGCCCTATTCCAGGAACTCAGGGCGGCTCACAGCATGAATAGAAATCTAACATTAAAATACATATATATATAAAAGAACCCCTGAATTAAAAAAAAACCAATCATCCAACAAACATACACTGGCTAGGGGCAAGATGTTAACTGCCCCAGGCCTGTCGGCAAAGATGTGTCTTGAGCAGTTTACGAAAGGCGAAGAGGGTGGGGGCGATACGGATCTCCGGGGGGAGTTGATTCCAGAGGGCCGGGGCCGCAACAGAGAAGGCTCTTCCCCTAGGCCCCGCCAGGCGACACTGTCTAGCTGATGAGACCTGGAGAAGGCCGACTCTGTGGGCCTAACCGGTCGCTGGGTTTCATGGGGCAGCAGACGGTCCTGTAAGTAACCTGGCCCGATGCCATGTAGTGCTTTATAGGTCATAACTAACACTTTGAATTGCGTTCGGAGACCAATTGGCAGCCAATGCAGCTCGCGGAGTGATGCCGAAATGTGGGCATTTCTGGGCAGGCCCAACACTGCTCGCGCGGCTGCATTCTGCATTACCTGAAGTCTCCGAACGTTTTTCAAAGGTAGCCCCATGTACCAACCACTCATTTGGTGACCTTTTGAAGATATTTATGACTTGGAACAATGGCATTTTTGATTGTGTGTTAAGTCCCTGGCCTATTTAGAACTTTGTGCTAAACTATTTTGCAGTGACGAGAAAAAAATTCAAAAGCTTTTGCTTTTATTTATTATTAACCACATCTATTCATTTTGTCTGAACCCAATCTGTGATTCACCTGTTATTTGGAGAAAAAGGCCAATCTAAATTATTCTTATCAGATTGCTTTTTTTTTCAATAAATCAAAATCGCTCCTGTCACTTTTGGTCCCAAGGAGCTCCACTACGCACTTTGCACTTGTGCTTTGCCGCAGCACCCTCTCTCCAGCCCACAATACTTGCACCATCCCACATGCACTTGCTGCAATACTTCCCTCCCCCATTCACTTCATAGCACTCTCCTGCCACCTGCCTGCTTGTAAGCTGCCCAAGCTGACTTGCGAATCCCTGTTAGCTTTTCCAATGACTTTGTGGAAAGCCAGCAGGAAATTGCAAGTTGCGGTAAAGTGAGGTATTTGCTTAAAGACAAGAACAGGAATTGGGGAGATTGTCAACACTAAGCAATGGGGTCACATGATGTTGTGCATTGTTTAGCAATGGAAATTCTGGTCGTTAAACAAGGACTATCTGCACTGCTATTCTTTGTCTGAAGTTCACACCATAACCTGAAGGCTTCATTTGAGCTGCTAAAAAGGTTCTGTATATACTGTACATCAGGAGCTCTATTAAAAAAAAAAAAAGCAAGCAAATAAGAAAAAGGCAGAGCCTTCACATCAAATTATGGATTTAATTTAGTTGCAGTTAAAGGAAAAGTAGAGTAATTAAATATAGACAATACTATATGAATTTAATAGTCTTCCGCTGCCACCTTTTTATCAATGGCAGAAGCTGCTTGGAAGGTGCCCTGGCTACATGTGGCCTTTGTACACCTGTGTTGTTAAATGTCAAGGCAACAATCCAATCCAATAGCCTCCTGTGTCATTTTCACATTCTTACTTCAAATAGCAGCTGTCAGATAAGAATTGGGTCTTCTTGTTGTTGTTGCGAAGTCGTGTCCGACCCATTGCGACCCCATGGACAATGTTCCTCCAGACCTTCCTGTCCTCTACCATCTTCTGGAGTCCATTTAAGCTCACGCCTACTGCTTCAGTTACTCCATCCAGCCACCTCATTCTCTGTCGTCCCCTTCTTCTATTGCCTTCAATCTTTCCCAGCATTAGGCTCTTCTCCAGTGAGTCCTTCCTTCTCATTAGGTGGCCAAAATACTTGAGTTTCAGCTTCCGGATCTGGCCTTCTAAAGAGCAGTCAGGATTGATCTCCTCTAGGATTCACTGGTTTGATCGCCTTGCAGTCCACGGGACTCGCAGGAGTCTTCTCCAGCACCATAGTTCAAAGGCCTCCATTCTTTTGCGCTCAGCCTTTCTTATGGTCCAGCTTTCACAGCCATACATTGGGTCTTAATAACACTAATAAAGATATTATAAACTCCCTGTAGCAAATATATAAAGCTCTAATACAAGGATAATACAGGTAGTCCTCGACTTACAATTTGTTTAGTGAATGTTCAAAGTTACAATGGCACTGAAAAAAGTGACTTTTGACCGTTTTTGTCACTTATGTCTGTTGCAGCATCCCCATGGTCATGTGATCAAAATTTGGATGCTTGGCAACTGACTCAGATTTATGAGGGCTGCCGTGTCCTGGGGTCATGGGATCAGTTTTTACAAACTTCTGAGAAGCAAAGACAATGGGGAAACCCAGATTCACTTAACAAATGTGCTACCCACTCAACAACTGCAATAATTAACTTAACAACTGTGGCAAGAAAAGTCATAGAATGGAGCAAAACTCACTTAACAAACATCTCACTTAGCAACATAAATTTTGGGCTCAATTGTGATTGTAATTCGAGGACTATCTGTATAAATGAAGCAGGAGATCTTACCCTGGTCTGAAATCAGAGCTTAATCCTACAAATGGACCAGCCAAAAATTTCCTATTTCATTTTTCCCCTCAAAGTTATAAGGACTGAATGGGTGAATCAAGGAAAAGCTTTTCATGAGGCCAGAAGGACTTTCTGCCTTGCTCCCTTACTAACTTCTGAATAGTTTACAATTATTTCAATTTCCAGTAAAGGGAATAAAAAAAGAAAGCGATATGCTTCCAAATATAAAAAGGAAAGTGACATTTTATTTCAATATTGTGAGTATTGTAATTAACCTCAGATAATTAAAACTGCTCTTCCATCCTTTCTATACAAATGATCTCTGGGTAAATCTGGATTTCCACATTGCTTTAAAACAATAAACAGGCAGACATTTTAGAATATTAGGGTCTCTATTCAAGTTTATCTAATTCCAGCCTGTTGCATTCAACCAGTCCAAACTCTTTGATCTGTTGGAGAAACACGTTTCCGGTCAGGCTGATAAGGGAGCATTTGATTCCAAAGGGTAATCTGTTTTAGAAGAAACCCTTTTTAAAAACAAGACTGTTGTGCAGCTGAGCCAGCTGAAGCAGAAAAGTGGAGATACTCTAAAGACAATTTCCACCAAACTGTCTTTAAAAATAAAATGTATGCCATAAACAACATTTAACAGGAAGACAGAGAAGAAAATACGTATTAAGTTAAGAAGAAAAGAAAAAGGCTTTTTTTAAACCTATCACAAAGTAAAGTTCATGAGTTTATAGCTTACTTACATTTAATTTAATGATCACTTGAAATTACATATTTTTAAAAATTCAATAAGAATAAGAAAAATGAAAATTTACCAGCTGAAGAAGTACTAATTAAGAAAATTCTAGAGTGTGCAGAAATGGATAGATTGACTTTAAAGATTAAAGAGAAAGAAGACTCAGTGTACTTTAGAACATGGGATAATTTCTATCAATGGCTAGAAAAACAAGTCAGAGAGAAAGGAACGTGATATGTCATTTTGAAAATATATTAGCGAGAAGAAGGCTATTGAGTGATGAATTAACATATTTTTTATGATAATTAACTATATCTATTATTGTTAGTTAAATACATGCACCCAGACATTGTGCTGTTTGCTAAATATTGAAAATGTTATTTGGAAAACCCCCAACCCTAATCCTAACCCTAACCCAAATCCTAACTCTAATCCCGACCACACCTTATCCCTACCCCTATAAAAACTAATAAAATCTATATATATAAAAAAGAATCCATGTGTCTACAAGTCTAATTATATAACCAGTGCTACAGGAGAGAAACTACTTACTTTAGAACTGTGATTTATCAAGGTTTACTTTATTTATAGAAATTCATTTCAGTTTCATAACAGATTTTTTTATATGAACAATCCATCAGATAAAAAAGTTTGCTTTTGTACAAAAGGATACTATGGGAGAAGGCAATTTGACACTACCTAGATATTTGAGGGCTCTGTTCGCAATTGGCTCTTAATCTTCCTTCAAATTCTTATCAATTTATAGTATGAGGTCTCTTTGTTCTTGAGCCTTAATAATTGTGTAGTATTGCAAAAATAGACTTGTATAATTATTCCTAAACCAAGTTTAGTTGATTGTAACTTAGACAGTTGTTATTTCAGAATGAAGACAGTCTAAAGCAGTGTCCTCCACCCTGGTCCAGCACTAGTTTATGGTGTCTTTGGAACTGGGCTGTATAAGTGAGCAAAGCTTCATCTGTGCACGCAGGGGATCTAAGTTGCATGTGACAACATTTCCCCCCCCCCACAGTCCATGGAAAAATTGTCTTCCACGAAACTGATCCCTGGTGCCATAAAGGTTGGGGATCGCTGGTCTAAAGAACTAAGAAGAATTCACAATAGATTTTTAAACCATACTAATAAGGCCAGATTGTTTTTGATTCTATCACAGCTTGCAACTGCACAGTAATTTTTTATGCACAGCAAACTGGGAAAGTTAAACAATATTTTTATTGCAGGAATGATATCCTAATTTTTAAAGTTCTATAGGACTTTGCCACACAGATAGCTCTCGACTTACAACCACAATTGGAACTGGAACTTGCATTGCTAAGCCATGCGGTCGTTAAATGAATCATGTCTGATTTTATGACCTTTTTTTTGCTGTGGTCATTAAGTAATCACCACAGTTGTTAAATGAATCTGGTTTCCTCCGTTGAGTTGGCTTGTCAGAAGTCCCCTGGAAAAGTCATAAATGGCAGTCATGTGACCCTGGGATGCAGTGACTGTGTAAACATAAACTGGTTGCCAAGAAATTCTGATGATGTGGCCATGGGGATGCTGTGATGGTCATAGGTTGAAGCTCTGCCACTTGTCCCATTTTTAGCACCACGGTTAACTTTGAATGGTTGTTAAATGTATGGTTGTAAATTGAGGCATATTGTACAGTTTCAATGTATTTCCTGCCTCTAAATAATAAGAAATTGGGTCACTGTTTGTACTAATGATTGGGAAAAAAACTGGTGGCTGCACAGAAGGGGTATTAAGAAAAAGAATATGTAGTGTCCCACTTTAAAAAAAATCAGGATGCAAACTGTTAACTCTCTCCAGCCAGTAGTATAAGCAGGCAGAATCAAAAAATGACTATATATTTCTAATACCACCACATGAGGAGAAGACAGAATTACAATGGATTTTCATCACAACTAGTACAGTTATACCTAACAGTACTATGGTACCTGCAATCGTTACATACCTTTGAAAACCATACTCTCAGTTGCTATCTAGAGAACCTGAAGCACACACACTTTATGAAGTTAGTAGCCTAAAACACATTCGGGCAGCTTAGAATTTAAACCATGTTCCTTTCTGATAACACCGCACTGCACAATCAATTTCTATCCTTTTCTTTAGTACAAAGAAGATACTGGCAGGGATGCTGTTACAGAGCACCTGTCATGTAAATAATGGGGTTCAACTATGTTTCCTTCGCTTTGTATTAAAATTTCTGCTGCAAAAGGTAACCTGAATCAGTGCAAGAAGCAACAGTTTTATACAGAACAGTAAATGTTTAGTGCAGGAATGCACAGGCTGCTTACCTGTAACAGTGTAAAAATGGTCCTTCAATTCTGCATTCACGCTTACTGATATCATGCTTGCTGAAAGCCTTAAGCAGGAACTTGCCATATTTGAGGCAGGTTTGAAGGACAACACACTGAATGCCTTTTGAGGCACTCTACTCACTTTTCTTTAGCTTCCATCAACCAATGGAGTAAAATATAGAATTCAATGTACTTACCAGGATAGGCCCTTACAGAAGAAATGTGAATGGATTTAGTCAGTTCGTATATAATCACTTGAAGAACCATAATTACGGGTTAGCTGCCTGTTCACCATCATGGTCTCTAGTGCATATATGGATAAGAAGCAATCTCACCTAACGGTTGAAGGATGAATGCCCATTTATGCCAACAAGGCCAAATCAGACCATCCAAAGAAGCATTTGTTCTGGCTTCAAAGTCCACATAATTGTGCTTAAGAAATGTCATCAGTCTGAACTGAAAATCTGTAGAGCACAGCCACGGATGTTGACATTGTCCTCGTGGAATGTGCTCAGAGAAATTCAGCAACAGCTGCTTTGCCAAGGCATATGGAAGAGTAATGGTTTCCATCACCCACTTAGCTACTTGTTAAGTGGAAACTGAAAGTCCTTTCTTATCACAGCATATAAATAGTCTTTGAAACTGACAAATCTGATCAAGATTGAAGATCAAAGCTTTTATGAGTACCTAACATATGCAGCAAATTCTCCAGCAGGATTATTGGAGATCACACAAAAAAGATGGAGGCGGAAACAGTGATTAACTTAATATTTAGGTATGAAGAGAATCTTTGGGGAAAGTGTTTAAGTTTTCAAAACAAGCACACTGAAATAAAATTGAGTATATGGGTAATCAACCTGAAGGATACCTGCCAGATCTCCTTAAATTGTCGCCATCCAGAATATCACTTTCAGGGTTAGTAATTTAAATTCTGAAAAAAGTTTTACATGAAATCCAATGGCCTGTGAGAATTAGATCAACAGCCCATTTCATAAAGCATTCACTGTAGTGATCTAGAAGGAAAAGTGAATGTTGGTCAAATTACTGATTCTGGCCCACCCTCAATGGGCTGCATTAACATCTAAAGAGAGTGGAATGCTTGAAGGACTGATTTTTTTTAAATGCCATATTTGACCTGAACCCCATTTTGGTAGATGGACAGGTATCATAGACATTATCAGAATACTTATGGGGCTACTCAGAGTCAAGATGGGAGTTATATTCACATTTTTATTTTCCTTACAGAGGCATGAATCTCAGCATTAAATCAAAAAAGCAACCTACCGTTTTAGGGGGCTGGCTTACTATGCATGTTTAATTATGAAATATAGGCTACAAATAACTTAGAGCCTTTCTTGTTAAATATTTTTATTTCTCCATAATTCAGATCACATAACTGATTTTTAAAAAATCGTTAAGGCTTTCTAGATATAGAAATTTGCACTTATTTAAAATTGTTTACTTTGACTTCTCCGGATTCAAGTGTTTGGGGGAAAAAAAAAATCACATGCCAAGCCTTTATGGTTGAAGAAACATGATTGCATATAATAAAATGTGCGTAGAGAATAACCGAAATACGTTATATACACATATACTTACGAATTGTACTTTGGAGTGGCTAATGTGCAATCCACAAAGTTAAAAGAGTAGCTTAATTTATCTCAAATGCTTATTTAACCAATGTGTTAAAAGTAATGCTATTTTAAACAGCTTTACTTGCACAGCAGATTAAATGTGATATGGTAGTAGAGCCAGTTCAGTGTTATATTACATTATAGAGCAACTTGCATTTGCCAGATCTAAGTTAATCAAAATGAAAATGCACAAAACCACTTAAACGGTTTAATTTTATCCCTTCCACAAAAGCTTGTGATAACCTTCCTTGCACCTCTGGAATTTAAAACATGACGAAAGCTACCAAATTAGATGGTTTTAAGATTAAACACATACACAGAAGATAAAGTTAGCAATCATGAGCATTATGCTTCCAAAATATCTAGAGCAGGGGTAGGCAACCTTGGCTCTTTTATGACTTGTGGACTTCAACTCCCAGAATTCCTGAGCCAGCCATGCTGAGGGGAAAGGGAGAGGTTTCCAAGCTGAGCCATGCTGGCTCAGGAATTCTGGGAGTTGAAGTCCACGAGTCATAAAAGAGCCAAGGTTGCCTATCCCTGGCCTAGGGGAAGGAGTGGGCTGTTATGTCCTTCAAATGAATAAACAGCACACCTAGTTGTAAAATAAAGCTGCTACACCTGATCTAGAGTAAATAATATAGTACTGCCAGCTGATGCCAAATTATTAATCCTTTCTGAATACAGGTGGTTCTGATTTACGTCCATTCATGTAATGACAATTCAAGGTTACGACAGAGCTGAAAAATACTCGCACCTGTGACCGGCACAGTATCCCTGTGGCCACATGATTAAAGTTTGGGCATGTATTTCCATTTCCTGGAATCATGTGATCATCATTTGTGACCTTCCCAACTGGCTTCCAACAAGTCAATGGGGGAAGATTAGCTTAATGACCACATAATTCACTTAAGGATCAGGCAAAAAACAACAACAACAACAACAAAAAACAAACCCAGGCAAAGACTACCTGCAGGTGGTTCCTAAAGCGGCTTTTCTTACATACCTGCACAAGGCTTCAATGGCATCTTTGTCCAGAAAATCATGTTCTCTCTTCACTGAAGTGATGTCAATGGGAAAGATAAGATCTGTAAGGATCAAGATGGATGAGCAATCAGAAAAAAAATGTTCTTCCCACTGATAACTTCTTTCAAAGAAGCCATCTCATCAAATGCAAGGACCCAACTGTGATAATAAACATTTCTTTTCATGACATCTTGGGTGAAATGTGCAGAAGCTTTAACGGGGGAACGAACATGGCCGTGTGTTACAGGAAGGAAAAGGCATCAAGGAAGGGAAGGTATATTGTAGGAAGTCAAATACAAAATAGCCTGAGCTGTAAAAAACCAATCTGGCCTTTGGAACAAATATTAACATTATGAAGAAACCTTCCAGAGATCTGCACAGACCAAGGCTTTTCAACCAGTGGTACGGGCACCACCTGTGGTACATTGGCACCTGGCAGGTGGTACGCGACCATCCTAGAAAAGTGGTAGCGGAGGAGGGGAATGAGCTGGACTGGTGGCAGCACCGCACAAGCCTGAGCGAGAGATGGCTGGAGCTGCAGGGCTGTCAGGGCTCAGGGGAAGCACCAGGATCAGTGCCAGGCTCCAGCTGGAGCTCGGCACAGATCCTTGTGCTTTCTGCTGAGCCCAGAAGAAGCGCCGATCAGCTGGAATGTTGCAGCACCTCCAGGGTCTTGTGATTTACATTCAGATGCTTGGCAACTGATTCATATTCATGACGGTCACAATGTCCCAGGGTCATGTGAAGGGACCAAAACCTGCAGCGGACGGGGGGAATAAAAACCAAACACCCCCCCCACCCCACCCCAGCTGCCAATCCTCAACAGAAATGCTCACAACAATGAAAACCTCGGACAGGAGGAAGAGTGCCGCCGGGTGGGCAGGCAGGTGTCTTGCTCAGCACTTTTTTCAGTGCCATTGTAACTTCGAACAATCACTAAGCGAACTGTTGTAAGTCGAGGACTACCAGTACTTCATCACTTTTTTCATTTTTTGGGGGGGTCATCAAGTTTTTGACACCTTGCTAGGCGACTGGTGGTACTCGGATTTTGCCATATCCTAAAAGTGGTACAATGGGTGAAAAGGTTGAAAAGCCCTGGCATAGACACCATTTAGGTAGCAGATCTGCAGTTCCAGCAACACCGGAAAGCAACAAAGCAGACATTTTAAAAAAACAACAAGGTTTATCAAGGTGAGAGACAAATAAATATTTTTAAAAAGACTGATAGTAACGTCCTGAATGAAAGGATCAACGGTTATAAGCTTTATGTTCCCTCTCTTTCCTGGGGTGTTGGGTGTTGTGCTCTTGTGACCCATCAAGCAAAAGGCAGTCTACTAGCTGTGTGTGGTAATCCACATGGGTTCAGTTAAGTCTCTTCTTTCTGTTGCCTGCCCAGATTACAAAAACAAAAGGCTCGACAAACACCTGCCTGGCCACCATGCACGAGGGACAAGCTGCATTTGCTTTGTCAGTTGTGGAAATCTGTTTTAGGTAAACACTTGGGAGGGAGCAAGAATGAAGCAACAACATATGAAAAGAAGTCTGGAAATTTATAAGTAACCTGCAGTGGTAAATAGACAAGTAGGATTTTTCAGCATCTGCGGATCGCTGAGTGGCAGACGGCTCCTGGGCCTGTATTCTACAGAACTGACAACAAGCTCTAAATCCTAGATTACAGATTGTATTTGTATCACACACACTGCTTCTCTATCTTTCCTCCAGGAGCTGGAGACAATTGGCGAAGTTCTTCCCTAGCAACTTTGCCAGTTAAGTTAAACTGACACAATTACGGGCAGGAGGTTCAGAAAAACCTAAAATACTTGAACCTGGCCTCCCTGTGACCAGCATCTATGCTACTTCATGAATTGTAGCGCGTTCTTCTGAAAACATCTCATTTATTGTCACCAGATGCCAAGACTTGGATTACGGCACAATCTGCATTTTATCAAAGCCAGATGGAACATGAGCCCATGTCAAAAGCTGAGTGAACTTTCTGCTTTGCCACCCTTCCTTTTGGAAATTAATGAGCTACTTTGACATTACTGCCGTCAAGCCTTGTTCTGTAACAATAGCATGAAGACTTATGTATACCGCTTCACAGTCCTCTCTAAGCAGTTTACAGAGCCAGCCTATTGCCCCCAACAATCTGGCTCCCCATTTTACCGACCACTGAAGGGTGGAAGGCTGAGTCAACCTTGACCCTATGAGGATAGAACTGCTGGCAGTGGGCAGAATTAGCCTGCCATACGGCATTCTAACCACTCCGCCAACATCTTGGTTTTCCTATCTTGGTGTCCTATCTTGGCATAGAAAACAAGTTTCCCTATCTTGGCATTCGCCAGATGAGCCGGAACTACCGTACATATTCTCATGCTCCTCAACCAATCGCTATATTGACAAAATATCCTGGAGTTCTAATCTCCTTATATCTTGTTCCGCAGTATAGAAGGGCTGCAGCAGTAACTTGGCTTCCATCATGGCATCAGAGGAAGATTTTAACTTGCAGAAATTACGAAAAACAGCTTGTTTGAAGGAAAACTTCCTAGAAATGTTGGCAGAGAAATGAAATCAAAGCATCCAAATATAGAAAAGGGAGAGAAGACAATAGCCAGAGCTATCCTGCTGAGATATTTTATATTAATGTTATTATTACTTTAATTTTCTAAAATAGACCCTCCTTGGTTTGGTCTCTGGCCCGAATCTAAAGAATATAATAGGCGGAAACTCAGTTCTTAAACAGATAAACAAAAGAGCTGCCAAATGTTGTCTCTGTGAGTGCCATTATTCTCGACTATTGCCAACGCAGCTGTGAGCTAAAGCCTTTAAATCAATCATTTCTTAAGAACATTCTGCTTGGCTGTGCTAAGTTGTCCAACAGTAAATAATGAAACATCTCTGTTCAGTTAACTAAACAGCCGTGGTGAGATGCTGATCTTGAAGTTTCCCTCCAACTAAAGGAAAACATCTGATCTCTGCTGTAGATTTTTAGGGAGCTAAAGACAATGAAAAGCTTTCTGAGGCACACTGAGGTTAACCAACACTAGCACAATTTTAAAATATTTTAACTCTGTTAAATCTTGCAGGGCCTGGCAAGTATAATTCACCCCGGACATCCTAGTTGTAAATTCTCAATAGAAATGCACCTCTAGATTTCTATATTCAGGCTTTTAACAGAGTTACCAGGTCAATACACACGTATCTAGATGTTGCAAAGTTTAAAGAACTTTAACACCCAAGAAGCATCGCCAACAGTCAGTAAGAATGACTTCTAACAAAAGAGTTGAGTGTATAGGGATGCAGGAAAATACAAATTATCTATTATTTTATTTTCAGACTTAAAGTTTAGAAATGTTTTAAGGTGCAAGTTGCAAGGTGAGACAATTAAATTAGGATATGAATTTTAAAAAGGTTTCAATTATATAAAAAAATAGTTAATGAGTATAGAGCAGGACGGGACTGTTCTGACAGGACGGACACGACTGGAAGCTCAACAGTCAGCTTCTGCCCTCCCAATTTTTCCTTAATTGATCTTCTCATTCTTATGTTAAGGGCATCAGCAGTTTTGTATGGTTAATAATTGGGAAAGAGAAGGACTTAGCCTTTATTGACCAATTTTAGGAAGGCCTCTAATCCTTTGTCTTACCTCAGGGGTAGGGAACCATGGCCCTTTTATGACTTGTGGACTTCAATTCCCAGAATTCCTGAGCCAGCCATGATTCCCCCAACCCTGTCTTGCAGCTTCTGGGATTCTGCATTCAATGCTTGTCTTAGACTAGGGTAGTTTTTTTTTCCAATGAGAAATCATAGTTATTATTTTTCAAAAAATAACAAACTAGTCACTCATGAACTGTGAT
Source organism: Bothrops alternatus (assembly GCA_034064705.1). Classification (NCBI taxonomy): domain Eukaryota; kingdom Metazoa; phylum Chordata; class Lepidosauria; order Squamata; family Viperidae; genus Bothrops; species Bothrops alternatus. Next base: position 1,730,279 of record JARGCV010000085.1, read on the forward strand.
GTAACTCAAATGGAGCAGAAGTGAAGATTCTCAAACCTAGTTCTGGTGCCCCACCCCTTTTCAATATTTAGAATAGATAAGGTAGAATAGGTAAGTCAAGGTAGTTCTTGACTTAAAACAGTTCATTTAGTGACTTTTCAAACTTACAGCAGCACTGAAAAAAAAATAACATGACCATTTTTCACACTTATGACCATTGCAGTATCCCCATGGTTACGTGATCAAAATTCAGATACTTGGAAACGGGTTCATATTTATGATGGTTGAAGTGTCCTGGGGTCATGTGATCATCCTTTGTGTGACCTTCTGACAAGCAAAGTCCATGGGGAAGCCCGGTTCGCTTAACGACCGTGTTACTAACTTAACAAGTGCAGTGGTTCACTTAACAACCGTGCAAGAAAGGTTGTAAAATAGGGCACAACAAATGTGTCACTTAGCAACAGAAATGTTGGGTTCAATTGTGGTCATATGTTGAGGAGTACCTGCACAGGTATCATATTTGGGACTCTATACCAGCAAAAAAGAGGAACGCTTTGCTGCCAACATCCAGCCAGCATCACAATACTGCAGTCTGTCTGCCAGTCTAGAGACCAGACATTATATGAGTTTGAATATATATACTTTTTCCTCAAGCAAGGAGTTTACCCTGTGTACTCTGGAGTTTCCTTCAATCCCATACCACCATACCAGGGGTAGGCAACCTTGGCTCTTTTATTCAACTTCAACTCCCAGAATTCCTGAGCCAGCCATGCTGAGGGGAAAGGGAGAGGTTTCCAAGCTGAGCCATGCTGGCTCAGGAATTCTGGGAGTTGAAGTCCACGAGTCATAAAGGAGCCAAGGTTGCCTACCCCTGCACCAGACAGAGAAAAAGTTTTGTTCTTTTAAAAGGCAACGGGAGATTCCTGGGGACCTGGAGCAAGAGATTACCAAGGCTAAGCTGAGAAAAAGTGAGCAGTACCATTTCCCTTCAGTTCTAATAACTGGAGTTTATAAGGTGATTAGATTGCTAGTAAAACTGAGTGAATTCTCCCGCAGATTATTAAAACATGCTCTAAAAACTATTTTTGTTGTTATTTTGCTGTGCAAAATATGTGTTTTTGTGTTTTGAACTTTGTGTGCCTCTGAGAGCCACTCATGTGAGATGGGTTACACTATAAATCTAAATAAATGTGTAGATTTGGTAACTTAAAATTTACCCAATATAGTAATAAGTAATAACAGAAAGTATTGCTAAAGAAGTTATGTAATTCTATTTTTATCTCTTATTTCCCAGACAGCCTATATTTCTCATAGACCAGGATTACAGAGAGGGCACCAAGTGAGGTGGCTCTAGAACAGAGGTCCCCAACCTTTTGGGCACCAGGGATCGGTTATAACGGTGAGAGGTTTTTCCGTGGACCAGAGGGGGCGTGTTTTTGTGTACTGCCTGCATCCCACGGATGGGGCTTTGCTTGTTTGTGCAACCCGGTTGCTGGCATGCCACGGCCCAGTACAGGTCCACAGATCGGGGGTTGGGGACCCCTACTTTAGAAGACTAGGGATGAAAACAGTAACTACCAAGCAACTACATTAAGGCAGGAAGGTGAGTCCAAAGAGAAAATGCCCAATGGGCCTCTGGGGAAAAAAAGGCATCCTCCAGCCTTTTATCGTATACATAGAAAGGCATGTCGCTACATGTTTGTTACATTTAGGGAGTAAGGAAGATGCCTTTGATGGAGACATTCAGACTTTGTTGCCAAGGTGCCAGGGTGGAAGCATTTTTAGATCCAGAAAATTCAGGTAATGTTAAGAAGACATCTCCATAATCTGGACGGCCATTTGTCTGGAATGATACAAGGTCTTCTGATTGAGCAGGGGGTTGGACTAGAGGATCTCTAGGTCTCTTCGAATCCTATTATTCAATATTCTATGGAATAAGAGGTACTGCAAAATCAGTCTTAGAAGATTCTGTATAAGGCAATCTCAACAGTAGTTGGAAACATCCTGTAGAATTGATTTCATGGTCTAATCCAGGGATAGGCAACCTCGGCTCTTTTATGACTCGTGGACTTCAACTCCCAGAATTCCTGAGCCAGCCATGCTGAGGGGAAAGGGAGAGGTTTGCAAGCTGAGCCATGCTGGCTCAGGAATTCTGGGAGTTGAAGTCCACGAGTCATAAAAGAGCCAAGGTTGCCTACCTCTGGCCTAGGCAGCTTTATGACTCGTGGACTTCAACTCCCAGAATTCCTGAGCCAGCCATGCTGAGGGAAAAGGGAGAGGTTTCCAAGCAGAGCCATGCTGGCTCAGGAATTCTGGGAGTTGAAGTCCACAAGTCATAAAAGAGCCAAGGTGGCCTACCCCTGTCTAATCTATCTAGTGTTATTGTTAGGTTGCTGAATTTTGGCAGCATAATCTTGGTGGCTGTGGGGCTGTAAAAATAAGATATATATCACAATTGCTTGCCCCCCTTACTTAGGACAAAATAACAACATGAATTAAGACAGCACTGTATTGTTCCAAAATAATTCCAAAATCTTTAATCCAATTACCTTATCAGCAGTACTTAAGTCTATCATCTGACACAACAGGATGTTAATTTTGTCCAACACACAAAGATCATAGATGGAAGTTAACACTGATACCATGACCTTCTAACCTATTTACCATTATGATCTATTCTATGTAAACTAGTAATAATACAATCACACCATTATTAAGAATAGCATCATAGAACCTTGAGTTGCCTTGTTACTTACCCTCGTAAAGCTGAACATACTGGGGGAATCCTGCTGCTTGCAGCCAATTGCATGCTTCTTTTGCTTCAATCTCTGAAAAAAAAAACAATTCCAAATTGGTAACTGCGAAAGCAAACTTTTTAAAAAAAAATACCTTAAAACTTTACATGCAGAAAATGTGCACATATAGCAATAGCTATGGCACTCAAGACATATATACCGCTTCTCAGTGCTTTACAACCCTCTCTAAGCGGTTTACAGAGTCGGCATAGGGCCCCCAACAATCTGGGTCCTCATTTTACCAACCTCGGAAGGACGGAAGGCTGAGTCAACCTTGAGCCAGTGGGAATCGAACTGCCGGCAGTAGGCAGAGTCTGCTTGAAGTACTTGATTTCTAACCATTGTGCCACCAGGGCTCCTATCTAGCATAACGACCTGAACTGAAATGCAACTTATTGCCCAAGTTGTGGCAACTTGTGGTTATACACTTCTGCTTTAACAGCTTTATAGAGTTCTACCACTCCATGATCAAATAAAATAAAGCCAAGCTATGCAACATTCTTTGTATTAAATAGCTACAATCCAGTGAGGAGCAATTTTATGCACATGGAGCTTTTGCTGTAAGGTGTGGCAAAGGAAGCTTTCTCAGGCACAACAGTCTCTTTTTACAGGTAGTCCTTGACTTACAACCATTTGTTTAGTGACTGTTTGAAGTTACGAAGGAGCTAAAAGAAGCAACTTGTGACCCTTTTCACAGTTATGACTGTTGCAGCATTCCCACTGGTCTGTATTTATGATTTGTGCTTCTGGCAAGCAAAGTAAGTGTCTGAAGACAGACTCACTAAACAACCGTCTTAGTAACTTAACAACTGCAGTGTTTCACTTAAAAACGGTGGCAAGAAAGGTTGTAAAATGGGATGAAACTCCCTTAAAAACTATCTTGCTTAGCAATGAAATTTCTGGGCTCCACTGTGGTTGCAAACTGAGGACTTCCTGTATTTGTTATATATACATTAATCGGCCCAATAACAGGCCATTCTCTGAACGTACCGAAAATCAGAACAAAGAATATTAAAATACAACAAAAATTGCACGGGAAAAGTACAGGGTGTACAAAGTAGACAAAACTCAGCAGAACAGAGTAGTTACTCAAAACAATAAAGCATACTATAAAAAGCATCTAAAATGGAAGGAAAAAAGCATCTGCCTAGCACCAAGAAGAAAGCAAGTGATCTGCCTTGGAACTGTGTTAAAAAGAAAAGGTGCTACCCGTACAAGCAGGAAGAAATCCCTGAGACGAATAGAATAGAATAGAATAGAATAGAATAGGGAAAGAATAGAATAGGGAAAGGAATAGAATAGAATAGAATAGAATAAGAATAGAATAGAAGCAGGAATAGAATAGAATAGAATAGAATAGAATAGGGAAAGAATAGAATAGGGAAAGGAATAGAATAGAATAGGGAAAGAATAGAATAGGGAAAGGAATAGATTACAATAGAATTAGAATAGAATAGAATAGAAGCAGGAATAAAATAGAATAGAATAGAAGCAGGAATAGAATAGAATAGAACAGTGGTTCTCAACCTTTCTCAGGTTGAGACCCCACTTGCCCCGCCCATGCACGCCGCGACCCCGACCCAGGTGTGTGCGTGCGCAAAAAAAAAATTAAAAAAAAATATCAAAAAAAAAATCAAAAAAACAAAAAACAAAATGGCGGCCACGACGGGCGGATCTGCACATGTGCGGATCGGCCCGTCGCACGCGCCGCGCATGCGCGGATCCGCCCGTCGTGGCCGCCATTTTGTTTTGTTTTTTTTTTGATTTTTAAATTTTTTTAAAAATTTTTTTTTTATTTTTTTTTATTTTTTTTCCCGGCGCGACGGGCGGATCTATGCAGGCGCGGTGCACGCGCCAAAAAAATAAAAAAAAATAAAAAAATAAAAAAAATAAAAATAAAAAACAAAATGGCGGCCCGCGGTGTCCGGCGACCCCCGCGAAATAGTCGTGCGACCCCAAATGGGGTCGCGACCCCAAGGTTGACAACCGCTGGAATAGAATAATGGAATGTAGAATAGAATAGAATACAGCTGGAAGGGACCTTGGAGGTCTTCTACTCCAGCCTCCTGCTCAAGCAAAGCTTTTAAAAGCAAAGCTCAGCAAATGTTTCTCTGTGCTCTTCTCAAGAAATGCCTTGTTAAAAAAAAAACCCCTTCCAACCATTCATGAGTATTCCTTAGTAAATCATGTGTCTTTCACATACAATAATCTACTTGCAGACTGAAATACTGCATCTAATAAAGGTAATACTGTGAGAGGGATCTCGGAGTCCTAGTGGACAATCATTTAAATATGAGCTAGCAGTGTGCTGCAGCTGCCACAAAAGCCAACACAGTGCTAGGCTGCATTAACAGAGGGATAGAATCAAGATCACGTGAAGTGTTAATACCACTTTACAAGGCCTTGGTAAGGCCACATTTGGAATACTGCATCCAGTTTTGGTCATCACGATGTAAAAAAGATGTTGAGACTCTAGAAAGAGTACAGAGAAGAGCAACAAAGACGATTAGGGGGCTGGAGGCTAAAACATACAACGAACGGTTGCTGGAATTGGGTATGTCTAGTTTAATGACAAGAAGGACGAGGGGGGGACATGATAGCAGTGTTCCAATATCTCAGGGGCTGCCACAAAGAAGAGGGAGTCAAGCTATTCTCCAAAGCGCCTGAGGACAGGACAAGAAGCAACAGATGGAAACTAACTAAAGAGAGAAGCAGCCTAGAACTAAGGAGAAATTTCCTGACATTTAGAACAATTAACCAGTGGAAAAACCTGCCTCCAGAAGCGGTGAATGCTCCAACACTGGAAGTTTTTAAGAAGAGACTGGACAGCCATTTGTCCGAAATGGTATAGGGTTTCCTGCCTGAGCAGGGGGTTGGACTAGATGAGCTCCAAGGTCCCTTCCAACTATTATTATTATTATTATTATTATTACAGACGTTGATCCTTAGAACAACTAAGGCAGTGGTGTGAAAACTGCCAGCCTGAGAGCTGGGTTGCATCATACGCAGACTGTGCCCACCCCAGCAATGCAAAAGAAGTCGCGATATGTCGTGACACGTCACGTGACACGGCGAGTTTGATACCCGTGAACTAAGGCATTGTGTTACATTCAATCAAGAACATGTTTACTATTCGGGTTAACAGTAAAAAGAGAGTTATGCAGCACCACAACATTTAAGAATTATTCCATCTACATCCAGCTTATTTGCTCCAACTGTGCTTTCCCTTGCTCAGAATACTGCTTGGTACAAGGGGCCAGGAGAAAGGGAACATGTCAAGATCTTTGACTTTCATACTCGGTTTTCTTACCAAGTGTGCCAACATTGCTAAATTATTTGGGTAGTGATCCCAGAAAACAGATTGAGGGCTGGCAGGAAAACTAAAAATATGTATTACTTGAAGATATTCAAAAACTCTTTCTATAGCTTTAATTGTACCACATTTCCAAGCTACAATGAAAACGTACATTTACTTTCAACCTAAGAACATATGCATTGACAGAGGAAGGCAAGGACAAATAGCTTTCATATTCTTATCATATGGACTTATCTATGAAGTCATGAGCAGCTGAGCTTAATTTGAAGATTAGATCTTCTGATTAGCCTTCGAAAAGCTGAGTGGCATGCTATGAAGTTGATTACTGAAGATACAGTTGTCCACTTAATTTCTGAGTTACACAATGACAGTAAAGATATTCTATTCTATCCTTAAGCCTAACTTTACTTTCAACCTAAGAACATATGCATTGACAGAGGAAGGCAAGGACAAATAGCTTTCATATTCTTATCATATGGACTTATCTATGAAGCAGCTGAGCTTAATTTGAAGATTAGATCTTCTGATTAGCCTTCGAAAAGCTGAGTGGCATGCTATGAAGTTGATTACTGAAGATATAGTTGTCCACTTAATTTCTGAGTTACACAATGACAATAAAGATATTCTATTCTATCCTTAAGCCTAACTTGGCCATCAGAATGAACCTAGGCTAAAAAAAGGAAATGCAGGGATTCCAACCCCTAAGGATATTCCTGGATCCCCAGAAGGCTTTCTGCCTGCTTATTCGTTGTTCTGCGTAACTAGTAGACCAACTTTTGTATTAATTGCTTCATTCTTACTCTTTTACTGCCTTTTCTTCATGCTATTTGCATATCTGAGGACAAAGTGGGCACCTGAGGCCAAAGAACTGAATGTGGCGACAGGATTGATCCAACACCAATGGGAAATTAAAAGAATTCCTCAACAGACTGTTACCATCCCATTCAAGCTTTTTCTTTTCCTTAATGACAGTTCAATTTTTTTTTCCTGCCATCAAGGTTTTGACTGATTGAAGATTTGTGGCCAACAGTCAATTTTTACTGTTTATTTAGCCTTGTCCCATATCTAATCTTTTTTAAGACTAGGGTAGAAAACCTTAGAAACAACCAGGGGTGGGATTCAGCCAGTTCGCACCACTTCGGCAGAACCAGTAGCTAATTTTTTGTTGCCCAGGCCCAGAATGGACTTCCAGAAGCGGCATCCACACAGAGAACCAGTTGTTCACATATTTGAATCCCTCCCCCAATGGTGATCCCTCCTAAGGTTGTAGTGATATTGTTAGCTGGCTAAAGTCTGCTAAAAATATCACTACTCAGCAATTATATGGAAAATCCACGGATGGAGACTGTACCTGCCTTAAGAGCCACTCTTGCACGTCTATCCTGGGCGAGATCAAGTCAAAAACTGGGATCTCTATGGTCCAGGATGGGCGTGGCAACTTTGGCTGACTTGATCTGATTGGGCAGGAATACAGTCTACACCCATCCGTCGATTCTCCATCTCCAAGTGCTGGAGAACAACTCAACTGTTTTGAAAGCTACTGCAATCCAATGATGTGATTTTCCTCACATTTTTCTGAACGTGCAATTATGACGCATAAGACAATTTCAGAAATGTTAGTTATGTACATCATTTCTTCTATCAATATCTGCGTCTTCTGAGCTCTTATAAGGGTCTGCTTGTGTCATCAGTGATAGTATTTAGACACCACGTCTTTGGTCATCTTCTTTTCCAATTGCCTTTTTAATTTCCCAAACATCAGGGTCTTTGAGCAGGCTTGACTTGAGGTAATTTAATGAATGCCCTTATTTGTTAGTTTCACAACAGTACAAAAGCAGTTGGTCATTGCATTATTTGAGAATTGCTTTCCTATTTGCCAGGCTATCCTAAGGTTTCTTTTTAGTCTCCTATCCAGGTGTAACTCAGATATTATCTGACCTTTAGTTTTCTGTGATAATCCAAGAATAGTTAGATCAGCGGTTCTCAACCTATGGGTCGTGACCCCATTTGGGGTCGAACGACCGTTTTGCGGGGGTCGCCGGACACCGCGGTCCGCCATTTTGTTTTTTTTGTCGCGCGCGCGCCACACATACACGGTTCGGGCCGTCACACATGCGCCGCACATGCGCGGATCGGCCCATCGCGGTCCACCATTTTGTTTTTTTTATCGCGCGTGCGCTGCGCATGCGCACTTTGGGCGGTCGCGCGCACGCCACGCATGTGCAGATCAGCCCGTCGCGGTCCACCATTTTTTTCCCATCGCGCACATGCCACACATGCGCGGATTGGCCCGACACGCGTGCACACGCACGCGCGTGGTCATGCCGCGCATGGGCGGGGCAAGTGGGGTCTCAACCTGAAAAAGGTTGAGAACCACTGAGTTAGATGTTTCCACAAGACAAGGCCGAAAGGAGTTTGCCGTTCTTGGGTTAGGACCGCTGCAGCTTCCCCACAATCACATGATCAAAATTCAGATACTTGACAACTGACTCATATTTATGATGGTTGTACCTTCTGACAAGCAAAGTCAATGGGGAAGCCAAGTTCCCTTAACAATCACGTTACTAACTTAACTACTACAGCGATTCACTTACCAGTCGTAAAATGGGATAAAACTCATGCAACAAATTTCTCACTTAACAACATACATTTTGGGCTCAATTGTGGTCGTACGTTGAGGACGTACTATCTTGACATCCACTAATTTAACACTATATAGGAGCTCTGCAGACATGTGCTAAGTGTTAAGGAACAAGGCGTTTCTGAGCATAGGGAAATGCTCAACAGAAAGATCTATCATGCATTCCAGCATCAAATTCGTAATTCATTTCTTCCCAAAACCAACTCTGGTTTCTCTGCAGTCATTCCCCTTCCCCCCTTTTCTGCTTATTCAACTTATTTGATGGAGAAAACCTTTTTACTGTTTTAGCCAAGTGGAAACCATAAACACACTGATTCATTGCAAATTAACAAGAAATATGTCACTCAACCCCAATGTCCTTTATAAACATTTTAGTAGAGAGAGGCACTCCAATTCTACAAAGACATGCATTTTGAACCAAACTGGACTTGAGCAGGCTAATTAAATGCCTCTTAAACGTGATTTAGCTGTCATGTAAAATGCAATTATTCACACATAAAGAAGAACCATATAGAAGAAGCCAGGTAATTAAAGCAAATCCTAAACCAGAATTTCTTGGCCTTTCCAAACTTTAGCCTAAAGCAATTTCTACTAATTATGACTGGCCTAGAGAAAATCCGCTTAATAGCAATAGTTTGCAATGAAATAAAGAGAAGAAATTCCAAGTTTCTTTTAGCCTATTTCTGTGTTAGTTGCTATTTCCTTCCCCTTTATACACAAAAAGGGAAAAGAAATACTTCAGGGATCTGGCTGTCTAATTCCACCCTTAGGCTGTGATTCAACAACCTGAGCAGAGATCAGATATATTTGTGGACCATCGAATGTGACTTTATCTTGTATTTAACATTCAGATTTTAAAAGAAGTAATATTATCAGCTAGGTGTGTGATAACCGGAGGCCTAGAGCAGCGGTTCTCAACCTTTTTCAGGCCGAGACCCCACCTGCGCCGCCCATGCGCGGGGTGACGGGTCGAACCGCGCATGCATGGCGCGACGAGCCGAATCGCACATGTGTGGCGTGCGCGCGACAGCCGAGGGGAAATGGGGAAAAAATGGCGGACTGCAGTGGTTGGCGACCCCCGTGAAACGGTTGTTCGACCCCAAATGGGGTCGCGACCCACAGGTTGAGAACCACTGGCCTAGAGAGTTATGTAAAACTGCTTCCTCTGCTTCAGTCCTCAGGAAAGAATCTTCTTTGATGGGATCTGATTCATTTGGAAAGAATAGGAATATTGTGCTGCATTCTTCCTTCACATCTGCAGTATCCATAAATATTAGTCCTCTGAACTGATGTTACTTGATTTTTAAAAAAAAAAAATGCAGTAAAAGTAAAGATATGTTTAACGTCACACTGAGCCTGGTTGCTGGACTGCAAACTCAGACTGCAAGAAAATATTGTGCATTTCATTCATTCATTCACCCACCCACCCACCCACTCACTCACTCACTCACTCACTCACTCACTCACTCACTCACTCATTCATTCAGTGACCACCCTACTCCAGATAGTTTGTTGACAATTTTTGTCAGTATTTAAACGGAGTTCAGAAATACGAATCTATCTCAAGCCTTTATGCAGTTGGCTTATTTCAGACAATACTAACATATATGAACAGTTATATGACAGCAGCCTGCAAAATACTCATAAACTAAAAATACACAGTAGGCAAATATTTGAACGTTTAAACCTAAGGAGGATTATTTAAATATTAGCAATCTACGGACTGAAATAGAATGGCAAGATGCTCTTCTATGAAATTGAAAATAATACCACTTTTTAAGGGAAACTTCCCTAAATAATTTCCCAAAATATAAATTAAACTACCAGAACACTTTTAAGTGATTCATACATTCTTGGGATATAACTACTGTATGTGATTTAAGCAACTTTCACGTTAGGACCTACAATCTGATCTGCTTCTCCAGTCAAATGAAATTCAGCGAACATATCAGGTGAAATGGACCAAGATCCACACAAAAACTGGTGATAAAACTGGTTTGTCCTTAAGGGGCCACAGTATTTGATTTACAGGGGCATCTGCAGAGGGTCAAAAAAGTCAAGATTAGAGGTAGTGCTCGACTTATTTAGTGACCGTTCAAAATTACAACGGTGCTAAAAAAAGTGACTTATGACCATTTTTCACACTTATGACCATGGCAGCACCCTCATGGTCATGTGATCAAAATCCAGACTCTTGGCAACTGACTCAGATTTATGACGGGCGCAGTGTCCCCAGGGTCATGTGATCGCCTTTTGCAACCTTTTGGCAAGCAAAGTCATTGGAAAGCCAGAGTCACTTAACAACCGGGTTACTAATTTAACACCCGCAATAATTCATTTGACAACTGTGGCAAGAAAAGTTGTACAATGGGGTATAAATTACTTAACAAATGTTTCACTTAGCACAGTGTTTCTCAACCTTGACAATTTTAAGGCATGTGGACTTCAACTCCCAGAATTCCACAGCCAGCGTCGCTGGCTGTGGAATTCTGGGAGTTGAAGTCCACATGCCTTAAAATTGTCAAGGTTGAGAAACACTGATCTTAGCAACATGAAATTTGGGCTCAGTTGTGGTCTACCTCTATAGCCATGACCCCATAAAATCCCACCCCCTTACAGTAATGTCTGGCACATAAAAAGGATGGAACTTTAATCACAGCTATCACCTTGGGTGTTTTGAATGCCCCCGCCCCAATTTCCCCCCACTTTTATGCTTCAGAATATCTAATGTTGGGAAATATGAATAGACAAGGAACAATTATCATGGCTCCTCCTCAGCAACGGCTAAGTGGGAGGGGGGTTCACATGTTCTGAACCAAGGAGCAGAAGGTTGATCAATAAGGGGTATATCAGGTACCCAAGTTAAAAAAAAAAATCACCCATATACAATTGTTCCATAGAGGCTGACAATACAATTTCAACCATCAGAATTAATTTTTTTCCCCTTGTTCGGATGCATTCTTTCATTACATCCATAACTTATGCTGTTTTATTCACTCTGGCCAACTGCGATATTTATTGGGATTCTGTGTAAACTTTGCATAATTCACTGGTTAAGTCAAACGAAGACTGATGCATTAAATATCAACCTCTTTTCCATTCCGTCTTGCCAAACATCATTAGACAACATTTTTTTCCCTAGCAAGCAGAGCACAGGACTTTCCAGGAATGATATATACTTTCTAGAAAGCCAGGCCTCAATAGCAAAAAAACAACAACAAAAGAACCTAGCCAAAAATAACGGGAGCATCTCCGAATGATGTAACCATGTGATGGGAGAGGGAGGAAACATAATAGAAGTTAGCACTGAGTAAGCTACAAATGAATAGAAGCGAGGGTTGTAGCAGGGACTTTCAGAATTTCTGTCTCATGGGGATTGAAAGCAAAGTAATACTTATATGTAACAGAATTCTTGTATATGAAATTTATTCCTCATTTAAAGCAAAGAGAGCCTTCAATAGATAAGATAAGACAACCAAAGTCAGTTTGGGAAGCTGGGTTTGCTTAATGACCACTATCTATAGGACAACAGATTGTATTTCTCCTTCTTTGTCTTGAATTTTGTCAATATTTTAAAGTGTCAGAAGCCTGGAATAAGGAACTAGAGAAGGAAATTGATCTTCTAAGAAATGAAGGAACAGGAGCTAAAAATGAAAACAATTAAAATCAGAGGATTGAGCAATTCTAGGAATATGATGATTTGACTGTATTCTGTTGTTGTCCCAACATAAACATAGCAATATGAATTCAAACAGAGGTGATTTTAAAAACAAACCAACAAACCAAAACTTGGCTGTTCACTCCTACTAAAAATTGAATTGCCAAACCAATTGTCACTCAAATTTATTAGAAAAAAAAAAGAGATCAGGAACAAAGCTTACATTCTTCCTACTGATAAATATATTAGTTATGACTTTTGGAAAGAAACTGCTAACTTGGCATGGCCATGTTATAGAAGTAATATGCATGTGTGTGTGTGTATACGTAAAATAAAGATGCCACAATTGAGCCCAAAATGTTCATTGCTATGTGAGACAGTTAAGTGAGTTTTGCCCCATTTTACGACCTTTCTAGTCAGTTGTTAAGTGAATCGCTGCAGTTGTTAAATTAGTAACCTGGTTATTAAGTTAATCCAGGGGTGTCAAACTGGTGGCCTGTGGGCCGGATACGTCATGTACAGGCCACGCCCACCCCAGCTCTGCAAAGGCAGAAAACATCATAAAACCATACGTCACGTGACACGACCGAGTTTGACACCTGTCAATTAATGTCTTCCCCATTGACTTTGCTTGTCAGAAGGTTGCAAAAAGTGATCTCTTGACTCTGAGACAATGCAACTTATCATAAATACAGGCCAACGATACATTTAGAGAAGCCAGTGATCTTACTTGTACCTTCCTGTTTTTATTACTAAAAAATAATCTGGTCTGCATTAAGTAGCATAAATAGTAGTTTCTCTTTCTAAATGCCCCAGAATACATAAAGGTTAACCAAGCACCAACTGGGATCATGTCCATCAGCTGAGTTTCAACAAACACTCGGGAGATTTAAGAGAAAATTGTATTGAGCAAATTTCACAGGCAGCATTCATGACATTTTTTAAAGAATTTATTTGGCCAAGTCCCAAGGATTCAAATGTTGCATTTGTTATGACCAAAACAGAATACTGTCATCATAGCCATTTTTGCTGAAATCATGTAGACTTTCAAGTAGATGTGTTGATGACTAAGATACATAGCAAGCTGGCAGATTCTCAGTCAGCAGGCTAAGAGGTGGAGACAGTACTAACTGGGGAAAAAAGAGAAAATCCCCAAGTATTGTCAGAACACCATTAAGATCCATCAGGCACCTACAGCAAGCTATCTTAATTAATTATTTAATCATCACAGAGGTCCAGAGGGAGAACAAAATACTGCCTGAGCAGAAAGCAAGATAACTACAGTAAAAGATAGATGGTAATGTCCCCCATATCTATATCACATCTCATCTATTCCAAAGTAAAAACATATAAGGAATGGTTGCTGGAATTGGGTATATCTAATTTAGTGAAGAGAAGGACTAGGGGTGACATAATAGCAGTGTTCCAATATCTCAGGGGCTGCCACAAAGAAGAGGGAGTCAAGCTATTCTCCAAAGCACCTGAAGGCAGGACAAGAAGCAACGGATGGGAACTAACCAAGGAGAGAAGCAACCTAGAACTAAGGAGAAACTTCCTGACATTTAGAACAATTAACCAGTGGAACAACCTGCCTCCAGAAGCGGTGAATGCTCCAACACTGGAAGTTTTTAAGAAGAGACTGGACAGCCATTTGTCTGAAATGGTATAGAGTTTCCTGCCTGAGCAGGGGGTTGGACTTGATGACCTCCAAGGTCCCTTCCAACTTTATTATTATTAGAGTGTAGAAGCTAGTTTGTCCCCTGTGGTGCACTATGGATAGCACACAAGCATGAAGCAAATGGACTAGCAATCTTAAGACAGCCAAATAAATACTCTGTACGAACTCTGATGTATCATCGCCATACATTAAATAAATAAATAACCTCTAGAACAGAGTTCCTGGTCACTGCCTAGACTGCGCAAAGAATACAGCAGCATCTTCATTATGGCTGCTGCAGAACCTGAAACCCAGTTGGTCATCTCCCCACTGCTATCCAACCAGAAATTATGCAAGTTCTGTACACTTGTTCACCACTGGTTCTTTGATGGATGCATCTTAGCAGATTTCAGCATCAGCCTGAGATCAAGGCACCCAAAATTTGCAAAAGATGCAACCTAGAGTCTGACCAATGTGCAAGTCTCACTTCTTCTATAAGTCAGCCAGTGCGCCTCTTCCTCTGCTCTTGACTGTTTCCTATTCCTGCCTGCTGGGTCCCGCCTATTTATGATCTGCAACCGGCTCAACATGCCAGGTTCTCAGACTGCAAGGTGCCAGGCACTTCTGCAAGCTCTCTGAACCCCACATCCATCAAAACAATAACAGCATGCCTCTTTCCTCATCACTTCTACCTCTCCCCTCTGAAAGCATAACCCCAACATATATGTACCCACACATCCAGAAGGACCTTATACAGACATTCCTCTGTCATGGTACACTATAGTTAATCATTCTATTTCTAAAGGTACACATTATCTTATTTCATTACGGCTGGAAAGATGAATTTTCCCAGGGAGAACACATCAAAAAATTATATGTGTAAACTTGGCATAAGTAACATAAACCCATCCTACTAATTCTACAGTTCTGGAAAAAAGAGCAGCCTTCGCATTCCTTGATATTTATCAGCCATAGAATCAAAAATAAAGTCAAGTCGACATTCTTCACCGCAGGGATTTATTTTAGTTACTGTGACCCCGTGAGCACAAAAAATAAGGTAAGAAACATGACTGGAATGGCTTAACTTATTGAGATTAATTGCCCCAAACTGAACACCCGATTCATGAATTCTAAGCTTTAAAATATCTAGCAAATCATGAATGCTCAGCAAATATTATGGGTGTGGGTATGTATAAATGCATAATGCAGAGCTGCCACAACTCATAGAAACAGTTGGCTGGGAATGAAAGTATTTCCAGGCATGCTAGCAAAATACTGCATAATCTCCAAGGTGTGCTTAAGAGATCACTTGAATATTCACAGAAAAAGCTTTTGGAGTGCCAATTCTGGCATGGCATAGCCTATTGTGGCCTGACAGAATAACATACTCTTGCTGATTCGTTGCTTGATGACCAAGGTGATTGTAAATTGCATTATCACAGAAGGAAAACAGATTAAATCAAAGCTACATTCCAAGGCTACACAAGAAATCAATAGCAACCTTTTCTGAACAAAGCCAGCACTTTTGTGTAATTATCTCCAAGAGCCCACCTGGAAGGCTGAAGCAAAGATGGCAAGATATGATAAATGCAGACGTGAAAAATGCCCAGTTAAGATCCGGATGCTGCATTTGATCGCGCAAGATGGTGCTTGCTGATCCAAAAAGGGAATGCTGCCCCTATGGAAAAAATGCTAGGATTATTGATTAACTGTGTGTAATTATTTGCTGGTCTTACCTGGACTGCACAAGAAAAGTAACGTGGTCACAATTACTTAGTTTCTTATAATGGCCCTTTACAATTGTCCCAATAAATTGGGATGGCCAGTCTGGAGGTCCCCACAGTTATGTAGTCTTGGGCCCTTTTCAAAACTTATTAATTCTGGAAACGGGTAGCTTTTCTTATTTTGACATAGGAAACACACAATCATTCTAATACCTAGTATAATCTTCATGAAGTTAAAAGAAAAAAAAAAAAAGCTAATACCTTCTCTTTAAAACAACTAAAAGAAAGCAATGGAAAGTTTCACCCAACCCTGAGTAAGGAGCCACAGCAGGGGTCTTCAAACCTGGCCCTTTTATGACTTGTGGACTTCAACTCCCAGAATTCCTCAGCCAGGCACCCGTGCCTGGCTGAGGAATTCTGGGAGTTGAAGTCCACAAGTCATAAAAGGGCCAGGTTTGAAGACCCCTGAGCCACAGCATTCTGAATCATTCCCCCAAAACTGTGGGTCTCATTCTCTTTTAAAATTGCTAAGTGGCCTCATTAATGAAACCTGAGGCATTTTTTTTTAGATATGATGGACAAGCCAATTGAAAAACAATTTGGGGTGCTATATAAGAGACTGGAAAGCATTTGTAGACTTTCTAGGTAATAAATATAATGACATATGGTTAACAGAGGGATTTGAAGATTAGTGTAATGTTTAGCTCACCTGTCATCTGCTTTTTCTTTTTTCTTGTATGAATGTATGTATGTATGTATGTATGCATGTATGTATGATATCTATACATCGGTATATACATTTGTAAAAGGGGAGGATAATTTATTGTTTTTTTTCTCTTTTCTTTCAGCATTCAGCCAGGGTGGATCCTACTTGTAAAATGTTAAAACTTAATTGACTGCTTTTTCCTCTTTTCTTGTAAACTATTTTTTTTTGTGGTTAGGATTTGAATGTATGATTTTGTTTTGTTGCATTTTGTTCGTTTGTTTTACTGTCCTGTATTTTATTCTCTACGATAAAATGAACAGACTTGTAAAAATGCTAAGTGGCCTCCATACTAGGTAGGCGGTTCATCCCAACGTTGAAGCAGAATGACAAGCAATAGGATCTACACACTGGCCTTTGGCGATACTTTTGAAATAAGCTTAAAGAGGAAAGGGAAACATCTGAAGTTATTTTTTGTGCCTTTGGGTCTTTGGTGATCCACTAAACATGCCAGGGTGGGTCTTGCATTGTCTGGAGACTGTCAGTTCTGTTGCATAGTCTCATTTCCTTCTTCCTGTTGCTAGAGAAACTTTTGTTTACAGTACAGGACCATCCTGTTTAACCTTCATTACATTACAGATTGCAGGACCACGCAACCGAAATCAGAGGCAAAAGCGCACACAACACTTTGGCCCACAAGCAATACAAGAAATTTTTCTGGTACTTATTATTATTTTTTTTATTAATTAAATTTTTATGCCGCTCCTCTCCGAGGACTCGGAGCGGCTAACAACATAAATAAAAAACAACATTTCAACATTTCCAAAAATCTAAAACCAAATCTAAAAAGCATTTAAAAAGACCCCCAGACACATTCATCATTCACACACAATCACAGTCATCCCCAGGCCTGCCGGCATAGATAGGTTTTTAGATTCTTCCGGAAGGCCGGGAGAGTGGGGGAAACGCGGACTTCAGGGGGCAGTTGGTTCCAGAGGGTGGGCGCCACAACAGAAAAGGCCCTCCCCCTAGGACCCGCCAAACGACATTGTTTCATTGACGGGACCCGGAGGAGGCCGACCCTGTGCGCTCTCACCGGTCGAAGGGAAGTATGTGGCAGAAGACGGTCCCGTAAATATCCTGGTCCAATGCCATAAAGGGCTTTATAGGTAATAACCAACACTTTGAATTGCGCTCGGAGACCGATAGGCAATCTCTATTGCTTCACAGTAGAGATTAGGAAGATTTTCAGTGGAATCCCTCTAAAAAGCAGGGGTCCGCAACCTTGGCAACTTTAAGACCTGTGGACTTCAACTCCCAGAATTCCCCAGCCAGCCAAGGTTCTACTAGCTCAGTGACGGCGAACCTTTTAGAGACCAAGTGCCCAAACTGCAACCCAAGGCCCACTTATGCATCGTCGGGTGCCGGGTGGGTGTGGTCCATTGTCTGGGTGTGGCCAATTGGGTAGGCGTGCCAAATTGCGTGGCTGCGGTGGTAATGACAAACCGCCTGGGACTAAAAAGTTCAATCAATTCCAACTTTGCAAGATCTTTTTTTTCCCGTAAGAAGTTGAAATTGACTGATTGAACCTTTTGTTTTCTGCACACGGCGGTGGAGGCCTAAAGCGAAAAGGTTTTATAAAACCCAGCTGAAGGCCTAGGACTGGGGCGACAGCACACGTGCCCACAGAGAGCGCTCTGAGTGCCGCCTCTGGCACCCGTGCCATAGGTTCGCCACCACTGTACTAACCAAATTACATGTATTCTGTATATTCTCTCTACATGGGGCTACCTTTGAAAAACGTTCGGAGACTTCAGGTAATGCAGAATGCAGCCGCGCGAGCAGTGTTGGGCCTGCCCAGAAATGCCCACATTTCGGCATCACTCCGCGAGCTGCATTGGCTGCCAATTGGTCTCTGAACGCAATTCAAAGTGTTGGTTATGACCTATAAAGCCCTACATGGCATCGGACCAGGTTATTTACGGGACCGTCTGCTGCCCCATGAAACCCAGCGACCGGTTAGGGCCCACAGAGTCGGCCTTCTCCAGGTCCCGTCAGCTAGACAGTGTCGCCTGGCGGGGCCTAGGGGAAGAACCTTCTCTGTTGCGGCCCCGGCCCTCTGGAATCAACTCCCCCCGGAGATCCGTATCGCCCCCACCCTCTCCGCCTTTCGTAAACTGCTTAAGACACATCTTTGCTGACAGGCCTGGGGCAGTTAACATCTTGCCCCTAGCCAGTGTATGTTTGTGTGTATGTTTGATGGATGACTGGTTTTTTTAATTCAGGGGTTTTTTATATATGTATTTTTATGTAGATTTCTATTCATGCTGTGAGCCGTCCTGAGTTCCTGGAATAGGGCGGCATAGAAATTAAAACAAACAAACAAATAAATAAATAAATAAAATATGTTCTTCTCTCATGTGCTGGCTGGGCAAATCCAGTATAGAATTTTGTGGGCCTTAGGAAAGGTTTTGACCCTGTTGTACATTTCAGCACCTGATGCCAATATTTATATCTCTCTAGAAAGTATACTTAGAGAAAAAGTATACATTTTCCTCCAAGTAGTACAATGATTTTTATACTTATTGCTTCAAAATTGGGAGAAGGCTAATGCTGCTTGGCCTGTGCGTTGCCAGAGAGATTCATCCAGACTTGATTTCTTTAAAGTATGTAGGACATAAAAACATTTTTGAAAAAAAAGTGGTGCTACAAGCCAATTTCCAGCGTTTTTTCTTAATCACTTTCTTTTTCTCAGATACACTGGATTTGGTAGGCTTTAAAAAAAATGGCCCTGGTCACACTTGAGTCAGTACCAGGCTGCCATAAAATAACTGAGAAATCTTATTAAGATCATCCCAGTACTGTATTTCGTTTGAAATCCATGAACTTTAACAGTGGCTTTGCATGAATATCATAAGGATTGAGAACTATGTCAGACATCTTGACCTAGGTCAGTGGTTCTCAACCTTTTTCAGGTTGAGACCCCACTTGCCCCGCCCATGCGTGGCGCGACCCCGACAAAAAAAAACAAACAAAAAAATGGCGGACCGCGACGGCCCGAACTGCGCATGTGGCGTGACGAAAAAAAATGGCAGACTGCAATGGCCGATCCGCGCATGCGCGGCGCGTGCGCGATGGCCCGATCCGCGCATGCGCGGCGCGCGACGAAAAAACAACAACAACAACAAAAAATGGCGGACCGCGGTG
This sequence comes from Bothrops alternatus, assembly GCA_034064705.1. Lineage (NCBI taxonomy): Eukaryota > Metazoa > Chordata > Lepidosauria > Squamata > Viperidae > Bothrops > Bothrops alternatus. The sequence goes on from JARGCV010000085.1 coordinate 1,749,959, forward strand.
TCCGGCGACCCCCGCGAAATGGTCGTTCGACCCCAAATGGGGTCGCGACCCATAGGTTGAGAACCGCTGACCTAGGTAGTAGCCTCTGAGATTGAAATATTCAAGCATAAACAGTATTCCTGCAAGATTTTTCATAGCATTATGTTTCTGAAATAAATCTGAATCAAGACAACCCTAAGCATCTTGCAAAATCTTTCTGGCAAGGGACTTTTGCTTTCCCTACTGGGAAACCACTTGGAAAAAGTCACACAATCCAGGATTGTAACAACCTAGTCGCTGGTCACAGCTATCAATTGCTTCCAGACAAATGCAATTCATTGACTATCTTTTACTAACAAAGGCTCAGCTTTTGGAATATTTGCAAAGCTGTTGATTTTTTTTTTAAACTTCCTAGGTAAGTCAAATACATCTCCTCCATCTGAACCAACAAGAAAGACAACACGGTAAGCCAAAACCAGCAAGTTAGAGGACCACAAAGACAATTTGGCTTCAGTCTGAAATGTAGCTGAGCAACACATTTTACAGGCCAGATGGATGCTAAACTAATCCAACTCTGAGCAGTGGATACACTTCTACCCAAACACACAATTCCTCAATCTGTTGGGCTATTATATTCTTTCTAGTTCATTACAAACAACATTGCAAATGTAACTAGAGTTTCAGCATCCTGACTCCTGGGAGAATTTCTCCATCCGTCTGAGACTCCCCATAGCCCAAGATAGAAAACCCATCTGTAGCTGATGTCTGGGATAAAGTTACAGTTTGACAAACCACAAATGCTTAGGGAGGGGGGAAAAGAGAAGAGAGAGAGAGAAAAAGGACCATTACTGAGAGATAAGATGGAAGTCAAAAGCTGGGCATTTGCTTCTTAACAGGCAAAACCTTCTGCTATACCGCCTGAAATTTCATCTTTGGGGATGAAAGGGGGGGGAGACTGCATTAACTGGACAAGGTCATTTGTCTTCAGAATGCTTTCCTTGCCAGGGGCCCAAGTAGCCTAACCTCTTCTGAATCCTGCAATCCATTGATTTACACCAGAGCAGTGGTTCTCAACCTTTTTCAGGTTGAGACCCCACTTGCCCCGCCCATGCGCGTTGCGACCCCGGCGCATGCGCGCGTTGGGCTGATCCGCGCATGCGCGGCGCGCGCCGACGGAAAAAAACACAAAAAACCAAAATGGCAGACCGCGACGGGCGGATCCGCGCATGTGCGGCACGCGCGCATCGGGCCGATCCGTGCATGTGCGGCACACGCGCGACAAAAAACAACAACAAAATGGCGGACCGCGACGGGCCAATCCGCGCATGCGCGGCGCGCGCCGACGGAAAAAAAACCAAAATGGCGGACCACAGTGTCCGGCGACCCCCACAAAATGGTCGTTCAACCCCAAATGGGGTCGCAACCCATAGGTTGAGAACTGCTGCACCAGAGTAAATGAATTATGAGAGGCAAGTTTAGTGTAGTGGTTTAGGTTTAAGGCTGAAAACTGGAAGACCTTGAGTTCTAGACACAAAGCTAGTTGGGTAACCTTGAACCAAGCACTTTCTTTCAGCCATAGGAAAGAAGCAATGGCAAAGTACTTCTGAAAAACCTTGCCAAGAAAACTGCAGGGATTTGTTTGGGCAGATGCTGAGAACTGGACATGACTGAATAACAACAACAATCACTGAACCATGGATAGCAATCCTAGTCTGGAATTGAAAGAGGTACATGCATACATCTCAGTGCTTGTATTATTAGTCTAGAGCAGGGCTTTTCAACCAGTGGTACGGGTACCACCTGTGGTACATTGGCACCTGGCAGGTGGTACGTGAGCACCCTAGAAAAGTGGTAGTGGGGGAGGGGAATGAGATGAACCAGTGGCAGCACTGCACAAGCCTGAGCGAGAGTCGGCTGGAGCTGCAGGGCTGTCAGGGCTCAGCGGAAGCGCCAGGATCAGCGTCAAGCTCCAGCTGGAACTCAGCGCTGATCCTGGCGCTTCTGCTGAGCCCTGAAGAAGCATCGATCAGCTGGAAAGCAGCACTGATCCTGGCACTTCTGCTGAGCCCAGAAGAAGCGCCGATCAGCTGGAATGTTGCAGCATTTCCAGGGTCTTGTGATTTACATTCAAATGCTTGGCAACTGATTCATATTTATGACGGTCACAGTGTCCCAGGGTCATGTGAAGTGAACAAAACTTGCTGCAACCACCCAGCAGACGGGGGGGAATAAAAACCAAACACCCCCACCCCACCCCTACTGCCAATCTTCAACAGAAATGCTCACAAAAATGAAAACCTCGGACAGGAGGAAGAGCACCGCCAGGTGGGCAGGCAGGTGTCTTGCTGCGCTGTGGCTTGGAGGACACTTTTTCAGTGCCATTGTAACTTCGAACAGTCACTAAGCGAACTGTTGTAAGTCGAGGACTACCTGTACTTTTATCACTTTTTTCTTTTTTGGTCATCAAGTTTTTGACACCTTGCTAAGCGACTGGTGGTACTCAGATGTTGGCATATCCTAAAAGTGGTACAATGGGTGAAAAGGATGAAAAGCCCTGGTCTAGAGCAGTGATGGTGAACCTTTTAGATACCGAGTGCCCCAAAACTGCCCCACCCCCGCTTGCTCCGCCCCCTGCCCCGCTGGGTCACCTACCGCTTCCATGGTCCGCCACAGATTGCCCAGGCGGCCCTGCAGCACATGGCAGCCATGCCCTCTTCCCGCGCCCCACAGCATCATCTGCGTGTGACAGGGTGCGAGGGCGGTGTCTTGTCCTGCTGCCCATCTCCCATGTCCTTGGCTGCACTGCTCTGCCCGGGCCTTGCCCGGGGGCTACTCTCTTCTGGGGGTGCTGCTGGTGAGGAGGGGGCTGCGGGGGAAGGCGGGGCTGGGGTGACAGTGCACGTGCCCACAGAGAGGGCTCTGAGTGCTACCTCTGGCACGCATGCCATAGGTTCACCACCATTGGTCTAGAGCAGGGGTGCCGCAAACTGCCGGCCTGCAGGCTGGTTGCATCATGCGGAGGCTGCGCCCACCCCAGCAATGCAAAAAAAGTCACGATATGTCATGTGATGCGGTAAATTTGACATCCATAGAGCTTCCCTTCTTATAGATCTCCCTCCCACCCTCTGTCCCACTGATACTTTTAAATTCCTTGGAAGAGTTGTGGTAACTGTTGTGAGAGATGGGGGAATAGATTAAATAGCCACTAAAAGAAGAAGCCAACTCTGTGTTGCTGGCATTGGCTCATTCTGTGCCTGTCTTGAGATGAGGCAGTATGTGGTTTATCTATAGTTTCTTGCTATGTGCATTTTTGCTAAAAGCTCACTAGCAAAATGCACGAAGCCTAACTTTAAGGCTTCCTGAGGCATGACTAATATCATATATCCCAGTATCAAGATGTGAGAAAAACGTAACATTTTTGTGGGCACATGCACCATCATATATATATATGTAGGTCTTTGGTTCTTCGGGTTTTCTCCCACGTAGAATTTGAAGTGTCTTGGCGACGTTTTGACGAAGTCCCATTCGTCATCTTCAGGCTGGTGCTTTCGGCTTCGTGCTTCTAGGAGCACGAAGCCGAAAGCACCAGCCTGAAGATGACGAATGGGACTTTGTCAAAACGTTGCCAAGACACTTCAAATTCTACGTGGGAGAAAACCCGAAGAACCAAAGACCTACATACAAACACCCGCGAAAACCTCAGAAAACATATATTATATGTATATATATATATCTCCTAGGACCAGAAAATGCAGAATTTTTGACAACCCACACAAACTTATAAATGCAGAAAGGCTGACCATGCAACCCATAGGAACTGAAAATGAATGAAATTAAACTAATGCAACTACTGTATTTCGATATATTCAATTGATAAACTCCAGATTCGATGCCTGGCACCTACATTTAAATGTCTCAAGAAAGTAGGGTCAGAGAATCCAGGACATTCAATAAGACAGCAGATTAGATGGAGCAATGACCTATTTCACCTAAAAGCAGGCTTAAAAAAATCCTTCTGGATCAAACCCAGAATCTATCCAGTCCAACACTTTGCATCCAGATGCAAGGATAAATTCAAGAACATGACCTACGTGCAAATAAACTCTTTTTGCTATAACCTTGCAAATAGTATTCAAAGTCTGTCATAATGGAGGAATTCCCAAGCATCATTTCGTATACCTTTCCTCTAAGCCTCTCTTTTTGCATATTTCAGAGCCCTGGAAGGCTGACCAAAACGTTTAGTGACTGGGCCATTAAATATGTGTAGTATAATTGACTGGGCCATTAAATATGTGTAGTATAACCACAGAAGACTGGTAGTGTAACTTCACCTTGTTTTGAGATGGAGAAAATGCAAAAAGGCACTGGAAGCCTGAAAATAAATCTCACACTGTTAAGGATAGTCCCTCCTCACAGGAACACATGCTACAGAAATGTACATTTTGGCTTATCTGTTTTCGCATCATATAATACTAACTCATTTTGCATCACTGTCCTGCCTACTGACATCCCCCTTCCCTTAAGAATTAAGAATGGGCTGGATTCTTGAAAAATTGCCCACTCTTTTCTATTAGGGGCAAATGACATCAAGAGTTTTTATTTGTTGCCTTCTGCTATAGGCAGCATGAAAATAACTAAATAAATAACCTATAGATTTGGTGTAATAATAATAATAATAATAATAATAATAATAATAATAATAATAATAATAATAATTGTGTCTCCGAACACAATTCAAAGTGTTGGTTATGACCTATAAAGCCCTATATGGCAATGGACCAGGATACTTGCAAGACCGTCTTCTGCCCCATGAACCCCAGCGACTGGTTAGGGCACACAGGGTTGGCCTCCTACGGGTCCCGTCTGCTAGACAGTGCCGTCTGACGGGACCTAGGGTTAGGGCCTTCTCTGTTGCTGCCCCAGCCCTCTGGAATCAACTTCCCTCAGAGGTTCGTACTGCTCCTTCCCTCCTAGCTTTCCGTAAACTTTTAAAAATACATCTTTGCAGACAGGCCTGGGGCGTGTGAGCTGTGCTCTGCCCCTGGGCCTTTGATTGGGAGTGTATGTTGTATGAGTGAGTATAGTTTTTATAGTTTCATAGTTTTATATTGTACCATTTTTTTAAGTGACCTATGTATTTTGTACTTATATTTCTGTTGTGAGCCGCCCTGAGTCTGGGGAGAAGGGCGGCATATAAGTCGAAATAAATGAAATGAAATGAAATGAAATAATAATAATTGTAAAGTTGGAAGGGACCTTGGAGGTCATCTAGTCCAACCCCCTGCTCAGGCAGGAAACCCTATACCATTTCAGACAAATGGCTGTCCAGTCTCTTCTTATAACCTGGTGGTCACCCTTCTAAGTGCTAATGAGGCTTGATAGCGCATTGCTTTGAAATATAGACAAGTATGGCAAGATGCTGCCACCTACTGAAAAGTAAATCTATTGGATAGTTTCTTGAATAGCTTGAGCTAGACTAGACCAAACTTATGCTGTGTTAGACTTTTCCGACTTGGTGCAATACACCCATACCCAGAAATCTCAGCTAGCTTCTCAATCCTCACACTAAATGGGAATTTTGGAAACTGTAATCTCAAGACATCTACACAAAAACCAGGTTAAGAAATGCTAGTTAACCAGTGCGCTAGATAATATTCATAATTAAGTCCCATCAGTTTAGACAGCCTCGTAGTCAAATAAGAATGCATAAAATTTTGGCTCTACTCTGAAAACCCATATTATCTCGCTCATTTTTAAAGCAAAAACGTCAGAGTAACTTCCAAGTTTAAACCTGCTTTATTTTGTCATTTGGGGGGACTTACTATTCCAAGAGGGAAAGAAAGAGAGTGAGAGAGAATATAAATGTGAAAGCCAATCTAAATATGTAATCTCCAATTTACTGCTCTTAGGGATGATCTTCATTAGCTTAATAGAATCATTTTGCCTACAATGATGCCACAAGTATGTCATTGACAAGTTTTTGTGATAAGTAAAAGCAGAAATGAGGGTGGCACTGAAATGCCAGAGAACAAAAAGAATTTGTTTTCTGTTTGTGCTGGAAATACAAAGCGCTGTTTACTACTGGGGGGGGTGTTACTCCTTAAAAGAGATCAAAGGCGCCTAAGATGACATCAGGAGTTTGGGCACTGGGGGGGGTCTCTGGCTCCTAGAAGCCACCAGACTAATTACTGGAAAACTTCAAAAGGAACTGTAAGCTTTCCTTTCTTTGGCACTTAACACCCACCCACCCCAATTTAACCCTTTCACCTATTCCTCCTTTTAAATATCTACCTACTACTCTTCAGTTACTTGGGACTTGATGGATGGCACGTTGGAAAGCATTTTGACTCGAAACTGAAAAACTACTAATTTAAAACACATTTCAAGGAGAAGCTGCCACATGGTTTCAACCAAGCAAGGATTCCTTCCTTTTTCCTGTTTCCCTAGCAGCCTTAGGCTAAAATGTTTAAATATAGAAGGGTAGCCTTTCCCCTTCTGCTCTGTCCAGATTGCTGGACTACAAGGCCTGTAATTCCCAGCCAGTATGACTGATGGCTGTAGAAATGCTTGAAATTATACTTCTGGTTGACGTGTACTAGGTTTATTGGATTGGCTGTCTGGTGGATTATCTTCATTAAATAAATCAGGAGTCTGAGGAAAAAAAAGGTACGTTAAGTAACAGTATGCCTTTATTATTACTATTACCCTTATTTCTCCCTTGGCCAACTGAACACTTTAATAATTCTATGCTAGGGGTGACCTTTGCCCCCCCAAAAAGGGGGGAGCAGAACTAAAGAAAACCGTTCGGAAGCCCAGAACTGAAGGAAATTTCTGCAGAATGCAAAAATGCACAAACTTAAAAATGTTTGCATTATATAAAACGTACAGCTAACAAGAGAAATGAAGGTTTTCCCCACCCCCCACCCCGTCCAAAGGAGCGGCATGGAAACATTTCATTACTAAGGGAAAATGCAACCCCACAAATAACTTATGACAGGAAAGCCAGAGGTTTAAGCAGGAGACGATGAGGGATGAAATAAACCAGGCCCGGCGAGAAAGGCAGATTGCCTTCAGTTCTGCAAGAGGAGGGAAGCCTCCTTCACACACACACACACACACACACACCCAAACCCCGAAGACTTGCAAAGCGCTTTGCCTACGTGCGAAGATAAAGGTCTTTGCAGATTGCCTTCAGTTCTGCAAGAGGAGGGAAGCCTCCTTCACACACACACACACGATTGCCTTCAGTTCTGCAAGACACACACGGTTGCCTTCAGTTCTGCAAGAGGAGGGAAGCCTCCTTCACACACACACACAAACCGAAGACTTGCAAAGCGCTTTGCCTACGTGCGAAGATAAAGGTCTTTGCCCTTTCGACTCTGCCAGCGCAACACGCGAGCACGGCAGCACCAGCCTGAGACTCGCGCGCGCAAAAAAAGGGGGGAATCCCTTCCCGACCAGGGGTTCTCAACCTTGGCAACTTTAAGACTTGTGGACTTCAACTCCCAGAATTCCTCAGCCAGCAAAGCTGGCTGAGGAATTCTGGGAGTTGAAGTCCACAAGTCTTAAAGTTGCCAAGGTTGAGAACCCCTGCCTTCGACCATCCACCCCCAGCCCACCCCCGCTGTTCGCTTAGCTCTCCATTCCCGCTGTCGGGCCGGCTCCTGCGCCAGCCCCGCGTCGGCTGCAATGGATCGGGCGCTAGGAAAAGCCACCCGAGAGGATCCCGCAGGCAGCCGGATGGGAGATTGGCTCCCAAAGGACAAGCTGCCTCTTCCAACAACTCCCCTTGGCTTAGCCTCTTGCCCAGTCTGTCCTCCCCGCCCGCTTGTTCGGGGATGGAGCATGTGCAGAGCGCCTCATCAGCCCCAAACCGGCTTTGCCTCCGGAGCAGCGAGGCTTCCCCCCCCACCCCTCTCCGACGAGTCCCAACTGGGCTTGTCTTGCAACGGGGCGAGCCGGCTGGGAGGAGAAGCCCGCCGCTCAAGCCGGACGCGCTGCGTTCTCTCCCCGACCCCCAAGTCGCCCACCGCCGGCGCTTACGCGGGAGGATCATGATCCGCCGCTGCTTCGCTGCCCACGCCTGGGAGAAGGGGGTCGGCGGCGCCAGCTGCAGGCGAAGAGCGGGCTCCGTCCGCCCCCCCAGGATCGCTGGCTGGCTGGCTCCGCCGGGCAGCGCCTCAACTCATCTTTCGCTCCCGCGCAACTCGAGGCTCCGGCTCTCCCGGAGGTGCGAACCGTTCAGGCGCCAGGCAGGCAAAGGCGGCGCCGGGCCGGCATCGCCATCGCCCCACCTCCTGCGCTCCAGGTTCCTTCCCGTCAAGGAAGCGGCGCAGCCTCCGGGCCCACCCCCGCGGGGCTCCGCCGAGGAGATCCGGGAGGAAAGGCGGCGGGCAGCGGGCGCCTGGCGCGCGGCTAAAGCAGCCTCGGAGCCGCCCTCCCTGCGGAAGAAACGCCGGCGCGGCGACCCGCTCCCTCCGGGTTGGCCCTTAGGCACGTCGGAACGGAACTCCCCCGACCCCGGGAAACCCGCCTACTTTCCAACGCAGGTAGTCCTCGACTTACAACAGCTCACTGAGTGACCGCTCAAAGGCCCCGGGGGAGAAAGCGAATTGGGACCATTTTCCACACCCATGCAGCTTTCCCCCAACCCCCTCCCCGCCCCATAGGCACGTGATTTCCATCGGGATGCTTAACGACTGACTCTCGTGTTTATGAGGGTTGCGGTGTCCCCAAGTCATGTGATCCCCCTTTGGCCATCGTCTGTCGAGCAAAGTCAATGGGGAAATCGGGTTCGCTTAGCGTCCGTGTTACTACCGTATTTATTTATTTTATTTATTTATTTTAATTAGATTTTTATGCCGCTCCTCTCCAAAGGACTCGGAGCTGCTAACAACATGAACAAAAACAACATCAAAGCATTTAAAAAAAAACCAAAAACCAAATCTACAAAGCACTTAAAAGACCCCCCCAAACACATTCATCATACACACGCAATCACAGTCATCCCCAGGCCTGCCGGCATAGATAAGTTTTTAGATTCTTCCGGAAGGCCGGGAGAGTGGGGGAAACGCGGACTTCAGGGGGCACTTGGTTCCAGAGGGTGGGCGCCACAACAGAGAAGGCCCTCCCCCTAGGACCCGCCAGACGGCATTGTTTCGCTGACGGGACCCGGAGGAAGCCGACCCTGTGCGCTCTCACCGGTCGAATTAAAGAACCGCAGTGATTCACTTAACGAAGGTGGAGAGAAAAGTCATGAAACAGGGCAAAACTCACTTAACAAATTTCTCACTTAGCAACGTAAATTTCAGGCTCAGTTGTGTTCGTAAGTTGAGGACTACCTGTACTGGAACCCCATGGTTGACATTCTATGGCGGAAGCAACACTGGTCCTCTCGGTTGGCCTGACTACAGGAGATTCTCAACTTGCGACCATTCCTTTAATGACCGTTTGAAGTGACCATGGCACTGAGAAAAGTGACTTATAACCGGTTGTCACGCAAACCACCATTGCTGTTCCCCACAGTCATGTGATCAAAGTTTGGGCACTTGGCAATTAGCATTTATGACAGGATCACGTAATCGCCATTTGTAAACCTTCCCAGCTGGCCTCTGAGAAGCAAAGTCAAGTTTCACTTACTGACCGCATGATTCACTTAACTCTGGCCAATAAGGTTGTAAAATGGGACAACAATCACTTAACGTTAACAGACAACAGTCACTTAACAACCGCCTTGCGTAGCAACAAAAATTTTGGCCTCAGTTGTGGTCATAAACTGAGGACTACTTGGAATTTTTTACACAGCTTTTCCTGGGTGAGGTCCCAAAAGCCATTTTCTCCAGGTACCCCTGCAGGTGCTGGCAGCAACAACTGAATTTGTTGGGAGGGATAGTTAGATGGGGAAAGTTTTCTAGTTTGCAAGTTGTAAATCAGCCTTACTTATCGGATCATGTTTTGGTTTCTTACATTTCGGGTACTCGCTTCTTACACTTAGTTTATGATTTGGTTTGTTACGCAAACCCAGAATTACTGGATTAAACCGGGATAGTTGTGTCGAGCACCTTTGCATACCGACAAGGCTACAGTTCAATGTTGTCAACACTATAGACTCCTTTTATCGAGTACCACCCATATTCATTCACACAGTGACTCATCAACGACAGTGCACACCTGGTGAAGTTTCACCAGCGTCCTTGTAGGACTGGATTTCTCAGCTTTAACAACTTGTAAAATATGTGTGGACTTCAACTATTGCTTGGATATTAATCTTAAAAGTTTTCTACTTTCTGTGGCTCAGAATAATGGCTGAACTGTGCACAGAAAGTAGCAAAGTTTAAGACTAATATTAAGTGGAAGGGAAAGAGATTTTCTTCATCAGCCTGAGCCACTTGTATTGTTTCTCAGCCTTAGGAAATTTAACATGTGTGGACTTCAACTCCACCACACGTCCCATCACCTGAGCTTCTCCTGAGGGATCAGCTTTCTTTCTCATAAGGAGCCATGATTCCATGCTGTTTCAGTGAGCTTTGGTTGGTGAGAACGAAGCCTGGCAAATGAGTGCTTGTTCTAAAAAAAAAAAAAAAAGGTGCCGGAACTCACACACGTTATACAACCCGCCTTGCCTACCCTACAAGGTTCCATCCAAAAAAGGTGCCGGAACTCCGTTCTGGGCGTTCTATGACAAAAAAAGCCTTGGTTGTTAGCGATATATGTACACAATATTTATTTATTTGTTTGTTTGTTTGTTTGTTTGTTTGTTTGTTTGTTTGTTTGTTTATTTATTTATTTATTTATTTATTTATTTATTTATTTATTTGGATTTGTATGCCGCTCCTCTCCGAAGACTCGGAGCGGCTCACAACATATACAAAACATCAGAAATCTAAATCCAATCAAAATATTAAAAATAGACCCCCCAACACACATACACCTTACAAACACAGTCAACAATCATCCCCAGGCCTGCCGGCAAAGATAGGTTTTTAAATTCTTTCGGAAGGCCGGGAAAGTGGGAGAAACGCGGACTTCAAGGGGCAGTTAGTTCCAGAGGGTGGGCGCCAAAACAGAGAAGGCCCTCCCCCTAGGACCAGCCAAATGACATTGTTTCGCTGACGGGACCCGGAGGAGGCCGACCCTGTGCGCTCTCACCGGTCGAAGGGAAGTATGTGACAGAAGGCGGTCCCGTAAGTATCCTGGTCCCAAGCCATATAGGGCTTTATAGGTAATAACCAGCACTTTGAATTGCGCTCGGAGACCGATAGGCAACCAATGCAGCGAGCGGAGGGTTGACGAAATGTGGGCACGACGTGGAAGGCCCACAACTGCTCGCGCAGCTGCATTTTGCACTAATTGAAGTCTCCAAACACTCTTCAAGGGCAGCCCCATGTAGAGAGCGTTGAAGTAGTCGATCCTCGAGGTGACAAGAGCATGTGTGACTGTGAGAAGAGACTCCCGATCCAAATAAGGGCGCAACTGGTGCACCAGGCGAACCTGGGCAAATGCCCCCCTCGCCACAGCCGAGAAATGATGTTCCAATGTCAGCTGTGGATCGAGGAGGACTCCCAAGTTGTGAACCTTCTCCGAGGGGTTTATAGATTCACCCCCCAGGGTAATGGAAGGACAGATTGAAGCGTCCTTGGGAGACATAACCCACAGCCACTCTGTCTTGTCAGGGTTGAGCCTTAATCTGTTAACGCCTATCCAGACCCTCACAGCCTCCAGACACCGGCACATCACCTCTCAATAGGGAGTTATGTAGTTATATGTACTGTAGTTATATACATGTAGTCTCGACTTATGATCACAATTGAGCCCAAAATTCATGTGGCTAAGTGAGACATTTGTTAAGTGGATTTTGCCCCATTTTACAACTTTTCTTGCCATCATTAAGAGTATCACAGCAGTGGTTAAATTAAGTGAATCTGGCTTTCCCATTGACTTTCCTTACCATAAGGTGATCACATGACCCTGGGACGTTGCAATCGTCATAATTATGAGTCAGTTGCTAAGCATCAAAAGAATATTGATGTTTAGGAACACATTTTCCTTCCAAATCTGGAATAGAATTCAGGCAGAATCTACTAGGAAGCTTAAAATTTCCTACAGATCTCTGTAAGTCATATAAAGGTACTTTGGGAACCAGTTTGAGCTGACAGATGCTATTCATTTGACATATATAGCAGCAGAACAGATGTATATTTCCCCTTGAAATTAATTCAATTTAAGTTTAAAAAATTCACAATCAAAACCAAAACCTAAATGTGGATGATAAAGCAAACCACATACATCAGGAATCACAAAACACAAAAATAATTATGGTTCTACTACAATGTCATCCCTTAATACAGAAAAGGAGCTCAAAAGAATGAAATATTTTACATGGAATAGTTCGTATTGGTATAGAGGAGCAAGCAATGTTAAGGAGCAATGCTAAAAATCCACACCTTAATTTTTGCAGCATGTCTCACTTCAGATTTTTGTTTTTGGAAAGTTATGTTGTACCCACAGCCCCACCTGCCTTTTTAGGCTGGTGTCTAAGACAATTATTTCTGTGCTTCAGAGGTCTATTAAGCATTGATGCTACTTTCCCACATATTCTTGTAATTCATACTAGGACTTCTGTAGTGAAGATCTGGGGGCCCTGAATCTGATTCACAAAGGAAACTTTTTGTTTTTGGGTTGTTTAGCTGAATACTTTTAGCATAACTCAACTTTTAGGGATTTGGTGGTGCTAATCTGACATGTAAAGACCAATAAGGCATGTCACCCTGCGCAAGTGAAGCAAATTTTATTCATTCCGACATGCCTTCGTGCTTACATAGATTGTAACCTATTTGCTTAAATAGAGGAAATTGCAGCATCTTTCTCACTGCAATTCTTCAACGGTTGACTTTGCAGTATTAGTCACAGCGTCACTATATTCTTAAAATTGATTTCCCTAATACCATGTAGTATTAGCGATGAGAAAGCACCATTTGGTGTGATTCACAGTTGGCTCAGAATTTTCAATCTTCCCCAGAAAAAAATTGCTTTATTCTCAACAGGGGCTCTGCTGTTCATGGTGCTGGCATATATGTACTGAGGGTGCCATTACACGTACAGGACATGATTTTACTGTGCTCCAGTAATTCTAGTTTAAGTCCTTACCCAGAAGGTGGTAAATCTAGATGGTGTCCTCTATTTTGTGATCTGCTGCCTGACATACAATAAGACAAGTGAAAACTTTTTTATATGGTTACTAGATCTGAGCTGCAATAATCTGCATCTCTAGTACGGTAGATAGCTGCAAAAAAAAAGGGGGGGGACTCTATTGGCAGCTGCCACCTAGTAATTGTCCAGGTTTTTCTACCTGGATTTGGTAGTTGCCAATTTTCATTAGTCCTAAAAGCAAAACAACGAAGAAGCAAGACAGCAAAAAAGTATTAATGGTTTTGAATTTTGATGTTGGAGAAGTTTCTTGAGAATACCGTGGGCAGCCAAGAAAACAAACAAATGGATCCTCACCCAGCTCAACACTCGGGCAGAGCTGACCAAACTTAAATTATCCTACTTTGGATACATTATGTACAAATTTATCTCCCTGGAGAAGTCTCTAATAGTGTGAAAAGTCAGAAGGGAATGGAAGAAGAGAGAATAACCACACTTGGAGTACTGTGTACAGTTCTGGTCACCGCACCTCAAGAAGGATACAATGGAACTGGAAAAGGTGCAAAAAAGGGCAACAAGAATGATCAAGGAAATGGAGCACCTCCCTTATGAAACCAGATTGCAACGCCTTGGTCTCTTCAGCCTTGAAAGACGGCATTTAAGGGGTGACTTGATCGAAGTGTATAAAATCATGCATGGGATAGAAAAGGTGGATAGAGAAAAATTCTTGTCTCTATCACACAATACCAGGACAAGGGGGCACTCCCTAAAGCTCATAGCTAAGAAAGTGAGGACAAATAAAGGGAAATATTTCTTCATCCAGAGGGTCGTTGATTTATGGAATTCACTTCCAGAAGGAGTCGTGACAGCTGTCAGCCTTGACAGCTTCAAGGCAGGGTTAGATAGATTCATGGATGCCAAGTGTATCGGTGGTTATTAAAACGGATGTCCATGTGCCGCCTCTATGTTGGTTGAGGCAGGCAGGATTCCCTTGGGTACCATTTGTTGGGGGTCAAGGGAAAGGGAGGGTTTTGCCTTCTCTTTCTGCTCAAGATCCCCATGTACATTTGGTGGGCCACTGTGTGACACGGAATGCTGGACTCGATGGGCTTTGGCCTGATTCAGCATGGCTCTTCTTATGTTCTTATAACCAATATGAAGGTGGAAGACTCGGTCATAGCGGCAATGAGTTTTCCGTTGGAAAATCTGGCAGGGGAGAGATCATTATAGAGAAAATTTCTACGGTAGTTGTGAAGAGTTGATGGCACATAATCAAAAGTGGAGCAAAGCAAAGTGAATAAACTCTTAATGTCTTTGGTATTTTTGTTCTTTATGTCAGGCCATATATAAGAAATATATGGTAAAGCTGAGCATCAGAAGTGGACAGATTCATACACTCACCCACGTAATTGTGAACATACAGTTTATTACCTATAAGTGGTTGGTATAATCTGGAGTCTTTTCAGTCTTAGTATCTACCCTTAATACCCATCTATAGTTGAGACTCACTCCTAACTCTGTGCATATTATTTGGAAACGTAATAGCAGTGTTCCAATATCTCAGGGGCTGCCCCAGAGAAGAGGGAGTCAAGCTATTCTCCAAAGCGCCTGAAGGCAGGACAAAAAGCAATGGATGGAAACTAATCAAGGAGAGAAGCAACTTAGAACTAAGGAGGAATTTCCTGACAGAACAATTAACCAGTGGAACAACCTGCTCCCAGAAGCTATGGATGCTCCAACACTGGAAGTTTTTAAGAAGAGACTGGACAGCCATTTGTCTGAAATGGTATAGGGTTTCCTGCCTGAGCAGGGTGTTGGACTAGATGACCTCCAAGGTCCCTTCCAACTTTATTATTATTATTATTATTATTATTATTATTATTATTATTATTATTATTATTACAGAGGCTAAAAACATATAAGGAACAGTTGCTGGAATTGGGTATGTCTAGTTTAATGAAGAGAAGGACGAGGGGGGACATGATAGCAGTGTTCCAATATCTCAGGGGCTGCCACAAAGAAGAGGGAGTCAATCTATTCTCCAGAGCACCTGAAGGCAGGACAAGAAGCAACGGATGGAAACTAATCAAGGAGAGAAGCAACCTAGAACTAAGGAGAAATTTCCTGACAGTTAGAACAATTAACCAGTGGAACAATCTGCCTCCAGAAGCGGTGAATGCTTCAACACTGGAAGTTTTTAAGAAGAGACTGGACAGCCATTTGTCTGAAATGGTATAAGGTTTCCTGCCTGAGCAGGGGGTTGGACCCGATGACCTCCAAGGTCCCTTCCAACTTTATGATGATGAGTATGATGATGTGCCACAGAATGTACGAATTAACATTGCACAGATTGAATACTACAATTAAAATGCTTATTTCTTATCAGAAGTATTTGTGCATCACTTTTATTGCCAGCTATTCAATTAGTAAATCATAGGAAGCTTTCTCTGTTATTATTATTATTATTTATTTGACTTCTATGCCGCCCTATTCCGGAGAACTCAGGGCGGCTCACAACACAATAAAAATCAACATTTAAAAATACATGTATATAAACCCCTTAATTTAAAAAACCAATCATTCAACATACACACAGACATACACTGGCTTGGGGCAAGATGTTAACTGCCCCAGCCCTGCCGGCAGAGGTGTGTTTTAAGTAATTTACGAAAGGCGGAGAGGGTGGGGGCAACACGGATCGCCGGGGGGAGTTGATTCCAGAGGGCCGGGGCCGCAACAGAGAAGGCTCTTCCCCTAGGCCCCGCCAGGCGACACTGTCTGGCTGACGGGACCTGGAGAAGGCCGACTCTGTGGGCCCTAACCGGCCGCTGGGATTCATGGATTCTCAAATCACTTCTCTCTTTCAGCAATCTGGTTCATGCCAAATATACAGCCTCCCACTGCCCACACGTCAGATGAACAAAGTAGGAAATACCAATTTAGTTGGCCAGACTTTATCATTTACTCATTTGTATCTATTTCATCTTTCTCACATCTGTTCATCCTAAAATTTTCTCCAGGGCAAAATCTCTTTTCTACCTGTATTTTGTAAGCAATGAGGTTATATTCTGTTAATAAACAATATAATGTAAGTTTTTCCTCCCAATTTTTAAAATTATGGTTGAAAAACCGGTAGACTTCCAAATGTTGCCCCTTAGCTGTCTGCCACCAGATTGGTCAAACTGCTATTGGCAGTTGAAATTCAATGCAGGTAGTCCTCGACTTACAACAGTTTGCTTAGTGACCATTTGAAGTTACAATGGCACTGAAAAAATTGACTTATGACTGTTTTTCACTCTTATGACCTTTGCAGTATCCTCAGGGTCATGTGATTTACATTCTGATGCTTGGCAACTCACATTTAGGACAGTTACAGTGTCCCGGGGTCACGTGATCCCCTTTTGTCAAGGAGAAAGCCAAATTCACTTCACAATCGTGTTACTAATTTAATAACCGCACTGATTCACTTAACAAGAAAAGTCGTAAAATGGGGCAAAATTCACCTGACAAATTTCTCACTTAGCAACATAAATTTTGGGCTCAATTGTGGTCCTAGGTTGAGGACTACCTGCACCCTGTCCTCATTGCTACAGTCTTGCTCTGTAAGTTGTGGGAAGAGAGTCTTCTTAAGATACATGCTAAGTTTTCCCTCTTTATGCATTATGGCTTGATTTGAAAAATGCATTATTGTGCAGTCTGAATAAGCCCTTTTCTGACAGAAAGCAGACCTCACCACATCTGGATTGGCAGGTTTACATTATTATTCCTGGAAATCCCTGGAAGTTCCAGTTCATTAATTTGCTTTAATAGATAACCAGAGAATGGAACCCCAAAGCTTGTCTTTTCATGGATTATTGATTCTGCCAATTATCTTTGTCATGTTTTTAGCGGTTTAGCTAATATATTTGCCTGCCTTTGACAGTTACTCAGCATAGTCGAAGTTTAGGATTTAGCTGACCCATGGGAGAAAAAAGTTCCTAGGGGTTGGTCTAGGTAGTGTGCTAACCTAATATTTGCTGTGCAGTCTTAATTCATAATGGGAGATGTTGGGTACCAGAGCTGACGGCATTATATTTCAGCAGAACAGCAAGGTGTGTTTTTTGTGTCAATGTGTCCTGGTGAGCCATTTCAGAGGTTTTCTTGGGAAGATTTTCAGAAGCGGTTTATCGGTGCCTGTTTCGTAGCGCTGAGACAGAGGGACTGGCTCAAGGTCACCCAGTTGGATTTGTGTGGGACTAGAACTCACAGTCTCCTGGTTTCCAGCCTGATGCCTTAAGACTACACCAGGGGTAGGCAACCTTGGCTCTTTTATGACTCGTGGACTTCAACTCCCAGAATTCCTGAGCCAGCCATGCTGAGGGGAAATGGAGGTTTCCATGCTGAGCTATGCTGGCTCAGGAATTCTGGGAATTGAAGTCCATGAGTCATAAAAGAGCCAAGGTTGCCTATCCCTGGACTACACCAAAGCGGCTTTCAGAGAGGCAAGTTACAGTAGTTAACTATATTAACTGCAGTTTGGTGTGAGGCCAAATAAAGGGTACAACTCTCTCTTAACAGGTTCATCTTAGGTTCATGTGGCTATTTTTGAAGCAGAGATGAATCCAAATTGGAGGAGAAATTCATGTATAAATTAATTCACTGAAAGTACAAACAAATAACTGCTGTAGCCGGTGACACATCTTCCGCTGGTCATTTTTTAAAATTTTATTTTAATTAATAATAATAATAATAATAATAATAATAATAAAGTTGGAAGGGATCTTGGAGGTCATCTAGTCCAACCCCCTGCTCAGGCAGGAAACTCTATACCATTTCAGACAAATGGCTGTCCAGTCTCTTCTTAAAAACTTCCAGTGTTGGAGCATTCACCGCTTCTGGAGGCAGGTGGTTCCATTGGTTAATTGTTCTAACTGTCAGGAAATTTCTCCTTAGTTCTAGGTTGCTTCTTTCTTTGGTTAGTTTCCATCCGTTCCATCTCCTGCCTTCAGGTGCTTTGGAGAATAGCTTGACTCCCTCTTCTTTGTGGCAGCCCCTGAGATATTGGAACGTTGCTATCATGTCACCCCTAGTCCTTCTCTTCATTAAAGTAGACATACCCAATTCCAGCAACTGTTCCTTATAAGTTTTAGCCTCCACTCCCTTAATCATCTTTGTTGCTCTTCTCTGTACTCTTTCTAGAGTCTCAACATCTTTTTTATATCGTGGTGACCAAAACTGGATGCAGTATTCCAAGTGTGGCCTTATCAAGGCATTGTACAGTGGTATTAACACTTCACATGATCTTGATTCTATTCCTCTATTAATGCAGCCTAGCTCTGTGTTGGCTTTTTTGGTAGCTGCAGCACACTGCTGGCTCATATTTAAGTGATTGTCCACTACGACTCTGAGATCCCTCTCACAGTTGCTACTATTGAGCAAGGTACCACCTATACCAGATATGTCAAACTCACAATGTCACATGATGTTGCGTGACGTCTTGGGACTTTTCCCCCCAATGCCAGCAATGAGGTGGATGTGGTTTCGGTGTGACGCATCTGGCCCGTGGGCCAGCAGTTTGACATGCCTGACCTATACTATACCTGTGTATTTGTTTTTTCTTGCCTAAATGTAGAACCTTACTTTTTTCACCATTGAATTTCATTTTGTTAAATACTGCCCAATGTTCAAGTCCGTCAAGATCCTTCTGTATCTTAAGCCTATCTTCTGGAGTGTTGGCTATTCCTGCCAGCTTGGTGTCCTCTGCAAATTTGATGATTTCCTCATCTATCCCCTCATCCAAATCATTGATGAAGATGTTGAAGAGCACTGGGCCCAGAACAGAGCCCTAAGCACCCCACTACACATTTCCCTCCATGTAGATGCGGTTCCATTGAGGACCACATGTTGAGTATGGCCGGTCAGCCAGCTACGAATCCATCTGGTGGTGATGTTGTCTAATCCACATTTTTCTATCTTATCAAGTAGTAGGTTGTGGTCTACTTTATCAAATGCCTTACTGAAGTCTAAGTAAATTATATCCACAGTATTCCTCTGGTCTACTAATTTTGTCACCTGGTCAAAAAATGCAATAAGATTTGTCTGGCATGATCTGTTTTAGACAAACCCATGTTGGGTTTAGATTACTTAAGATTACTTAATTGCCCTGTCGGAAACCTCAAAGGGATATTTTGCTTCACTTCACTTCTGGACACAGCCATAAAGATGCCATTCCATGTTGGAGTGGGCTCTTTGCTTTACCTCTTCATGGGTCTTCTAATGGATGCACCAAAGCAATTCCCATTCAAGTGAAGCATTCCTTATCCGTTCCTCAGCTAGAAGTGTTGAGGTGGAGTGTCTCAATTCTCTGTGCTGTTGTGTGACTTTGCTCCAACAATTTAAATTTAGGAGGCTCTCTGAGGTAAAGTAGATCGCATACCTTGCACCACTGAATACTTTGTAGGCTATCTTTGTGATGTTGTGATACTTTAGACTATTTTAGAGTGCATCGATTGTTTCCTTTAGGTTTTGTTTTGCATGGGAAGTAAACATGCAGCATATACACAACTGAAACTTAAGTTTCTTTTGATTAAGTTGTGTGATCTCCATCTCAGCAGGGTTACAATTCTTTATTTCTTCCATATTATCTCTGTTCTTGGAGAGATCTAGCCTGCCTTGTGTGTAGCTCTGGCATAACCACAGCAAATCTCTAAAGTCACAAAAACTTTCATTTTGGATTACCAAAAAAAGCAAATACCCCCCCCCCATCTTTCAAGAAGTTGTCTCTTTAAAATGAGAATGTTTTAAAAACCACAATAGCAATAGCAGCAATGTTGCCTTTGTTCTGAGTGTGAACAGTGTTATGAATCAAGACACTTTTTCTTTTGTATTCGGGGATTTTAATATTATTAAGTGGGAGTCACAGGCTGGCCCGTGAAAAAACGTTAATGGTCATGCACTGATTTGTGGGTCATGCCCATTGACAAAAGGAGAATCCCTTCAAAGAAGGGTGTTTAATGGAGTCACGAGAGTTCAAGAAAGATGGCAGAGTATTTATGAAAATGCCCTTTAGGCACATTTATTCCCTTCGAGGTACATTGTGTTTTCAGTAGCACTTGCAGGATGGAAAATTGATAATAAGGACTGCATTGTTTCCTCTTTTCCCTTTAGGGCCCAAGTTCCCCCCCCCATTGCTAAATGCATGCTTTTAATCAGTACCTCTTTTAAACACAGGCTTCCAAGAGGTAGCAATTGGTAACAGATCTTATGATTCTCTTTCACTCATTTGGAGTTGTGAAATATATTAGTCCATTTCCACAAAAAATATTATAAATATCTTCCAAGTACGTTTGTTAGATTACAAGATGTCTCATGAGATATCAGGCGTCAGGGTGTGTTGTTTGGTTTGGTTAGGCTTTGTCCTTGCAGATGAATAGTGTGGTTGAAATACTCAGAATTTCTCTTTCTTAATTGTTCTCAATAATTGTTCTCAATCATTCATTTGATAATACAAATGCAGATGTGGGCGATAAGTAGTAAAACTTTATACAGAAGCAAGTAGTAGTTTTTGCTTCAAAAATGTAGCACTGGTAGTGGTGATTATTTGCATCACATTCTATTTTTCTTCCAGAAGCTGAAAACATTTCTTCTATGTTTCTTTCCCTCAATCTGATCCTTCTCTTCTATGTTCCTTCATCTCTTCTATGATCCTTCATCTCTTCTATGTTCCTTTCCCTCCATCTTATCCTCATAGCAATTATAAGCCTTAATAAGACCATACCTGGAATACTGCATTCAGTTTTGATCACCACATTACAAAAAAGTTGTTGAAACTTTGGAAAAAGTGCACAAAAGAGCAATTAAGATGATTAAAGGCTTGGAGACTAAAACATATGGAGAATGGTTGCGGGACTTGGATATGGCAAGCACTAGGGGTGACATGATAGCAGCATTCCAGTATTTGAGGGGCTTCCGCAAAGAAGGGGGGTCAACTTATTTTCCAAAGCACCGGAATTCAGGACAAGAAATGATGGATGGAAACTAATGAAGGAGAGAAGCAATCTGGAATCAAGGAGAAGCTTCCTAACAGTGAGAACAATTAACCAGTGAAAAAGGGAAAAGATACTGATACAAATACAGCAATGAAGAGAGTTTTGAAAATTGACATTCAGATGAAAACTGGATTTTTTCTTATTAGGACTTATGGACACTCAATTAGAAAACGCTCTTGGATGATTGGTTTTCTATATATAACTGCACCAAAGTCATTATATGCATAAGCATAGAAGACTACAGAAACACTAATGGAGGAATGAAGTGTGAAGTGTGAAGATGACCAAGTTTGCAGAAATGGCTAAATTGAGGAGAGAACTACAATTATATTTAAATCACTGTGGAGAATGAATGGATCCTTCCTTTATCAATTGTGCATATTGTGCAAATACTACAGTGACTATTTTTCATTTAAATGTTGCCGAGATAGGAGGTTAGTCCATCTCTTTCAAAGTATCTTTTTTATCTTGAAGACAATCAGAAAAATAACTTTTTCAATAAAAAAGAAATGTTCTTATAGAAGATTAGCAGATAGCAATTTTGCTCCTTGCAAGAAAACTTCTGGTTTTGCATGGTAGCAACCGGTCACGGGCTTGTGGATTCTCCTCACCCCTGCGGCTAATTTCGCCCTGCCAGGGGACCCTAAATGGGTCTAAGTCGCCCTGGAGAGGCAGCGAAGAAAGAAGAGTGCCCCAGTGATTCTGGAACAACGCAGTTGTTCTGTTCGACTTGGGGAAAGCCTTCTAACCTGACAGAAGAAAGGCTGGCCAGCCCAAGCTACTTGCAACCGAAGTCCAAAAGTACTAAGCAGCACAACTGTGAACAGCATGCTTGAAACTGGGTGAGGAATTTGATATTCTTTTTTCTATTCTATATTTAATTTCCTGAAAAAGATCCCCAAGAAGCAAAATTCCTCTGAAAGGGAAGGAGGGGGATTTGTGTCTCCTCCTTATACTAACGGAAGTGGTGAATTAATCTTTTTATAAAGGATCAAAACATATGGAAGTGAAATAAATATAAAACCTGAAATATAAAACTTAAATCTGGATAAATCTAAAATTGTTGAATGGTTAAGATTCTCATTCTAAAGATAATCGTTCATTTTGGAAATTGAAAAACAAATAGATGCTGACACCTAGTGATGGATGAAGACTATGACAGCTATGACTTTAATATATGACAAAACCTAGGAAAAGCTAATCTGTGTTTGTGATCTTCAAAGCTTTAACAACAAAGAACATCTGTGGGGAAAAAAAGACAATAATCTGGGCTGTAGACAAAGAAAGAATTATAAATTTCAGGGGAAAAAATCTTTTGTTGAACTATTTGGATTACAAATATCTATTTAATCAGGACTCTAAAGCTATTTGCAGAAGAAAGAAAAGAAGAGAAAAACTCAAATTCGGGCCATCATGGATCAGAGTCATGTAGAAAGAACATATCAAGAAAACATAAATACTCCACAGGAGGAGATATATAGTAAACTGCAACTAATTCAGACAACAATGATTTTAAACCACAAAGAAATCCAATACTAATACTAATACTAATACTAATACTAATACTAATACTAATACTAATACTAATACTAATACTAATAAAGGGAAGGGACCTTGGAGGTCATCTAGTCCAACCCTCTGCTCAGGCAGGAAACCCTATACCATTTCGGATAAATGGCTGTCCAGTTTCTTCTTAAAAACTTCCAATGTTGGCGTATTCACAGCTTCTGGAGGCAGGTTGTTCCACTGGTTAATTGTTCTGTCAGAAAGTTTCTCCTTAGTTCTAGGTTGCTTCTCTCCTTGATTAGTTTCCATCCGTTGCTTCTTGTCCTGCCTTCAGGCACTTTGGAGAATAGCTTGACTCCCTCTTCTTTGGGGCAGCACCTGAGATATTGTCCTTCTCTTCATTAAACTAGACATACCCAATTCCAGCAATCTATTTCCAAGTTAACTCTACAACAAAAAAAATCCCAGAAAACAACAGAGAAGGAGCAGATAAAACAGATAAATGGATACAAAATTGAGAACAGAGACTTAAAGATGGAATTTAACAAAACAAGGAAACATGATTTAATCCTAGTGGAAAAAAATTCACAGGAATTGGAAAAAAACAACTTATCCCTTATTTACAAAATAAATCTGAGGACAAGAAAACAGACTGGATAAAATGGACTGTAGAGATGTCAGGAACATTGGAGAGAAAGGAAATGATAAGAGAAGCGGAGAGAAAGAAAAAGAGAAAGATTTTCAACAAACATGGAAAGGCAGAAGCCCCGTACAAAGACACCTCATCTGATTTACTTTTTATATCTACAGTAACATTAACGAACATAAGGAAAAACCTTTTGACTCAGCAAAATACATTGATTAAGAAAGATACTGGGCAAAGGAAAAAGACCAAAGTGGAAATCAAGAAAATAGATGATGGGACCTATCAGAGAGAATACCTAAAAAAAAAAACATTTGTTTGAATATGGCTAAAGAAATAGAAAAGTTTTGGAATATATACGTCATTCTAAGAGGGATGAATTCTCTAAAACAGCGGTTCTCAACCTGTGGGTTGTGACCCCATTTGGGGTCGAACGACCATTTCACGGGGGTCGCCAAACAATGCAGTCCGCCATTTTTTCCCCTTTTCCTCGGCCGGCGCAGGGGGCAGCACCGCGCATGCGCAAGGTAGCACCGTGCCTGCGCGATGCGGGCCATCGCACTGCGCATGCGCATGCGCGATGCGGGCCGCTGCACATGCGCGGCGCTGGTCGGGGTCACGGCCTGAAAAAGGTTGAAAACCGCTACTCTAAAATAATATGCTTTTTTCCCTTTTTTATTCTATTTCTTGATACGAGTAATATAAAAAAAGTTGAAATGGCTTAGATAAAGGAAATGTTTTAGATTTTTAAATGTGATTGAATTTAAGAAAATTATAATGGAAAAAATGTTTTGAATAAGAGTTAAAGGACTAGATGACTAGATGTATTAAATGGAATATTTAAAGATTAAATATATTTTTAATTATGGTTAAAAAGAATAAGAAATCTTGGAAACAAATATATATTAGCTCAGGAGGGATACATATTTTAAGTAGTATGTTATTTTTTATGTTTCTTTACTCTTACTCTTCCTTCTTTCTTTCTTTTTTACTGTTTTATCTATTTCTTAAGAAATGTAAAAGTGCTGAGATGGTTCATATGGGAAAAATAGACTTAAATTTTTAAATGTAATTAATTTTTGAGAAAATCTTAACCAGTAAGAATGCTTAGAATTTTGTGGGAGAAACAAATTTAAATAAGGACTGTAACAGGATCTATGATAAGGCAACCAGAATGATTGGATAGAAAAGAAACATTATATTGATGTGATTATTATTTTTTAGAAATATTGGAAAAAATATATTTAATTGTTATTTATCAAAACAATAAGAATTGTATTAACTCAATGTTTGCAAAAGAGGATATTTTGGGGAAAAGAGGAAATCAACTAACTAAAACCATTATGCGGATTATAGAAACCAATTGTTAGTGATTGTTTTACAAATGTAAACCCAGACAACACACTGTTCACCAATTATTAAGTGATTTATGTTTAAACAAATCAATAAAATATATTACAAAAAGAAAGAAAGAAAAGAAAACAGTCTGATCTGAAACATGCCACACAAAACCAGCCAATCTTGGCTAGTTTTCACCCTTCTTACACTAGTTGTGTTACTAAATAACCGTTGATTCAGAAATAAGTCATGACTTCTTCTAATTTTTCCTTTTCCTCCATTCCCTTTACTGAGGCTGAAAAATAGACAAGAAATCAGATAGAGAGGGATAGCCTCTCTTCCCAATATAAAGGTATATAGCCAATTTCCAGGGTACAATCTGGCAACTCTACAAAAGGACAGATTTTGGCAAATGAACCCTGTAATAATGCTAATAAAAGCTTACATTTGTGCTGAGCTAGGACTCATTTGGAGTAATACAGCTTAGCTATTCCCCAAGGCATTCAACATCCAATATAAAGCTCCACCCTAATGGAATTTACTGGAGATCCAAGATTCTGAACAGCTAACAGTATCTATGTTATTAGTAATCACAGAAATTCCCGCTCAGGCTTAGCCATTTTCTTTTTTCTTGATGGACGACCCAATGCTTTGTAGTCCAGTGATTTCCCCCTCCCTCCATTAAGCTTATTTCCTTTGGAGGAAATAGGAATAAGCATTACCTGGCTTAGCTGGCCAATTATAGGAAAGGCTGCTGCTCATTTGGAGCCCCTAGGGTGAAACTGTAGGATACAGGAAATCATTTTAAACCGATAACTCAATAAAGCCCAATCATTATGGTAATTGAAACAAGCTCCCTTTCGTAGCTACTTTCATCACAATTTTAAACAAAGCTCTCTTTTTTTGGTGCTCTATTACATTGTGGAGAATAAGACGTAATATATGAAATTAGCTCATGGATTCAAGGGTATGGCATGCTGTTTGAGCAAATAGGCCAATAAATAAACAAACAAACAAACAACCCCACAACTCACAGAAATAATGTATGTTAATGAGCTTGATTTGTGTTTACTGGATCAATAAATCAATAAATCCTGCCTGAGCAGGGGGTTGGACTCAATGACCTCCAAGGTCCCTTCAAACTACTACTACTACTACTACTACTACTACTACTACTACTACTACTACTACTACTACTACTACTACTACTACTTATTATTATTATTATTATTATTATTATTATTATTATTATTATTATTATTTCTTCAATGACATTCTTAGCTAGAAACAAACATACATAATTCTAAATTGTTACAGCTTCAGAAATGCCGCATTTTGTGTACAGTGCAGAAAAAAATTGTGGATGGGTGGGCATAAAAGTGACACAAATTCAAGTCAACTGATTGTTCTGTTTCTACCATATATGGCTTTTCTCTCTGAACCAGGAACATGAGTATCAAAGCACGTTCCTGTTATAGTGTCAGCGTTTGTGAAGATTGTGGTTGTACAGTGTTTAAGATGTTCCAGCCAGATAATCTGAAAATTGGGCCATGAGTGCGTATACAGTTTAGTCTGGTTCTTTAAGCCCACCCACATTTACAATCAAGCCCTTGTATTCATTCTTTTGTATTTCTAAAATTCGGTCCTCTCCTAAAAGTGTTGCAACTGATGAACAGTGAAGACAATTGACAGATTATTCCATGTGTAGTGTGTTATGCTACAACAGAACTTCTAATGCAAGCATAAGGCTCATGAGGGAGACATGAAAGGAATCTTAACATGAATCCTACATGAAGACCTAATTTGGATCATGCCAATGAAATTCGTATGAGCCTATAGGTGCACATGATGGTGTACAGCAGGGGTTCCCAACTAGGGGTGCTTGCACACCCTGGGGGCACGAGATGATATTCCAGGGGGTGCGAAAACTTGGGTTTTCAAAAATATACATAAGTCATTGCCGTTATTTCAAACTTTTGTAAGGGATGTGAGAATATATTAGAAGTGTTCTAGGGGGTGCGGGGTATAGAAAAGATTGGGAGCCGCTGGTGTACAGCTAGACCAGTGGTTCTCAACCTTTCTCAGGTTGAGACCCCACTTGCCCCACCCATGCGCGCCGCGACTCCAACCCGGACACCGCGGGCCGCCATTTTGTTTTTTTTATTTTTATTTTTTTATTTTTTTATTTTTTATTTTTTTAATTTTTTTGGCGCGCGTGCCGTGCATGCACAGACCCGCCCATTGTGCCGAAAAAAAATAAAATAAAATAAAAAAATTAAAAATAAAATAAAAAAAAATAATAAAAAAAATGGCGGCCGTGACGGGCGGATCTGCGCATGTGCGGATTGGCCCGTCGCACGCGCCACACATGCGCGGATCCGCCCATCATGGCCACCATTTTGTTTTTTTGTTTTTGATTTTTTTAAAAAAAATTTTATTTTTTTTTTTTATTTTTTTTCGGCGCAACGGGCGGGTCTGCGCATGCACAGCGCGTGCGCCAAAAAATAAAAATAAAAATAAAAAAATAAAAAAATAGAAAAAATAAAAAAATAAAAATAAAAAAACAAAATGGCGGCCCACGGTGTCCGGCGACCCCCGCGAAATCGTCGTGCGACCCCAAATGGGGTCGCGACCCAAAGGTTGAGAACCACTGAGCTAGACCTTGACTTATAACCGTTCATATATTGTGTGTTCAAAGTTATAACAACATTGAAAAAAGTGGCTTATGACTGGTTCTTAAAGTTATGACCATTGCAGCATCTTCACGGTTATGTGATCAGAATTTGGGTACTTGGGGCTGATGTGATCAGCATTTGTGACCTATCCAAGTGGCTTCTGACTAAGTCAATGGGGGAAGCTGGATTTGCTTAAGGACCAGATGATTCACTCACCAAATGACGTGATTCACTTAACACCCATGGCAAAAAAAGTTGTAACACTGGGCATGATTCACTTAACAATCCCCTTGCTTAGTACTGGAAATTATACTCCCAGATATGATCATAAGTCGTAGACCAGGGGTCCTCAACATTTCCGGTGCCAAGGGAGAGAGGAAATGGTTCCGTGTGAGCCGCGCCACACAAACTACAAAACACACACCGTCTTTTAAACTTTACCAGCTTCCCCCACAATTACAACATGTTATGCTCTTGTATTCTTAAATCAATCTGGGGTCAGTTGCGTTTCCAAGATAAACCTAAAAGTCAGGTATGCTTACTGAATTGTCTTCTCCTTAGTCAGACCATACATACAAACACATCCTTAGCATAACATATTTACGTATCCAAGTTGACTTTTAAAACACAGTTTGATGTAATGGTTAAGGTGGTAGCCTAGAAACCAGGAGACTATTATTCCTAGGGTTCTGTCCAGGTATGAAAGCTGTCTGGGTGATTTCGGGACAGGCCTCCTCAGTAACTATATTTCACTACATTGTTTTGAGGGAAAGAGGAAGTGGGAGCGTTAGATATGAGCGCTGCCTTAAGTTGACCCCCCCCTCCCAACCCCCAAAAAGAAATTATTTAAAGCTGAGATGTCTAACCTTGGCAACGTTAAGACTTATGGACTTCCAGAATTCTCCAGCCAGCTTTTATGCGCGAAAGTTACCAAGATTGGACATCCCTGCTTTAGCCACTTGGAAGAATCATGCCATGTTTCAATAGATTTATCAGATCAGGCAACTACCAGGGGAATAGTGAAGTAGCTGAAACAGAGCCCAAATGGGCTCTAAGACCCTATTTTGCTGCTAATTGTAGACAGTGCAGAATGGTAGATCAAATTATGTTTCTGTGTTGGAAATTTTGTAGTCTTAGAATAGCAATAGCACTTAGACTTACATTCCCCTTTACAGCACTTTCTGAGCAGTTTACAGTGTCAGCATATTGCCCCCTACAGTCTGGGCCCTCATCTTGCTGATGGATGAAAGGCTAAGTCAACCTTAAGCTCATCAGGACCGAACTCCAGGCTGTGGGCAGAGTTAGCCTGCAATACTGCATTCTAATCACTGTGCTACTACTTTTTTTCTCTGAGGGAAAAAAAAAACTTACAGTGCAATTTGATATGATCCAAAAAGACCAGGAAAAGGATCAAAAGACCCAAAAATCAAAAACTGGTGCTGGTTTGCATATTTGCTTAATCAATTAAAAGAAGAAAAAATATGTCGCACAGACCTAAGCTTAAGGTCACTGAGCAGACAATTACCCATGGCCATTTGATGTTGACAGCAATCTTATATCACTGTATGAAAACTAAATGTCCCTTTCTCTAATGAGGTGTTCCCCCCCCCTTTGCAATAAATTTGATTCCTATTTCAAAAAGCCACTGGGGGATGGATGAGAAATTTTAGAGCTTCTGTTGAGAGATCTTCTGTCCACCCAGTGAAGGGACTATTAACATCTTCAAAAAAACAATACAGACTTGACTGAGATCTGATTTCTAGGCAGGAAGTATAAACAATGACTTGAAAGGTATGTACATAGACCTTCCAACTGATTTACTGGTACCTCTTGAGAATCTCTCATGCATGCCATATTGACCTCACAAACTTAATTACTGTAAGCTGGAAGAGAAAGAACATAAGCCTCCCAGCCCACTGACATGGACATCAAAGACCATGTTATGGAAGAATAACCAGATCAACTGGAGAAAAGGGGCAAAACCCCCACATTTGTAGAGACCTTACACCTGGAGAACAATTTAGACCTGGAATATATTGAAGCAGAAGATTCCAGAAGAGAAATTTTGATTATTCTTTATCTATGAGGAGGTTTTTTTTTTTGTAGAAGAAAAAAAATAATAAAGGTCATCCAGTGACTTTGCTTTGAACACTTAAAGAATACAATCCCAAAGTCTTCAGTAGCAGAGCTAGCAAGGCTTAAGCTGAGTGATGAAATGGGATTGGATGCTTAAAATTTTGCTCATCACCAACCTTTTAAAATAATTGCATCTTGAAAGTTTAAGGAAGCATGAAATAATTTAGAAAGTATTTTTATTTTTTTATCCATCCTTATCCAATAATTTCCAACATGTGGGCCTCCAGACATGTAATTATATGAATGTAGTCCAGTGCCTCTTAAACTTAGGGAAGGGTGGTCTAGACCAGGGGTAGGCAACCTTGGCTCTTTTATGACTCGTGGACTTCAACTCCCAGAATTCCTGAGCCAGCATGGCTCAGCTTGGAAACCTCTCCCTTTCCCCTCAGCACGGCTGGCTCAGGAATTCTGGGAGTTGAAGTCCACGAGTCATAAAGCGGCCTAGGCCAGGGGTAGGCAACCTTGGCTCTTTTATGACTCGTGGACTTCAACTCCCAGAATTCCTGAGCCAGCATGGCTCAGCTTGGAAACCTCTTCCTTTCCCCTCAGCATGGCTGGCTCAGGAATTCTGGGAGTTGAAGTCCACGAGTCATAAAGCGGCCTAGGCCAGGGGTAGGCAACCTTGGCTCTTTTATAACTCGTGGACTTCAACTCCCAGAATTCCTGAGCCAGGATGGCTC
Source organism: Bothrops alternatus (assembly GCA_034064705.1). NCBI lineage: Eukaryota > Metazoa > Chordata > Lepidosauria > Squamata > Viperidae > Bothrops > Bothrops alternatus. The sequence goes on from JARGCV010000085.1 coordinate 1,780,089, forward strand.
AGCTTGGAAACCTCTCCCTTTCCCCTCAGCATGGCTGGCTCAGGAATTCTGGGAGTTGAAGTCCACGAGTCATAAAAGAGCCAAGGTTGCCTACCCCTGGTCTAGAACAAAGTAGCCCACCAAATAAAAGAATGCCTAAATTTTCTTCCATGTAAATTTGAATGATCTACAATTAAATCTAAATAACTACTATCGGTTGATAGTTAGGAGGTGTTTGTGTCTGCATGAAATATCTTAAAATGGACAACGCACTTTCCCCCCTCCCTTGTAGCATTCTTGAAAGTTTACTGTCACAACTAGCCACATTTCTTCCAGTACAATTTTTTTTTCCCTACGGAAAAGAAGGAAAATTGATGTCTTATTCTCTGGGCAGCTATTTTTGCTGTTTCGTTCCTGCTTGATAATGCCAGGAATCAAAGCACATCTTGAGAACAGTAAGGCTTTTCATTGTGGCCTTTTATCCCTGCACAGCAAGTCACCACATCAGCTGAGAAATGAATTTCTAATAAAGCCTGGCTTGGAATCAGTGAATTCTCTCAAAAAAAGCATCGCGTTGTGCCCAGTTTTCTGTGGAGCGTATAACACCAAAACAGGTTCCATCTATTTGAACATCTCTAACCTCAGTGAACCTGAAAGTGGAATGCTGTCATTGAGGCTGAGTGGTTCTCAGAAATGCTAACCCAGCCACTGGGAAAAAATGTTTTTTCTCTATATACCCCAAAGTATAAGACAATCTTATTATTTCTACAAGCTGTGTGCAAATTGAAAATTCACCCATGCTTTTAAAAGCCTCCTGGGACTCATCCCAAAATTGCCACCAAAACAATGTTTTTAATGTGATTGCACATTTAAAAAAAAGGGGGAGAATAAAATAGAGTTGTGTAAATCCCACAGAAGAGGTTTTTGGATTAGGTGCATCACTTTAAAAGTAATTGTGTCTTTTTTCTGGTTTGTTGGCCTGCTTTGGAATCGGCTGCCAGCCATCTTGAAATAAAGCGATGTGATATGGGCGCCTACGTGAAACAGCCAGAGAAGTCAAGAAAAATGCATGGCTGCTCTAATAAAAAAAAAAAGATCCTTGATATGGGCTGTTCTGCTTTCCAAGGCATTTCTTTCAAAGGAATTGCACAGACCATAATTAATTCTACTTGGTTAATTTAATTTAGGTTAAATATAAATGAAAATTAAATCACATCTGAAATATAGACAGAATTCCTTATCCATTCTGCATGGTATAACAACAGTATGCGACTACCGTAACAGATGTGCTATTGTCACAAAATATTCTGATGTTTGTTTTTTTAAAAATTGTGAAACCAATAATTGCTGGACGCCTTGTATACAGAGTTAGAAAACATGTCATTAAATAATTAAAAGGCGGGAAATAGGGAAACAATACTGGATTTCGAACTGGGAACTTTTTGTGGTATTTTCCTGAACCCTGAAGGGATTTTGCCCATGTTTTCTGCCTCATAAAGTACCTGTGGGCAATATTTACCAAGACTTGCTTTCCGCTTCTATCAGTGGGCAAGACAGGAAGTAACTTGGGTGGGTGGAATGTAATACCATAATACACCAAGCACAATATTTAGCTACACAAATTAACAAAACAAACAGACCTTCTCCATATAAATAAAAAAAACTATCATTATCTTGTGCCTCAAATAAATATTTTCCTGCTCCTTATTATACTTGCTCCTTATTATAGTTTTCAGAAGGTGATCATATACATGCAGACTGGGCTGGTATGCCTTTTACTTCCTAAAGCTTATTCCTGAGCGGCATCTGTGGACCAGACCCATGGTTTTGTGACATTGGCTCAGGAAATGATGTTGAGATAGTGAATTCCATTGAAGTCAGTGGAGTTTGTTTCCAAATCGTATTTTAAAGACCTTGAGGTTGCCAATATTTTTTTCTGTTTTTCCAGGGACGTTGTGTTTTAAAGAAACCAAACAATTAGATGTTCCTAGGACAGCTAAATAAAGTTCCCAAGTTCAGTTATGCTTCTTTTTTAAGGTAAACATGAGTCACATTTCTGGCCACTGGAAAAGAAGAGTGTAAAGTCATAAAGTTTTTTTTCCCCCTGGATTAAGCCTGGTTAATTATACCCACAGGGTTTAGCAAGGAAAGCTCTACAGATTATTTTTAAACTGAAGGTTCACCCCCTTATAATGGCGATCGTAATGGTAGTTCTATTGTTCCTGTTATGAGACTACAGCTGACATGCTACACAAATCGATCATTATACTGTATTCAATAGATGCCCTGTCACAATTGAACAGCCAATTGTGAAACTGTGTGAACAGAAACAAAGGGACCTCAAAAGAAAATCCAAGACACTAGACCTTTTGTTCATAGATGGAAATCTACTGTCTCCAACCAACTCTGATGTGCTTATTCTTTGATCTCCCTTTTCCAATAGTCAGAGATAAAATATTGATGTAATGTTTTTCATTTCAAAGTTCATTCAGCAATAGCACGCACAGATCCATATCAATGAAACATTCTTATTGCTTATATAATAACTCCTATGTAAACCATTTCAATGACACAAAAGCAAACATGTTCAAGCTGCATCCAGAAAAGGATCAGCTCTCACTCATGCATTTTGAAAGGGAAAAATGTAAGCTATATGTTCCATTATACCTAATAATTTAGATGCTACGGTATAGTGATATTTTGTTTTGACAATTCATTTGTAAGCATGAAAATTCAAGGGTCAAACTTTTAAATATGCCCTTTCATAGCAATAAACAATATTGGAATTGAATGGTATTTTTGTAACCCTTGTTTATTACACTGCTGAATACAGGAGAACAGAAAAGGAAGGGAAGGGAAGGGAAGGGAAGGAAGGAAGGAAGGAAGGAAGGAAGGAAGGAAGGAAGGAAGGAAGGAAGGAAGGAAGGAAGGAAGGAAGGAAGGAAAGTCATTTTAAAAGCAACTACATACTTTTCTGCCAGCTTTCAAAATTCAGATCCCTTTTCCTTTGATCAAACATTTGCAAAAATATTCCTTTCAGTGTTCACCAAAGATTTGGGACATTTCCGAGATATTGTACCAATCAACAGCCACAAGACTGTCAAGCCTACATCAACAAATAAAAATGTATGTTCTATTACCCACTTATTTATTTTTAATCCAACCATTAAGCAGCATTAAAGCATTTTTTGAGGAGTTATGTGGAGCTCCATTACCGAAACCTGTCTGTCTGTCTATCTGTCTGTGTCTGGAATTCTCAAACATGCAGAGCAAGGAAGAAAGAATAAGAATATTTCTGGGCTGTAAGAGTTCTCCAAGAAAGACTAGGAAAAATGGCAAAAACAAACAAACAAACAAACAAACAAATCAGCAGACAACACCAAGCTGGCAGGAATAGCCAACACTCCAGAAGACAGGCTTAAGATACAGAAGGATCTGAACAGATTTGAACACTGGGTACTATCTAACAAAATGAAATTCAGTGGTGAAAAAAGTAAGGTTTTACATTTAGGCAAGAAAAACCAAATGCACAGGTATAGCATAGGGGGTACCTTGCTCAATAGTAGTAACTGTGAGAGGGATCTTGGAGTCCTAGTGGACAATCACCTAAATATGAGCCAGCCGTGTGCTGCAGCTGCCAAAAAGGCCAACGCAGTGCTAGGCTGCATTAATAGAGAGATAGAATCAAGATCACGTGAAGTGTTAATACCACTTTACAATGCCTTGGTAAGGCCACACTTGGAATACTGCATCCAGTTTTGGTCACCATGATGTAAAAAAGACGTTGAGACTCTAGAAAGAGTACAGAGAAGAGCAACAAAGATGATTAGGGGCTGGAGGCTAAAACACATAAGGAACGGCTGCTGGAATTGGGTATGTCTAGTTTAATGAAGAGAAGGACGAAGGGTGACATGATAGCAGTGTTCCAATATCTCAGGGCTGCCCCAAAGAAGAGGGAGTCAAGCTATTCTCCAAAGTGCCTGAAGGCAGGAGAAGAAGCAACGGATGGAAACTAATCAAGGAGAGAAGCAACCTAGAACTAAGGAGAAACTTCCTGACAGTTAGAACAATTAATCAGTGGAACAACCTGCCTCCAGAAGCGGTGAATGCTCCAACACTGGAATGTTTTTAAGAAGAGACTGGACAGCCATTTGTCCAAAATGGTATAGGGTTTCCTGCCTGAGCAGGGGGTTGGACTAGATGACCTCCAAGGTCCTTCCAACTTTACTACTACTACTATTACTATTATTATTATAAACAAACAAACAAACAACAAAATGCCAGAACAGAATAGAATGATTTTTAGCTGGTTGTTTGGAAGCTATTATATTTTGCCAAAGAAGATGTTACAAAATACTGAATGAAACAAGATCTAAACTTCTGTACCTGCTACATTTGTTATTTTCTTGGTTTGAATCTTATTAATAACTACGTATTCATATTTGGGGAACAATATTATGTTTAACTTTGGATCATGTTAGTTTCTGATTGCTTACAGATTCGTTGAAACATACAGTTAACTGGAGCATCTGAACTACTGCATACAACTTTTTGGATATGAGACACTTTGTGATCCAAGGTTACTATCACAAAGAGGTATTTGTAAAAAAAAAAGTTCTCTCCACTGTATAATTGCAGAGAAAACTATCTATCTATCGCAGTGGTTCTCAACCTTTTTAATGCCGTGACCCCCCCAACCGGTCGTAAGTCGAGGACTACCCAACCGGTCGTAAGTCAAGGACTACCCAACCGGTCGTAAGTTGAGGATTATTTCCCTGCGTGAGAGCACCACGTATGCGTGGTGCTGCCCCCTGCGCCGGCCGAGGCGTAGCTGGCAAGGGGCAGCAACGGCACAGGGCGACCACCGGCTGGGCCACCAGCTGGCCCAGCCCAAGGGAGGTAAGTCACCTGCTGGGCCCCACGCACGCCAGCAACCCTCCCTGTGCCCGCCGCTGCCCCGCTAGCCTTACCTTGGCCACCGCCTGTTTGGGGCGATGGCAGGCAGGCCCAGGTGCTCCTGGGTGGCCGCGGCAGCGACGGCACAGGGCGACCACCGGCTGGGCCACCAGCTGGCCCAGCCCAAGGGAGGTAAGGCACCCGCCAGGCCCCACGCACGCCAGCAACCCTCCCTGCGCCCGCCGGCCTCCCACCTCCCACCCCTGGCCCTCTTTTACTTACATTTTTAGTAGTTGCTCAGCAGGGAGGGGTGGAAACTTCCAGACAGCTCACCTTCGCTGCAGAGAACTTGCAGCACTGTTTGCAGACGGGGACTTTTGGCGGGCTCAGCAGGGCAGAGACAGCCTGGACAATTCCTATTGGCTTTTGAAAGCCAAAAGAATTAGACTCTATTCAAGAGAGTCTAATTCTATTGGCTTTCAAAAGCCAATAGAATAAGAGGGAGTAGCACAGCTAAGGAAAAGGGGGAAAAATGGCGGACTGCGTTGTTTGGCGACCCCGGTGAAATGGTCATTCGACCCCAAATGGGGTCGCGACCCACAGGTTGAGAACCGCTGATCTATCTATCTATCTATCTATCTATCTATCTATCTATCTATCTATCTATCTATCTATCTATCTATCTATCTATCTATCTATCTATCTACCTACCTACCTACCTACCTACCTACCTACCTATCTTCAATCAATTTAATTTAGATACTGCCCAAACCATTTTTGTCTTCTAACACTCTATTAAACATTTATTTCTCAGTTAAATCCACTACTGTTTGGAATAAAAGCAGAGAATGGACACAATGTTTATTTCTGTGGATGGAATACTATTTCACTGAGGAAGCAGAAAAGGCGTGCAAAATTTGTGTAGTGCTGCAGCTGCACTAAAGAATCGAACAAATGCCAAGGTCGGCAACAATACTGGATCGTGCTGGACCAGACAGGTGTAACATTATTCTTTCATTTAAGCTAAAAGGTTTAACCAGGCTAGAATTGCAAGAATTATGTCCTGGAGATAGGGATATGCGATTCATTACAAAAATATTTGTTGCCCCTTCTTATATTTGATAAAAGAAAATAATAAATACCCACAACCATTACAACTTTATAATATTTTATTTGTGCAAAGTTTTGTTTGGCCTTTTCATCTTTAAAAAGCTAATTTCCAAAGAGCAAAATTCAAAGACGTTATTTTCTGGGTTTTGTTAAAACACGGTCTTTCTACGAAGGTATCAGAGGCAGACCAAAGATGAAGATTCTGCAGTACAGACGTCTACTTTTGACTAATCCAAAATGCTATAAAAGTTCCACCATCTCATATAACTACAGATTTATTCCAATTGGCCTGACACCTGGAAGCAAGATGCAGATGAAATTAAAGAAAAACAAATCAAAGTGAAAGGAACTTTTTTGAACTCTGAAGTAAAGACTTGTTGGTTCACTCAGAGTTCACTTTAATTTCTTCACAAGAAGAGCTGTAAAAGAATCTTATACACAAACTAATAGAAGTCTGTTGATTTTTCCAAAGAAACATGAAGTCCTCTCCTCTCCTCTCCCAAAAATCCTTTAGTGTTTATTTGATTTTAATGAGATTTTAATGAGATCAATTTGAGTTTAATGAGAAACTCGGAGCAGAAAATGAAGAAAGGGTCTGGGATTTTTGTTGAAGGACATTCTGTAAGTGGGAATATTATTTTTATGGTGTAGTGTAGTGGTTAAGCTACCAGACTAGAAACCAGGAGCCTAGGAGTCCTAATCCTGCCTTGCAGATTAAACCAACTGGATGACTTTGGGCCAGTCACTCACTCTCAACCCTAGGAGGAAGGCAATGGCAAATCATTTGTGAAAATGCTACCAAGAAAACTGCAAGGATTAGTTCAATTGTCAAGAATCAATGTTCAAAGGCATCTGTGTCCATGTATACACACACACACACAGAGAGAGAGAGAGAGAGAGAGACTTTCAAAGCCTTTAACAAGGTCCTTCATTGAATCTGTGGCAGATGCCCGTCTGAAGATGGTTATGCTGCTGGAAACTGAACAATTGGTACATGGGAAATGTTCTTCACTGGAGATGTTTGATGGGGTAAGAAGACCTCAGGAAATTCAAACGCTACTAGACTGACTAGTGTTGTGGCTGAATAGTAAGTAATTTAATTTAATCCACTTATTTTATTTTGTTCAAGTTCATTGTTTGATAATAATAATAGTAGCAGTGTACAAGAATGTTTTGAATTTTTTAAAAAAGTTTTTTTGGAGTGCAATCTGATTGCTCTAAATAGCACCTTGGAAAGCAATGTGGTAGACACAAATAGAAGCATCAGAAATGAATTCAAGAGCCAGAATATTTTCACTTAACATTGCTCCCCAGCCTTCTATGTATTGTCTACAAGCTGCATAAAACTTTCCTTGAAAATATATATATAAAGCAAATCAATCACGACCACCAGGAAAAGTCCAAACTGGAAAAATTTAATAGACACCGAGCTTTCGTCGGAAACTTCCGACATTGTCAGAGTTAAAAGCTAGTTAATGGGAACAACTTATATAGGATTACCTAGCACTTGCATCTGGCTCCTGGACCTCGTCATTGGTCCTAACTGATTAAATTGTACTCTGGACTATCCTTGACACTAGTATCCAACCCTTTCCTGTTCCTCCTTCGTATGCTATCATTCACTCCCTCGTCACTAATTCTTGGGCTGAGCAGGATTCTCCCCCCCTTTTTTGGGTGATCACTACCTCCATACTCCCCTCACCCTGCTTCACATTATCCTTCTCACTAGGAGTCCTGGGGTGCAGACCGTTCAATCCTCCCTTGCCTCTACTACATGCTTCATTCGGGCTCCAGTCAATCCTTCCCCCCCCAATGGATAGTAGACCGGGCATTTCTCTCCGCTCCGTATCTTCCACCTTCCTCTCCCTGTTTGCGTGAGCAGCACCTATTTGCTTGTCATTCCCCTCATTCCCTCTTCCTCTGTTCCTTTTTCTAAAGCTCCCTATTTCTATCATGTCTGGGGTATCCTGCTGTCTAATCTGCTGTTGATAGTCACGATTTTTGCCTAATGCTGGTCTCCTGCTTTCTCCTCTCACGGGAGAATCTCCACGTTGTATGTGTGAATGCTCTTTGTCTGTGGTCTTGCACGTGCACGCCAAGCAAATCGGTAGGACCTCTCCTTCTCCTTTTGCAACTGACGAACGAAAGCTCGGTGTCTATTAAATTTTTCCAGTTTGGACTTTTCCTGGTGGTCGTGATTGATTTGCTTGTGTGTGTGTGTGTGTGTGTGTGTGTGTGTTTGTATGTAGGTCTCTGGTAATTCGGGTTTTCTCCCGCGTAAAGTTGGAAGTGTCTTGGCAACATTTCAACGAAGTCCCATTCGTCATCTTCAGGCTGGTGCTTTTGGCTTCATGCTTCTAGGAGCAATGTGTGATCTTCCTTTTAACTGCCAGTGGGGGTATGAACTGATTGGGTGGGAGCTTGGCTGTGTTCTGATTGGGTGGAGGTGTGTTCTGTTTGGTTAGGAGCTTGGCTGTGCTCTGATTGGATGGGGGGTTGGCTGTGCTCTGATTGGCTGGGCGAGTGTTCTGTTTGGGTGGGGGCTTTGTTGTGCTCGGGTTAGTCTGAGTTGCAGGGGGATTTGAGGTGGTGAGCTACGTTGCTGTTGTTTGGCTTCACGTTCCTGGTCGTGCTTCATCTTCATGGTGGGTGTCAGTTTGCTTCATGTATGGATTGGAGGGGTTTAAAGTGGCTAATGATGCAGCTGTGGTCTGGCTTCTGGTTTGTGGTTGTGCCTCATCATCGGTGTGGGTTTGGGTTTGTTTTTTGCGTGGATGTGTGGTGGTGACATCCTGTGTGGTTTTCATGAGTGTGGGTCTGGTGTCATTCTTTGTGTCCCTATATATATATACTTAGTATATCCCTATTTTTAAAATTTGAAATCAAATCAAATCTTTTTTTAAAGGCTTTTAGGTCAGAGAGCAGAAAAATGAAATACATAAAACTGTAATTATTATTACTAAAACTTTAAATAGTTAAGACCTAAGAAAAAGGGGTTAAATAAATAAAACATAAAGGAGAGCAGAGCAGAATATAGCAGGGTAGAGTAGCATAGCGGTGAGTAGAATAAATATTTCGTGAAGTTGTCTTCTCAAGATTAGTACTTTTATACTTTTTCTAGGAAATCATTGCAAAGTCCTGGTTCATTCTGACCACAAATATGGCTTCTACCAGTGAATGGGATCCTACTATAGCTCCCATCTAGTAACACAGAGGGTAAAGCCTTGATATGATACAAACTGAAAGCTTAACATGATGCTGTACAACCAAGATTGGATATGTAAGTATAAAGAGTCTCCAAGTCAGAACACACCATTAAAAGTTGTCCCACTCTAATAGATCTCAGTTTTAGAGTTGTCTCTAAGCCCAGGGTAATAGCAGACTACATAGGGAGGCTGCAATAGCACAGATTGGCTACAATTTTTCTTTTTGGATGAAAAATCATTAAGGAGAATTAATGAAACTGGTGAAACACTGAAAAAACAAGTATTTAACTTAGTAAAAGAGGCAGGGCCAGATGGTGAAAACCCAGATGATTTCCAGGAGATGATTTTTCAGACCTGTAGTTTTCTACCCTGCAGATTCATCTGGATTCATTACACAAATCAATGATCTTTTTTTTTTTGCTTAAATCCCACAGCATTATCACTGATATTTTCCAAAAGCCCCAAGTATCCTTGGACGTATACATGAAATATAGAATGAATCATATTAATGCTTTTTCTGTCTCAAAGTTTAATCCTTTTCAGAATCCTTACCCAACTTTTGTGCCCTTTATATGTTTTGAACTTAAATCTCACCATCCATCATAAGCATTGCTGTCTTGGGAGTCTAGGAATGCATTGCAATCCATCTGAAGATCATCATGCTAAAGAAGGCGGTCCAATGGAATGACTTTGGACAAAGAGGTTTTAAAAGTACAGATACAGATACACACATTCAATTTGATTGTGGCACATGTTGCCATCAAAGAAATTTGTATGTTGACAATTGCAATGTTGCATTTATGCCTTTAGCATTGCTATTCTAGAATGCTGGGCTTAATGGATTTTGCTATCCTGCTGTTTTACTCAGTGAAAGTAGAGCTGTGTATTGCTCCAATAAACAGAATCTTATGCTCTCTGTCTAACATGAACTTCAACATTCATAGAAAGAACCCACCTCTATAATACTACAGCTGAACACAAGTTTTATGGGAAGTGCCTGACAGCTATTGAAAACAAGATATAATATAGCCTTTTCTGTCTATATCAGCGGTTCTCAACCTGTGGGCCGCGACCCCATTTGGGGTCGAACGATCGTTTCACGGGGGTCGCCGGACACCGCAGTCTGCCATTTTCCCCCGTTTGGCCCGTTGCGCCGCGCATGCATGGTTCGGGCTGTCGCGCTGCGCATGGGTGGCGCAGGTGGGGTCTCGGCCTGAAAAAGATTGAGAACCTCTGGTCTATATTATTCATTATGTACACTCTTATAAATGGCCAGACAATAAGTATGAGAAAACTGAATAATGTTGCCTAACTTCTTTTGTTAGATATTATTATAGTAGATCAGGAGGGGAAACTAGATTACTTTTTTAATAGCCAATATTCCCACCCCCCCACTGCAAAATTTGATTCTAACCTTACTGTTTTCTTATAATTTTAAGAAAAGCAGATAATATTTGCTGCTGATATTTGACATAAAAAGTCTTAGGAAGTCTTAAGCAGTTGATACTGGACATATTTAACGTATTACTGGTTACTAAAGCAAATATCATTTTTATCTATGATACAGTCTACAGCTGTTGGAAATGGCATCTTGATTCCAAATGAGTCAGAAAGTCCTTGGCTAACATCCAGCTACAATTTTAGAAGAAAAACTTCCTTCTTAGGAACAGTTTCAGATAAACCTTTTCAATCCATAACCATAGTTGTGGAAGGATAAAGAATTAGCTTTAGAATTGGGTTTTTTGGGGGGTGGAGGAAAGGAGAGCAACCCAGCATACTATACGTCTCTTCACCTTTGAAGATGTTGAAAATCTGAAATAAAACATTACAGCAGCTCTATGTATTTCCTAAAGAACGTTAGACTGCTACAGATGCTCCCAGGACAGTAACTGAATAGCTATGTATTTTGGGATGGAATAACTCCAATGTTCTACAAATACTGATCAAATGAGTCAATGCACCTGATCTTCAATTCTGGCTGTATTCAGAAAGCAATGATGTAATTATTGACATACATTTGAAAATGTATCTTTAACACATTTGTATTCAGATTCAGGACCATGCTTGGCTTTGAGACACATGATCTATATCCACATCTGGATTTCCCCCCCCCCATTGAGGTTCTCTGATATTTGTTATGGTTTCTGGGGACAGAGATGGAGAAGACAGAATGTCCCGATCTGTAGACTATACAAAAGTAATGGCCAAAGCCAAATTATTGTACCACTCTGGCTAATTTCATGTTGTTTGTCAGTTGAAGAGGCTTATGTTGCACAATTATGTTTTCTTCCAATACTTAGAGGAGTCCTGTGGCCGAAGCTCACACAATACTAGGTAGGTGTCTCAACCGCAGGATAGAGAGAAGCTCTTATTTCAAGTGATTAAATCCCACACAAGGCTCCTTAGAATACACAATTTCTATTATTAGAAGCACTATGGCATAAAGAAAGCGAATTAGTCCTGAAATTAATTTATTATTATTTTTTCTGTTATTTCAAAGTCTTGAAATTATTTAAATAGCAATAGCACCAGCACTTAGACTTATATACTGCTTCACAGTGCTTTACAATCCCCTCTAAGGTGTTTACAGAGCCAGCATATTGCCTCCAATATTTATTTTTATTTTTATTTTACGATTTTTATACTGCCCCCCCTCCCGAAGGACTCGGGGCGGTGTACAGCCCGATTAAAAACATTAACATATAAAAGGTAAAATTATTAAAAATAAATTAAATAATTTGGCCCAATCATTTAAAAACCCAATTACCTAAAAGTAATTTAGTCCGATCATTTAAAACCAATGCTTAATCTTAAAACTCAATTCCCTAAAAACAATTATGGCCTTGTTGGAACCGGAGCTACTATCCCAGGCCGGCTTGTCGAAATAAATATGTCTTTAATTCTCGACGGAAGGAACGCAATTCCGTCAACGTACGGAGTTCGGGGGGGAGCTCGTTCCAAAGCGTTGGAGCTCCCACAGAGAAGGCCCTCCCCCTGGGGGTCGCCAGCCGACATTGTCTGGCCGACGGCACCCTGAGGAGACCGACTCTGGGAGCGTACCGGATGGCGGGAGGTATTTGCTGGCAGAAGGCGGTCCTGTAAATATCCGGGTCCGATGCCATGGAGCGTTTTAAAGATGATCACTAACACCTTGAAACGCACCCGGAAGGCCACCGGCAACCAGTGCAGCTCGTGCAGGAGCGATGTTACATGGGCGCGCCATGGCGCTCCGGTCACTACCCGCGCGGCCGCATTCTGGGCCAGCTGAAGCCTCCAGGTGCACCTCAAGGGGAGCCCCATATAGAGAGCATTACAATAGTCCAGCCTGGAAGTGACGAAGGCATGAGTAACTGTGCATAGCGAGTCCCGGTCTAGGAAGGGACGCAACTGGCGTACCAGGCGAACCTGATAGAACATCCTCCCGGCCACGGCCGCCAGATGGTCCTCTAAAGACAGCCGTGAATCCAGGAGGACTCCCAAATTGCGAACCCTTTCCGCGGGGGCCACTGTTTCGCCCCCAACAGACAACAAAGGAGTCAATTGACTAAACCGGGACGACGGTAGCCACAGCCACTCGGTCTTGGAAGGGTTGAGCTTGAGTCCGTTCCTCCCCATCCAGACCCGCACGGCCTCCAGGCATTGGGTCAGCACGGCAAGAGCATCGTTGGGGTGGTTCGGCGTTGGGTCCTCATTTTACCGACATTGGAAGGGTGGAAGGCTGAGTCAACCTTGAGCCCATCAGGTTCGAACTCCTGGCAGTGGGCAGAGTCAGCCTGCAACACTGCATTCTAACCACTGCACCATCACTGCTGAATGGTTAAATGATGGTAGAGATATTGTTTTTTAAATTGGCATGGCTGTAGATGCAGTACTATTACTACCTGTGCGATGTAATCTGCAAATCAATTAAACCTAGCTACATTTTTTCTGATCTTAGGTTACTGAGTAACAAGAACGGGAAAATTTGTCTGAGGGACAATCATGGTTTCTTCAGAACAAAAGGATAATATTTAGTCTTTAATACCTTGTGTTGGTTAATAACCACAATTAAGTCTTTAACACCACCAAATAATATATGGTAAAAAGTGTCTGATTAGATTCAACATTCAGAATTTGTAACTGGATAATGCGTTTGTAAGACTATACCAACTAAGAACATGAAAACACAGCTCTGTTTCTTATACACTCTGATGTAAGACAGTTTCCCATGTTCCTATCTGGGAAATGGTTCATAAAAGAAAAGGGCAGAAATCAAATAGCTTCCTAGTCTCACTGCTGTTATGATTCCTTTTCAAATGGCATTCAAATCCTGTAGAATTATTTACAATATCAAGGGGCTGCTGTACCTCTATTTGACATAGGCTGTTCCACCTAACAACTTTACTGGCTATTTATAGGTTTTAGGCTATTTCTCAAATAATAATGTCTATCCTTCTGCCATTTTTTTTGATGCCAATAGAGTATGTCATAGATTTGAGATCAAATATACATGTAAAACCTCTGACTAATTTATCTGGCCAGAAATTTCTTTGCATGAAGATTCCGCAACATTTCAAACTTTTTGCCTTTTTTCTCCTTCCAGAGACTTGGTGAGTAACCACAGTATCTTTCCACAGATGCAAACATACTCCTGGGGATTAATCTGAGTCTATATGAAACCAAGGTAATAAACAAAACAAACAAAAAACAATTCGGCACTTGTGGTTAGGGGTTAATTAAAAAAAGTGATTATTATTGATGTTGCACTCTAATGCCTAGTTTTTTTCCTCAATTACATGTGATTAGACAAATTTCTAGTCAGTTGTAATGTTCAAGAAAGACTTAACTTTAGTTGGATATGGCTCCACTGGCAAGCTAAGAATGGAGCAACATAGATGTTAAATGATAGCACTGTGGGAACAGGATTCAGCTATAAGTATGCAATAACTATACTTAGTATGTTTTAATCAACTTGCCCACTCGTTGTTGTATATAGAATACTAAGGAGAAACATGATAGTAGAATAAATTTGAAAAAAACAACAACGAAAAAGGAATGCTCAGAGAAAATGGATAGGGGTAATCTATCAAGCAGAAGCTGAAGAGTTAAAGACTTGAAGATTGGATCATAATCATCAAGTGTGAATTTACAGTAAATGCAAGCATTGAAGAAAGCCCATTCTTCAGAGGAATTTGCAATCAAATATTTGACAGCAGGCAGAAAAGGAGTCCAGGCAGAGAGAGAGCAGAGCAGAGCATAGCACTGCAAGCTAATAATGAAGGTAAGCAAAAGCAGATGTCACCGGAGTGCACAAACATTCACATAAAATAACCCTTTAAGAAAAACAATATCCTGGAATGGGATGAATTGTATGACGCGGGTGAAGGTATCTCTTGACCTTAAGCTTTTGAAAAGAATGGTTCAGAGTATAAAATCCACTTCAATCTCCTTCCATCCTAAGGAGCCTGTAGGCATGTTCTTAAACAAGAGGATAAACATGTGTCGCATGCTGAGAAACATTACTGTTTATACAGAGCAAGAAACTCAGGTTGATGATCAGGAAGTTACAAAGATACAGAAGTAACTGAAAGGTCAGTGGGCTCATAAAACTAGCAGAAAGTCTAAATAAATTAGATACTGTGTGTTCCAACAGAGGTAAGTCTGTGGGATCTCTGGTAAAGCACTGATGTCAGGAACAAGATATTTATATGTGTGGACGGATTCACATACAAATGTGGGTTGTAGTCGCTACCCCATTAATACTGTGCCTTCAAATACAAGCCTACAGCTGAAGTACTGAAGATTCAAAGGTTCTCATATGAAATGTGCACATGAACTGAGCAAAGGCAATACATTTATATTCCTACTTTGTAGCTGAGAAATACTGAAAGTCAAGTGTATTCTCCTGTGCGTACTTTGTATCGGGGTACCAGAAAATGCTGGGAAGATCAGGTGAGCCAGAGGATTATACACATGCTTTATGATTGTGTTCCTAATAAGGAAGGAAGGAAAGAAAGAAAGAAGGAAAGCCATGGGGAACAATGGATAGGCAAGTGGAGGTGTGATGGGGCAGCAGTGGTTCAGGTGAAAGAGAGATTGGGAATGGGTTGAGAAAAATCAGGTGGGTGGTTGATGAGGTGGAATGATAACTGAAGGGGGAGATTGACAAGGAAAAAAGGTGGTAGGAAGGTTGCTTAAGCAAGGAGTAGATGATTGAGATGGAGAAATGTATAGTACAATAGCAGTGATGCTCTAACTCAGGAGTGTCAAACTGGCAGCCCGTGGTCTGGATGCGTCACATGTAAGCCACGCCCACCCCGGCACTGCAAAGGCAAAAAAAAGTCACAATATGTCACGATACATCACGTGATGTGATCGAGTTTGACACCTGTGCTCTAACTGAAGAAGAATTCTTGCTGGCAGAAAGCTGGGAAAAGCCAGTCCTTAAGGATGGCATGGCCAAAAAAACCAAGATCATGGCATTCGGCCCTCTCAATTCCTGGCAAATAGATGGGGAAGAAATGGAGGTAGTGCCAGATTTTATCTTCCTGGGCTCCAAGATCACCACAGATGGGGACTACAGCCAAGAAATTAAAAGACACTTGCTCCTGGGGAGGAAAGCTATGGCAAATTTAGACAGTATACTAAAAAGCAGAGACATCACCCTGCCAACAAAAGTACCTATAGTCAAGGCCATGGTTTTCCCAGTTGCAATGTATGGCTGTGAAAGTTGGACCATAAGAAAGGCTGAGCGCCAAAGAATTGAGGCCTTTGAACTATGTTGCTGGAGAAGACTCCTGCAAGTCCCTTGGACTGCAAGGCAATCAAACTGGTCAGTCCTAGAGGAGATCAATCCTAACTGCTCTTTAGAAGGCCAGATCCTGAAGTTGAAACTCAAGTACTTTGGCCACCTAATGAGAAGGAAGGACTCACTGGAGAAGGGCCTAATGCTGGGAAAGATTGAGGGCAATAGAAGAAAGGGATGACAGAGAATGAGGTGGCTGGATGGAGTCACTGAAGCAGTAGGCATGAGCTTAAATGGACTCCAGAAGATGGTATAGGAAGGCCTGGAGGAATGTTGTCCATGGGGTCGCGATGGGTCGGACACGACTTCGCAACTAACAACAACATAGGATGGCATCTATGTCATCTGTTGGTACTTTCAATCTTCAAGGGAGCTTTTCATACTTTAGTAGGCTTTGGAAATTAACAATAAAAAGAAAAGGAAATTTTTGGATTTACTGAACATTTAGATTCAACAAATTCCTCTCCTATCTGAAGATTTAGATGGGATCAAGGCTTCACTATGCAGGTAGTCCTTGACTGATGACCACAATTGGGCCTAAAATTACTGTGGTTAAGTGAGACATTTGTTAAGTGAGTTTTGCCCCATTTTACGACCTTTCCACAGTTGTTAAGTGAATCACTGCAGTTGTTAAATTAGTAACTGTTGTTTAGTGAATCTGGCTTCCCCATTGACTTTGATGGTGAAAAGGTCCCAAAAGGGGATCACATGACCTTGGGACCCAGCAATGGTCATAAGTATGAGTCAGTTCCCAAGTGTCTGAATTTTGATCATGTGACTATGGGGATGTTGCAAAGGTCATAAGTGTGAAAAATGGTCTTACGTCACTTTTTTCAGTGTTGTTATAACTTCAAATGGTCCCTAAGTTAACTGTTGTAAGGTGAAAACTACCTGTATTATATTTGTTTACCAAGTTATTTATTGAAGAAATTTGTGTGACTTACTCTGGACAAAAACTTCTCTTTTTTTTCTTGTAATATTTTATTGATTTTTCTAATTTTACATTTAAGTATTTAAAAAGCAATGTGGCAGCTGGGTTAACCAATAATTCAATAACATACAAAAATCTTTAGTACAAATCTCAAACTACCACATCAAATTTCCTCTCGTTTTCCCTTAATATCTACTGTCTTATATTTAAACTAATACAATTCTTATTGTATCCATTAAGTAAAGATAGCATTGTTACATTTATCAATAAATTTTTAGCTTATACATATCCTAGTTACTTTAATATTCAATCTTTATAGACAGTCAATGTCCTGTAGTTAGTTTTCCCCAATTTTTAGTTTCCTGTCATATTTAAATTTAACATTTGATATTTATAATTTCCAAGTTTTAGGTAACCAAAGTTTCTTTTATCTCAATTCATAACAAAGTCTAATATTCAAGATACACATCTTATCTATTTGAGTATATTCTATTTCCCACCATCTTACATCATCTAGTTAATAGTACAGTATAACATCCTTATTTTCAACTAGTTTCCAAATGTCTTAAATTTAATGACCAAAATTTCCCCTATTTCAACATCAAATATTTCCTCTTTTTCTCTTGATATCTACTATCTCATATTTAAGCTAATGTTCTTATTATCTCAATTAAATAAAAACATTTATTACATTTATCAATAAATTTAGATTATTACATATCTTAATTACTTTTACATTCAATCTTTATAAACAATATCCTATTTATTTGTTTTCCCCAATTTTTAATTTCCCATCAATATTCAAATTCAACTTTTAGTATTTATACTTCCAAGTTTTAAATGACCAATGTTTTCTTTATCTCAGTTCATAACAAAATCTGGTATTCAAAGTACACATCTTGTCTATTTAAGTATATTCTATTTTAATTAGTAATATAAAATTCTTGCTGATAAATCAAAACCCCAATTTTCTTCAGCCTTATTCTAGCTTTCTTCCTTTGCCATCTCCCCCTCCAAGTCAGTGCTTTTAGGTTATCAAATAGATCTCCCTCTGTTATTATATATATTATTTGAAATAAAAGAGACAATCCAGTTGCCATTTTTTTGGAAGGGCTAAAAAATCATCTCTCTATTATTCCAGATCCCCATAATTGTTCTGGTATATTTATCTTCTCTTTGGTCTGTTCTTCTTGCTCCTCAATTTTCTTCTGGTTTATATAGAAACTCTTTTCCATTTTCAATGTTGTCAGTCCCTTTTCTGGACTTTCCATTGACTGGTCAGTTGAATCTTCTGTCATAATATTTAATTGTTCCACTTCTTATGTTTTGTGTAGTTGATTCTTTAGTTGTAGTCAAAATTTGAGTTTGTATATCTAGGCTGACGTCTTGTTCTTTTCTGTAGCATCTTATTTCATAACAAGCTGAAAGAATGGTTTCATGTATTGCTTTTAACATAAGGAGAATCTGTTCCTGGTCTTCATCCATATTCTCTTAGTAGTGTGTTAAATTAAGAGCTTTAAAGTCAGAGAATGAAAAATAATTTTATAGCTGAGTATAGAACACAGCTGAGCTTCTCACAGCTGATAATTGTCAAGGTTGAAAAAGTCTTATCTGTAGTCTGGGCTTTCAGCCAAGTCTCTTTTAGACAATAACAAGTTGTAATATCAAAAGTAGCCACAAGATGTCACCAATACCGTTTAAGGTTTTTTAAGTCCAAAATTTTTATAGTCCTTTTTCCAATTTTATTTCTTTTTTGTAAATAAAAGCCAAGGTCTTTGATAAAGATAAGAAATCTTTTGGTCCCCATATAAAGCATATAAATCCAGTTAGATTAAGGTTATTCTTTCAGTTTTTTTAACTCCCCTGGATAGTCAGTTGCCGCTATTCTGAGAGGGTGGGATAAAAGTTCCCTTCCCTCTCTCCTCACAGGGGCAGCTTTTGCAGGAGAAAAAAAATACTTGGGATTAAAGAGAGGTTCAGATCTCACCCAGTCTCATCTGCGCTGCTTTGAAGTGCCTGGTGATAAGTTTGACTTCGGCTGTCTTCAGCCTAGTGATGAGTCATATTTCTATGGCCAGTCTTTCATCTGACGGTTTGGAGGGCTGCCTGGATTGAGCGGAAGGGCTACTGACCTCCCACGATCAAGCGGGGATCCCCTCCTTGCTGTTCGTCCCTACAGAGTGACTTTCGACCCTTTCCAGCCCCCCCAGTGGTGTAAAATCAAACGCGGAAGACAGAGCTCGCCTTCCAGTGTCCGCGGTGGCCGCGATGGCAAACCAGAAGTCTCAAATTTCTGCAGATTTTGTTTACAAGACTGTTGAAAGCCTTCATCCACAGGACTCTTAAAACTGCTCTGTGAAATTATTCATTAAATAATCTCTTCACATTAGATTTTCTGATTAGAAAACTGTGAGGTCATATTTGAGCGCAAGCTTAATCTGAATAACTTCTACTGCACCAGGCTCAATAACAGCAAAACATGGACAGTGCTAACTTATATTGGAATATGAACAAAGTCATTCTATAAATCAATAAAGTAGCTGCTGTGATATTTCTGATCTCCTAAGTTAGTTTAGTTCCTAAATGAAACCAGAAAGGTAACTGGATAATTTTTAGACATCTGAATCCAGCAGTATGATAAACATACATCTCACTCTTTAGCTTTGTAGCAGAGTAAATAAGACAGGCCAACAATTTATTAAATGAATTCAATTGACAATCTATTCCTTACCACTGGTAGTGAAAGCACAACTAAACGTACTTAGGATGTTATAAATATTAGCACCTTGGAGTCATTTCATGGAGTTCCTAGAAAATTTGAAGAATACTGAGAATACTAAAATATGACTATTTTGCCCCCTAAAAAGTATTTGGGAATACTTTGGGAACAAGCAATTATTCTTAATTAAGAGAGGGGGATTGAATAGGGCACAGCCTTGAAATATTTGAAGTTTGTTCTCCTGCTATCAGATAAATACAACAGAACCATGTTGACCTGCCCACCCTCCATGACTAAACTGTTTGCAAGGTTAAAAGGAAAGGGAAAGGGGAATCTGTGTTAATCTCTTACAGTCCTAATTTTAATAAAAAGTAAATATTTTTGTAAAACCATTTCAAAGTCTTCCACTTTCAACTATGCGGCAGGTTGAGATTAGTAAAAAGCCCCAAGCGGCTTTTAAGGTTAAACATGCTATTTGTTTCTGTCTTTCAAACTTCATCTGAGTGTATTTTGCAGATAAGTATAAACCGGGCAAAGCTCAAACTCCTTCCCTTTGCCTTTTTGCCTAGAAATGAAAAGCTGTAGGTAAAAAAAAAAAAAATTAGCAGTAATCTCCCTTCATGGTCTTCTCCCATTTCCAAAACCAATCAAGCATTTTATTTTGCTAAGGATGCAGATTTTCAGAACTCTCATTCCATTCCTGCAATGATGCTTATAACTAAAGCAAATAATTGGGCACTGATACTAGATAATTCCAATCTGATTTTGTAGGATTCACCACATTTTTGTTGGGGTGGCTAACTGTTTCTTTTTGTTTTATACCTCACACAAAGAAGAAATTATATGTTCGGATATGTAAGCCATCAGCTATAAAGCATCATGTATCTTAGACAAATTTATTAAGTCTTGGCAAACACAGTGTTCTATTTCTATACAAATAATGGTTGCCCCACATGTTTGCTAAGGAATGTCCTCACATCGAGGCCTCCATCTCACAGACAATGCCCCTGTATTCCCAAAAAAGTAGCATTACCCTTTGGAAAATGAAGAAAATCTTCCATCCAGACAATTCATGGAAGAGCCTTGTGGTGACCCGGCAGGAGCAGTGATCTGTTTGGTTACAACTGATCGGGGAACTCCAGTATGGGACCAGCCTCTTCTGCCTGGTCTCTGCTGCTTTTTTGACTGCAAGAGAGCCAGGAACCCTGGCTTCAGAGCCATTAAAAAAAAAAATCAGTTGGCCAACCAGTTGACCTAGAAGAAAGTAGAGAATCTGGGACTTTTCTTGTCTTTCTCTAATCTAATGCATGAAATTGAACATTTCATTAACATAATAGACTTTGTACTTCTCTGTAGGCATGGGATTCCCTTCTCAGCAACTTTCAGAAAAGACTACTCAGTCCTAAGAAAGAGGGTAGTGAGGAAAAGAAATTTATTTATTTATTTATTTTCCGATTTCTATACCGCCCCTCTCCCAAAGGACTCGGGGCGGTGTACAGCCCAAAATTAAAAACATATAAATATACAAAATTAAAATAATTTAAAAAAAATTAAACAATTTGGCCATAAATCCCATTTAAAACCCAATACATTATAGATCTTAAAAATAACTCAATCCCCTAAAACAATTTTAACCTTGCTGGAACCGGAGCTTCTATGCCAGGCCGGCCTGTTGAAAAAGGAATGTTTTCAATTCCCGACGGAAGGTACGTAAATCCGTCATCATACAGAGTTTGGGGGGGAGCTCGTTCCAAAGCGTAGGAACTCCCACAGAGAAGGCTCTCCCCCTGGGGGTCACCAGCCGACATTGTCTGGCCGACGGCACCCTGAGGAGGCCCTCTCTGTGGGAGCGTACCGGACGGCGGGAGGTATTTGCTAGCAGTAGGCGGTTCTGTAAGTATCTGGGTCCGATGCCATCTTGATTTTAGTTGATATATGGTCTAGATTTTTTTCTTTCTGAAAGTTGTAATCTCCATACAGGTTAGAAAAAGAGAAGTTAATACTGAGTAACTCCTGCATGATTCAAGAAAGTTAGCTCAATGCTAAAAGGGAATTGCCAGAAGTAAACATCATTTAATTCTTCATTTACCATTAAATGCTGCTTATCGTCAATCAATCAGAATAGAGCTTGAAGGGATCTTGGAGGTCTTCTAGTCCAACCCCTTGCTCAAGCAGGAGACACTATACCATTTTAGACAAATGGCTGTCCAGTCTCTTCTTAAAAACCTCCGGTGATGAAGCACCTACAACTTTTGAAGGCAAGCTGTTTCACTGTTTCTTACTGTTAGGAAGTTTCTCCTTTGTTCTAAGTTGCATCTCTCCTTGATTATTTTTCATCCATTGTTTCTTGTCCTGCCTTCTGGTTCTTTGGAAAATAAGTTGAATGGAAAATCAATATGACAGCTATGTTGTCTTCTGCATATAAAAACCCAGACTTCATATTAAAAAAGATGAGAAGAGGAATTTTCATATACTGTACACCTATCTACATGAACTCCTGATAGGAAAAATAATCCTATGTGTTTCTCAAGAGTCCAGAAGTAAGCTTTAAGGAAGATTACATATTAAATTTTGCCGAGCTGACGCGAGGAAACTATACAGTTTTTAAAAAGTATTATGTGCATGGACAACATACCATAAAATCCATTCACATGAACAGCTGCATTGCGCATGAGAAACTACACAAAGCTCCTCTCCTCCATTTGATTACAGAAACTATGTATATAAATATACCAGACACAATTCCTGACTGGCAATTTAGCTCATAGCTAAACAATGCAAACAATG